>CM033446.1:106237741-106843366 GCA_019425775.1 Rafetus swinhoei | reverse complement strand
AGAAAGAACACTACTACCAGTGCCACTAGCACTATCTCTTCCTTACTTATTCTCAAGCAACCTCTGACCTGCCATGGGCACCTAACTCCAGAAGAAGGTTCATGGCAATGAACGGAGATGGTATCTTGGTGTGATTCAGAGTTAGGAGCTTTTCTGCCTTTGAGAGACCGGGCCTACTGCACACCTGTCTCCTCAGCATTTCCTGTTGGGTAGCGTGAGCAACTTCCCAATCAGGATGCTAGCTTCTATGAATCCCATTCCTGGGACTTATGATTGAGCACTTAACTTGGGTGCTGTGAATTCTACTAGGTGCCAGGATGTCCAAAAAGTTAGGTGCTGGATTATTTGTTGTTGTAATGCCTAAATACCTCTTATAAATCTAGCTGCTTGTGGGATCTTCAAACGTGCTTATGCAGATTTGACGCCTAACCTGCTTATGCGCTTTTGGAAATCTCACTAGACCCCTAACTGATTTTTAGGTTCGTAGATACTTTTAAAATCTGTCATCTGAGTGCCTAACTCTCTCTTGAAAACTGATTCTCTCCTGGGAATTAGACTTCTAAATTACTTAGGCTTGAGCCACATTTAAAACCTAGATATGGTGCTGAGAGGTGTAAAAAATCCACAACCCTGAGAACATAGCTTAGTTGATGGAAGGATGCTTCCATGAACTGGAAGATAATGACTGGAAGATAACTAATGTGACACCAATATTTTAAAAGGGCTCTATAGATGATTGTGCCAATTACAGACCGATAAGTCTAATCTCAGTACCGGGCAAATTAGTTGAAACTATTGTAAAATATAAAATTGTTGGACACGTATATGAACATAATTTGTTAAGGAAAAGTCAACATGATTTCTGTAAAGGGAAATCATGCCTTACTAATATACTAGAGTTCTTTGAAGGGGTCAACAAACGTGGACAAGGGGGATCCAGTGGATATAGTATACTTAGATTTCCAGAAAGCTTTTGACAAGGTCCCTCACCAGAGGCACCTAAATAAATTACGTTGTCATCGGATAAGAGGGAAGGTCCTTTCATGGATTGGCAACTAGTTAAAAGACAGGAAACAAAGGGTAGTAATAAATGGTAAGTTTTCGGAGTGGAGAGAGGTAACTAGTGGGGTCCCCCAAGGGTCTGTCCTGGGACCAATCCTATTCCACTTATTTATAAATGATCTAGAGAAAGGGGTAAACTGTGAGGAGGCAAAATTTGCAGATGATATCAAACTGCTCAAGATCATAGAATCTTAGGGCTGGAAGAGACCTCAGGAGGTCATCGAGTCCAGCCCCCCTGCCCAAAGCAGGACCAATCCCAACTAAATCATCCCAGCCAGGGCTTTGTCAAGCCAAGACTTAAAAACCTCTAGGGATGGAGATTCCACCACCTCCCTAGGTAACCCATTCCAGTACTTCACCACCCTCCTAGTGAAATAGTTTTTGCTAATATCCAACCTAGACCTCCCCCACTGTAACTTGAGACCATTGCTGCTTGTTCTGCCATCCGTCACTACTGGAACAGCCTCTCTCCATCCTTTTTGGAACCTCCCTTCAGGAAGTTGAAGGCTGCTATCAAATCCCCCCTCATTCTTCTCTTCTGCAGACTAAATAAGCCCAAATCCCTCAGTCTCTCCTCATAGGTCAAGTGCTCCATCCCCCTAATCATTTTGGTTGCCCTCCGCTGGACCCTCTCCAGTGCATCCACATCCTTTCTATAGCGGGGGGCCCAGAATTGGACACAATACTCCAGATGTGGTAGGATGGGTAGGAATGGCGTCCCTAGCCTTTGTCTGGAAATGGATGACAGGAGAGAGATCGCGTGATGATTACCTGTTGTGTTCCCTTCCTCTGAGGCATGTGGTATTGGTCACTGTAGGCAGACAGGATGCTGGGCTAGATGGACCTTTGGTCTGACCCAGTATGGCCATTCTTATGTTCATGAACCTAACTACCATCACTCAGTAAAGTGGAGTTCTTACCTAAATCCCATTGAAAATCCCCACCTAAATCCCATTGAAAATCCAAGAAAAATAATTCAAGATGGAAGTTTCCCTGTTGACTTCAAAGGGCTTTGGACCAGCTTCCCACTCCATAAACCAAAGCAAGGTCATGTAGTTTCATAGGAATTCACAGGCAATCCCTGCAAACTTTGCAGCAAAACAAAACCATGGACATAGTGAGCTCAAGTGAATGTCATCACATGGCTCTGCACTTTCATGAATAGTTTGTGAATGCACAGTTTGCAATGTGGACTGACAGGAAGCTGTACATACCCAATTAGGGGTATGATTTAAAGAAAGCCCTTTGAAGTCAAGAAAATGGTTCCCATTGGCTTCAGTAGACTTCAGATGAGACACTAGGGTGGGATTCAGAGCAGTAGCCCGCAGCAAAATCCTCAAGAATGTAGCTATTTTGTACTCCGCCTTCCCCAAAACTGCCATAACTCCACCTGTTTTAGCAGTTGCTGCTGCAAAGGATCCTTTCATTGTACAGCTGTTGAGCAACTATTGCATTTTTATGCTCTTTCATGCCACAGTCCTCTGTTAGGAATCTTTTAAGCAAATATGTGTAATGGCTGGTCTATGCATAGGAGGAAGGGATACAAGGGATAGGTGTCTTGGGCAGGTTTTGGTCTTTGGAAAAACGAAGCTGTTGGATGCTTTTGTTTTCTTTCTCTGAGACACATGCCTCTCTCCTTTTGACGTGTGGAAATATTTGGTGCCAAATTCAGGTCTCAGCTATCCCCACTGGAGTCAGTGGTGTGACGTGTGTGCCTGGAAGGGGTAACTGAGAGCAGAATTTCCCCAGTTTTTATCTCACTCACTCCATAAGTGCCAGAGAGGGAAACATGCTCAGCCGGTGAACTGCTCATGCCCATTCTCAGCAGATGAATGGCCAACAGAGAAATCATGAGCTGATACCTGAAGAGTCCATCTGTCGACATGCTGTGAGTGGAGATTAGGTGTGCCCGGAGCAATGACACTGAGCCTTCCTCCATGCTACTGAAATGAGGAGCATGACAGCAGTTTTCTTGAGGAACCAGTATTCCTGCATGCCAGCTCGGAATGCACTACCCTAACTCCCCATCTCATGGTTAACCCCATTCCTATTGTACCTCCCTCCGGCTCTTTGTGGCAGTAAGTGTACACTGTGTTATGTCTGGAGTATTTTGGAAGGTTGTTGCCAAAAACCTTTTGTGAAACAAATTTATCTGATTCATTTGGAACAAAGAATTTGGTCTAATGTACCAGGCACAAGACTGGGAGCCAGGATCATAGTTCTGCTATTGACTTTCTAAATGAACTTTGGAAAGTCATTTAATTGCCCTGTGTCTCAGTTTCCCCATCTGTAAAATGGGGATAATGATGCTTCCAATAAACCTCTATAGTTTCCTGCAATATAAGATTGCTGTAATTTGCGAAAGGAAGCTATGCTGGCAAGTTGTACACAACAAGAAGAATTTTAAATGTGTATATTTCAGAAATAGGTTTCTGTCGGACAGGAGAATGAGAGCTAAAGGGAGGAAATTGGTAAGAAAGAAACAAAGGAAAGCTTCAGTGCTGGTTTGGCCTGTCAGGGTGTTTAGTATTAAATACCCCATTGTGGAGATTCATACTGTGTCATAAAGTTGCCAGTGATTTGCTGGTGAAGACTGCAGTTAAAATTCCAAAACCAAACTGGAGGGAAGACTGGAATTATTTCTCTGCCTGAGTCATTTCACCCCTAACCTATCTCTCACAACTGCTACAGTGTCTCTGGCAAAGCTGACATCCCTGAGGCTGATGGAGATACTTCAAAAGAGTAAATATTGCATTATAGTACACCAGCATGCATCAACTAGCATGTGCACACACCTTGCAAATTACAGAAGCCAAATGCTCTACTTTGCTATCAGGAGACTCAGTATATTTTTCAAGAGAAAGTATGCGCCACTCCAACCAGGTGCAGCTTGGTATAAGTTTGCTTGTCAAGTATTGTTGCCTCCCTGTTTAATTATGGTTGTGAGGAAGTGCTTTAATTTCAAAGGGACAACGAACTAAGAGACTCCCCAGTTTCCAGACTAAGAGATTAAAACACCTAATGTATTGGGATTAGCATAGGGGTGGAGCCATTTTGGTGCTAGCTACACAGGAAATGTTGTCACCATTTCCCTCTATTGCTAACACTGATTCAGTGCCACTAGGTATATCAAAGTTGGGAGTCAACCCTGAACCCTTCTCAAAGCAGATGTAATCAACACAATTTGAGCTGGTATAGCAGTATTAGGAAATTATCATCCCCAGCATATATTAGTATAAATAGCATTGATTTTTCTTTTCTTCTGTGTGCGCGCACACAGAATGTGCTGAATGTAGCAACTTTCCTCCTGCACAGACTTTGAGGTGTGGTCAAAGAGTGTTTAAATATAGTTTACTCACTGACATCACATTGTCATTATCACAGCGTCTATGTTTAATTAACATTCCTTCTTCAGAAACCGATTTCTTCACAATGAAAATTACAGCCCGATTTTAAAAAGCCGGTTCCGAGTGAAATTTGTGATATTTACGTGAAATAAGTAGCACTGAAAATAAAATTATAAATGCTCTTTCAGGTTAATACTGTGCCTGTATGGGATTTAGTTTCATCACATTTGAATCAGCTTTGTGTCCAAGAAAGCCTTCCCTTTCTCAGTCCTTAGTTCAAAAAGCCATTTGTATTTCCCTTTAAGGGGTTAATTCTGCAAGACACTCTATGTCTACACTACAGGCTTTTGCTGGCAGAGAGTATGCTAATGAAGCACTCATTAGCATTTGTCGTGCTGTCATTTGCATATCTCTGCTGATGCTTATAAGAAGAGGTTTTGCAAAAAGCAGTAGACAGGTCCGTTTTGTGCAAAAGCCCTTTTGTGCAAGATCCTGTATACCTCTAAGGGATCTTGTGCAAAAGGGTTTTTTTGTGCAAAACGGACCCATCTACACTGCTTGTTTTTGTGCAAAAACCTCTTGTGCAAAAGCATCGGCAGAGATATGCAAATGACAGCGCGACAAATGCTAATGAATGCTTCATTAGCATACTCTTCTGGCAAAAGCCTGCAGTGTAGACATAGCCTGAGTGACTGCTATAAGGTGCTAATCACTCTCAACTCTCATTGATCCAGTCATCTTGAATTTAGTTGGTGTTAAAGGTGTGTGCCATTTCACAGGTCATGCCTTAACCTAGTGTTTATATAGTCCTGAGAAAAATATTTATTATTATTATTTATTATTTATAATTGTTTATTTGTACTGCAGAAGTACCTACCAGCCCCAGCTGGGATCAGAGCGCCATTTTACTATGCTTTGCATATACATATAGTCCTTGAAGAGCTTACAGTCTAGACACAACTGAAACACGTTGGGATGTATTATTCTTCCAATTTTGTAGATGGAAACCTGAAGCACAAAGAGGTTAAGTGACTTGCCCAAGTTCACGCAGGGAATCTTTAGTAGAACTAGAAATTGAAGCCTGTCTCCTGAGTGTCAGTCCAATGCCTTAACCATACGTCCATTCTTTCTCTTTAAATGCACCTCAGTTAAAAATAGTAAATAATAGCAAGTTATATAGTCCCTGTAACAGATTCTATAAGTCAATATCATTTTTGTATATAAACACGCAGCGGAGGTATCTGGTTTCATACTCTTATGTCTGAATTTGCATTTGTTTCTGTGGGAAAGTGTTAGAGACAGGCCCATGTATAAATTTAGCAGGATAGATTCTTGGAGCCAACTCGGCTTCACTTGCAGAGAATCAGAAGTGTCTGCTCCTCTAGTCCCAGGCTGCCAGACAATGGTCTAGTCCTCAGCATAAAACAGAGCATGTAAAGGCTGCTCTGTTTGGCACCCAGATTCCCGTGGACCCAAAGGACCATTCTTATAGCTAAGGATCAGCTGAATGCAGCAGCATCCCAGCCACGCCCCCTTTCATCTGGCCACTTGCTCATTATATGGTGTGGAGCCCCTACCCAACTCAGTACAACCAGACAACTCCCATGTAGAGAGGGGATGGATCCTCATGTTGCTCTTGATGCTGCCCTGTACCAATGTCCTGGCAGAGCCAAAGATTTGGTTGAGTGGCTTAAGCCCTGCTCTCACCAGGACCAAATCAGAGTTTTGCCATTGACTTCAACTGGAGCAATATCATGCCTATTACAATGAACCCACACAAACACAACTTCAAATTGTCCCTTGTAGAACAAGAAGAGCAAACATATTGGCTGAAGCACTTGAAGAGTTATGCTGAACTTCATTCAAGGCATTGGATGTAACTGTTCTTTTTGACAGCTTTTGTTTAAAAATAGAAGGGAGATTTCAATAACTGAGGCGAGGATGAGTGGCTGAAATCAATATTCAACTGGTCTGAGGGAAACCAGTTCAAAACATCAAGAAGAATTACACAGTCCTGGGTAATATAAACAGTCATATGTGGGACAAGCATATTCAGCTAAATTAGGTGTCCAGTAAAACTAGTTTCACCACTGCTTGCTATGTCTCGTCTCTGAAATTGGGTTCTGAGTCATAGCCCTTAGCTGAAGTTATTAGCATTTACTAGAGGGTGCCCTGCTCCATGTTCAGCAGCATAAACAACAGAATAAGGAGTTGTGAGGAGCTGGAGAACACAGGAAGACTCTATTGATTGCGCTGTAAGTAATATTTTATTCCTTGGAGAATTGTAATCCATGTTTCCTGTGCTACATGCAGGTTGGTTCATGGTTAACCAGTTGTGGAATTATTCCATCCATACACAGGTTGCTTTTGTTCAACCTCAACCTTTAAAAAAACATCTGAGCTACATCTTTGTAGGCAAAAGCTCCTTTCAAATAAACTGTGTCTCCAGATGTTTTAATTTAAATAATACATAGCACTAGATGGGGTGTGTGACATGGAGATTGTAGAGTGAGCACATGAAAGCGTTATTCCATAAGTTCAAAGGAGAGGGAGAGAGAAAAGAGAGCGTAATATAAGTAGCAAAAGGTATGATTTAACATGAGACTTCAAAAGAGCGAGAGCCGAGGAGGCAGAGGGTTCTTGCAGCAGCAGTAGAGGAATTTTGCCTGGAGGCAGAGTTTGAGAAGCTGAAATAAGCCTAAAATGCTGTAAAATCAAGTAGGACACATATAAATGTGTTGCTGACATGACAGGGGAGTCATGGTGAGTGCTTGAACATGGATTTGCTACAGTTGTACTTCCTATCAGTCTATGAAAAGGCAAGGAGCAGCATTCTTAAACTGGCTGGATTTGGGGCCTTTGATGGAATATGGTGGTGGAAAATGCCAATGGCAAGATGCGAGTTGATTGAGGTAATCAAATTAAGCCAAAGAGAGATGCCCAGCTCCCAGTGAATGTGAGCATTAGACACATAACTAATTCCCTTTGACCCCTTTTGAAAATCCCAGACAATATGTTGGTTCCTTCAGGGTATTTTATTTTAAAAATATTTCCCCTGGATGGAGTGGGTACTGGGCATGTTCTGGTTAACATATATGCAGGACTGTTGTTTCCTTTTATTTTGTCTGTTGATCTAAGCCAAGACACTAAATACTAGCAGTTTATGCCCAGTAATATTATTTCAGTATTTAAAGATGCTGTTACCACAGGTTCATTGACACTGATCGTTCCCACACCACTTTGGATAGTGGTGTTGTTTTGGATAGTCCTGTCCTTCCCTGTTGTTTTGGATAGTACTGTCCTTTTCTATGGTTCTGTTCATTCTTAGTTTCTCAAGGTTTTGCCATTTCAGCCCCATTGCCCCCTTTGTCAGCATTGCTCTTTCCGCGCTTTTAATGATTGCTAGGATCTCCTCAGTTCTTCATGATTTTTAAAACATAATTGTCATTGGTTTGGTACTTTCATTTACAATTCCCCTAACACTTTGGTATGTGCATTACCTAGACTTGTTGATATGTATGTATATATTCACTAAGCTTTTAATAGGCATTATTTGCCCAGAGCAATATTTTCCTCCTGTTAATTACAGATACTTTTAAAAACCTGTTCATCTTGTATGGAGCCATAATAATTTTTCACCCATTCTTCATTGGGTCTATTTTCTCTCTAATTTCTGCATTTCCCCATAACACACTTGTAAAAGGCATTCTTTTGTTCTCCTTTGGTAACATTAATACTGCTTTCTTTTTGCCTTATCTTTGCCTGCAAAAGTAGGCTGACTATTCTTTTACTTCCTCCTCCTTTTTGTTGCACTATAAGGGTATGTCTACACAGCAGGGCTAAAGTTGAAGTAAACTACACAACTTCCGCTACGTCAATTGTATACCTTAAGTCAAAATACAGTAGAGTCCAGATTATCCGACCTTCGGTAATCTGACATTCCGCTTTATCCGACCCTGCAGCTCCCGGGGACAAAGCGGTGCCGGCAGGAGCGGCATCAGCGGCTCCAGGGCGTGGGCCGGGAGAATGGCCCCGCTCGCTGCCCAGTCGCTCTCCTGGAGCCGCTGATGCCTGCAGCTCCCAGGGACGAAGCGGCGCCGGCAGGAGCGGCATCAGCGGCTCCAGGGCGTGGTCCGGGAGAATGGCCCCGCTCGCTGCCCAGTCGCTCTCCTGGAGCCGCTGATGCCACTCCTGCCAGTGCCGTTTCATCCCAGGGAGCTGCAGGCATCAGCGGCTCCAGGGTGTGGGCAGGGAGAATGGCCCCGCTCGTTGCCCCGTCACTCTCCTGGAGCCACTGATGCCTGCAGCTCCCTGGGACGAGGCGGCGCCGGCAGAAGCGGCATCAGCGGCTCCAGGAGAGCGACCGGGCAGCGATTGGGGCCATTCTCCTGGCCCGTGCCCTGGAATCGCTGATGCCGCTCCTGCCGGCGCCGCTTCGTCCCTGGGAGCTGCAGGCATCAGCGGCTCCAGGAGAGCGACGGGGCAGCGAGCGGGGCCGGGCGCCCAGGAGCTGCAGGGAGGGAAGGGGCCAGGGCCAGGGCCAGGGCCAGGCAGGGATGGGGACCAAGCGGCCCCGGCTACAGTAGAGTCCCTATCAGCCGACATTTTTGGTAATCCGACCACCTGTCGGTCCCGTTTAGGTCAGATGATAGGGACTCTACTGTAGCTTAACTCAGCTTTTGGCACTGTCTTTCTTTGACTTTCCTTCCTCCTCATGAAGTGAGGGTTACAGGAGTTGGAGTAGGAAGTCCTCCAGCTCGACATTATTTCAAAATAAAAGCTTGTAGTGTAGATGTGCACTATGTTATTTCAGAATAACATCAGTAAGGGTATGTCTACACTACAGAGGATTTTTTTTCGGAAAAATGGCCGTTTTTCTGAAAAAACTTCAATTACATCCACACTGCAATTGTGTTCTATCGAAAGAAAATTGAAGGAACAGAGGGGGTTTTCCAGCATTCGTAATCCTCTTTCTATGAGGAAGAAGCCTTTTTCCCAAAGAGCTCTTTCAGAAAAAGGCGTGTGTGGACGGGGAGGAGGGAGTTCTTTTGGAAGAAAAGGAAAGAAGGTGGCCACTCCATCCATAGTAATCACAGTTTAAATGCAAGATAGTGTCCATTCAGCGTGGACACTATCTTTTGAAAAAGCAGATCTCTTTTTCGATGCACGTTGGCAGTGTGGAGGCGCTCTTTCGGAAGAAGTTTTTTCAGAAGATATCTTCCAGAAAAGCTTCTTCTGAAAGAAGCCTGCAGTCTAGATGTAGCCTAACTCCAAAATAATGCTGCTGTATAGACATACCCTAACTTTCTTTTAACCCTGTGTCCCTGTCTGAAAAATGCAAACAATGGGGGAATGACTGATTTCCGTGAATTCTGGTCAACTACACCTTAATTATGGAGTTTTTTAAAAGATACTTCCGTCTTCTTCCACATTCACGGATTTTAACATTATTTCTTTCACAGTTCATTCAATAATATCCCCAAATTTGTTTTCCTTGAAATATAATATTGCTAGAACCTCTTACCCCTTTCCTCACTATATTGAAGTCAAGTAGTCTGTAGTTACTGCTATCATGTCTCCTCCATATTATGTTCAGGCTCTTAAACAATTCTTTCTTATTGTTGAGCATGTATTTAAAATGACAAGATTTATAGACCAAATATGTTTTTTCTTACAGAATCTTAGAAAAATGAAGGCAATCTTCCTGTGTTTTGTGATTGCTGGGATTCATGCTCATACACTTTGCCAACAGAACTCTACCAATGACAGTCCTGAAAATTACAACTATGGAAACCGAAACCAAGTAGGTCCAGCAAATGAAAATATGTCAGGTCAGAAAGTAGGAAGAAGCATTTGTCAGTTTGCATTTGACTTTTATAAGGAGGTTTCTTCTCAGAGAAACAACAGGAATGTGTTCTTCTCTCCTATGAGCATCTCCACTGCCTTTGCAATGCTGACACCGGGTGCAAAATTAGAGACACTGCAACAGATTCTTAGAGTGCTTCGCTTTAAAGCAAATGAGATTGAGGAAAGTGAGCTTCATGAAGGTTTCCGTCATCTCATGCAAATGCTCAACCGCAAGAGTGCTAACTTCCAGCTGGATATGGGGAATGTCCTGTTTATGCAAGACCAGCTGAAACTGCAACAACAATTTTTAAAGGAGCTAAAAAATTCTTACAGAGGAGAAGCTTTCCCAGAAGATTTCAGGAATGTCAGACAAGCTCAGCAGAAGATCAATAAATACATAGCCAATAAAACACGTGGGAAATTTATCAACCTGCTCAGTAATCTGGATCCAGATACTGAAATCCTTCTTATTAATTACATTTACTTTAAGGGTAAGACAAAATCACTGGACATCCCTTCTCAGGTCATTTGGCTTTCCTTATGTCACTTCTCTAGCCTTCACCACTCCTTTTGCAATACTGTTTTGGGAGGGGGAACCTCAACCTGCTTCACAATTGGCCTTTTACTCACATGGTTAATTATGAATAGAGCTGGTCAGTACATTTACACTGAAAATAATTTTCTGACTGAAAATGTTGACAGATTTTTTTGGACAAAATGTTGGTGAAAACTTTCCCATTTTCAGATCAAAGCCAGAGCTAATCAAAAATGTAGTAAATAATTTAAAATGTTTTTTCTGATGAAAGCATAAGTAAAATATACATTCATGCAGGCCCAGATTTAAGAGAGCATACCTGGACAACAAAACACTTAGAGTGCGTCTACACTGCACCATTATTTCGAGATAACTAGGGTTATTTTGAAATAACAATGCGAATGTCTACACAGCTATTCTGATATTTCAAAATAACGGACGGCTTATTCCGAAATCGGTAAACCTCATTCTATGAGGAATAACGCTTATTCCAAAATAGCTATTTCGAAATAAGGTGTGTGTAGATGCTTCACTGCTTCTACAATAACCTCCCACTAGGACCATTCTAAATTATTCCTCCCTAGTGCCTCCTGGGGCTCTAAGTTGAGATAGCATGTCTACATTAGGGAAGCCTTCCTCGAACTAATTTTGAGGCTTCCCTGCAGTGTAGACGTGCTATTTCAAGAAAAGCTATTTTGGAATAACTATTCCAGAATATCTTATTTCGAAATAAGTGTGCACTATAGATGCACCCTAAGTCATAAATATAGGACCCTCTGAAGTCAATAGGACTCATTGCTTAATTGCTTTCCTGAATTGACATCCTACAAAAATGCTATGCAAATTTCTGCTAAGCAAGTTTAGAGTGCAGTTTGCAAAATGTTGTATGATCTCGAAACAGCATATTGAGTGGAAAATTCTCTGGTCTGTTCCATCAAGAGCAAACAGCACAATATGCAGGCATATAACAGAGGCAGACATGTAACAGAACTTCTCCTTCTCCTCAAAGCCCACCTCTTTACAACTCTGCAGTCACTGATTACACATTTTATCATATTCTGAAACTCAAGTAGAACCCCCAGTCATTCCAGTGTTTTCATGTATGAGTCTCTTCGCTCATGCAAGATGTTTTAGTTTGGTTCTTTATTTTGAAATTAATTTTTTTTTAATCAAATATTTCGGTGATGTTTTTAGAAATATTTTCCCTTGGTTTGTAACTACCTGGTCAAAGTTTTTCAAATTTTGACCCACTCCTTCTCCAAAAACTCATTTTTCCCGTTGTTTTTCAAACACATCTATCCATTTGTGTAAATCTTTGAAGGATTAGCTGCAGAGTAATAAAACTACAGGTTGAACCTCTCTAGTCCTGCAGTCTCAGGTCTGGCAACATCTGTAGTCCTGCATAATTTTAGTTAGGCAGACGTCCATTTATCATGGTCCATTAATCCCGCAGTCCCATAAAATTTGTTTACAGTCACCAGTCCTGGCTCTCAGTGTTCTGTGCTGTTACTTAGCTCTAATTTACCCCTAAATGTTTTCTAAGAGCCCAGTAAGCAATGGAAGTGTTGGTAATGCTGCTACAAAATACTGACCTCCCATGGTTTGGCAGCTTCTCTGGTTTGGCACCGGTCAGATCCTGAAGGTGCCGGACTAGAGAGGTTCAACCTGTAGTTTGAATCCAGTTCAATGGAGTCACTTGAAAGGCTGCCATAAAACACATAGGCTGCGTCTAGATTGGCAAGATTTTGCGAAAATACTTTTAACGGAAAAGTTTTTCTGTTAAAAGTATTTGCGCAAAAGAGCGTCTATACTGGCATGTGCCTTTGCGCAAAAGATTTGCTTTTGCGCAAAAGCATCCATGCCCAGAGTAGATGCTCTCTTGCGCAAGAAAGCTCCGATGGCCATTTTAGCCATCGGGCTTTCTTGTGCAAGATATAAATGTGGCTGTCTACACTGGCCCTCTTGCGCAAGAATACTTGCGCAAGAGGGCTTAACCCTGAGCAGGAGCGTCGGAGTATTTGCGCAAGAACCACTGATTTTGTACATTACGAAGTCAGTGTTCTTGCGCAAATACAAGCGGCCAGTGTAGACAGGCGGCAAGATTTTGCACAAAAGCGGCCGCTTTTGCGCAAAATCATGCCAGTCTAGACACAGCCATAGAGAAAAGCTGTTCTCTCTTACCACAGAGGGCATAACAAGAGTCAATGAGTTCAAAGTACTTTAGCAAATTTAGATTAAATCTCAGAAAAAACTTCCTAAGTGTAAGAACAGTAGGACCATGGAACAGACTGTCTAGGGAAGTTGTAGAAGCTTCTTCACTGGAGATTTTCAGAAGGAGGCTGCATAGCCATGTGGCTAGGATGGTTTACACCAGTGGTTCTCAAACTGTAGGTTGGGACCCCAAAGTGGGTTTTGACCCCTTTTTAATGAGGTTGCCAGGTCTGTCTTACCCTTGCTGGGGCGCAGGGCCAAAGCTGCAGCTCGACTCCTAGCTCCAAGGGCTTCAGCCTGAGGTGGTAAAGATCATGTTATAGGTCCCCTGTCTAGGGTAGAAGCCGTTTGGCTTTGGCCTCCGTGCCTGGAGCAGTGGGGCTTGGGTTTGTGCTTTGGCACTTCTGCACCCTCCTGGTCCTGTTGTCAGCCAGGGTTCATGGTGCAATGAAATTTGAGAACCCCTGGTTTAGACACAATAAATCCTGCATCTTGGCAAGAGGTAAGATTATATGACCCTTGTGGTCTGTGTTTTTGTCCTTCCAAAACCGGGTCCCTCTTCCCTGCTCAATCAAGGAGGGTTAGTTTCTATCTGTCCCTCTCTAAGGGTATGTCTACACTTGCTCCCTAGTTCGGACTAGGGATGCAAATGGAGCATACCCGAAATTGCTAATGAAGCGCGGGATTTAAATATCACGCACTTAATTAGCATAGTCGCGGCTGGCCGCCATTTTGATTTCAGGGTATTGCGAAATAAATTGCCCCATGTAGACACGTTATTCCGAGAGAAAACCCTTCTCTCGGAATAACTGTTAAACCTCATTGCACGAGTCCTAATGACTCTTCTCCCCCTTTCCATAGTGATTGTAGCTTAAATTGAGCTATATGAGAATGGAGGCCTGGTGGCATTCTTTCTCACACTGTACTGACGTTGATTGCTATTCTTTTTGTTTGCCTTGTGACTTAAATAGCGGGCATATTCACCCCTACCCCCAAACACACTCATTTTATTTGCCTCCGTAGTTCAGAGAGGAATTATTGTTCAACCCACTAGAAAGAGCAAGCTGTAGGTTTCCTTTTGTCCCTAGAGCATTGTAAAGAATTGCAGAAGTAAGACCTCCTTGAAAAGTGATTTGCTAAGAGGAAGGGAAGCACAGGCATATCTGGGTTTGGATGGAGGAGGAGGGAAGTATTCATGAATGTCACCAATAAGCAGACTATCTGCCAAATTCTGAAATCCTTATTCAATTTTTAACCAAAATTTCTGTGAAATCAGTAAGAATTTTGTCCAGCTGAGCAGCAAGTAATAGGTGCTGGACATATCAGGATTTGGGCCTATGACTTATAAAAAAAACTGTTACTTATTATGGAATTTCCTTAAATCAGGGCAAGGCAAAACTTCTGTCTTGTTAATGAAAAGCTCAGAGGCTCTGACATGACATTACAAAAATTGGAGACTTCTAACAGGTAGACTTACTCTGAAATTACATCATGTTTGTGGCTTCATTGTTTATGGAGAAACTTACTGCAACAATGTAGCAATGTTGTCCTGTTTAAAAGAATAATACTTTGAACTTTATATCTTGAAAGCCCCATACAAGCATTAATTAATAATAATGACACCTTTTAGTGCTATGTAAGTAATATTGTGCCAGTTTTATAGTTGAGGAAACAAAGGGTAGAAATGAAATGATTTGCACAAGGCCTCAGAGAGACTCTGAGTCAGAGCAGATATTAGAATTCTGGAGAACTTTGTTCTCTGTCCAGGGTTTAGTTTTACCCAGCAGGGTAAACTTGCTGTTAAGTATTTTGATTAAAAAGTAAAACATGTTAGAGCTGGTCAGAAAATAGGGATTGGTTTCTGTAGAAAATTTCAATAACTTTTACAAATTTCATTGAAATATCAAATACCAAAATATCTTGGTGGTCAGGGATTCAGTTTTCCCAAAAAATTTCCCCAGAAAGGTGTTTTTCACAAAAGCTGTTCTAGTCAAAACTCCAATTTTCCACAGAAAGATTTCAACAACCCTATTTACAGGAACTTCTGTTCTTCATAACATTTTATATGAAAGCAAACTGCATCCAAAATGTTTCAGAACTTTCCATTCAGCTATTTTTGATATTCTGGCATTGTTTTGATTTGGAAAGAAAATGTATCAGAATTTACTGCAGGACAGAGCTGCCAATTTTTGGGACCATCTCTAGTTTGTTTAAATTAGTCACTTAATCACAACTTAAACAAGATGTATTTTGAGCTAATGCCATTAAGGTATTTTAAGGCTCCTCCCATCACCATATATGTAGGCACTAACACACACTATTTTAATATCATTAACGGCAGTGTGGGACTAGATATCAAGGTGTCTCACCTCTAAATACTTACAGAAAAGGGGTATATTTTTTACATTTATATGTATGTGTTATACAAGGAAAAGGAAGCTACAGTTATTAAGCATTATGTAAAGGGAACATATGGCTTTACTGTGGAAGCACAGTTCAATGCATTCTAATGCTCTGATTTCAATCATTCGATCCTTTCTGAAAAATTCAACAGTTGGGAAAGTCTAAACAAAACTGATTCAGCCATTTTTTTAGTACACAGGGTTGGGAGGATAGGGAACAATTTCTTTCCCTGTTGTAAGAATCATCCTTGCAATGTTTTGCAGTCTTTCTTGTATATTACTGCTCTATGGCTGCAATGAATGAGGGTCAATAGTTGGATTTTGGCTTGGACGTTCTCACTGAGAAGAAGACACTTCTCTGGAAACACTTTGAGTGCTTCAGAGCAGATTGGGTTTTAGACCATGTTATTAGCTTTTGAAAATCCCATGTTTCCTGCTTGCTCAGTACATTGTGGAAGGGATTATTTACCAAGTAATCTGAAAGTTAGAGTAAACATCTTCTACCACCACATAGACTGGGTCACAGACCAACATTTAAAACACTCCCCCAAACCTAATTTGGGTAGGAAAAGCCATAAGTAGATTGTGCCTGCCCCCATCTCTAAGAAATAGAATAGTCTGGCAGTTCTTTCTAGCATGAGGACAGGTATTTGGGATATACAAAGACTATCTAAGGTGAAAGCACCATCCTTTCACTAAAGTATGGCTTCTGGGTTTGCTTAAACCACTTCCAACCCAATACCAACCCCTCGTGTGTATACTGATACTCGTGTGTATTATTCTGATATATGTATTTAGGGCCAGATCCTCCATTGGTGTGAATTGGTGTAGCTGTAAAGGCAAATGTAGCTACTGCAGTTAATATAAACTAAGGATGGCTTCTTGCTCCCAGAACATCCAGTAACTCTCTCTCTCTCTCTCCCCCACCCTCTCTTTCTTTGAATTCTAAGCCACATGGAATAAAACTTTTAATCCAAAGTACACTAAAGAGGCCAACTTCTTTGTGGATGGAAACACAATTGTTAAAGTCCCTATGATGTTCCGGATGGGCATGTGCAAACTAGCCTATGATGAGCAGCTGGCTAGTACTGTGGTGCAAATGGATTACAAAGAAAATGCGAAAGCATATTTTATTCTGCCTGATCAAGGACAAATGACGACGCTGGAGAATGGCTTGTCATGTGAAAGTCTGTCTAAATGGAGAACATTAATGTCAGAAAGGTAAAATCTTTCAGCTCTCTACGCTATCCCTTTAGATCAGGGGTGGGTAAGATACCTCTCGCGGGCTGGATCCGGCCCACGGACAAACTGCCAGGACCCTCAGGCACACAACAGCCTCTGCTTTAAGTGCAGGGATGCTTTGTGTGCCTCTTTGCTCTGGAGGGTGGGGAGGCTTTGTGTGATCTCCCTGCCCCCAGCCCAATCCTCAGTTTCTGTTGGTTGGAAACAACCGGCCAATAGAAACTGACCCCAGCCAATCTCTCAGCTCCTATTGGCCAGAAACAATTATTGCCTACCCCTGCTTTAGATCAAGAGTGTTGGACAAATTCTTGGAGAGGGATAATTATATTTTTAACTAGGATCTCTGGGTTATGGTATAGAATTAGTAGTAATGTGCTACCCTCAGCCCCAGTGAGATTAATGCACAAACATCAAGGCTAAAATATGGCCTTATGTAATTTTTAGTTATTTCCAAGGGTTTGTCTACACACATAGTGCTGCACCAAAGCAGTCGCAGTGCTGTAGGTTAGTGAAGACACTATCTATACCGAAGGGAGATCTTCTCCTGGCAGCATAGGTAATCAGCTCCCTGAGAGGCAGTAACAATGTTAACAGGAGGGGCCCTCCTATTGATAGCACTGTCTACATCAGGAGTTGGGTTGGTATAACTGTGTCACTCAGGGATGTGTATTTCCCTGAGTGATGTACTTGTGGGGCACGTCTACACAGCAGGGCTAAAGCCAAAATAAGCTATGTCAGTTGCGTAGCTTAAGTCGAAATAGCTTATTTCAGCTTTTGGCGCTGTCTACACAACAGGAAGTCCGAAGAAGAGCACTCTTCCTTTGACTTCCCTTCATCCTTGTAAAATAAGGGTTACAGGAGTCAGAGTAAGAAGTCCCCCAGCTCAACATTATTTTGACATTGTATTGAAATAACTGCTTGTAGTGTAGACACGGTCTATGTTATTTCGGAATAACGTCAGTTATTTGGAAATAACACTGCTGTGTAGACACACCCGTACTGACAAGTCTGTAGTGGAGATCAAGCCCAAGCCATGTCTTTTGTTCAATATCCCTTTGTTACATTCTGCGTCACTCCATCTGAAATTTTAGGAAATTTCAGCTTCTTTTTAGGACCACTGCCATTGCTGCAGTTTGTTTCTTTTGCTTTCCTATATTCCTTTCTCTGTAGTCTGTTCTGCTTTTATCTCATTTTTCCCTTCTGCGTGTCCCTCCCTGTGTCAGATTTCCTTTCCAAACCGCTGAATCAACTCTCTTGTGGTTTTTCCCACCCCGCAGGCTAAGATTAACAATGAAAAAAATAATGCTAATATTTTAAGTTTAATTATTTGTCTTCAGAGTTATCATATCAGTGAGACGGAAGGAGGAAGAGTTTGTGCATGTTAAAACCTTTTTTCATGGGGCTGCGAGGTAACATTTCATTGGTTACATTAATCTCACATTATCTTTGTAACCCATGAAACCTAGAATTTCAACTCGCTTTTAAAGGGATGAATTTAGGTGCCAGAGCTGAAAAGGTCCAGCATGTCTTCAGTGGGGCTGTTAATATGCATAAAATTAAGCCTGTACATGTTGGCGGACTCAAGGCCTTTCCTGGTGGAGAGTCTGAATGCACCACATAAATGCACGAGGGCTGGGGGAAGTGGGGCAGGCATGGGGTCAAGGGAGGGCCGTTCATGGAGGCCTCCCACCAGCACACCCTGGGCCTGGCCTGGGGGTGGCAGGAGCCAGGCAAATCTCCTGCCAGCACTGCCTGGGCCTGGCTTGGTCACGGGCTAGAACTGCTCAGACCCTCCCTGGGGGCTGGGGAAGCACACAGGCCTCCCACCACCATTCCCTAGACCCAGAGCAAGTGACAGAAAAGGGGGGAAGCTCAGGGCAGCCTTGAGGTGCTGTGGGAGGCAGCGGGCTGTAGCTCCTGCAGAGTGTGGGTGTTGGAGCTGTAACACCCAACCCTAATGGTGCTCCCGGTGGGGGGGAGGCAGCGAGGCTTCCTCACCCTTCCCTGGTGCTGTGGCCAAGGGCCAGCAGGGCAGGGTTTTGCGGCAGCAGGGCTATTGGGCAAGCCCCATCCCTAGCTGGTCACTGTCTTCCTGGTGCAGCTGCCCCAAGTGGTCACTCTGCAGTATAACTGTCCCTCTGATCAGCCCCCCCCCCCTTTTCCATGTTGCGGAAAACAATCACATTCCAGGCACTTCCTATTTTCCTGGCACAACCAAACCCTGACCTTGCTTTAAGTTAGGATTGGAGGGAAGCTGCCTATCAAATTGGTGGTCCTAGCTCTTATCGTTTAGGAGGAGTTATTGAACAAATGGCCTCATAGACAAATGGATAGACAGACAGGTGCACATTTCTAAAATATGCAGTAGATAAAGGGAAGAAGAGGTGGCCATCTGCTTAAAAGTTCAGGAGTAGACACTCAGGATTCTGTTCCTAAGTCAGTCACCAAGTTCCTGTGTGATCTTGGGAAAGTCATGTGATCACTTTGTGCCTCAGTTTCCCCATCTGCAAAATGGGTTGATACTACTCACAGGAGTATTTTGCAAGGTGTTGCTCATTACTGTCAAGATCAGGGTGACTAGACATCCTGATGTTAGGGTATGTCTACATTGCATTCCTCCTTCAAGAGAGGAATGCAAATGCAGACAAGTGAAATTGCAAATGAAGCACGGATTTGAATTTCCCGTGCTTCATTTGCATAATCGCGGACTGCCGCTTTTCCAAAATAGCCCGAGGGGTTATTTTGAGAAAAAAACCATTCCTTCTAAATAACCCTTATTCCTCATTTTTTTTCCAAATAACCCCGTGGGGACCGTGTTTGTTTTCTCAAAAGATGCTATTTTGGAAAAGTGGCGGTCCGCGATTATGCAAATGAAGCACAGGAAATTCAAATCTGCACTTCATTTGCAATTTCGCTTGTCTGCATTTGCAGTCCTCTCTCAGAAGAGGAATGCAATGTAGACATACCCTTAGACACTTTGTCTTATACAAGCAACTATTACCTTTCTTGTCCACCATCCTAATTTTTTAGCCTTGCTATCTGGTCGCCCTTGTAGAGATTGTTTGATGGAAGGTGTAGAAGCACAGAGCGTTAAACTTAGGTACAGCAAGAGCCCTATTTAACATGTTGGTAATATGCTACATTCTTCTTCCCCTCACATTAGCAGTAGATGGGGACAGATGGAATGGCTTATTCTACAGTGGGAGGATAGAAATGGTCCAGTGACAGCTGTGTCATTAATACAGCAGCAGTCAACACCTCCTACCCAAAAAAAAAGGGAAGGGGAAGAGAACAGCGTCTATAGTACCCCGACTAGCACTATTAGGCAGGAACAATCCTAGCATCTAACTTAAGACATGTTGTCACATGCTATCAAATGGCTAGTGCCATTTTAGTAGAAGCTAAAACTGGTGAGCAGGCTACAGCCCACTGGCCACATGTGGCTCATCAGGGTAAGCCTCTGGCAGGCCTCCAGACAGGTTGTTTACTTTGTGTCCACAGACAGGGCTGCCTGCAGCTCCCATTGGCTGCAGTTTGCCATTCCCAGCCAGTGGGAACTGTGGGAAGCAGTGGCCAGCAAGACCCTACGGCTATGTTATGACAACACATTATATTGTTAGGAAAGAGCCTGCACTGTACTGTGACATCTGATTGAAACTTTTTATCATTTTCTTGCCTTTCTCTCTTGACAGGTCAGTCAATTTATATCTTCCAAGGTTCTCTATTGATGCAAAAATGGACTTAAAACAAATTCTTTATAGAATGGGAATCAGAAATGTATTCACTAATGAAGCTGACTTATCTGGAATTACTGGGCAGCCCAAGCACAAGATTTCACAGGTTAGTGAGGCTTCTTTCTGGTATTTAAAACCATTTCTATACAAATGTTTCCTAGGAGAAACCCATATAAAAGGGCTTTGCTCTGTATGAAAAGCAGGGATTGAGGAATGGAATACTCAGTCCATACTAGAGAGGTTGCCCATACAGCTATACCGCAACTTACAGCATATACAACGTTTCGGCCCAGCAGATTTTTACAGTGTATGGGGCTACTATACTGACAATAAACTTGAGCAAATCTTTCTCTCTCCTCCTCCACTTCCCGGTGAAGACTCATGCCACCATCTTCCTTTTGGTATAAAAGGGGGTGGTGGAAAGTGTTGTTTTGCATGGCATCTGTTGCTGATGTTGACTGTGCATAGCTCCATTTGCCCCTCCAGTTATTAAAAGCAGTTTTGTAAGGTGCTATGAAAAGCTGGGCAAAAACCACATGCTTTAGTTCACTGGCAATTCCAAAAAATCAGAGGGGAAACATCATTTCAAGTCAAACTGAAAACAAGACAGAACAAGAAATCAGAAGTAATTGTTCTAGTTTGACTGAAATGTCCAACCAGATATGAAACCTTTTTTTACCTTTGCAGCATTTTATTTTATTTTATTTTATTTTATTTTAAAAGGAACTTTGAAAAAAAGTGATTTTTTTCAATTAAAAATGAAAACAGTTTGATTTTTTTAATGGCTTTTACCTTTTTTTTAAACAGGCACAATTCATCAAAATTGACTTGAATTTGTAAAGCATTTCTAGGTCACCAAATTTGCATTTTTCACTGAAAAAAGTTTGGACCAAAATTTTCTCCCCATTTGAGTGCTAAGCACCATTAGCTACCATTGGCTTTAGTGCCAGTTCCATGCAAACCATTAGGCCACATCTACACTGCAGGCTTTTTGCACAAGAACAGACGTTCTTGCGCAAAAACTTGCAGAGCGTCTACACTGCACGCATGTTCATGCGCAAGTAAATTTACAGTAAAGCATCAGAAGAGAGGGTTTCTTGTGCAAGAGTTATTCCTCTTCCCACGAGGAATAAGCCCTCTTGTGCAAGAGCTCTTGCGCAAGAAGGCAGTGTGTATGAGCAACGGGTTTCTTGCACAAGAAACCCCTATGGCTAAAATGGCCATCAGAGCTTTCTTGCGCAAGAGAGTGTCCATACTGCCATGGACGCTCTTGCGCAAAAGCACATCTCTTGCGCAAAAGCACATGGCAGTGTGGACACTCTCTTGCGTAAGACCTTTTCCACAAGAACTCTTGAGCAAAACAGTTTTTACGCAAAAAGCCTGCAGTGTAGACGTAATCTTACAGTTCAACCCTAGTTCAGTCCATATGGGCTGTCACTCTGAGAGCTTTAAAATTATACCTGGCCTGCAGGATGATTTCATTAGTTAACACAAACTCCCATTAAAAAACAATACAGAAACCCTCAAATCTCACAAATGAATAGATGGAATCTGATGAATCCAGACCAGTAAATGTCTCTCAGTGCGGTAAGGACAAGCTTGTGCCTTTTTCTGCCCCACACCTGTTTTACCTATCCAGCTTCTGAAGCTGTTAACAAATAAGACATATTAAAAAAAAAATAATCTCTAACCCCCTTGGTCTATTTTTCTGTATTGATTGTTCTCCCCTGTGATCTATTACTCTACTCTAAATTTGCCAAAGACAAGTAGGTGTAATTAGGTTTGCCAGGTGTCCGCTATTGACCCTGACAATCCGGTATTTTCACCTTCTGACAGTCCGGTATTTTCACCGGTAAAAAAATTCAGAAAATACCAGACACTTAAAATGTCCGGTATTTTCTGATTTTTTCCTGGCAAGATGGCGAAAATCCTGGGTGCTTACCTGGTTCTGCAGGGGAGCTGTCTGGCCCAGAGCAGGGAGACAAGATGGCAGATGGCTGCCCGCAGCCTGTTAGGGCCAAAAAGTCTCAAAAGAATTTCTTAAAGGGGCCATGCTGGGTTTTTTTTTTTTTTTTTTTTTTGCTTAATAACTCTCGGGGTCCTTTTGTAATTTTTTTTTTTGCTCAGCAACTTTGGACTCCCCCTTTTTTTCCCCCCTCGACATAATTTTTCCCCAGTGTTTTTTTTGGGGGGGAGTCAGTATTTTTTGTTAAACCATCTGGCAACCCTAGGTGTAATTTTGTTCTCACACTAGTTTTTCTCTGGTGTAACCCCACAGACTTGAGTGAAGTGTGATTTACACTGGTGTAAGCAAGAGGAGAATCAGGGCCAGTGCTCATGATAGTAGTATAGAATAGTGACTCTGAAAATGTCCTCTTTTAAGGATGAGACAATTTTGATTTTTTTTTTCTTGCTGAATTTGCAGTTGCCCTTTTGCGTTGTGGTGGTCACTCACACCTGTTGCCCGTTACTTACCAGTTATTTCTCTCAATACTTTTACTTTAAAACAATCAAACTCATATTCAGATACCTGCTTATAGTCCACACCCAGAATGCTAATCTTTGTTGATTTCCCCATAGGCTATCCATCAGGCCATGGTGAATGTGGATGAGAATGGCACTGAAGCTTCAGCAACCTCTTCGATGGAAATAGTGCCAATGTCTGTGCCCGCTACCGTTACTTTCAACAACCCGTTCTTCATGATGTTAGTAGCTGAAAGTGAGGACATACTCTTTATGGGCAAAATCATGAACCCTGAGGAAAACTAGCGATCAAATTGCTGTATGCATTAACTACGAGTAATTTACCACCACTGTTAAATAAAGACACGTTTTGACCTAATCAGTGAAGTGATGACATTAGAGGCCACATTTTCCCTCATAGTGTCATATAGTTAGCTTCATAACAGATCTTTAATTGATTTTAAATCACCATCACTACAGATTGGTTTGAGTTTACATTTTTAAAAAAGAGAAGAAATGGAACTCAGGCTGAACCATCAGCAAAGGTGAAAGGAGAAAGTTCTTTGCAACACTGAAAGCAACCATCCGTTTTCTGGCAAGTGAAGATCAGAACAGATGCTGAGTACTAACCTAGGCCTGCTGCACCCTCCTGTCCACCTCCTCACCGTGTAAATTACATTTGTTTTGCATGCTCACTGACTGCCAGATCAGTCCAAATTACATTCCTTTACCACTTACATCTGTTTTCTCCCCAGCCAGAGGCTCAGTCTAGCAGACACCTAACAAATGTAATGCTTACTACCCTGAGTGGCCCCAGTGCTGTCAATGAATCTGATAAATGCCCTGTATCCCCTTTGTGCCACCGGGGGCAAGGGGTGAGGAGCAGGCACAAGAGAAGGCGTAAGATCTTCCTGGTGAATTGCATTGGCACCTCTGTATGTTTCTACACAAGCCTACAGCATACTGACCATTCTAGGGCAGAACAGAGGCATATAAGAATTGAGACAGAAAAGGGAAAGGGAGGAGGCATGGCCAGAGTAGAACAATGCCCCAAGCCTTCATCCTTTAAGTGGCCTGTGGGTGACACTGAATCAAAGTTCAGTTTCATTTAACTCTGTGCCAGAGCCTGAGCCAGGTTTTGGAAGTCCTCAAAGCGGAGAAATGGCTTGTGTTTCCCGGTGTCCTTCTGTCAGTATTTTTACCAGGCTAGGATGAATCTAACCCAATGGAACCACTCATGGTAGTAAACATCACTCCAGTAGTTAATGTTTGCAGGATCCATCACTGACAGCCTATCTATATGGGTATGTCTACACTGCAACACTATTTCGAAATAACTAGCACTATTCCGAGCGAACTTAGTCCGCGTCTACACAGCAGGCAGTTATTTCAAAATAGTGTCAAAATACTGTCAAGCTGGAGGGCTTCTTACTCCGACTCCTGTAACCCTCATTGTATGAGGAATAAGGGGAGTCAGAGAAAGAGTGCTCTCATTTTGAAATAACTGCTATGTAGACCCCTTCCTATTTCAAAATGAGCTATTTCGAAATATGCTATGCAATTGATGTAGCTCAATTTGCATAGCTTATTTCAAGTTAAGCCCTGCAGTGTAGATGCACCCTAATGTGCACCACATTTTACATAACTACGTTTTGAGCTGTAGTGTCTTGAAGTGGGCCCTGTCTGTTCCCACATTATACCTTCACAGAATATCTGCATTCAGCTCAACACTTGCTTTGTATATTAATATAGTCACACTTGTCTAGGATTTGTTTTTAATGTAAGGATAGAAAAGCTTCCAAGATCACTTATACTACAGATGCTCATTTATATTTTTTTCTGATCTAAATTTTACCTTCATACAATTTTACTCTAGTTTCACAAGATCTATCAATACATTTTCTTCTATATTCATGCTCATGTTATATTTTTCTGACCTCTAGTGGCAGTAGAGGTAAATTACTGAGTCATTCTGTTAATGGGTATTCTGTTATTATTTTCATTCTTTATGTTTGACCTTGAAATATACAGACCACTTATTATGCTAGAGAAATGAAACGTAATAAACATGAAATTTTAAAAGTTTTTAGTTGTACTACCTAATTTCTACAGAACAGGAATTAAGCAATTAGGACATATGATGCAACCTGTCATATCAACCAATGTTGTATCTATGTGTTAATTAAGATCTCCATAGGGATGTCTCTAGTGGACTTCCTATTGGCCTGTGCTCTTTACCATGTATGTATATATTGTCCCCCTTGTGGCCTGAGTTGCTAACCAATAGTTAGGGTCTTATGGTTGCTTTCTTTAGAACTTATAGTTAGGTTAGGTATTTTTTTGATGCAATCCTTTTTATTTACAAAGAATGTACAAAGAGTCCTGTTTTTCCAAACACAGTAAGAAGCAAACAACTGGAGGTAGTTTCTTTGCTCTCAGTTCTAAACCTTTTTCCACCTAGCACTCTGCCCAAAAAGTTCTCTCTTGGCGCAGAACCATGTTACCAATGCTTTTCTTGCTGTCTCATTGGTTTTTTTCTGCTACCCCATCTGTCTGCTTGCTTCTTCTTTCACACCGCACAGAAACAGAGACAGCTCCTAAAATTGCAATTAGTCCTTCATCTTGTTATGGTAGGAAAGCTGGCAGTGTGCCCTAAAGCCGGTCAGACTCTAGGACTGTCTGATTTCTTTTGGAAGCTGTTCTACAGTTAAACCTCTTTTGTATCTGAAACCTCTCAGGAGTTCTTGGAAAGCTAGATAAGAGCAAAGATAAGTTTTATTCCCCTTGCTTTATCACATAACTTTCATTCTTATTTCTCTTCCACTCCTCTTTCCTTTTTCTACCCTCACTTCTCATGGTGCATCTTGGGAGTTATAGTTCCTAGAGCCAGAGTTACAGGAACACCTAGGAGCAAACTTACATTTTTTTGCAACCTGGTTTAGCTATCTGCACCTAGCTAGATACAACACCCTTGCCTGAGAATGCTTCGCTTGCATGTTTCTTCCATGCAAGCAAAGATTCGGAAGATTGAACTGAAAAAAAGGAAGCAGACTTGCCAGGGATATGAGCACAGAGGGATATACTCACAGTGACCTCTCCCATTAAGGTGATGAGCTGCTGCATTTGTATTGTTGCCATCAGCAGTACCAGATACAATAAGTTACAGTAAGCTGGTCTAGTGCTGATTGCTGGATCATTGCTGCCCTGTGAACGAGGGCAGGCCTATTGACTTCTGCCCCTATGCCTTAGGGCTACGTCTACACTGCTACGTCTACACTGAAGGCTTTTTGCACAAGAACTGCTGTTCTTGCACAAAAACTTGCGGAGCGTCTACACTGCATGCGCGTTTTGCGCAAGTCAATTTACAGTAAAGCATCAGAAAAGAGGGCGTCTTGTGCAAGAATTATTCCTCTCCCCACGCAAGAGCTCTTGCGCGAGAAGGCAGTGTGGACAGGCAACAGGGGTTTCTTGCACAAGAAACCCCTATGGCTAAAATGGCCATCAGAGCTTTCTTATGCAAGAGAGCGTCCACACTGCCATGGACACTCTTGCACAAAAGAACATCTCTCGCGCAAAAGCACATGGCAGTGTGGACGTGCTCTTGCACAAGACCTTTTGCAAAAGAACTCTTGCTCAAAACAGTTAGGCTATGTCTACACTCGCGGCTTCTTGCGCGAGTAATATGCAAATGAGGCTAAGCGTGGCATATCGCCGATCCTCATTTGCATACCTAATGAGCCACCATTTTTTCAGAAGAGGTTTGCGCAAGAAGGAGCGTCTACACTGCCCCTTCTTGCGTGAGAAAACCCCTCTTGCGCAATGCCGTTCTTCCTGAAAAGTAATAGGTGTTATGGCATTGCGCAAGAGGGTTTTTCTTGCGCAAGAAGGGGCAGTGTAGACGCTCCTTCTTGCGCAAGAGCCTCTTCTGAAAAAAATGGTGGCTCATTAGGTATGCAAATGAGGCTCGGTGATATTCCACGCTTAGCCTCATTTGCATATTACTCGCACAAGAAGCCGCGAGTGTAGACATAGCCTTCTTGTGCAAGAAGCCTGCAGTGTAGACGTAGCCCAGAGGTTTTTTTGGAAAAACGGCCTTTTTAAAAAAAAAACCTTAATTTATGACCATACTGCAATCCCGTTTTTTTGAGAAAAAATCGATAGAACAGAGGGGTTTTTCCGACATTGGTAAACCTATTTCTATGAGGAAGAAGCCTTTTTCTGAAAGAGCTCTTTCAGAAAAAGGTGTGTGTGGACGGGGAAGAGGGCGTTCTTTCAAAAGAAGAGGAAAGAGGAAAACGCACAGGTGCCTTGGTGGCCACTCCGTCCATAGTAATCACAGCTGAAATGCGAGATAGCATCCATTCAGTGTGGACTCTATCTTTCGAAAAAGCAGATCGCTTTTTCAATGCACTTTAGCAGTGTGGACGCTCTCTTTTGGAAGAAGTTTTTTTGGAGGCTCTCTTCCGGAAAAGCTTCTTCTGAAAGAAGCCTGCAGTCTAAACGTAGCCTTACAGCTCTGCAAATCAGGATTACCATATTGACTTTAGTCCTTAGGCCTCACTGTCATGAGGCAAAGGACAGCTTGAGGGATGGGGCAAATTCATCCACTCTGTGTCAGTCCCCTTTTTATTACTTCTCTTTCCTCAGTAGCATTGGAAATCCCTTTCCATTTACTATCTATGAATTTCATGAATGTGCTTTTTCCTGCTTTTCTGCATCATTACGGAAGATATTAAATGTCTGAAATTGACACCGCAAGAATGTTTCTAATGTGCTTGTGCTCAGAGCCAACAGCAAAAACAGGTGACACAGTTTTAAAGGGAAGGATTTAATACGTGCTAGCAAGATATAGAAACACTTGCAGCAATGATGGATACCATCCACCTTCTGGAGTAGTGCTTCCCTCTGGTTATATTCTGGTTTCCTGCCTTATACTAATCTCAAACAGGCCCCTCAAGACCAGTCCCATAGCTTACCTTCTTGGGCAATCTTTAACCATGAATCTGGAGGCTATTTAAACAGTTTAAAACTCTAGTTTTTTTAGCTAATAATTTAGCCATTGTAGCTGACCAAAGCCTTCTAATTCCTATAGAAAAAAAAGAAAATTAAATAAATATTAGCCCCACTCAGCTCCAATAATAATGTGTTCTGATATCTTGTGGCATGTCATTTAAGGGACACTGTTAGATTTAAAAGTATAAAGTGTATTTTCTTATTTAGTAATTCTGCAAAGAGAGAGACCCTCCTGTTATGGCTCAATTCCCCATCTTGGCACTTTTAGCGTAGATTTGCGGGCCAGCTAGCAGAATGAACTCTGTAAGAACCTGTCTCTGTAACTCCCCAAAGACAGACTCGTCTGATTTCAGTTTCTCTGAGACGAAAAAGGAAGATGATCGGTCGCTGCCACTACCCAAGTGAAGTTAAAAACTATAAAATAAACCCTTTTCCAGGGAAGAGATCACTTGGGAATCCCCTTCCTAAGGCAAAGCTCTCCCACCTGCCCCAACTTCCATTTTGCTTGGCGTTGGGAAAACAAGAGGGAATCCGCAGAGAACAATGGGGCTCTGCTCCTCCTGGGTAACTTAGGCACATAGGCTTAAGGACACAACAATCAACCAATACCAGTTAATCAAAACAAAGGAAAACACTTTTATTATCAAAACAAAACTACTGTTGCAAGCATAGTAAATGACTGGGTGTTAAAAGCCATGGAGTGGAATAGACTCAGCGGAAATCCCTGGGTTGTAATCCTTAGTTACAAAAGAGAAAAACAATTAACCAGCTCAGACATGATTTCCAAACCTCCAAACAAGGAAAACAATAAAACCTGATGGACTATCTAAACTTTTCCCTACTTACACATTTCAAGGAGTCCATTCTTGGGAGACCCCGATTCCCTTGTTACCTCGGGAAAAAATTGCTCTAATCTCAAAACAAAAGAAGAGAGAGGAAAAAAACCCCTCTCTCGGTTTGAAATTCCTAGCTGCATTTCATTGGCTGAATGCCTGAAGCTCCCTCCCTCAGGTGCATTTCCAGAGTTGCTTAACCCTTTCCTCGCTCTTCAGGTAAGTGAGACTCTCCTTAGCATCTCCAATTCATAATACCTCCCCCCCTCCATCAGGATTCCTGGGTTCTCTCTCAGACCTGGGAGCATAATGGGATTTAGTGGATTACACTAGAGAGGACAGGAAGCTACATCTGTATTCTACATAAGATCATAAGAATGGCCAGTCTGGGCCAGATCAAAGGTCCATCTAACCCAGTATTCTGTCTTCTGACAATGACCAATGCCAGGTGCTTCAGAGGGAATGAACAGAAAAGGGAATCACTGAGGCTACATCTACGCTGTGAGTTTTTTTCAGCAGGAGATATGCAAATGGATCGCTCATTTGCATATCTCACTCTCATTTGCATATCCTCTTCCGATCCTTTTTGCAGAAGAGGTTTTTGCGATAAAAAGCCCTATGTAGACGGGGCCATTTGTCGGAAAAAACCTCTTTTGCACAAGAGCCTTTATTCCTCAAAAAATGAGGTTTTTCAGGCCTGAGTGATTCATCCCTGTTACACATTCCCAGCTTCAAGCAAACAGAGGTGAGGGAGATGCAGATCATGCTGGCCACTCCATCCACACTCATCAGCATTCTATAGTTCCCCTGCAGGCTTTAAAAGTGCAGCCTCAGAAGAAACAGTGTGTTGCACACAGAAGACCCAGCTCGCACCGTGCCACACAGCAGCAGCCATCTCTGCTTTCCCTGTTATGGCAGACCACAGCACTGAACCTGAACCCCCCATGGCTGCCAGCACAGTTACAGGCAGCTTCCAAGCCCCTGCCCAGAGGGTGGAAGAAGTGGGCACCTTCCTGGTCTGGTGCGGAGATCCTGGATCTTATTGAGATGTGGGGTGAGGAGGCAAAACTCCAGGATCTCCACATTAGATGCAGGAATGCTGATATCAACAGTCAGATGGCTGACAGCCTGGGGCAGAGGGGTCACATCCACCCCCAGGAGCAGGTGTGGATGAAAGTGAAGGAGCTGAGGCAGGCCTATTCCAAGTCCAGGGAGTGTAGTTCCCACTCAGGGGCAGCATCCCAGAGCTGCCAGTACTTTGACCAGCTCCACTGCATACTGGGAGGGTGGTCAGTACCTTTTCTCCCCCTTCCAGTTGTGGACTCTGGCTGAGAGTTGCCCATTGTCACCCTCCAAGAAGGCAGCCTGGGGCCAAGGAGGCAAAGGAGGAGCAGGAGAAGGAGGTGAAGAAGGCCACAGGGTCCATGATGCTTTCCAGCCAGGATCTCACCTTGTCCTTGGAGCCATTACCACCAGGATGGAGCCATCTCAGGATGTTGTCCAGCAATTGGACAACGCAGGGGAAGGCCCATCAGGTGAGTTCAATGACTGACCCTAGATACACATGGGGAGGCGGTGGGCAGTGAGGGGCTGCATGCTCCTCGCTCGGCCTTCTCAGCCTGGGCCTCACACAGCAGTCTGTGTACATGGGTGCATGTGGAGTGCCATTCTGGAGCGCTCAGCCCCAGGAGGTTGCCATAGAGGACCCTCGTGCTTCTTCTACAGGGTTCCTGCACAGCCTGCCTTAGTCCTGACCCCATGGTGGGACACCCACCCATCACAAGCCACCACTAAGGAGGATGAGATCAGGGACACACACACACACACACACAGCAGTGCTGCAAATGGGCATGCCTGCTCTCGTGGGGCAGCATGTGCTCCTGGGCAAGCACAGTGAGGTGGAGGACCCCCCAGCCCCTGGTAGGGGAACCTTCTGGGAGGGGAAGGAAGTGGAGGGGACCCCATCAGCACCTTTCTGGCAAGCGACATCTGCCACTCACACACACCTCCCTCCCCCACCCCAGCAGGCAAGGATACAAGTCCTCTCCCTGCAGGATGCCGCCACTGCCAGTCCTGATGTGTGCGTGGCACAGAGAAAAGCCAAGCTCCCCCATCACCCCCTCCCACCCACAGGCTCCTGGCCTGGCTGGCACCTTCCCATGCCTGCTTGTCCCCAAGTCATAAGGGTAGCAAAGCTTCCCCCTGGGATGTCCATGTCCCTGCAAGAAAGGGTCCACAGTCTAGGCCACCGATGACCTGGCTCCAAGCACATCGGATTCGTGGGACCCGAAACCTTGCACTGTCACCTCAGAGATGAGGGAGAGGCTTCAGGCACCCTGTCGCCTGGGATGACTGCCCTTCTCTTTGTTCTTCACAGCTGGACCAGCTGCAAGTGAGGTGCCTGCAACACCTCCTGTGCCAGCCTCCTGACCCCATGGGCGCTGACACCATAGATGAGCCCACGAGGACCAGGAGTGGGAGCATATTGCTGCCCTGCATGGCCTCCAGCAGTCTCTTGAGATGGACATGGAGCTGCACCACACCATGTGGTGGGAGCTTTCGCAGCAGGCCCAGATCATGTGCGCACCTTACACCACTGCTGACAACCACCTGCTGGCTGCTTCTGCCCTAGCTCCTGCCCCACCAGCTTCTCCCCTATACCCCCCTCGTGGCCACTGAGGGTCCTGTATATGAGGTGGTGGGACCACCTGAGGCAGGTACCACTCCCAGCCTGATCCCAGAGCCTCTCCTACCCCCTTCTCCCTTCCATATTCCTCCTCCCCCTCCCAGGTTCTTTCCCCAGTTACACTTACCCCAATTAAACAAAAAATAGAGTTAATTGATTCAAAACACAAGGTCGGCTTTATTCTATCAACAGGAGAAGGGGAGATGGGGATAGGGAGAACAGGGAGGGCAGGGGGAGGGAGGGATGTGGGAGGAAAGACACAGAGGGGCAATGCAGAGGCCCCTTGTGGGGAGGCTTAGGAGAGAGTGTCATTGGGCTCCTTATGTGAAACACTCCCTCAGGGACTCTCGGATGTGCACAGCCCCCTGATGGGCCTGCTGGATGGCAGCTACATGTGGCTGTTCAAAGGTTCTGACCAATTGCTCGGCCTTCACCCTCTACCCTGGCAGAAACATCTCCCCCTTGTTCTCACATATATTGTGCAGGACACAACAGACCACCTCCACCTGGGGGAGGTTCTGCTCGCTGAGGTTGAGGTAGGTGAAGAGGCAGCAGAACCTCCCTTTTGGACACCTGAAGGTGCCCGCCACCACAGAGCAGGCCCTGCTGAGCCTGGCATTGAAATGTTCCTTGCTTTGGTAACGGTGTCCCATGTAGGGCTTCTTCAGACAGGGGAGCAGAGGATAGGCTGCGTCCCCCTCTGTGCACATTGGCACTTCCATGTCCCCAACCCTGATGGTGCAGTTGGGAAAAAAGTGCCGATGTGCATCTTCTCGTAGAGGCTGGAGCTGCAGAAGACACAGGCATCGTGTGCCTTCCCTGACAATCCAATGTTGATGTTTGTGAACCAGTCTCGATGGTCTGCAGGACAATTGAAAAGTACCCTTTCTGGTTGATGTATTCAGATGCCCAGTGGACGGAGGCCTGGATGGAGATATGGATGCCATCAATGGCCTGCGCACAGTTGGGAAAGCCCATGGTGGCAAAGCTGGTAATGATAGGGTCCATGTGCCCAGGATGACAAGCCAGAGCAGCAGGATGGTGTGGATAGCCCACACCACCTGTTGAAGGAAACAAACAGGGAATCACAGGATTGCCAGGGCCCTCAGGAGGCCCCTGAACCCAATCCCCCCACCATGGACACACCAGGACCAACTCCCTACCATCCCGTTAGGGCTCTGTGAAGGCAGGACTAAAAACCCTTTCAGGAAGGGAGCCTCCACCACTCCCCCCCCTTCCCTAGGAAACCCCATTCCAGCAGTTCATCACCACTCTCCTGGGACAATAGCGCCATAGTTGCATGACCATGACCCTGACCATCTATCTTCCCACACTGAACTGGTTCCTGATGGAGCGGTAGCTGTCCGGCATGGCACGCTTCCATACAGCGATGGCAACCCGCTTCTGGAGGGGGATGACGGTTGCATGAGGGTGTCCTGTTGCCTAATGGCAGGGGCGAGCCACTCACACAGTTCCATGGAGGTGACCTTCCATATGCGGAAATTCTGGCACCATTGCTGGTGTCCTACCGCTCCATGATGAACCAGTCCCACCAGTTGGAACTGGTGTCCAGTCGCCACAAGCGGCGGTGCACGGTGTGCAGGGAACGGTGGAAGGGGTCGTGCTGCATGAGTAGCACATGGAAATAGGAGAGGAGGTGCCCCGCAATGAGCTGGAGTTCCTGTTCCTGCAGGGCCATGAGGGCAGCCTTCAGAACCTGCAGCAGGAGGTGCAGCATGGGGTCTAAGAGCCGTCGACTGCTTGGAGGCAGGTCCGGAGTGCTGTGGTATCTGCAATGGCAACCAGGGCAGGCAGTGAGAAGGCTCTGCTGTCCGTCATGGAGGTAGGCAAAGGAGAGGAGCCTGAAACATGGCTGTATGGGGGGTGGGCCCCTTTACGCTCGAGCCTCACATAGCCTCAGGCAGCAGCTCCAGGAAGTGAGTGCTGTCCTGATGCCCTGCCTGAAGTGCTTTCGGGTGGGCTTAAATGAGATTCAGCATCCAATGAGTGTGGACGCTCTAGTTCGAAATAGCTCGGTACTATTTCGACAGGCATTTGCTGTGTAGACGCGCTATTTCGAAATAAGCTATTTTGGAGTTACTATTCCCAAATAGCTTATTCCAAAATAAGCATGCAGAGTAGATGTACCCTAAGGAGCCGTAGGACTACTCATAGTTTTTAACATTACAGACTATCACGGCTATTCCTCTGAGACTTAATTTCATCCGCCATTGTGTTGCCTAGTCATCCAATTAGTGAGGTCCCTTTGTAATTCTTTGAAGTCTGATTTGAACTTTACCATCTTGAGTAATTTTGCATCATATGCAAATTTGGCCACCTCACTTTTTAGGCCCCTTTCCCCGGATCATTTATGAATATGTTGAACATCCACTGGTCTCTGTACAGACCCCCATCGCCATTCTGACCATTTATTTCTACTCTTTGTTTCCATTCTTTTAACTGGAGTGCCTGGCAATGCTTTCTGGATCACCTAACAATGCTTAATTTACTTTAATGACAAGCTTTTGTTATCTTAATCATCCTGCCTCTGTTTGTCAAACTCCCCGCCCCAAAGGCTGTGCTGCTCCCAGTTTCCGAACTCATCACATATCACACAGAAGCTGTGTTGCAGTTAAGAGCTCAGTCTGGGGCTAAGGTAAGTAGAACTCAGGTATGAAATTTTGGGGGAGGGGAAGAGGGGCTAGATTCCCCCTCCAAATGGTACTCCTGTGTCTTTCCCCAGACCTTGCTAGATTTCTCTAGCCAAAATGAAAGACACCTCTTCTTCCAGACATGCCTGAGGCAGGGGCCCACAGCTGCAATTTATGGGGACCAGCCTATTCCCTTTGTCCCCAGAGGAAAGCAGGTGCAAAGAAGCAACATGGGCAAGGCTGGCAGACAGAGAGTAGGCCAGTCCCTATATGTATTTTGAAATTGCAAACAATCTTTTGGTGACAGATATCAACATATTTGTGGTAGCTTCTCCACTATTGTAAATCAACACAATTCTACTGGCTGCAGCGGAGTTACTCAATAGCAGTAGTTATGAGCTGTGCCACATTTTAAATCTAAATTGTATTTTTTTTCTTATTCATGAATAACTGGTTTTCTGGCAAACTACAAGTCCAACCATGTGGACCACAGGTCTTTCAGTGTGTGCATTCTGTGCCACTGCTAAAGAATCCTCACAGGCAATATTTGTAAATTAGAAAAATACTCCAGCTCAATGAAGTTGCTTGGTTTAGAATGAGATCCCATCAATCGCTATTTGAATTTCTGCATGAATTTTGTATATTAGTTAAAGAATTGGTGGTCATGGTATAGCACTGAGGTATAGCCTCAGTTATGTTACTGTAAATCTGGAGTAATTAATTCTCTGAAGTCAGTGGGTTACATGGATGTAAATCTAGAATAATATAGTGCAGAATTGGATTCCCCTCTAATTTTTGGTAGTCTGTTATCTTTAGAATATGCTTGTAATTTTTACTGTTTTCTGTCAAAGATGGGTCATTGGGAAATATTTTGAAAAAGAGCCCCTAGTTTTTATGCTGTATAAACTAAGGTGATGCTCAGAAGTGATGCTAACCTATTTCACAGGTCTTAGAAGAGCCCATTATGTCATATATTTTGCAAGACTTGGGTTTGAAGTTATTAGATCAACTGTTTAACAGATTAATTCAGTTATAATTAACAGGAGCACTGGAATGTTTATGAAAGTAGGAGACCAGTTCAGACTTGTTTTCATGAACTCCACCTGCCTAAGATCTACAAAAGGCATAAACTTGAAAGCATAGCATCATCAGAAAACACTCTCACTGTTTGACCAATGAACCTGTGGGCATGACAGTGACAGCTATAATCTTTGATGACCTGATTAACACTTTCATTTGTATCACACCCACTAAGACAGAGGGGTGCAAACTATGGTTCTCATGCAATGCTCCTTCTAATCTTTTCCATCCCTGTGCAGAGTAATTTTATGTGCACTGAGGCATGTGCAAATGTGCACCATCAGTAGAAAAAAAACCCCTAGCTATGGGCACTCTGCTAATCAGCTGGGCAGCATTTGAATCTCTCCTGAGTAGCTGTAGAAGTACAGAGCTTATAGGGAATACTGTCTGTGAGCCAGATCTGGCCTGTTATAGCTTTTGGCCTGACCCCCAAGCTCCTGGCAGGGAGCAGTGTTGGGACAGCCTTTCCAGAAGACCCAGTCCAACTTGTGGACAGCACAACAATAGGGGCAGCCAACCCCTGGCCCCTCCCCTTCTACTACCCCACTACCCACAGCCTCAGCTCCCCAGCATGTGGGCAATGCAGTCACCACACTGCCAGCCCTGATGCTCCTGACTGCGCAGCTGCAGCTCTGGATAGGTAGCACGGCTGCAGTGCCATCAGCCCTGGTGCTTCATCTTGCTGATGGGGAAACTGAGCCTTGGAAAGATGAAATGACTTGCTCAAAGCCTCCTTTTGTTTAGTGATGAGAGGAATCCCCACAAACTGAGCAGTAGATCAATAATCACCCAGAGGGAAAAAGCCAGGGAAAAATAGTGGCTTACCTGAGGATCTTGCCACATTCAATGCGGTATTGCTTGTTAACTATGCCTGCATGCTGTCTATGCACACATTTGTTGCAATTACAAGTTGTGGATGGCTGACTGAGACCTGGAGAGAGGATGCTGTCACTTGTCTTTTAATGAAAGACTGTAATTAGAGAGATGGATAGGTCTGTAATTAAGCACCAGGCTGGGACACAGGAAATCTAGGTTTGATTCTTAGCAGTGCCAGTCTCCTAGTATAAACTGAGCCAGCAGCCCTGCCAGGCTGGGAGCCTGGCTGGGCTGGTGGCAGTGGGGCCAGCAGCTCTGCTTGTGTCAGGAGCCCAGCTGGGCTGGTGGTGGAAGGGGGCTGGCTAGAGGGCCAGTGGCAGGGGGGCTGAATTGACTTCTTCTGGTCCAGCAAGCACCCTTGTTCAGAACTGGTAAGGTCCCAAGGGCGCTGGACTGGGGAGGTCCAACCTGTACAAACAGTGAGACGCTTGTCCTGTAAGGTCATCTAATTTGAGTCTTGTCTCATTTGCAACGTCATTCCATAAGCATAGTCCATGTGTATTTTGACTCTTCTTCTATATAGGAAAAAAAAAAGAGATGAAAAATCAAATGACCCAAGTGTATGTCTATCTCCCAAACACTAAACTTCATGGCCTGTCTGTCATATTGCCCTGCCAGTGTTTCATATTGCAACCAACATGAAAGAATGGTCTTGCAGACTGAAGCCCAGGGTTGGCCCGTTGAGTCACCGAACTCCTTTGTGACCTGGGAACACCCCCAAAGTTTGTCCTGTGTGTCTATTCTTATCTGTAAAATGGAGATAACCATATTTACTTTGTTCCCTGCAACAAGGTAAAGCACAGAGGGGACCTGTGCTTGTGATCCTTTTTCCTCCTTTAGTAAGTATAGTGAAGACATGAGGGGGGGCAGGTTATTTCACAATTTGTCTTTTAAAGTGTTCTTTTTCTAGTACGCCTTTTACATTAGACATTCAGGCTTTTCCTGTTGAGCAAGACAATAGACAACCAAAGAGGCAGTAATTTTGAAAGATCTGACGTACCAGAGAAGTGAGCCTGACTGATCAAGGGCCGGCAGGTGGGGTGCTGACTAGTGAACTTTGCCGAATAGACATTGCAACATTGCAAAGGATGGTGCAGTGTGCAAACTACTCCCATGGCCCTTGGGGATCGGGGACCATTTCTGCCTCACAGAAGCACACTGTCTCTCTAAGAGCTCCTCCATGTCAGTGCACTTCTGTGCTGCCCACCATGGACCTGCGCTTGATAGCTCCTGATGATAGGAGGCATGAAAAAAATGCTTGCTTTATTAACTACTAGACAGTTGTCGTTATCATGATGTGATCCATAGCACTTGTTGGCAGATTTGTCATCTCTAATTTAATAGCAACATAAATATTTAATAAAGGGCATTTGCTTCACTCCAAATAATAGTGTAGGAGAAACTACATGATATTTGTTCCACACTTCGTTGTAACTCATCAGGTATTTATACAGAATCCTGGTAAATCAGAAATGCTGCTGCCTAGCTAGTATATTGCAGATAAAAAATCTTGTGGAAATCAGCTTTGAGTTCATTTGCACCTCCAACTATGAGCTTGTTACCTTTAAATTAGTTCTATTTCTACTAATAACTCCCTTTCCCATGAGTACTCAATGGCCTTTTCTTCCTTTTTATCATAAGCCCATGAAAAAACATTTCATCCAAATTTGACCAAAGAAGAGGGTTTGTTGTTGGTTGCTTGCTTAATGGGATTACATCTGTTAAAGTGAAATAGGGTGGTATGAAAATCACTATGATGGGGAATTGCTTTGCTAGTGGGTACAAATACATTTAAAGGGAAATGCCACTGCATTATTCACTCTGCTTGAAGAAGGAAGAATTGCTGTGTTGAAGGACGCAGTGCCCAAATGGAAGAAGTCGCTCAGAAAGAGGAATCTTTTGCCTGTGGTTGATAGATACTTGCCTGTATGTAAAGCCAGTGGACTCTGGTCATTGACAGCTGGGATTGAACCTGTGACCTTAGGGGCTAAAGCCATGTGTGTCTACCACATGTGCTAAAAGCTAATTTCCTCGTATTTAAGGCTGTAGAACAGACTTCACTCTTCCCTGTCTCAGTGGTCTCAGTGCCTCTGGGTTACATGTAGATTGAGGGAGAATGCTCAATCAAGTCAGACATTAAAATATGTTATTCTGATTTCATATAGTCCACGTGCAGCATTTTGGGTGCTTATCTCACTGGTTGAAACACAGGAAATACTATAAGAGGCTTTCCCATAACTATAACCTCCACCCCAAACTTTTACTCCCTCCTTCTTGAGTACTTTGAGAAGGACGGAAATGTAACATGCATGCATCACACCTATAACAAAGGACATATGTTGAGCCCTCCTCTATATCGGATCATGGTACTTTGTCTGACCGTCCTAACACCAGAAAGTTATCAATAAAGATGGGTGAAATTTTTCAGATGAATAATATATTTGTCAATCTGAATCTATTTGTAATTTTCACATACTCCACCAAATAGGTTTGGGCATGTTTTTCCAGGCTGGATTCATAGGGGATTTTGGTTAAGGGAAAGGAGGTATAGGAGATCTGGCCTAGCAGTCACTGGTGAGCTGGTGTCCACAAGTCAGGGACAGCTACGAGATAGTAGTCAGTGGGCAAGGACCGGTGTAATAGTTAGAACCAGGATTGAGAAGTAAGAGTCAGGATCAGCATCAGGTTGGAGATGGAAACTGGAGAACAGAGGTAGAACCAAGCTGAAATCAGGTGGTAAGCGTCATGGCAGCATCAGACTGAGGTCAGAAGTCAGAGATCAGAAAACAAAATACAGTCTGAAGTCACAGCTCCTCAGACACTTTCCTTGAGCCACCTTCAGGGTTAAATAGTGCACATGGGCTAATCAGAGAGTTCGGACCCTCTGGGTTGTACTTTTTGTGGTGTCTAGTCTCCCCATTGTGGCAGGACTGTAGCTTTGCATGTCCCCTTAATGGTGCTGTGGGAATGTCAGCTGCACCAGTCTCTTTAGACACAGGTGCCTTACATTTGGTGCCATTCATGATTCACAAAGCAGCCAGAAGGGAACACAGTCCCTCCCCTTATAACTTTACCCCAGTGATCAGGGAACTCACCCAAGTTGAGTCCCCTTCAGGCCATCAGTATTTACTCTGTGTCCTCATTGATCATTTTTGACCTGTTCAATGTGTAATACTGGTAATCTGTCTGGGTTAGCAATATAAATAGTAGTACATGGAGCAATGCAGTTCAGATGAACACAGCAGGTCCCTCCAACTAGGTAAGTGCAGTTATGTATTCATTTTTCCTTAGGCACTTTGAATTGATGTTATTTATGGCTTCTTCAATGTAGGTGCCAGGATTATTTCATTCATACCTTGTGACTTTTTTCCCACTAGCTATTACAGTTGATTCTTCTGAAATAGGACTGAGGCAAACATCCAAGGGAACAGCAAGCCCTGCTGTTCTAGTGGAGGTGTGCGCAAATACAAATTTGAATAAAATGTCCTTTGAAGCTATCCGGAGCCTTGAAAGTATCCAGTCAAATAGGAAACTGTTGAGGTGCCCCTCTGTGCTAGTGTCATCCTTTCTGTGCCATTCACAATGGCATAATCTACCAAGCCACATTCACTGGGGGAGATGAATGCATTTTGAGAGAGAGGCACAATTAAAGCAACTTTTCAAATACAATACTTATGTAAGTTTTCCTAGTGACTAATCTGAGAATGGCTTGGAATAGATAATTGGAGGTCTAGCGCCAGAACCTACTATTAAAATTTGAGAGTAAAGGAGAGGAAAGAAAAACTTCCATTTTTTTCTGAACTAATTTCCCTTTTTACTCCCATAGACATCACAATCTCAGGGAAACAAAGTCTAGTGCTATTTTAAATTCTGGATTCAGATCTTGGTCTTAACAATGACATCCCAGTTTTTCCAAGGGAAAATTCCATTGCTATGGTTGTTGTAGAAATGTGGCGAGGGTGTATACACACCCTTATGATCACTTCAGTTGAGACATTTCACCCATTCTGTTAAAAATAGCTTAATTAAAATGGTTCTGGCAAAAAAATTTCCAATGTCAAAATTTTGACAAAAATACAAACTAACATTCTGGGGAGAAAAGTAAATGGAAATTGAGGATACCTTCACAATATTTCTCCCCATCTCATGTCAAACAGCTTTATTTCCAACAGAAGCGGAAAGCAGGGCTCTCAGCCCTGACTGGTATAAACTTGCTTTAGGCAGCTATATTCTGTACATAACAAGCTTGCTAAAACAAACTTGACCTCTGCTCTGATATGGGAAATGGGGGCGGGAGGGTTGTTGACTCAGACAGACAAAAAAAGCTTTTGAAGCCAGTGTGCTCTTGGCTAATTTGAAAAAAATGCAGGTTAAAATACTAGCCGTGACTTACCCTTCCAGGTTAAATAGTATAAATGTGAGCTGGTGTTCTGTGCTGTGAGGGTGGGAGCTATGAGAGTAGGTAACTGCAGCAGTGATTAAAAATTGTGCATTTGAGGGGGGAAGGGACATGGAACAACAAATATTTTTAAAAAACCACTGAGGTCAACCTCTCTTTCTACTTGGCAGTTACTTGGTGTCTCCCCAGCTACATCAGGGTGTGATTCCATAGGGAAATGTACTCTGACTTTTTGCTGGGCCAAAAATGGGGTTCCATTTAAAATAAGTAAATAGGGCTGTATTAAGTCATCATTCAGGGCTGTGCGCTGACTTTTTGGCTTTAGAGCATTTGAAATTTAAGCCCCGGTCACTGTTCATGGCAGTTGCCTTCTCCTCCAGCAAGCAGCTCTCAGTCTGGTAAGTTTGGGAACACAACCAAACTTTACCTAGGGTACGCAAACAAACAAATCACAAGACTAACACACTATTAACTAACAGGGAATGAGGTTGGTGGCCACGACCCTTAGAACTGTGGCTCCAGCAGAAACTCCAGGTGGGCCTCATTTGCGAGTCCAGGACCCCTCCTCCCCACTTCAGTCAAGTGTGTGCAGGGGCTTCTCTCAACTGAGGACTTGCCTGAACGTGCAAGTATCTCACTGATTGCTGCTGCTACTATCATTACAGTGCTCAGCTCAGTCCTTGCCCTTCAGTCCCATCCAATCCCCAAGGGACTCAGATAGAAACCCCCCTTCTCTAAGGTAAGACTCAAAAAATATCTGTGTTCCTCTTGCCCACCTGGGCATGGCTTCCCAATCTGGACCTACTACCCAGCTAAGAGTGGCCCAGTGGATAACCCCATCTTCCACATTCTCACACTTGCCTCTTTTTCATATGCCTGCAACTACCCAGCACATTTATCACAGATTGTAAGTGTGGCACCAGGGAAACCCAGGTTGTGCAGCTTTTGGTGCTTCATGGAGTTCCTGACACACATGCAAATTATACCTGCATTATACCTGTATTGACTGTTGCACAGTCTAGCTCCAGAATTTTGCTGGCTATCACATCACACATCCTAAAGAGCCAAAGTATATTGCCATCTTTATTATGACTGATATATTAGTAAACTAAGCCAAACTACACCTTAGCAGGATTTATACATCTGTATAATTACTTTAGCTAGGTCGTGGTCCTTTGGTTTTGTGCATTATTTTTAAATGCCTTTTATTAATAATTGTTATGACAACAAATACAAATATTAATTGCTATTAATTTTGCTCATCTAATTGTTTGTTGATTCTCTTTTGTGACAGAATAATTTGAAAGGAAAATGAGTTCCACCCTTTCTGTGTGTTTGTTACTTGCTGTTCTTTATCCGTTCGTCCATTGCGATCACTTTTCTCATCACCCCACCTGCCGGGATGACCAGAAAGATACAAATCACACGGAAGAGCATGCACTCTTAAACCAGGCTTGTGTCAAACAAGGTTCTAGCTATGCTGACTTTACATTCAGATTCTATAAGCAGGCTGTGTTAGAAGAAGCTGACAAGAATGTGTTCTTCTCTCCCATGAGCATCGCCACTGCCTTTGCAATGCTGGCAATGGGAGCTAAATCGGCCACTCTGACGCAGATTTTTGAAGGATTGGGGTTTAACCTGACAGAGATTCAGGAGAAGGAAATACATGAAAGTTTCCGTCATCAGCTCCGTATGATGAATTGTCCTAACAATAAGATCCAGATGAGTATGGGAAATGCCCTTTTCATAGCAATGGGGTTTCAACCCCTACAGAAGTTTTTAGATGATGTCAAAACCTTCTATGAAGCAGAATTTTTTTCTACTGATTTCCAAAATTCAACAGAGGCTGAGGAAAAGATCAATGGTTATGTAGACAAGAAAACTCATGGGAAAATTCCAAAACTAGTTGGCCATCTTGATCCAGACACTATAATGGTTCTTGTGAACTACATTTATTTCAAAGGTAAGGTATGGAGCACAGATGGCTATTTATTTACATTATAATCTTTGGCTGCCTGATTTTATTCTAAAGTAAATATGTTAATGCTTTTTCTTTTAAATTAAGAAAAACAGACTATAATAGAGCATAGAGATAGAACTGGACTAAAGTATACTGGTCCTTGAAGATAAGGATAAAAACCAGGTATTTGATGTACCATAAAAGAGGGATCCAATAATTTAAAATCTCTCTCAGTTTCTTATTTGGAAGGGAGTAAAGATAGAGCCCTTCTCTGATACAAATGTCTACCCGGGAATGAGGATGTCTGTAGATAGACAACTATATCCATTGATATGCAGGGCTCTATTCCCAAGAGACACTGTAACCAATGGAGAGGAGTGTGGTCCCATAGCTTCCTGAAGCCAGAGCCTCAGGCCGACAGTTTCTCCTGGCCATGAGGCTGTTCTGTCTCCAACCCTGCTGTCAGCAGGGCTGTACGACCCCAGGCAGGAGTTATCTCCACTTCTGAGGGTCTTCTTTTAGTCTGCTAACAAATTCTTTTCTCCCTCCATTCTCTTTGTTGTTGATGAAAAGCCTTCTGGGAAAATCCTTTTGATCCTTCCCACACCCACAAGGAAGATTTTTTGGTGGATGAGAAAACCTCTGTTAAAGTCAATATGATGTGCCGGGATACCAATTATGAAAGCCACTATGATAAGCAACTGTCGTGCTGGCTGGTGCAGATACCGTACAGTGGAAGTGCCAAGGCGATATTTATTTTGCCTGATAAAGGGAAGATGAAGCAGGTGGAGGCTGCTCTCTCGCAAGAAACTGTGTGTAAATGGGAAAAACTGCTCCAAAAAAGGTAACCCTTTGCCCACTGTTGTACGGATGGATGGTTGATGGTAATGTTAGGAGAGAATTCCAGAACAAGGCAAAATATTAATACTGGTATCACAGTTCAGTACTCTCTGTGTTGAGTAAGTAGAGTTCTCCAATAATCCCCCAGCTGCCTTAGAAGAGAGCTTTGCAGAATCTACAACTTCAGCTCTTCTGCCAGCACAGGCTGCCACGTCCCAAACGCTGGTCTGTTAAGATTCTAGCCAGGCCACCAATCTGAACAAGTCTGGCAGGTCCTCGGTCTACAAGTACTGATCTTGTTGCCAGTTGAATGCTTCAATGTTCTTACTTGTTTCATGCTGCAAAAGAAATGTATTAATTTCCCTGTGTCACTGACTCCAACCTTCTTACCTTTTCTTGTACCTGTTTCACTCTGCTTCTTGCTCCTAATCTCTATACTTGCGCCACCATCTCTGTGTCCCTCCAGCCACCTCTGTTCCCACAGACACATGGTACATGTCAGGACTCTGAAATGAGGTTCTGGAAGCAGCAGAAATACATTTGTTCAATAATCCAACAGCATCTGTTCAGAAGTATCTAGGCATGTAGAAAAGGCCCCCTTAGGCCCTTCTAGGTGCTCAGTCCCCACTCAGACACACACATCACACAACAGACACCTCAAGAATCAGAAAAGCACTGTGCAGTGTCATTAAATTGTATGTACTCCACACTTTTCAGTGTTTCACCATCATGTTGTGTTCTTTGTTGACAGGAGTATTGATCTGTACATGCCAAAGTTTTCTATTTCGGGGTCCTATGATGTGAAACTCCTGTTTGAGAAAATGGGTATTACTGATGTGTTCTCTGGCCAGGCTGATCTCTCTGGAATCACTCCAACATCCAACCTGCGTGTTTCAGAAGTAAGTTAATAAGCAAATGGTTTTGTTAACTGGATTTTTCTGTACCTGTGATTGTAAAAGTTTACCCTTGAGACTATTTAAGGGTTTGATTCTGCTTCTGCTGAAGCTGTTGGCAGAACACCCACTTACCTCAGTGGCTGCTAGCACTCAGTGAGTTTTCACAAGCTTGTTACAGAGAACACAACCTGTCATTTCTGAAGATTGTTATGAAAGGAAATGGTTCTCAGGAGCAGCAAGTACATTAAAAATGGGCACAAATACAAAAAAATCCATTGCTTTAAGTATTCCTTGCCCCTGGACTAGAATGGCTCAGTTGCAGTGCTGATGATTACTTCCAAATCTAGGGCCAGACCGTGTTACCCTTATTCATTTTTTTCCCTTGGACATTACCTCAGATTCCAATGAGACAGTGGATGAAATTCTGGCTCTACTGGAGCCAATGAGACTGTTGCCATGGACTTCAATGGAGTCAGGATTTAACTGTGCCAAATAGGCTACAAACTCAAAAGGAATAAGGGTATGTCTACACTGCCACCCTAGTTCGAACTAGGGTGGCTAATGTAGGCATTCGAACTTGCAAATGAAGCCCGGGATTTAAATATCCCGGGCTTTATTGCAGGAGGAGTAACGGTAGTTCGAATTAGGAGCTTTAATTTGAACTACCTAGTCCGTGCCGCGTGTAGCCGCGGGCAGGGAGTTCGAACTACGGGGCATTAAAAAATGGCGGTGCCCGGGAACATGCAAATAAAGCCCGGGATATTTAAATCCCGGGCTTCATTTGCAAGTTCGAATGCCTACATTAGCCACCCTAGTTCGAACTAGGGTGGCAGTGTAGACATACCCTAAGGTTATCAGAAACTGACCCTACTAATGATATAATATTATCTAGGACACATGAGGGACAGTAAGGAAAATATTCTGAGGGGGGTTCTACAGTGCCCTTTGGGTGTGTCTACACAGCAAAGTTATTTTGGAATAATGGCCGTTATTCTGAAATAACTATGCGAGCATCTACACAGCAATTCTGTTATTTTTAAATAATTTTGAAATAACGGACGGCTTATTCTGACTTCTGTAAACCTCATTCTACGAAGAATAATTCTTATTCTAAAATAGCTATTTCGAAATAAGGCGTGTGTAGACACTCCACTTCTGCTATTTCAAAATAGTTCTTCACCAGGGCCATTCTAAGTTATCCCTCCTGGGGCTCTAAATTGAGATAGCACGTCTACATTAGGGAAGCCTGCCTCAGACTAATTTTGAGGCTTCCCTACTGTGTAGATGTGCTATTTTGAAATAAGCTATTTCAGAATAACTATTCCAGAATAGCTCATTCCGAAATAACTGTGCAGTGTAGACGTAGCCTTTTAGAGAACCCTGGCAGAGTTTGGTTCTCTAGTATTAATTCACTGTATGATACAGAGGTGACACTGAAGAAAAGAATTCTGGGACTCGGTGTCACGGATTTTTGTCATTGTTCATCTTGACATTTCTGCTGGAACACAGCTTTGTACTATCTAAACATCCTGACTGTCTGTGAGGTTAAGGAGGAATTGGTGACAGTAATCAGGTATAGGACAAAAATCCTCTCTTTTGTGGCAAAGAACAGTGAACTTGATGCAGGCCTGTTGTTCTTCACAGCAGAACTGCAATTGAGAAATAACTGCAATAACCTCTTCAGATTGTTGGAATCGTGACAGGAGGAAAACCTGACACAGGGACCCTTATTGCAGCCGCAGGGAGATTTGCCACACAGTGGCATTGGGTTCACTGGGTTGTATCAGTCCTATTTACAGGCAGTCCCCGGGTTACATGGATCCGACTTACATCGGATCCCTACTTACAAACGGGGTGAGGCAACCCCGCACTAGCTGCTTCCCCCAGCAGACCAGGGAGGCCTTGGCTAGCACTCCCCCAGCAGACCAGGGAGACGGAGCGGCTTTTCTCAGCAGACACCTCAGCTTGAGAATAAAGGACTGACGGAACTGAGGTGTGGGAGAATAAAACTGAGCTCTGGAGAAATGTTTGGCTAGAGTTTCCCCTACAATATGTACCAGTTCCGACTTACATACAAATTCAACTTAAGAACAAACCTACAGTCCCTATCTTGTACGTAACCCGGGGACTGCCTGTATATCCTTCGCATTTCTTAACACAGCAAACTCAACTTCAGCTGCTGTTCACCGTCCTGTGCTCACACTGTAACATTTGCCTTATTTCCTCACAGGCTATTCACAAGGCCGTGCTGACTGTCCATGAGAATGGCACCGAGGCAGCTGCAGCCACAGCAATAGTCATTAGCAAACTTTTTCGTCCTTCAATTATCATTAAGTTCAACATGCCCTTCTTGGTGATGATTGTGGAAAAAAGAACCCTGAACACACTATTCATGGGGAAAATTGTCAACCCTACTATAAAATAATTGAGGGTGGCTGGATGCATTAGTGCTTACAATGGGGCACAGCAGGTACTCTTAGGGTATGTCTAGACTACCATAAAATCTCGAGTATAATGCGCACAAATGTATAGTGCGCACCCTGAGTTTAGACTCTTAAAATCATGAAAAAAATGAACTCCTATGTATAATGCGCACCCATTATACTGGAGAACGGTAGGGAAGGAACAGGAAGGAAACCTGCCCCCTGCCCAGCTGCCGGCGCACCGAGCTCGCGCCTTCCGGGGGGGCCTACCCCGCCAAGCTGCCGGTGCACCGAGCTTGCACCTGCTGAGGGGGCCTCCCACATCCAGCTGCCGGCAGGCCAAGCTCGCGCCTGCCAAGGGGGCTTCCCCCACCCAGCTGCCGGCGCGCTGAGCTCGCGCCTGCCGGGGGAGCCTCCCATGCCCAGGTGCCCGCGCACTGAGCTCGCGCCTGCCGGGGGGGCCTCCCCCACCCAGCTGCCGGCGCGCTGAGCTTGCGCCTGCCTGGGGGGGGCCCCCCTGTCCAGCTTGTGCCTGCCGAGGGTGAGTTTAAAACTTAAAAAAAAAACCTCCTCTGGATAATGAGCACCCCGACTTTGACGTTAAAAAAAAACGGGAAAAAAGTGCGCATTATACTCGCGATTTTACGGTACATCCCTCTGTCACCAGAGGGATGTAAATTAGACATACCGAAATTGCTAATGAAGCGGGGATTTAAATCTCCTGTGCTTCATTAGCCACGCTTTTGGCTTTTGCGATGCTGAGTTTTGCTAACTAAAAGTCAGTTTATCGCTCACTGCCTTTGGCGACAGATCTCTTATCCTCAGAAACGAGGTATACAGGATCTGTCGCCAAAGGCTTTAGTGAGCGATAGAACCGGAGCTAGACTGCCACTTTTCATCACCAAAGCTCTGTGGCGACAAAAAGCGGCAGCCATTTTAATGCTAATGAAGTGTGGGAGATTTAAATCCCCACTTCATTAGCAATTTCCGTATGTCTAATTTACATGCCTCTGGTGACAGAGGGATGTAGTCTAGACATACCCTTAGAGACCACCAGGTGTTAGTAACTATCCCTGAACTTTAATTGACATACCTTCACCGTGAGTGTGGGAACTTTTAGCCTATAAGCAGTTGAGATTTCTCCTCAAACAAAATAGCTAATGGCATGTGTAATAAGAAATCACAGATTATCTACACAGGAAAGCCTATCATCTCTCCCCCTGCCTCCCCCCAGTTTGGTCATTCAGATCATGCTAAAACATTTTCTGAGTCCCTAGAAAAGCAATTTTTGTGAAAGGTTTCTGCTAGAGCCTCGTGTAAGATGTAAAGTTTCCAGTTTGAGCAATGGTGTCCTAAATGTCTTCAGTTCTGGGTTATTCACAGGTGACTTTATCATCCTGAAATCTTGGTAATGAGCTCTGCTCTGCCTGTCTATCTCTGGAAAGTCCCAGCTTTGGGGTCCAAGAAATTAGCAACCCGTCTCTTATTGCTGCCCAGAGCCTGAATTGTTGGTCAGCACACTGCCAAGCCAGTCCCGTCACAGCTTCCTCTCTCCAACAAGTTTCCTAAGGGCACATCTACACCGCAGGGCTAAAGCCAAAATAAGCTATGCAACTTCAGCTATCTCAATTGTGTAGCTTAAGTTGAAATAGTTTAATTCAGCTTTTGGCACTGTCTACATAGCTGGAAGTTCAAGAAAGAGCACTCTTCCTTTGACTTCCCTTACTCCTTATAAAATGAGGGTTACAGGAGTCAGAGTAAGAAGTCCTTCAGCTCTACATTATTTCGACATTATATCAAAATAACTGCTTTTGTAGTGTAGACATGGACTATATTATTTCAGAATGTCAGTTATTCCAAAATAACACTGCTGTGTAGATGTACCCTTGGGGCACGTTTAGACTATGTTTTAATTTTGAAAGAGGACATGCGGGTCTTTCAAAAGTGAAAGTAGTCTGGAAACATTTTTTTTTCGGGAAAAAAAAACCTTTTTAGAAAAAAACGCTCTTCCTAAAAAAAGGAGGTTTATGCAGTTTTTCGAAAAAGGGGGTTTTTTTCCGAAAAAAAAAGCGTTCAGACTACTTTCACATTTGAAAGCCCCGCTTTCAAAAAAGCGATCAGAAGATATGCAAATTCCTGTAGAATTTGCATATCTTCTTTTCGAAATTAAAACATAGTCTAGACGTGTCCTAACAGGCTAGCAGTTATTTCTCCTTCAGTCAACTTGCCCTCACCACGTGTTCCAGCTTTTATCTAGGATGCCCCAAAAAGCCAGAGCTGCTCCAAAACATTTTAAATTGCCCTCATGTAGAACACGCTAGGTATCATGTTACTTCCACAGTGACTGGCAAATAACTTTTTAAGGCACAATAATGAAAAAGACACAGACATGTACATTGTGAATTACTAATTATTGCTGTTAATGAATGAGTAGAGTAGCTATAACAGTGTGGCATAAGATGGCTTCCCAGAAATTATTATCGTATTGAACCTTTCTTCCCTGTTCTATGCTATCATTGGTTTTTAGCAATAAACCTGACTGATACTGGTTATTTGGTCCTTGTGTATATTTCATTACTAACCAACATATGGTCCAGCAATTGACTGTGAAATTTATTGACACACTGATAAACATTGTAGCAGAAGTTTATTTATCAGTATAGTTCAAACCACTCAGGTGCCGCAAATAGTGATGCATGATACGCACTTCCAAACAGGAGCTACTGCTTAGGTTTGCACTATGAAGAGCCTCAGAAGGAATTCCACCACATGCTCCCATAGCCATCTCAGTCCCTCCTTGCCCAACACACCCTGCCCAACTGGCAAAAAACTGTGCCAGGCACTAGAAGGACAATGACTCATATTTAATATGAAGGGAGGTACATGTAGGGCACCCATAGATAGCAATGATTTGATTCACCAATCTTCTTCTAAGGTCCTCCCTCCCCTTGGAGCAGGTCTGGTTCCCATACTGTGCTGGCATTTCCTCTTCCACCACAGCTGCATGTTCTGGTTCAGTCCACTGGGAATTAATGCGAGGTGGACATTTTTACCTCTGGATTTCAGTTCCTGTCATAGGGATGTCGCTGCTTCTGACAGAAAAACTTCTTTTTTCCACTGGATTGTTAGCACACTGTTTGTATAGGGAGGTTAGTGTAGGCCTCAGGTCAACAAACAAGCAAACCACCCTTGCCATCCAGACAGTCCTCTGTTTGTGTTAGAGAAAAGAAACTGCCACCCCAGTAAAAAAGTTTGGCCAGGCCGCTCTTGCTGTAGTGGCCTGCAGTACTCCTTGGGAGAAACCGGCCACACCCTTCCTGCATATCATTGCCTTTAGAAAAAGGGAAGGTGTGAAAAGGGGAAAATAGCCTCAGACTCTCCCACCTGTCACCTTGTCGCGAGAACCACAGGTCCGATGATGCATACCCAAGGGGGAAAGGACAGAACCAGGTGGACAGTTTTAGCAAATAAAGGATATTTATTTATGACAGTGATGAATTTATAGTATTTATTCTAAGATTTTTAATAGACCGTGTTAATAATGAATTTACAGTATTTATTATATTTATTCTACGATTTCTAGTTAAACGTGTCAGAGATATAAGGATGGGAATGGTAAGGGGAATAGTCTCTATTCTAAAAATATCCAGCTACACTAATTAATAACAATAATAACCACAAAATCTATAAATAGCCTCAGACTCTCCCACCCGTCACCTTGGCGTGAGAACTGCAGGGCTTACCTGGTTGCATGAAACCTGCACAGTTTCGGCCCAACCCCTGGGACACAGACCCCCCACTTGGTGACCATTGGGCCATATATGGTAATATGCAAGCACGGGAAAGCGATGTGCAGATTTGGGGATAAATACCCATCGCACAGTTCGCTCGAGGAGGTCTTTGCAACACACGTACTACCGTGCGTGTGCCTTCCTGTATACTTCAAAGCGCTGCCAGCCTGATCAACCGACCAGCCACCTCCCCCGACTCTCGGGCGTAACCAAGGCCTTCGCAACCGAACCGATATCTTTGAAATGTTCCGTGTGCTGTGTAAGTTGGTATGTATGATTTGATTTTCTTTGTTGTATAAGCTTAGTGTTGTAGTTTTTGGTAGTACATAGATTTTGTGGTTATTATTGTTATTAATTAGTGTAGCTGGATATTTTTAGAATAGAGACTATTCCCCTTGCCATTCCCATCCTTATATCTCTGACACGTTTAACTAGAAATCGTAGAATAAATATAATAAAAACTGTAAATTCATTATTAACACGGTCTATTAAAAATCTTAGAATAAATACTATAAATTCATCACTGTCATAAATAAATATCCTTTATTTGCTAAAACTGTCCACCTGGTTCTGTCCTTCCCCCCTTGGGTATGCATCATCGGACCTGTGGTTCTCGGGACAGTTTGCATGGAGCACACTCCATTCTGCACTGAGGGAATATTGTGGGAACATCATAACACCATCTATCCTTAAAAAACAACAAATAGTCTGATAGCACTTTAAAGACTAACAAAACATGTAGATGGCATCATGAGCTTTCGTGGGTACAACCCACTTCTTCAGATGACCAGTCATCAGACATCTTTAAAGTGCTACCAGACTATTTGTTGCTTTTTAAGTTTTTCCTGTTACAGACTAAGTCGGCTACCCCTCTGAAACTATCCTGTGTAACCTTACTGCTGGGTATTGCTGGCAATAACAAGGGCTGAGTGCAATCTCTATTTTGAAATTACAAAACAAACCCAACTTGAGCCTTCATACAGGGGATGGCTGAATACATCCCCTGAATACCCATAATAGCAACACTTGTTCACTCACAGCACTGAGTCCATGTATTAAACAAAAACAACTTCTGTTAAAGCAAGTGGGAACATAGCATTAGTTTGGCCACCTCAATGAGGAATCAATAGTATGTGAATAATCAGTTAACCAACCACCTCCTTAAGCTGCTTAGTTTCCCCACCTGCAAGTGGGCATGTCCAGTGAACAAATACAATATACCACATGCCCTGTCCGACCACTGCACTCTATTCTGTTGCCAGAGGCTGGTGCAGTTCCAGAATTAGAGTTGCCAGGTGTCCGTTTTTTGACCAGAACGCCCTGTTGTAAAGGGACCCTGGCAGCTCCAGTTGGCACTGCTGACTGGACCATTAAAGGTCCAGTTGGTGGTGCAGAGGGAACCTGGGGCTAAGGTAGGTTCCCTGCCTGCCTTGGCTTGGAGCAGTTTTGAGCAGTGACCGCCACGTCTGTGCAGTCTTTAAGCAGAGGGGAGCTCTAGATGTTGTCTCCACCCTGAGTGCCAGCTCCACAGCTCCTATTGGTTGGATACCACAACCAATGGGAACTGTGTGGGCAGTGCCTGTGAGCCTGAGGGCAATCCATGGAGTCTCACTGCACCTACTGGCCCACAATGACCTGATGGCCACTTCCTGGGAGCCATGGTAAGCACTGCGAGGACACAACACTCCAGCCCCATGCTCCAGCCCTGATCCCCCTCCTGAACCCCAAATCTCTCATCCCCTGGCCTCACCCCACAGTCTGCAACCCCCCAGCTGAAGCCCTCACCCTCTCTGTGAATAAAAAATATAGTCACATGGATGATGACACATATAAGTGCATGATTCATAGTAGCCTACAATCTAAAAAATATGAAGCCTTAACTTCTGCGTTTAAAAAATCCAACATTGCATCAATTTTAAGTTTATTGTAGTCAGTTGATGAGTGTCAGCTTTGAATCATTCTAAGGATGAGACTTTGCCTTTGTGTCAATCCAAGAATTTTCCAGGGGTGCATAGGCAAATAAAAATGTTATCCACCTGTCTGTGTGGTGAAAATGTGATGCGATTGAATCAACACACACATGCTCAGCTCTAATACTTACACTGCTTAAACCATAGTATTAATAAAAACCTTAGTTGATCATCCATTAAACAGTTATCAGTTGGTGTAAATTGGCCTAATTCTATTGAAATCAATTGAGCTAGGTCATTTTATATTAGCTGAGGCTCTGGAGACTAATCCATCATATCCCTCAGTGAGGTGACATGTGCAGGCATTTCGATACCTCATTCTCTTGCCAAAAGTGTTCTACAGTTGGCCATAACCTGAAATAACAATTCCTATTGATTTATTCTGTTCAGATTGCCTGGGTACTTAAATATAATAAACTAACTATAGGAGTTAATTATACTCTAATATTTTTTTCTTTCATTCACATTTTATGATGTGGGGTTGATAATTTTCTAAAATAATTTTTTCAAATGAATACACAACTTTATTTCATTTCCCTGCAGAAAAATCTCACTGTTTCTCACTTTTCTGCTCTCCTCCCCACACGTGCTGGAAAAAGATTTGGCAAAGTTTACAAAAAAGTGCGAGTAAAAAATAATAGAAAGATGGCAAGACTTTTAATTGAAAACTCTACACCTAACAAATTGACATGTCTCCAAAAACATTTCCCTATTTTTGAAATGCCATTTTTTTTAATTTTTTTATTTATTTTTTTTTAGTCACTTATTGGCTTATGTCCCAATCTGGCAAAGACTGAAACGTAGGTTTAGCTTTAAACACATGAATACTCAGTGAGACTGCTCACATACTTGAAGTTCAATAGGGCTACATCTACACTGCAGTGCTATTCCACGTCTTTTGAGTGTGCCTGTTATTTCGAAATATAACAGGCTCGCCATTCCAATGTCCCTGTAAACCTCATTCCACGAGGAGTAAGAGACGTTTTGCATTAGCGATTTATTTCGAAATAAGTGCTGTGTAGACAGCGCCAAATTTTGAAATAAGCTATTTTGAAATTAACTCAAATAATCTAGGCAATTTGCATAGCTCAAATTGCATTGCTTAGTTCAAGCTATAGGCGCAGTGTAGCTGCACCCTAAATGTGTAACTCGGACCTTGCAGGTCTGGAGTTTACATTTTTATCTGTGGTGGTTCTAGACTTGGAGTTCACTAATTGTGGTGCTGCAGCTTGTAGTATTTTATATAATCAGAAGGCCCAGTATTAGAGTTTGGTACAAAGGTAATTGTTAAAATCCCAGTTCAAATCATATTAATAAGAGCTTGATTGTCATGTCTAACAAGATCACATACAGAAAATGCATTCCAATCTCACTCTAATATGTAAAAACGTAGGAGGTTGCAAATAATTCTTGTGGATCAGTGTGGTGCAAGTCCATTGACTCCTCATTGTGTGGATATGATCTAAACATGAGACAGTAAGTATGAGGATTGCAGTGTCAGGCAGACATCAAGCCTTAGTAATGTGGCTCTCCAACCAGATGTGTAAAAAGCTCCTCTTTGTGGATTCCAGGGAAGTTCCTCTCAACAGCATGTCAGGGTCCAATGCTATTGGTTCCCTCTCTCCCAAAGTGGAACACACCAACTCTGTCTTCCAGGATATAATTCTCATCTGAGCAACAGTAACCTGTGTGGCTTTTGGGAAATGAAGCTTAATACCTGAGAACCATAGTGTTCATAGCTTGTGGACATGGGTTCCTCATTTCAGAGAAGCTCTAGTTACATACTATACATACTGAAGAGCTGGGGAACAGTAAGCAGCAGTTATTGCTCCTATCTGTATGGGTGCACAGATCTCTTCCCTTAGCACTGGCTCCATTCTGTACTAGACAATGGGTATGTAGTTCTAGGTGTTCAGGAAAATAAACTTCCTCATTGCTCACTCCATACTCTTTGTGAGACTTTTATTTAATCCAAATCATGTTTATTGTGCTTAATACTGTCTAGTAGTAAATACTACAGCAAAGAGAAGTGCAGATCAGATGGGTATGGTAGGATCCTTTTGAATTACTGTAGTTACTGTGTTAATTCTTCCTGAAATTTTGAAGATATGTTATATGCAGTTTAGTTTATGGATGAATTTGTAGCAAATATAGAAAACAGTCAGTTCTATATAGCAAATCTGAGAGGGATGAACAGAAGTGAATTTTTTAACACAGGAAGTCTGGCTGAAATGGGAACTACATTTAAGGGAAGCCATTTGGATTTGTCCCTTAAAGAGAAATTGTCATCAGCATGACTAGTTAGTGCATATTCCATTTTAATGCCTTTTAGGAAATTGTACAAAGATGTCATTGGTACTAAAAATATCTAAAAAAACTCTGTGTGAGGAACTGTAGCTGTGTTTTGTATCGCACTATAATTTTAATTAGCAGTTTTCAAAACTACATTTGTCCTATAGCTTGACAAAGTGTGAAAGGTTCCCACACCCCATTCCTCACCCTTCTACATTTGCTCCATCCTACTATTCTGCATGCTGAGTTCCACCAGCTGGAGGAATATTGAGACCACAGGAAAGACAGTTGCCTTGCTCCAAGTTCTGGTGCCTCCCACCTCAGGATTGTAAATACATTTTACACCATATGAAGGGGAAATAGGTATCTATGAGCATTGTTGTGTTTAACAGATGAGTTTAAAGATCCTTACTTAAGTGGATATAAAAGGTACTAAATCCATATGCAAACGTATTTTAAGAGATTTTTGTATCTTGGATAAGTTGAATTTAGTTTTGATGATCCGTCTTAGGGTGCATCTACAGTGCAGGGCTTAACTTGAAATAAGCTACGCAAACTGAGCTATGTCAATTGCGTAGCTTATTTCGAAATAGCTTATTTTGAAATTGGGAGCGTCTACACAGCACTTATTTAGAAACAGAGCTCTCTTCCTCCAATTTCCCTTATTCCTCATACAATGAGGGTTATGGGAGTCAGAGTAAGAAGTCTTCCAGCTTGACAGGATTTTGATGTTATTTTGAAATAACTGCCTGCTGTGTAGATGCAGACTAAGATCTTTCGAAATAATGTTAGTTATTTTGAAATAATGTTGCTGTGTAGACGTAAACCCTACTGACATTTGCTAGTGTGCAGTTTACTTTCTGCACTTTGGTACATATGGTATGTTAAAGGTTTGTTAAAATCCCACAGGAGCTAAGCACAATGTAAGCCTGGTTTGTGCACAGATTTTATTCTGACATAAGTATTTGAGTTAAAAGTGGGATTTATTTACTGAATTGGTGATTCTGATACAACCTCTCTAGTGAGAATGCAGTGCAGTTATTTGTTTGAACTACACTGCTATATTTAAAGTACAACTTTTGTGTGCAGACAAGACCTTTTTTACACAATTGTGCTGGGAGTTTATGATCATTTGAGCACCAATAACATGTGCAGCACTTAGTCCCTGGCCCAGTATATTGTGAAGAGTGGCCACTCCAGAGCACAAACACTTTGGTTCCAATGGCACTCCAATCACATACTGTTTGTAGAGGGAGGCTTTGCTGGCCAGGAGTCAGGAAGAAACATAGTCCCTGCACCTTCTGAACTCCACCATCCCTGATTGGTAGCTCCAATCGGCACTGCATGGGTGAAAGGTAGGCAAAATGTCCCAGAAAAACAAGCTTCATCATTGTTTGCTCTGCATCATCTCTTGTAGTAATTTTTATTTAATCTGATTAATGATTAATGGAGGACACTACTCTTAAGCAGTAATTAATAGAACAAGGATCAGTCCAGATCAAATGGACACAAAAGAATCCTTTGCAATGTACTGTGAGTATTGTCTTAGTTTTTCCTTGGATCCTTTGATTTCTGATTATGTGCACTTTGGTTTATGGAAGTATTTAATTTGCATGTGGGTGATTTTGTAACAGGTAGAGAGAACACTTTCCTGATTTAAAGAGGCCAAAACCTCACTCAACAATCAAGGGGCCATTATAAACTGGAGTTCTGGTGGAGGAGGGAGCTAGGACAAAGAAAAGGCAATTTATATTTTAAAAGATGGGAAATGGTCAGCATTTGACTAACATGGCAGCAAACATACTAGGAAGCCAAGTAGATCTTCTACATGCATCTCTTCAGATTGTTGCCAGAGATTCATTAATTCCCCTTCCCTTGTATTTGCCTTTTAGGAAACTATACCAAAATAGCCATTGGTATTACAAATCCAAAGCATGAATTCTATAAGGAACAGTGTACTTTGTGTTTTATAGCACATTTTTTAATTAGCTGATTCATGACCTATGGAAAGCAAATATAGCAGGAACAGCAATCCTGAAGCATTAAGTGTATGAACCTTAATGTAATCTAAGAAGCTATCTCATTTGAGAGATCATGTGACCACATATGGAATTTATCAGGCGGCATATATTTTTTCTGAGCGTTATTGGCATCTGAAATGTGAAATCTGGAAAGTGAGCTTTTTACATTTTAAGAAAGCAGTTTCATTTGTTTCAGGTTCCATGTCCTCTGTTACTAGTTCTGGTTCTTTGTGGCATATGAAAAAGACCTTATGCAGACATTTGTGTCTCGGAAGGGTGAGTTTTATGACTCTGGCCTGGAATCTGAAATCAGCGGGACAAATTCATCCATAGTGTAGCTCTAATAGATTCCATGACAGGTGTTAATTACTGAATAATAAACAACAGATCTCATAGCACATGAGGAGGGGGGAAAGAAATTCTTAATTAACTTCTGTAAATCTAAATATTTTACAGAATAAATGCAAAGGAAAATGAAGCCCATCCTCTCTGTGTGTTTGTTACTGACTGGGCTTCAAGCAGTCAGTTACTGTCACCATCCACCTGATCACCGCCGTGACAGGGATAGTGATAAAGATGCATATATCAAGGAACAAACATCCTCTGCTGAAGGACTTTATCCATGCGAAGGCAAAGCCTACTTCAAACTGGCCCACAGCAATGTTGCCTTTGCATTTAAATTTTACAAGCAGGTTATATCAGAGGCAACTGACAAAAATATTTTCTTCTCTCCCGTAAGTATCTCTACTGCCTTTGCAATGCTGGCACTTGGTGCTAAATCAGACACTCTGGATCAGATTAAAAAAGGACTCATCTTTGACCTTAACAAAACTCAGGAAACGGAGCTACATGAAGGTTTTTGCCATCTCATTCATGTGCTAAACCGTCCAGACAAGAATATCCAAATGAAAATGGGCAATGCCCTTTTCCTACAAAAGACACTGAAACCACTAAACAAGTTTTTAGAAGATCTTAAAAACTTTTATAAATCAGAAGTTTTTTCTACTGACTTTTACAATTCTACCAATGCTTTGACACAGATCAATAATTACATTAAGAATGAAACCCATGGGAAAATTGCTAATTTAGTCCAGGATCTGGATCCACTCACTGTAATGGTTCTTATTAATTATATATTTTTTGAAGGTAAGAATTATTATAATGTGGGTATTTATTGCAAACTTGAGCTTTGGGCTATTGACTAAGATCTAGGACAATGAAACTGCAATTCGTATTTTAAAGGAAGGGACATCATTGCTGGGTGCATTAGATGCTCTGTCTGGGACATTCCAATCTGGAAAGTCAATCTATAATATTGCAAATATGAAGAATGGAAGAAACTGATTTTGAAACAAATACCTATATTTTTATGCAATATATATTAATCTGATAGATAAATACAGGCTCTGTTTAGAGATGATGTTCATATCTCTGTTCAGTTCAGTTAATAGTGGCTGTTAAATGTCTAAGGGAACAGTATTAAAGCCGAGATTCACAAAACTAAGAAGTATCAACCTATAACAACATTCACTGTAAGTAAAGTTGCAGGATCAGATCCTATCAGGTTAATATATTTGCATTGGCCTGATTCATACCAGTATTTCCTCTTTTCAGTATATTCAGTTGGATTTTCTTTCTTTTTGTTATTAGCCCATTGGGAAAAGCCCTTTGATTCTTCTTACACTAAAGAAGAGGATTTTTTTGTGGATAGGAAAACCTCTGTTAAAGTTAACATGATGTACCGCAAAGGTGCTTACAAACATCACTATGATAAGGAGCTGTCTTGCTGGCTGGTGGAAATACCTTACCATGGAAAGGTCGTAGCATTGTTTATTCTGCCTGATGAAGAAAAAATGAAGGTGGTGGAAAATGCTCTCTTGAAAAAGACATTGTTTAAATGGAAAAAGTCCGTCCAAGAAAGGTAATCTTTTAGCAACAGCTTTGCTGAAAAATATCTTATTGCAATTAGGACAGAAACTTACATATAAACAGACTATTAAGAGAAGATAGTTCCACTAAAGTCTGCACACAGAGGGCCTGTTAAAACCAGGTTTTCCTTTCCTTACATGATAAAGGGGCAGATAAGTAGAGCCCTGCACAGATACAAAATTGGTGTCTGCATCCTCATCAATGCTCTGCAGATATCTGCATCCACATCTGCAGATGCGGATACCCATGGATATAAAGCAGATATCTGTGAATTTGCAGGGCTTTGCAGATGGGAAGGGTGATTTAGTGGATAGGATCTTGAACTATGACTCAGGAAGCTGCATTCAGTTTCTGGCTCACCCACAGATTTCCTCGGGCAAGACAGTTTATCTAATGTATGCCCAGATTTCCCATCTGCAGAGTGAAGATAATACTTTCCTATCTCACAGGGGAATTAATTAATTGTGAGGCACTCCGAAAGTATAGGTATGAGGGCCTGTGGCAGGATCAGGGTCTGCACAGCGATTAGGTGAGCAATAGAATCCTATGGTCCCCCAATAAACTTGTGCTAGAAAATATAATAGAGCCAGGAGGTTCTGTGGCAGCAGGGTATGGAACCCCTAGCCCATACTCACTCCCTAGTATGTCTACACAGCAATAAAAAACCATTGCATGGAGTCCCAGCACCCAGGTCAGTGACTTAAGCTCATGGAGCTTAAGCAGTGGGGCTACAAAATTGCAGTGTAGACATTTGGACTCTTGCTGGGAACCAGACTCTGAGACCCAACATTTCAGAGCTGACACGCCAGCCTGAGTATCTACTGGGCCCAGTCATGCTGTGAGTCTTTTATTTCAGGGAAGAATACTCTTAAATTCCTCCCGTGTGTTTTACCCAAACAAAAGGTGACCAGGCCAAGTTTAAGTTAAGTTACACACGCCAAGTTGTCATTCTCTGTACTGACCCCAGAGGCATGTGGTCCAGTGGCTAGGCAGGGAGCCAGGTGATTGGGGTTCTTTTCTTGGCTCTGACTCATCTGTTGCGTGACCATCTCTGTGTCCCAGGCCAGGTTTACACTTAAAACTCAAGTTGACATAGTTATGGTGCTCAGAAGTATGTAAAATCCACAATCCAGAGTGCTGCAGCTATGCCAACCTAACCCTCTGTGTGGACACAGGTAGGTCAATGGAACAATCCTCTGTCAACCTAGTTATCACTTGGTGTGGTGGAGTCCCTGCAGTGATTGACAACCCTCTTCTGCTTCTAACTACAGGGTGATAGAGGCATTGCTACAATGTCATAGTTAGGCTGCTAGAGCACCTGGAGGCAGATGGCTTGTTGGAACACCTTACTCTGCTGTCCTACATTACAATACTACAGAGGATGCACTAAGGCCCAGGGCCATCATAAAATAGCCCCAGAGTCAGTGAACTGTGACATAAAATGGTATACCTGAGACTATAGGCCTTTGATAAGGAACTCTCTTTCATAGGTATTCAATCTTTATTCAAACATACTGTTCATGGTCCCTGACTGAGATGATTTGCCAGCATTTCCTGTATTTCTTTTTTAACAGAACAATATATCTGCACATTCCAAAATTTTCTATTTCTGGTACCTATGACGTAAAGGAGATATTCCAGAAAATGGGTGTAACCGATGTGTTCACTGACCAAGCTGACCTGTCTGGAATCACTGGAATATCTAACCTGAAAGTTTCAAAAGTAAGTTTGTAAACAAAATGGATTTGCCTGTTTCTACAAATGTTACATTTATATTTTATAACGTTAAAGGATTTGTTCCTGCTATCATTCAACTCATTGGCAAAACTCCCTATCACAACAGTTGGCAGTTTGGAGACAAAAAAAAAGTACAAAGAGAGTTTAATTAGAAGGGATTACATATCATATATAGAGAGGCTGGAGGACATCAGATAAAGGTACAAGTACAAAATAAAATATTTTGGCTATTATATATAATTATTAAAAGGTAACAAATTAGCTGTGGCAAAATATTCTCTAACTCTCATTACAGATAGTTAGGCTTGGAAGGACTTCAACTTTATCAATAAATGTTGATTTAACTGTAGTCACACAAACCAATGAAAAAATATTTCCATAGATGATAATCTAAATTTATGGATAAGCAAAATAAGAAAATGTATTAGTGAATGTATTAGAAAATGATATAAAGATATTTACTTTGAATGTTTGGACATGTGGTGTTGACAGATCCAGTGGCAATTGTTTACTTTGACTCTCAAAAAACCTTTGACAAAGTCCCTCACAAAAGGCTCTTTAGCAAACTAAGCAGTCATGGGATAAAAGGGAAAATCCCCTGATGGCTCAGTCAAAAGTCCAGGGAAAAAGAGTGGGAATAAATCATCAGTTTTCAGAATGGAGAGCGGTCCCAAGAATGTATACTGGAAGCGGGTGCTGTTCAACATATTCATAAATGATCTGAGAAAAGGGGTAAACAGTGAGGTGGCAAAATTTGTAGATGATACAAAATTACTGAAGATAGATGAGCCCAAAGCAGAGTCTGAAGAGCTACAAAGGGATCTCACAAAACTAGGTGACTGGACAACAAAATGGCAAATAAAAAGCATTGTTGATAAATGCAAAGTAATGCACATTGAAAAGTGTAATCCCAGTTTTACATAGATAATGATGGGGCCTAAAGTAGCTATTACCACCCAAGAAAGAGATCTTAGAGTAATTGAGGCTAGTGCTCCGAAAACATCCACTCAATGTGCTGTGGCAGTCAAAAGAGCTAACACAGTGAGTGTAGGGAAGAGCTATACTGCAGAATGACTATTAGGGGCAGTCAAACCTCCAAGGCAGTGGCCAACTGGGGACAAGGGTTTCCATCTTGCCTGCCACTGGCACAAGTAAGTGGCCCCCAAACTCCAAAACACAACTCCCAGCCCTCAGCCCCAGCACCAGACTGGAGGAGGGGGGGTGAGGAGACCCGACCAACCCCACTGCTGTGGCCCCTCCTAGAAGCACTTCCCCCCAGCTCCCACTGCCGGAGTCACAGCCCACCCCCCAGCACTGCTGGGCTGCCCAGCATGGCTGCGGCTGGCCAATCTGCACAGCAACTCCCTTACCCCCCTGGCCCAGGGAGCACCAGTAGGAGGCCTGTGTGGTCCCCATACCCCCGGGCTGCCCCCCTTTCGGCCTCGGGCTGGGCCTGGGGAGCACCAGCGGAAGGCCTGTGTGGCCCTCCACTGCTCTTGGGCTGGATCCGGGCAATGCTCGGTAAGTCTTCTAGTAGGGCTATAAATTTAGGAGTGGTGTGGCAAGAGCAAATACAGAAGTGTTATTTCCAAGTTTACATAATACAAGACAAAACGCATCTGCTTTTCTGAAATTTTTTTTGGAAAAGCAGACGCGTTCGTTGGATGCGGCAGAGCTTTTCCGGGTTACCTCCGGTATCCTGGAAAAGCTCTGCAGTGTAGGCATAGCCTCTGTCTTTCCCAGTTTGTTGTCCTTTCTTCTTTCATACACACACTCACCTACCCAAACCAATACTCAGTAAAAGCTCCCCTAGTGTGTTCACATGTTCCCTTTTTCTCAAATAGGGGCTTATTCTTACAGTTATGTTAACTGAAGTTTGAGTTCACATCTATCAATCTTAGTGACATTTTAACTCAAAATAGACCAAGGTTTCACCCAGTTCCTAACATTATTAAAGAATAATAGCGATGGGGAGGCTGTTCTTCTGTACTATGACTGTGAAAAGACAAAGTAGCTGACTTTTTTTCCCTTTAAAATAAACCTTTAAATAGTGTTGCACTTCACTCTACAGTCCTATAAACAATTTGGCTAAATATTTTTGCTAGGCGGTGTGGGTTTTTTCACATATATGGCCCACCTAGCTATTCTGATAACACTTTGCAATGTAGGTTTGGCCTTACCCTACCTGCTTCTTAACAGTTGATTTTCTAAAGAACTGTGGTTTAAAAATACCCACGTTTATCCCTTGCTATGATTCAGGTCTGCATAATCAATGTAATGCTTTACTTCCATTCCTTGCAGGTCATTCACAAGGCTCTAGTGAATGTTCATGAGAATGGCACTGTGGCTGCAGGAGTCACCATCACGGAAATTTCATGGAGGTCTGGTCGAATTCCTCCTCGAATTAAATTCAACAGGCCCTTCTTGTTGATGATTGTTGATAGGCATACCCGCAGCATTCTCTTCATGGGGAAAATCATAAACCCTAATAACTGATCATCTGTTTTATGTGTTTGCAATGCTTTCCACCTAATGCTGGTGAAATTCAGGTGATTCAGCAAAGGACATGCACAGACACACCACTAATTGTTAGGGACTATATTTAGAACATTATTAACATTCATTCCCAACCCACAGACCATGAATGTTGCATTTCCTTGCCTATAAACAGCTAATGTTTCTTCCTTGCAGTGTACAGTTTACATCAGAATAAATCACCAATAATCTAAATAAGTCTGATTTCTCCTTTCGCCTGTTTTGTAAGTAGTCCTTACTGAATATTCCTGTGGGATCTTTGTTTATGATACAAAGGGCTTAGCTACGTAAACAGTTAGACCACTGCAAGCTAGGGTGTGAATCTATCCTTTACTATCCTGCTGTGGATTTACTGTCAGTGTGCACCCTGCTGAGCTTTCATGGGCAAAACTCTCTTCTTCAGATTAGATGATATTGATCCAGATCCTCTTATCTGAAGAAGTGGGTTTTGACCATAAACACTCATGATACTATATATATATATATTTTGGTTAGTCTCTAGGGTGCCACAGAACTACTCATTGTTTTTAAAGTTACAAACTAAGGGCATGTCTAAACTACATCCCTCTTTCGAAACAGGAATGTAAATTAGACAGATCGAAATTGCAAATGAAACCAGGATTTTAATTTCTTGTGCTTAATCTGCATAATGGCAGCCTTGCATTCTTTCAAAAACGGGTATTTCGAAAGTGAAACCACCATCTAGACGTGGTTCTTTCGAAAGAAAACCCCTTTTTCGAAAGATCCTGTACTCCTCAAAAAGTGAGGTTTACAGGATCTGCTGTCTAAACGGCAGTTTCACTTTTGAAATATGCGTTTTCGAAAGAACGCAGGGCCGCCATTGTGCAAATGAAGCAGGGGAAATTCAAATCCCGGCTTCATTTTCAATTTCGATCTGTCTAGATCTGTAGTCTAGACATAGCCTAACATGGCTACACCTCTGAGACTTATCAACACTAACAGTTTGTTAATGTTCTTGGAGCTAGTTCCAAATGAACTAGATCAGAGTGCTCTAGTGAAGTGCTGACACTCATGAGCAGGGTGTACATGGAAAGACAGACCACAGGATAGGGTAGGATAGATTAGCACCCCAGTTTGCTGGTCTAGTTGTTTGGTGTAGATGAGACTAAAGACTCGTAAATGAGTTGCTCTTTCTGTATTCCTTACATTTTTGGGGGAGCAGGGGGCAGCGGGGACTGCCCTGCTTTATCAGTCTGATTGGTGGTTGTTCACAGCCTCCTGTTCCTTGATACATCAAGGAATTCCTTGTCTGGTCACTTCTCTTCTATTGTGGATGCAGGTGCTGGTCTGAAGTTGCAGATTCAGCTATTGGGATGATTTTCTTTTGGGGATTGTCTACATAGGGAAAAACCCTGGGGATCATTTACAGAGGTAGCCTCCACTGACAAACATTTTGCCACAGCAAGTTCAAGTGTGAATGCTGCTTTGTTGGCAGGAGCACTCCCCTTCTGACAAAGCGAAAGCCACTTGTGGGGGCTAGCAGTATTTTGTCTGCAAAAGTGCTGACAAGCAGCATTTACACACACTGACTTTTGGTGGTAGGGCTATGTCAACACAGCCTTGTTACTAAAAACTGTGTAGTGTAGACATACCCTACTGACATGTCTACACTTACAAGAAGATTGACGCTCTGGAGGTTGATCTTCTAGCGTTCGATTTAGCGGGTCTAGTATAAACAAATGCTGAGGGCAGTGCCTGCTAGTGTCCGGTACTCCTCCTTCTGTGAGGAATAAGGGAAGCTGATGGGAGCATGTGCTCCTGTTGCCCTCCCATTCTGTGGATGCTGCCACGACTTGGCTTAAGAGAAGCCAACTCCAGCTATGCATTTTGCGTTGTGTACCTTAAACCAACCTGCTTGTTTTAGTATAGACCAGTCCTCAGAGTGTCATTCACATAGGGAGCTAGTGAGGAGTAGCCAGTGCACTTTAAATACACACTCTAGTTTACTGTGCACTAATTTCCTCATAGCCAAGCGCCTGGTCTTCACAAATTAATAATAATTATTACTGGCATTTCCACACATACAAACCTCCACCCTCCAAGAGATTTTTTGTTTTATTTCGTTTTGTTTTTGCCACATTAGCTTATGCTAGTTCCCCAAATAAAATAAGCTATACTAGAAAAAATTGCTGGTATAGTTGAGTCCACACACGGCCTTTCTGTTGGTATATTATACCCCTAAAGGATATTATTATACTCCCAAAAATGTTGACTGTTGACCTGCTTCATTCTTGCCAACAGTTCTTTTTTTTGCCATCAGTAGTTTTCCTGTATTGTCACATGTCCTAGCTATGTTTAGTCTTTCCTCCAAAACACAGGAGAGTAGGGGACAAATTATAACTCAACAACACCTAGTCATGTGCAGCACACTGATGTTACGGAACTTACTTAGGGACTTCTAAATTACTTTTAAACTCACAAAATGAACATAGACACACACTACAAAAATGCAGATGCTGTCTGAGGAACTGCCTTTCCAAATGTTAACTGGATTATTGCTACTATTACTGAATAAAGAAACATTGTAACCTGAATTTTTGAGTCTGGAACCTGCTTGAGTCTAATTTTGTTTTTGTTTTTGCGTTGTTTTGTTTTTCAGTAACTTGCCATTAGAAGATATGAACAACAATAAGTAATTTTGGGACTATGGAAAAGAAACAAAACGTATTTAAACATATACAAATATTTTGTGTTCTAGCTCTTTTAATTATATTTTGTAGTATATTAGAGGCTAACATTATTTAAATACACATAGACAAAGCCATCAAAGGCATATAGGGTACTGATCCATTTACCAGACTCCTTTTAGTATAAAATAGATAAACACTGTTTAAAATATTTAATTCTTTTAAAATTTCAAATATTTTGATTTCTTTAAAGGTGACAATTATTTTTCAGCAATCAAAATATTTTGAACTGCTCAATGGCTGGAAAAAGAAACAGTGTATTTTAAAAATTACTGATGTAGCTCAGGGTTTTTAATTAAAATAAGATTTTCAGTGAACACTTTTTATCAAAAAATTGTAATTTGAAAAATTTTGGCCATATCTAAAAATTACTCTACACACTGAAGGAGTCACTTCTCTATTTTTCATTGGTTAAAAGTTCAGGAAAAATGATATTGGATCTTGTGGGATGAACACACAAAAACAAATATATATGAAATATCCCCCAGAAAGTCATAATCCTTGGAGATATGACAACTAAAGGAAGGCCTATGGAGACTCTGTAAAGGATTCTGCAATTAACCATAACAGGACATGATATTTTTCAAATACGCATGCTGTGCATTTTAACCAAATGATCTCAGATACCCCCACAAAAAAAAAGTTTATTTTTTCAGGAGGGACTGACACACAGGCTGGCTGGATCCTCCAACCCATTTGATCTATATTAGTTAACAATAAAATCATAGACTCATAGGCTAGGAAGCAAGGTCCCCTCTAAGCTGCACAGCAACACAGCCCCGCAGCCACTTAATCAGCCCCATCCAGTCAGGCAGCTCCAGATCCCAGATATTCTACCCCAGGCTGCAAAAACCACACCCTTTTGTGCCTGGCAGATCAGCTCTAAAAACAATTGGGGACCCAAATTAGCACCGTCTTAAATTATGTATGTGAGCCGTCTTTGCAGAAATATGGGGCTGAAGGGAGGAATGAGGAGAGAATCTGCCTCGGCCCTCTTACCACTCCACAATTCTCACTTAGCAGAGAGCAGGCTGCACCCCGAACTTAGCTATGATCTGAGAGGCCCACTTGTGTTCAGAGGGATGGCTGATAAGAGAAACATACCATTATTTCAGGAGAAGAAAAATTTGGGGGAAACAAAATATAAAGGTTTCACCCATCAAATACTGATGTTTTTTCTCCGAAGGCAATTCCATTCTCTTAGCCATTACACTTGTCGGTGTCAAAGCCTCTTTGAGGTTCTCATTATTCTAAAGCAATAAACTAATACGACTATTAACAAACTATAGAGGCTGCTGATAAGGTAAGTTCAGAAATTTTGTACAGCAAGCAAGGACAAAGCATCCTCCTCTATATTTAAACATTCCTGAGGGACATCAGAGTGACGTTACATGTCACTCCGCATCCCACTGCTACCTCTGCCCTCAGCCGCATGGCCTCCTCCTTCCCCATGCTCCAGGGACCTGCAAGAGCCGCAAGCTCCGTGGCCTCCTCCCTCCCCTGTGCTCGGCTTCCTGTGGGGGGAAGGAAAGGCAGGCTGGGGGGAGAAAGCCCCGAGGCTCTACACCAGCTCTGGCCTGAGGGCACTCCATCTGTCCCATGGGGAGAGAGGGTGCTACAAAGTTTGCCTCTGAAGTTATGTTGGGCCCCCGCAAGACCTCCCTGACCAGCCCAGCCACATGCACTGAGACTCTTGGCTTTTGTTCTCGTGTGCTGCTCAGAGCACTACTCCCCACCCACTGCTTTTTGCTGGGCCCAGCTGTGGCAGGTGGGGGGGGCGTTGGAGAGGCGGGATAATGAGAAGCCTCCACGCGTGGGGGAGAGATCACAGTGCCAGCTGGCGGGGCTGAAAGGGAAAGTTCTCTCCTGATTGAGGAGTCTCTGCAGCCCAAGGCGCTCCCTGCATTCACAGCCCCAGAGGGGGCCAGCCCCGATTCCCAGAGCCACCTGCTGCAGGGATAGAGCCTCCCATGGAGAAGGGAGACCCACGCCCCCCCAGCGGCTGCTGCCCCCTCCCTTTGCCTGCCCATGTGCAGCTGCTGCCTGGCTCTAGCAATCCGCATGCTCCCCAGACACTGGCTTCCTCCTCTCCTGGGCTGGTCAGATACCCTACCCACAGCCTGCCTTCAGCCCACTCCTCCTTCCAGACACCAGCCCACAACTTGCTTCTACCCCCTTCCCACTGGCCAGATACCTGGCCCCCAGCCCACTCCTACTCCCTCCTCCCCAGCACACACCCTGCTCCCAATTGCTCTTGCCTCATCCTCTGCTCCTGCCCCTTCCCCCAGCCCACTCCTGCACCCTCTCGCTGGCTAGACACCCTGCCCCCAGCCTGCTCCTTCTCCCTCCCCTCTGGCCAGACACCCTGCCCCCAGCCTGTTCCTGCACCCTACCCTGCTTCTGTCTCCTCACCCCGGCCAGACACTCCTCCCCCTGGCCAGACACCCTGACCCCTCCCCCTGGCCAGACACCCTACCCAATCAGGGCCCAGCCCCCATCTGGACACAGCATCCTGTCCCAAGCCCTGATACTGGAGCAGGCCCTGTGGTCCAGCCCCCATCTGGCTGCAGGAATGGGTAGTGTGTTTAGTTTTATTGAATTATAGTTGTTATTGTTCCAATGTACTTGTTCTTGTTAATAATAGGTGGATTTCACTAAGGGGTAAGATGGTTGTTTTATACAAATTCAAGAAGTCCAATGTTAGAAATCTGGTATAAAGGAAATCAGTAATTCCAGTTCCACTCATATTAATAAAAGATCAATTCTTACAGGTAACACTAGGAAGGCCTTCTGAAGGACATGCTAGATGAGAATACTAGAAACAGGCCAATCTTCTACCGTGGAAAAATTCTGCAGAGGAAGCGTCCACATGAAACCTCCCCTCAGCTGTGGGTGGTGTCTCTTCTCTGCATACTTCTTTCAGCTACAGACTCATAGGAGAGACATGCAGGGTTTGGTCCCAGTGTCAGACTGGAGATTCACAGGAAAGTCTGGCTTCCATCATGTGGGTCTCCAATGAGCTATACAGAGAAGTCTCTTGGTGCAGATTCCAGGATCCCTGAAAGAGTGGCTGTCACCTGTACAGTGCTGTCATTGGCTCCCCCACCACAGCTGTATACTCTGACTCCTGCTGGTTTAAACCAGTCATGAGATTTATTGCCTTTGTACTTCGGAAGTACCTCTGGGGAACTTGCTGCATCCAATGTGTGTTTGCACAGGGAAGCTTACAGACACCTAGAAACATCATAGACACAACTACCCTCTAGCTGGACCCCATGACCCTTGGCCTTAGCCTGCTCTACGTGCATAGACGGTGGGCTCTTGAACCTGGCTGTCCAGAAAAACTAGTTTCATCAGCATTTTGTCTGACCTTGTTAATTTTACTTTGATCCAATATTTCACAAGAGGGCAAGGTGCTTAATGCTGTTCAGTCCTATAAATAATGGAGCAAGGAGTAGTGAAGATCAGACGGACACCGCTGGATCCTTCTGAATATACTGTGAGTACTGTATTCATTTTTCTTTAAGACAATGAGCTCATGTTATAAGGAGTTTATAAGATCATGTCATTCTCTTGTGGGTGATTTTGTAATAGCCATAGAGAAATAAGAGAATAATCTTCTCTATAGCATGACTGCCTTGTGCAACCACTCGGGGAACAGCAGAAAATAGAACCCTTGTGAGGTTGTATTATGATTTAAAAATCAAACACTATTTAATAGCAAACACTGAAGAATAGTTCAATACAGTCCTCTAAAGTGTGGCTGTATTCCAAATAGTGACTGTAAAAAGTCATTGCTGGACTGCCTGTTTAATGGGGCACTGACTCCAGATTGAATGCACTCTGTTTACAAGGACTCCCCCCCCAATAAACTGCTAACCCTGTACAATCATTCAGGCTGGAGAGTCAGGTGGAGACTGGTCCCTGCTAGAGCTCTCTGTCATGCAACCCACTCCAGATCAGGGAGGGAGGTTTGGAAAGGATCTTGGCACACAGGTATATTATGTTCTGAATCCCAAGGAAGGATGCAGCTGGCAGTTATTCTCCTTGCACATCTTGGAGTTACAGTAGCCACATGGCCTTATAACTGATCAGCAGGCCGGGGGCTCCAGGGTGGGAAGGTATAACTTCTTTAACAGGTAATGTAACTGCTGAGCTGTAAGAGTGGCCGCTGAATGACTCTGCACCCTGTGGAGAAGGAATCCTCCATCATTCTTTCCCCAGTACTTGGTGATCAGTCTGTGTGCTTATGTGATAGATGTGGCCCTAAGTCAGGTTGATAGGCCTCTGCAATTAGTGTCTGTGAATTATAGAACTCGTGTCCTTTTTCCACCCTTGAAGGAAACCTTGGAAGGTTGAGGGCCTGATTTTCAGAAACCTTTCAAAGAGTCTCAGTGAGACTGCTGCATGTGCTCACGGAGACTGTGCTTTGGTGTGCAGATCAGGTGCTTGTGAAACACACGGACAATTCATGTCACTTTTGCCTCACTGTTTCAAACATTTTGTTTCACTGTTTTCTAAGCAAAACATTTAGATTATTTTCAATTTACAACAGCATTTCAAAATTTAATTTTTTATTAACAAATTTAAAATATTTAACATGCTCAAAATCAAATCAGAACATTTTGACCTGGAGCAATTTTTTTAAATGACTTGCTGAATATTTTCAAATAATCATTTTTTATTTGAAGTGAACCAAAAAACCTCTTGTTTATGTAGATCTAGTTACTGGGATCATGGCTCTCTACTATCTCATACCAGTGTCATGTAGATCTAGTTACTGGGATCATGGCTCTCTACTATCTCATACCAGTGTCATATTGAAGTAGAATAACAGCTGGGCTACTCTAACTAATATATGGGCCACATTATTTCTGATTCAGGGAACTATAACTAGTTACCTATGGGTACATCTGCACTGCTTGGTAATATAGCTACCTAATGTCTACACAAACCACTCGTTATTTCAAAAAATATTTTGAAATAACAGGCGTGCTATTTCGCCATTCCGGTAAACCTCATTGCATGAGGGATAAGGGATGTCTTGAAATAGTGGCTTATTTTGAAGTTTGGCACTGTGTTCATGCACTAAATTTCAAAATAGTTTCGCAATAAGATACGCAATTTGTGTAGTGCAAATTGTGTATCTTATTTCGAGTTTAGGGAGCTGTGTAGATGCACCCTTAGGCTATGTCTAGACTGCAGAGTTCTATTGGAAAAAGATACGCAAATAGCGAACCGCAATTTGCATATCTTTTTCCGCTTTTTTTTTCCAAAGAGGCTTTTCCGAAATTTGGCCCGTCTACATGGGGCCAAATTTCGGAAAAAACTCCTCTTTTGGAACATCCCTTATTCCTCATACAATGAGGAATACAAGGATGCCAAAAGAACGCATCCGCTTTTTCAGAAACTGTTCTGAAAAAGCACAAGCATTCCTTGGACATGGCAGAGCGTTTCCAGGATAACTTCAGTATCCTGGAAAATGTCCGCAGTGTAGACATAGCCTTAGACTGCTCACTTCCTATGTACAGGAGCGGCCCAAGGCCAGCTGCACCAGCTGGCGCTCCAGGCGGAAGGCGCAATCAGCGCCCCTGCTTGCACGGCCGTCAATGGCCGTGACATAATCACAGGGTGCCCCAGTGCCCCGTGATGTCATCATCAGGTGCCCGGGCCGGCAGCGCCCTAGGCAACTGCCTAGTTTGCCTAGGCTCACGGGCTGCCCCTGCCTATGTAATAACTGGGGTCAGAAGTAGGGAAGAATTGAGCCCCATACGTGATTGCTACAGAATCAGTAGAAAAGGTTTTAATATAGCTGTGCTGTTATAGAAAGACAAGCATAATTTGATATGCACTTTTTTATAAACTTATTCTTACTAATAAGCATGACAGTTCTTAAAGAGAGGAGTGGGAGAACTATTTCAGAGGAAATACATTGTTCCAGACATAGTCCCCAAGGGTGCATCTACACATCACTGTAACTCAAAATAAGATATGCAATTTGAGCAACGTAAATTGCGTATCTTATTTTGAGGCTATTTTGAAATAACTTATTTCATGATTTGGTGCTGTCTACAAAGCGCCAAATTTCAAAATAAAGTGCTATTCCAAAACATCCCTTACTCCTTGCGGAATGAGGTTTACAAGGATGCCAGAATAGCGAGCCCAAAATAACGGGCTTGCTGTGAAGAGGCGGGATAGCTATTTCGGGATACTCCAGTATCCCGAAATAGCATTGCAGCGTAGATGTACCCTAACTGTCCATTCTATTTACATTTGGATAAAAAATCATGGCTACCCCACTTGTTCCCTTTCTCAGACTCCCAAGATAGACATAACTGTCTCACATCTGACTGTCTAATAAATCCAATCTCCTTTCGTTTTCATAAGCCTCTGATTTCTTGTATGCTCACTGGCTTGGAGGGAAGTGGGGAGAAATATCTGAGAATTGCAAGGAAACCAAGGGGAGCCTCTCCAAATGCCTCAGGGATAGCAGAGCTGCACAACAGGAAATACAGATTGGACCTCCCTGGTCTGGCACACTTGGGACCTGAGTGATCCCGATGAGGGATTTTGTGGGATCAAGTGAGGTCATTTCTGTCCCCCCCATTGCTGCCCCTCACCCCAGATTTCTGGGCTCCCTGGGCTGCCCAGCTGAGCTACACACTGAGCTTCCCAGCTTCCCCCCACAGCCCAGCTGAGACCCAGCCCTCCCCACCTCAGCAGCCCAGCTGGATTGTGCACCGGGCTTCCAGGCTCCTTCCCCTCCACACACACAGTGAAGCAGTGCACTGGGCTCCTGAGCCCCCCTACAGCACAGCAGGCTGCCCCCCTTCCCGCACTTGTAGCATGCTGAGACTCTCTGATCTTGGAACATTCATGGACCTACCAGACCACAGATGTTGCTGGACCAGAGTTCTGGTTTATAGACGTGCAACCTGTACTAATATCTGGAAAATAATTCACTAGGCCTAGTTTTACATGAACACAAATTTTCATTACACTATTCCATAGATATAATGATTTTCATTCTTTCTTCATAGAGTTGTTCCAAAGGAAAATGAAGACCACCCTGTATGTGTGTTCATTTCTTATTGGACTTCTTGCTGTTGTTTATTGTCATCATGAACCTGAACATCATGATGATCATGATGATACAAAGACCCAGGAACATCATCCCAGGGCTGAAGGAAATCCTAAAAGCAAAATACCAGCTTGTTGCAAAATAGCTGCTAGCAATGCTGACTTTGCATTTAGATTCTACAAGCAGGTTACATCAGATGCAGCTGAGAAGAATATTTTCTTCTCTCCTCTGAGTATCTCCACTGCTTTTGCCATGGTGGCTCTGGGTGCTAAATCAACCACTCTGACTCAGATTCTGGAAGGACTCGCCTTTAACCTGACAGAGATTGAGGAGAAGGAGATACATGAAGCTTTTCGTGATGTTATTCACTCGCTAAACCACCCTGACAATGAGATCCAGCTGAATCTGGGAAACGCCCTTTTTGTGGATGAAAAGCTGAAATTGCTAGATAAGTTTCTGGATGATGTGAAAAGCTTTTATGAAGCAGAAGCTCTTCCTAGTAACTTCCAAAATTCTGCCGAGACTGAGAAACAGATCAATGATTACATTGAGAAGAAAACCCATGGGAAAATTGTCCACTTGGTCCAGGGCCTTGATCCACTCACTGTGATGGTTCTCATCAATTATATTTACTTTAAAGGTAAGACATGTTATATCAATGGCTACTTATTGCCAATATTACATTTTCAGTGTCTGATTTGTAATCTGAAACAAAACTCAAAAATCTCTACTCATTTTAAAAATTTAACAGGTTTTTAGTCCTGCGAGATCAACTAAATTGAAAATGATTATGTCTGCAAAGCTTTCCCAGTAGGATTACATGAAGAAATTTCAAAACTTGATGTCTGAAATTAGGTCCCTAAAGTCATAATTAGGCCCCTAAATGTAAGTGGTGACTTTATTAGTACTGCTAGATTCCCTTTGAAGTCAACAGGGACAGATCTCAGAATATCTGGAAACCAGGGCAGTTGTGACTGGCTTGACGTACTCATGTTTGAAAAATTTGTTGTGCCATTCATTTTATGATTTAATATGAATGAGGAGAAAATTAATGTCTTAAGTCTCTTTGCAAAATGTTGCAATCACATGCACATATTCTCATTCTGGTGAGAGATGGTGGCCGTACACCTATCTGATTTTCTTTGACTTCTTGTGCTGTTTTATAAAGAGAGAAAACAGCACATGTTCATTTTTTTCCCCATGTACCTAGTATTAGGGACATTTTCTTTCAAATCTTGCAATGTCTGGAATCAAATTTGAATGTGAATATGAAATGCAACTTCAAATTGTGATTTGTCAGATACCTTTACAAGACTTGCAACTCAATACTTTGTTGTGCAAATAGTATACAGGAAACATGAAAAGCTTGCTTTAAGGCCTGGAAATCAACCTGTTGAAATGAAATGGTATTCAGCTGAACAGCCAACACCTTAAATCTTGTTAAAGTTGCGTAAAAACATTTTAGTTAATCCTATCAAGAGCGTGGGGCAATTTTATACTTTATGTGGCAGTGTCAGAGTTATGACAATGATTTAAAGCTAAATTAGGAAACAGTGTAACCATGGCCATCATCTTATTGCAAGACCTGACCTGACTGGATGTCTCTGGCATTGCCCCAATACCGTGTAGTTCTGGTTCTACCTCTGCAAGGATATGTCTACACTAGGAAATTATTTCAAAATAACTTATTTGGAAATAATAACTCCCGAAATAACTATTTCAAAATAGCACATCCACACTAAAGGGAAGTCTTGAAATTAGTCCGGAGCAGGCTCCCTTAATGTGGACATGCTGCCTTGACTTAGAGCCCCAGGAAGCACCGGGAGTAATTACTTTGAATGATTCCAGGGAGTAGTTATTTCAAAATAGTAGTAGAGTGCCCACACTATTGCTATTTTGAAATAACCATTTTGAAATAAGCATTATTCCTCATGGAATGCAGGAGTTATTATTTCAAAATAATCAGCCCCGTATTTTGAAATAATGGGCTTGGTAGTGTGGACACTCCACTTGGTATTTTGAAATAACTCCCTAGTGTAGGTCAGGGCTCAGAGTCTGGTTATATAACCCTGGGCATGTCACATAAGCTCACTTGTATCTTGGTTTCTGCATCTGTACTTGGGAAAGAGTAATACCTACTTCCCAAGGGTATTCTGAAGCTTAGTTCCTTAATAGTTTTAAAGCTCTTTCAGAACCTTTGAGCTTTAGAAATGCAAAGACTTCTGCATATAACTTGTGAGAGTTTGTGTAAAATTATTTGTTATAGAAATCACATGGGAGAAATTATAACACTTGCTTTATTTATGCAGACACTTATACCACTAAAGGAAAACATTACTCCCTTTTTCTCTTCAAGAACCTAAATAATGATGCAATACCTACATTCCTCTTGTGAATGTAGCCCTAACAGTTGAAAATTCATGAAAAAACCTTGATTCATTAATTACCTGTAAATTGTCAGAAAGCAATTCATGTGGATCTGCCTCAAAAATACAGCTTAAAAGAAAATAAAAGGATTACTTAATTTCATTTCATGGTTTTCATCAGGACTTTTAAAAAGCCCATACAAAGTCTAAACACATCATAAATGCCATTATGCTATTGAAAACAAAAATCTCCTTAGGAAAATTGGCTTTGAGTTCCCTTGAATCTGTAAATATAGATTTATTATACTTGAATTAGTGTGGTTTATACTAATAAAACTTCTTTCACAGTATAGTCAACTACATTCTTTTATAGCCTACTGGGAACACCCTTTCAGTGATATGCTCACCCATGAAGCAGATTTTTTTGTGGATGGGAAAACATCAGTTAAAGTCAATATGATGACCCGAGATGGCCATTATAACAGTTACCATGATAAGGAGCTATCTTGTCAGCTGGTGGAAATACCTTACAAAGGAAATGCTACAGCATTATTTATCCTGCCGGATGAAGGAAAAATGAAACAAGTGGAGGATGCTCTGTTGAAAGAAACTGTGGCTAAATGGGTAAAATCGCTTAAACAAAGGTAACTCTTATTTTCTGAGGCTGATTTACAGTAGATATAGATTAGAATCTAAACTGTAGGCAAAATTAAACTAGGTGCCACAGTTCCTTCGGTACCGCTATACTGACTTATTGGAGGTTTCAGCGATGCAATGACTGTAAAGAACTAAAGAAAACTAAAGCTGTGATGCTTTTTACTTTCAGCAAGGAGGAATCAAGATGGTCTTGAGATTAGAGGACAGGTCTGAGAGTTAGGAGATCTAGGAGCTATTGCCATTCCTGCCAGAGACTTTCTGCTTATCCTTGAGCCTTGACCTTTCCACTGCCACAGTTACACCATCCTTAGAAAGGTGGATGATGACATTTATCTGCCTCAAAGGGCCTTTGTAAAACTGAGCTCACTGATATTTGTAAAACACTTTGACACCTTGAATGGGACTCATGTTTTGTATAACATGACTAGATTAAAAAAACCCAGGGGAGGCTTGATTCTGATCTCACCAATTTTACACTGGTGTGTCACTCCACTGACTTCAGTAAATTATTCCTGATTCTGATGGTGTAAATGAAAGCAGAATCAGGTCCAGGGAATGCAAATATAACATGTGCCTTGTGTTCAGCCAACCATGCCATCCGAAGACCTGATCTGGAAAAATGTAAGCTAATGCAGCAGGAAGAAATGATCCATAAAACAAAGGGAGGGAGGGAGCTAGAAATCAGTATTGCTGAAGACAATGTAGGTGAGAGCAGAAAGAAGTGAGACATGAATTTGCAATGTGAAGTGACAGCAAAAGTAAACCAATGTAATATTGGGCTGCATGCCCAGAGATGCCAGGTGCTATAGAGCACTGCTGAAATTGCACGTGGAGTGAAACATAATTCAGTCCCTAATACCAAAAATAGGTCTATAAGTCTTGGAAAATCAGAGAAGTAAAGAAAACCAGCCAGTGATTGGGGAGATGAATTTGAAGAGGAAATGTATAAATATGCATAATGAAGCCAAATGATGACTAAGGGTACATCTACACTGCATGCTTATTTTGGAATAAGCTATTCTGGAAGATGTATTCCGAAATAGCTTATTTCAAAATAGAGCATCCACACTACAAGGAAGCCTCAAAATTAGTCTGAGGCAGGCTCAGATAGAACTTGTGTATGACAGCATTGCAAATACCTGTGGGAATATATTGGCCTAGATACAAATTCCCACTGGTTCACCATTGATCATGATGCTGATGTTGACATTGTACTTGCACAGCCCACATTTCATTGTTCTGAGCTAGCAGAGAGATAGCATTTTGCAAACCTGGCATGCAGTTATTTGCAGAACAACATCAGGTAGAGACAGGAATTGTTTAGTGAAGGCATAAGTTTGGGGTGCAGAAGGGGGTGCCAGATGCAGGCTCTGACTCTGGCCAGGAGGTGGTTACCATAGACAGCTCATGGCCACCAGTGCCTTCATGCCCTGGTGGTCCCACGCCACTCAAAGCTGCCAGCTGTTGCTGGCAAGCATGTCTCTAAGTGCCACTTTGGAGAGGTGGGGGTCAGTATGTCTCCATGAGCTGCCTGTACCCCCCCCCACCCGATGGTGCTGGGGGGCGGGGCAGCCCATGGAGACTTGCTGCCCTCCTCCCCACAAGGGGCACACAGAGACATGCTTGCCTGCAACCTCCAGCCATGTTGCTTCCAAGAGTGGTGTGGCTGGGGCTGCAGCAGGCAGGCAGACTCCCTGAGTGCCCTGCTGAGCCACAGAATATTTTCTTCCAGCCCTGGCCTGGAGGGTCATGGCAGGCAGGCGGAAAATGTTTGACAGGCTATCTTCCCCGCCCCAGGCTTAGTGACACAGGATCTGATCCTGCATCATTAAAATCAATGGAGCTTTGTTGCTGATTCAGTGGCTACAGCAATAAGTAATAGGCCATAGTTAGGGGTGATAAGCAAAGGAAAATAATTGGGAATGAAATCAAGCAAAGGAAAATGAGGCCTGTGGAAGGGTCTCCCTCAGGACATGACAAATTCCACAAGATTTAGAAGTGGGCTAGACAAAGAACTCAATCTGCTAGTCAGAAACATGCGTTGTCAGGGAGCAGGGCAAGGGGAACAGAGAAGACGGCCAAAATGTCCCCCCCTTCCCCATCTTCAACTCCTTTGGATCCCTTGCCACAAACTGTTGAACGTATCTACTGAGGCAGCCTTATGGAACTGAAATGATGTTTTGTAAAGGAAGGAGACTTTTCTCAAAGTGTTCTTGCTGCCCTGAAGAATGAACAGAGAGATTATGGGAAAGCTCATCTCTTCAGTGGATAGCTGATCCTCAATCAAGTGTATTATTCCAAAGACCAGTAGCAGACTCGATAACAGGACTTGAGGCTGAGCAGACAAGAAAGGGGCAGGTAGATAGAATGTCTCTTTCCTCCATAGAAACACCAAATCGTTCCATAGAAACACCTTTCAGGCCAGTGGCAGACAAGCTCAGTAAGCTCTTATGTGCCCCCGCAAAGGGTGAGAAACAGGAGAATCCAGGCAGTGGGATGTCCCTCTACCCAGATGCTGCTCCTCAGGAGCAACCCAGTCCTCTGCGTCCTGTTGCAAAGTGAATTTGCACTGAGGGGGGGTGCTTACTATAGAGAGGCATCACATTGGTGCACTGGCCTTCCAATTCAGCCTCCCACTTCACAGAGAAATGTTGCCAGTTGTGTAGAAGAGAGTTTCTCTACAGTCAAGAGAGCTGGGGCCTGTTTTTGCTCCCAAAAGAATGCAAAAAATTCAAGTTGACATTTTAGATTTCCCCTGGAGTATTTCAGGCATCGCTATCTAGCAGGTACTCCACACTGTTATCAGAATTCAATATTTTATCATCATTTTTATTGCCCTCAACAGAAGAATAGAACTGTACATTCCAAAATTTTCTATTTCGGCCTCCTATGACATCAAAGAGATATTTAAGAGACTGGGTGTGACTGCTGTATTCGAGGACCATGCTGATCTGTCTGGAATCACTGGAAATCCCAATCTGAAGATTTCAAAAGTAAGTTTGTTTAATAAGGTTGATTTAAATGGATTTGTCTGCACCAATCACCCTGACCCTGGACAGTGTCTAAGCTATGTTCAGTACAGTGCAGTCATGGTTACCCTCATACTGTCTTTAAACATTCATAACTGTGGGGCTGGTAGAGAGGCTACAAATATGGATCCAATTTTGTCATGGTAAAATGATGAATAAGTTATAGGATAGTCATGGTAAAACACACACAATTTTGCCATATGGTCACAGCAAAAATATGGACCCTCCTGATGCACAGTAAGTTTATTAGCTCACTTTGATCTACAGGTAGTCCGCTTTGAAATGGGACTAGATGAGGGTAAGATAAAGTCTGCGGGCAGAATCTTGCCCACCAAACATTCAGATCTAGCCCATCATGATCCCCTGGGCCAGCAACGTCCTGCAGCCCAGTGGGACCCTCAGGCAGGGGCCGGCTGCTGGGGCCAGCATGTGCATCTCTGCACAGGGCATACCCTTTGGAAACTGGTCAATGGGAAATGCCTAGGCTGTGCTTGTGGGGTCAGGCAGGTCGCAGAGCCCCATATTCCTCCAAGGGGTGCACTGCATGGAAATGCAGCAGCTGGCTGCTTTGTGCAGTATGTGGCGGGGGGAGGAGAGGATACAACAGTCAGGAAGCCTGCTGGAGGGTCCTACTGGGATCACGGCTAGCACCTGCCCCTGGAACCCCACCCTCTCCTGCACCCCACCCGTCTGCCCCAGGTCACAATGCAAATTCTCTGCACCCCTTCCTGCACTCCTGTCCCAGGTCACAACCCAAACCCCTGCTTCTGGTCAGATCCCCTCCCAGACCCCATACTCCTTCTTGCACCCGAATCCCCTGCCCAGATCATAACCCCCTCCCAGACCTGCATTCCTTCCTGCCCCCATTATCCAAATTCCCTTACAGACCCCAAGCTCCTTTCTGCACCTAAGCTCCATCTCAGACCCTGCTCCGCCCCAGTAACATTGCAGAAAAGAGCAGTCTTTGACCACTTACCGAATTCTTGGAGTGGCCTCCCATCAGAAATTATTGCCCACCCCTGGACTAGATCCAAGCCAACTAACAAACTGTTCACCGGAAGCTGTTGATCAAAATGAACTAACCAACTTTCTATATGGACCCTGCAGCCGAGCATTGACAGTTGGCTACATTCATGGTGACCAAGGCCTGCAACATTAACAGTTCCTTAAGTTCACTTTTATCTTTCCTCATTTCAAAGAGGACTAGCTCAAATGGAACTAATGGTCTGTAATGCCTCGCAGCAGAGTCCATAGAAATGTTAAAATTAAAGGGAAAGGTCACCACTCTCCAGGGAAAGTTGAAAGAAATGGCAAAAAATCCACAGATTCCTGAAAGTGGTGACCAGAGTGACTTCATCACATCCTTAGTCATAAAGCAGAGCAGCCTGATGGTTGTTTAAAATAAGGCTGGCTACTGAGAGCTCCCAAGACCCTTCCAGTATCAAAGGATCACTGGGCATAGAGGCACTTTAGCCATGCCTCTTATTCCCCAGACTTGCACCTTATGACACAGGCTGGGAAGATCGTCCTGAGATTCCTTTATGCAAGTGAAATCATCCAACAGCTGATTCTGTTTTACACCACCACAATTGCACTGGATTTGGCCCAATGCTCTAAAATATATTTTAGAATTTGAAATGACCTAACCCTGCTCCCATAGAGGTCAATGGTCATCAGTGTAGGCAGGAGCAAAACAACTGGTCTTTCCTAGAAAGAAGCAATAGCTTGCTCACTACAGATAACTTTCACTCACTACATCTAACTCTGGTAAAGTTTTAGTATTTCCTAACGCTGTGAAGACACGAGTGAGTACTTCACAACCAGAAGGTGCGTGGGTTATATACGCAGAAAAAGAGTTTAACCATTACTGACAACTAAAATATAATAACTGAAAGGTAATAACCCATGATGGTCAGCAATTTAAACTAAGATTGGCAAAGAATATATATTTATGTCACATTAAGGACAATGCACAGCATTCCAAATACAGAACATCTTTTCAAAGAAATCAGTCAATATTTGGACATAGAAATGTGAACTGATACCTGGAGCTTAGCTAGCTGGTTTCTTGCCCTCTGAGGTCATCATTCCTCCTGAATGTGATCCAGGTTTCTGCAGTAAACTAATTCTTCACTAGACACTTATTTCAGATTCCGAACCTATTCTTGTGTGGTGAGGAATAGTGAATTTGGAGAATCACTTTGTGGTGTGAATGCAGATGATTTGATTCTTCCAGCTCAGTCTTTCATTATTGATTCATCTACCCCTGCAGTACTCTGGACGTGGCTTTTTCGGCGAACCTCCCCCCCCCTTTTTCAAAAAGCCACATAAACCTCATTTTTTGAGGAAGAGCGACTTTTCAAAAAAAGGGGGGGGGCTCTGCTTTCGAAAGTGAGATCAGAAGAAGATACGCAAATTCCTGCGAAATTTGCATATCCTCTTTCAACACTTTAGCATAGTCTAGATAAGCCCTTACTTACACAGGCAAAGCTCCTAATGAACACATTGGGAATGCTGGTTGTATTTCTTCCATTGTGCTCCATCAGTTCTGCTCTTATTAGACCCAGTCTTAACATCTGATTTTCCAAAGAGCTCTGCTTTAAAAAGTTATCATGTTCATTTCCAGCCGCTGCCCACTGTTCTGTACTCAGACTGTAACTTCTGCTTCCTTTCCTTGCAGGCTGTTCACAAGGCCTTGCTGAATGTTCATGAGAACGGCACTGAAGCAGCGGCAGTCACTGTTGCAGAAATGGTCCCTACATCTCTTCCTCCTGTCATTCAATTCAACAAGCCCTTCCTGATATTGATTATTGATCGAAACACTGACAGTTTGTTCTTCCTGGGGAAAATTGTAAACCCTACTGAAAATTAATTCATCAGTGTCATACCCCTCATGCTGAGTGCTCGTTAAATTCCAATGGGCTCTTGCACACTAGCTGGTGCTTGCAACTATATAAGCATAGAGATTAATATACATTCCCAAACAAATAAAGCAGGAATGCGATAACTCCTTATCTACAGACAGCCTGGTATAGCTTGATTCACTAGACTGCAACCTGTACAAACACATTGTTCACAGCATAGAAGCCTCTTGGTTTAGATTTTTTTAAAGTGCTAAGCCTACCCCCATCATCCTGGAAAAACAAGGTAAACAGCCAGCTAAGGGTACCATATTTTAATACAGGTTGTACCACCCTGGTCCAGCACTCTTGGGACCTGACTGGTCCCGAACCAGGGAATCTACTGGAATGGGAGGGACGAGGAGTGTCATGCTGGCCCCTCTGCTGCTGCCAGCTACAGGGCTCCGCTCGGGTGGAAGCATTGACTGAGTGGGGACTGGGGGAGGTAGGCTTGGGAGAAGTGGTGAGTGGTGAGTGTGCTCCTGGCCCATAGGAGCACACTGACCCTGGCCATGGGGCTCTACAGCCACCCTGCCTCTTCCCCCGAGTACCTACCTGCCCTCATTCAGTGAATGTTGGCCCCTCTACTGTTACCAGTTGCTGAGTGAAGACTGGGGGGAGGGGGTACAGCGTGGCTGTGGAGCTTCTTCCCCCGAGCATCCCCCCATCCCAACTCCTCCCCTTCTCTCCCTGATTTTGAGGGCTGCAAATAAGCTAAGAATGGGGGAGGAGCTGAGGTGTGCGAGCCCAGCTTATTTTGTGGGTGCTCTAGCCTGGGAGCACCCATGGGGATGCCAAACCACAGATGTTGCCAGATTATGAAAGTCCAGACTATAGAGGTTGAACCTGTACTTTACTCACACTCATTCCATAGACTACTTGTGGTTTGACTCTAATCAGGAGACCTAAGCACATAAGTCATTCTGACAAGATGTATTCAAAGCAATGAGCCTGAAAAGGACTTTGGGGGTCATGGATAACAAGGATCTATGAGCTCCTCTTGTGATGCTGTGACTAAAATGGCTAATGTGATCGTTGGGCGTATTAGGAGGGGACTAGCAAGCAGGAGCAGGGAGGTGATTTCACCTGATTATATGGGCTGAGACTCAACTTCTGGAACTGTGTCCCATTTTGTGAAAGATACTGGAAAACTGCAAAAGGCACAGAAGGAGTTACAAGACTAATTCAAGCTCTGTAAAACAAGCTTTACAAGAAGAAACGTCACCCTCACATATCCAGATATCCTCCACTCTTGCTTTATTACTCCCATTGACATCTTCCTTCCATTATTTGAAATACCCCAAGGAGGAACTTATCCTTAGCTCTCCTTACTAGTACTACCTCTGAGTTGAGACGGCAGTCCCAAAATAGCTACCCAAATATGGCACACCCACTTCTATGCTGCCCAACTCCATCTCTCTCCCTGATTCCTGTTACCTGATCTTTAAACTAAGAATTAATTATATAGACTACTTAGATTACTTACATAGATGAACATAATTCGTTGGGGGAAAGTCAACGTGGTTTCTGTAAAGGGAAATCATGCCTCATTAATCTACTAGAGTTCTTTGAGAGGGTCAGTATGAATATGGACAAGGGGGATCCAGTGGATATAGTATACTTTGATTTCCAGAAAGCCTTTGACAAGGTCCCTCACCATAGGCTTTTAAGCAAAGTAAGCTGTCATGGGATAAAAGAGAAGATATCCTCTCATGGATTAATAATTGGTTAAACGATAGGAAACAAAGGATAGGAATAAATAGTCAGTTTTCAGAATGGAGCGAGGTAACTAATGGTATTCCGCAAGGGTCTGTACGGGGCCAATCCTATTCAACATATTCAAAAATGATCTAGAGAAAGGGGTAAACAGTGAGGTGGCAACATTTGCAGATGACACTAAGCTGCTCAAGATAGTTATGTCCAAAGCAGACTGTGAAGAGCTTCAAAAGAATCTCACAAAACTAAGTGACTGGGCAACAAAATGGCCAATGAATTTTAATGTTAATAAATGCAAAGTAATGCATACTGGAAAACAATCCCAACTATATATATAAAATGATGGGGACTAAATTAGTTATTTCTACTCGAGAGAGATCTTGTAGTCATTGTGGATAGTTCTCTGAAAACACCCACTCAATGTGCAGCAGTAGTCAAAAAAGCAAACAGAATGTTAAGAATCATTAAAAAAGGGATTGGGGATAGAGAATAAGAGAGAATATCTTATTGCCTCTATATAAATACATGGTATGCCCACATCTTGAATGCTGTGTGCAGATGTGGTTGCCTCTCTCAAAAAAGATACCTTGGCATTGAAAAAAGTCCAGAAAAGGGCAACAAAAATAACTGGGGTTTGGAAAAGCTGCAATTTGAGGAAAGAATAATAAAACTGGGATTTTTCAGCATAGCAAAGAGGAGACTAAGGGGGCATATGATAGAAGTCTATAAAATCATGACTGGTGTGGCGAATGCAGATAGATCCATCCATTGCTATTAGCCAGGATGGATAGGAATTGGGCCCATAGCCTCTGTGTGTCAGAGACTGGGAATGGGTGATAGGAAGGATCATTTGATGATTACCTGTTCTGTTCATTCCCTCTGGGGTCATCAATGATCACTGTCAAAAGACAGGATACTGGGCTAGATGGACCTTTTGTCTGACCAAGTATGCCAGTTCTTATGTTCTTATTACCTAAGACGCCCCAGTTACCACTATGAGGGTTGAATGAACATTGTTCCCATATCAGGCCCATTATTATTAAAATCTTTATATAGTTGACAGCCCCAATGTGCACTGTTGCAACATACACTAAAGTGGGATGCTGACACTTATATTTGGTACATATTCAGTAGGAGATTTTTCCCCTTTCCTTTATTGGTATTTCCTCCTCTTACTAATGTTGGACTACTTTTTCCTTTAGGTTAATATATGTGGGTATGTCTACACTAGGAAACTATTTTGAAATAACTAAAATTGATTTAATAACTCCTGAAATAACAGAATCAAAATAGTGTGTCCATACTATGGGGAAGTCTCGAAATTAGTCCAAGGAGGGTCCACTATTGTGGACATGCTACCTCGACTTAGAGCCCCAAGAAGCAGTGGGGAGTAATTACTTTGAATTACTCTGGGGAGTAGTTATTTCAAAATAGCAGCACCAGAGCGTCCACACTAACACTATTTCAAAATAAATGATTCTAAGGAATGATAGAAGGGAGAACAGCAAAATAGAGACAATGGATTTCAGGAAGGCAGATTTTAGTAAACTCAGAGAGATGGTAGATAAGGTCCCATGGGAAGCAAGATCAAGAGTATGTCTACATTGCATACTTATTTTGAAATAAGCTATTCCGGAAGAAATACTCTGAAATAGCTTATTTCGAAATAACATGTCTACACTATAGGGAAGCCTCAAATTAGTCTGAGGCAGGCTTCCCTAATGTGGACATGCTACCTCATTTTAAAGCCCCAGGAGGCACCGGAGCAAAATTACTTTGAATGGCTCTGGAGAGGAGCTATTTCAAAATAGCAAGGGTGGAGCATCCACCCCTGCTTCTATTCCAAAATAGTTATTTCGGAATAGGTGTTATTCCTCGTGGAATGAGGTTTACAGAAGTCAGAATAAGCCATCAATTATTTTGAATTTATTTCAAAATAACAGAATTGCTGTGTAGATGCTCATATTGTTATTTCAGAATAACGGCCATTATTCTGAAATAATGCTGCTGTGTAAATGCACCCTAAGAGGAAAAACAACCGAAGAGAGTTGGCAGTTTTTTAAAGGGACATTATTAAGGGCACAAAAGCAAACTATTCCACTGCATAGGAAAGATAGAAAATATGGCAGGAGACCACCTTGAATCAACCAAGAGATCTTATATGATCTAAAAAGCAAAAAGGAGTCATATAAAAAATGGAAACTAGGTCAAATTACAAAGGATGAATATAAGCAAACAAAGGCACAAAATGAACTCAATCTAACTAGAGACATAAAGGGTAACAGGAAGACATTCTATAAATATATTAGAAACAAGAGGAACACCTTTGTGTAAAGTAACATAAACCTTTTATCCATAGCTATTTTAAAAATAATTTTGAAAAATATTTTTTAAAATGCTCTTTATTGCATGTCTCGGACAATTGCTTGCATATTTTGGTGAAGCCAAACGGTCGGAATACAGTGGCTATGTACCATCCCCTTGATAGCAAGGTTTAAAAATAAGGGTAGCTTCCAACCAGGGGTTACCCCACCTATCTTCTTAGCCATACTTGACCAGGCATGCACACACCTACTGTGTAAGGATTAGGAGTTTACCATTGGGCTGGACATTTGGTGTGTCCTAATAAGCACATTTTTTAAACCCCCTTATGAAAATATGAACAGAGCTCACTTCTGCAGAAACAGGCCAACACCTTGTGGTGGGGAAAGAAAGAAGTAAAAATATTGAAAATAAAATACAAAAGTTTAACTCTTCAAATAATAAGAAGTTGAAGTCTGGAAAACCTTCCTTCCCATGAGGCCGTGTCTACACTACATAGAAGATCAACACTGCCACAGTCAACCTTCTGGGGTTTTAATTAGTGGATCTCGTGAAAAGCGGTTAATTCAAACAGAGAGTGCGCCACAATAGGTGCTGGTAGTCTTGCTCCTCACGAGGAGTAAGGGAAGTCGATGGGAGCAGTTGCTCCCATTGACCTCCTGCAGTGTGCATGGCCCAAAAACACAATTTAAGATATGTCGATGCCAGCTATGAAATTAATGTAGCTGGAGTTGCGTATCTTAAATCAACTTTCCCCTTTAGCGTAGGCCAGGCCTGAAAGCCTACAGAAACTCAACCTATTTAGCTTAGCAAAGAGAAAGTTAAGTGATGACTTGATCATAAGCACTTACATGGAAAGATGATTTCTGATAGTAGAGGGCTTTCTAATCTACTCCACAAGGTATAATTAGTTCTAATGACTTGAAACTGAAGCTGAAGTTAGGCAACTTCTGACTAGAAATAAGGCATTTTATTAACAATGAGTGTAACTAGCCTTTGGAACAATTTCTCTAGGGATGCAGGTGATTCTCCATGCTTTGAAGTTTTTAAATAAAACTCAGAATTTTTCAAAAGGACATGTTGTGATGCAGGGCTAGAAAGGGTTAAAAGTCCTGCAGGATAAATGACCCTAATTCAACCTTTTGGGAAATACTGATAGATATGTTTGTGGTTTTTTGTGTTTACATATTGTGGCAAAGCTTCTACTTGTGGGCCCCGGGCTTCTGGCAGACAGTGTTTGCCTCAGAGGCTCCCTGTGTCCTTCCACACAGCCTCTTTCTCTATACCAGAGACAAGGTCACAGCCTCCTGAGCCATACTCATCACAGGCTAGTTCACAGTTTGGGGTAAAAACCCCTCTGTAGTCCTGGTCTTCCTTCTCAGGGGGAGACTCTGTAGTGCTGTGGGGATGGTTGGAGGGAACCCAAACCCACCACTACTCTGTGTTCCTGGCCAGGGACCCTTATAAGCAAGCCCCAGCAGGCCTTAATGGGCTGATTGGCCTTCTGCTTCCAGCAAGATCTTAATTCACCCCAGGTATCTGCCTGATTATACTGCATAAGGTTTGACCCTGTTTACTCAAGTAAGAGAAAATTATTCACCCAGAGCCCTGCATATCTGCCCTCCATTAGAGTGTGGCAGCCAGCGGGTCTAGGTTTGTCATAATATATATTGCTGGAGGTTAACAATGTAACCAAACAGTTCCTGTCTATACTATATTTATCTCTCTTTGAAGTGTATAGCAAAGCATCTGCGAATAGTAGAAGGCAATTATCTTATGTTAATTTGCATAACTAATTACTGGTGATGCTTGGGAAATGTGTCTATTTGGCCTAATGTTCACCTGAAGACTTTGAACTGCAAAGAGAAGTTGGAATCTGTTTTTAAAATCCTAGGGTCCTGATCCTTTTTATCTCAGATCTGCTTAAGCTTCATCAGGAGAAGTTTGAGTTCCAAGGTTTGAGATCTCCAAGCCTGCTTGGATCCACCCTAAAATATGGATATTGGACTCTAACCTGTGGACTAATTCTGTAAGAACTCTTTGCAACTACAAAGCTCACCAACTTTACTATGAATCTGAACTCCGAACTGCACTCATGCCTGTGTATATATTGGTCTTTTAACCAGTACACTCTCTCCTTTTTTTAATACATTTTAGTTAATAAGTATTAGCTATAAGTATGTATTTGGAGTAATATCTGAAATATTCATTGACCTGGGAGATAATGTTGGTTAGAGGGCTTATCCTTTCACCCTCTCACTTCCCGGGCTTAGTCTCACATGAACAGAGAACAGCAATACCCAAAATCCAGAGATGCAAACCATTTGATGTTTAGTGAGATTAACCTCCAGCAAACATGAATCCGGTTTCCTTTCCTTATAAAGCATTGCATGTGTTGGGACCTTGGTATTCGAAAGACTGTCTTCTCCTCTATGAACTCGCCCGGGGATTGAGATTGGCTGGGGAGACTCTGTTCCGTGTTCCTTCACTTATGGAGATAATACTGACATCTACGTGGAGCAGGGCCTTCTCAGCCTTTGCCCCTCGGCTATGGAATTCTCTCCCCCAGGACATTTGCCTGCTGCCAACGTTGCCACTATTTCAATGCCAGGCCATGGCCACCCTTTTTACCCATGCTTTTTTTGGTGTTTAGGTGTGTGTGTGTGTCCCTCCTCTCGAAATGTTTTAGCAGGTTTTATGTCCCCCCCCCTTTTTGGGTCCTGTATTTTACATATATGTGTGTATATACACACACACACACACACACACACACACACACACACATTGTGTTTTTAAAATTTTGTAAGCCACCCCGAATATTTTAAACTAGAGTAGTGGGTTAAAAATATTTCAAATAAATACATAAATACGTACATAAATAAATTCCACCACCTTAATTGGTTTACACCCAGCAAAATTAATTATACAGGAAGCAGAAACAATCAAAGCACCAGACAGAGCCATACAGACCAACAATAGAGAGATGGGGAGCATAATGAGACAACTCCGACTATTGATAAGTAGGTCCTTGCCAGATAGAAAGCTATGAACCTCAGTTTCTAGGCTCTTCCCTTTATCAGTTCAATATGACTAGTTTGGAATGTACCAAGACTGGTTTCCCAACACATGGCTGCTCCTGCTGCTTAACCAAAACCCTTTGCTCAAGAAAAAGGCCTCAGACCAACATATACTGATATACTGTGATTTTGATTCTTTCTTTATACTCCTGTTAGAATATACCTACATTCTTAAAGTATAGGCTGGAGGAGGCAGGACTAAATATTTAGATCCTAAGAACATGTTCAGTCCTTTGGGATTTGTAGAACTTTATTTGACTTGGATGTCTGAATTGTTTAAAGGAACTGTGTTGAAGACTTCTGGATAACCAGTAATAAGGTATCATAGAAGCGGCTTTGTACTGACTTGGTAAGTCTAAATATTGGAATAACCAGCAGCTTTGGGAATGTTTCCACCATTCTTTGCAGCCTAGCCCCAATTGAGTGACCTCAGTTGGCTTCATGGGGACCTGGGTCACATATGCTTTAGCTCAGCCAACATTATCCATTTGAAGCAGAAACTACTTCTTGATATTCTGTGGCTCCTGTTATGCAGGAGATCAGACTAAATGATCACATGGTTCCTTCTGGCATTAAAAGTCTGTGAGTCGACTGTGAAATGCTTCCTCAAAAAGCAATCCAGCTCTTAGCCGTTCAAAGTGCCAATCTTACATTCCCTTTTGAAACCAACAATCAGCTTCCCTTGCAGGTGGCTATTTGGTGATCCAGATCAAAATGCCCCCCTTATACTAACCAGCCAACGTAACCCTCCCCCTCGCATAAGGAATGGGATGGTCAATATACTGAGGAAATGATCATCAGAATCAGAGTGTTCAGATCAAAGGCCCGGACAAACGCTTATATGGAGTATGACAATATAGGAACTGTTCACATTAGAAAGGAGATGAATAAGAGAGGCCATGGTGTGATGAATGTTGTAGAAAGGGCTGAATGTGAGCGTCTGTTTTCACTGATTAAATGACATTGAAACACAGGAAATTCAAAACTGATAAAACACTTTTTTCACACACTGTTTGATTAGAATGTGGAACGCACTGCCACAAGGAGTAGTTGAGGCCAAGAACTTAACAAGATTTAAAATGGCATTGTACAGTTATATGGGTAACAAGAATAGCCAGCATTATAAAAATTAATGTTTCCAAAAACTGAAAGAGCTATTAAATGAGACATGGTTTCCTTTGCAGAAACCAAGCTGCTTATATCTTACCATTGATTAAGCTTCCAGAAGATTTATTGGGATATTTTTAGTTAGCATTTCAACCAATTGGCCGGGAGTGTCCCTCTCAGCTTCCCTATCGGGGAAAAGACAAAGCTCTTGTTCTGCCAGATTTCTGTGGGCACATGAACAGCAAACAATCCTTCACATGAGTCCCTCAGATCTATTTACCCAACCTTGTCTCCAGTGTGCACTGCCCAGATGGGTAGTGGGTACACGACCTTAGGATGTTCACCACAAAAAGCTTCATCAGCATTTACACTGAAGGCTCTTAGGTGTTTCTTACTTGATTTGTTTAATGTCTAATAGTGGACATTGAACTTGATATCATTCAGCACTAAGGGCAAGCAGCCGTGCTGATGAGATAGACAAAGCAGGTGTCACTTCAGTGTATAGTAAGTACAATATTTAGTTGCTGTAGGAAGCTTTGAATTCATATTATCTGTGTTATGCTCACTTTAATGCATTGGGATTATTTCAGTAATGTCTGAGTTACTTTAAGCAATAGACGACAGTCTTTTCTGTATACTGATTTTGGAAGCTCATTTTAAATACCAGAAACCAAATGAAGGCAATGGTCAAGCTCTCGGCTATAACAATGAGAGATATCCAGATAGTTAAGCACTCAGAAGTCACCAAAAGTGGAATGTACAGCTTCATGTGTACTCCCTGCACGAAAAAATGGTGTTATTTCAGAGTCTGTGTAAGGCTAGCACTGCAGTAATAATTCTATCCGTGTATTCTGAGAAAAAACATATTACTACTGTCATGGGGCTCACTCACTGCTGCTGGCATCTCCTGAGGATTAGCTCTGTCAGCTTGTGCTCCCCCTGCAGCAGTGTCTTCTCCTGTCTCATCTTGCTCTGCAGCCCCTGTGACGGCACGTCGGGGAGCCCCCGTGACCCTGCACCCCCATCCGCAGCAAGATGTGACTCCACGAGCCAGTAGAATAGAGAAGGTTTATTGCTGCTCTGAGATACAGCACAGCATAGGCGCGATGCAGGCATACGAGGATAGGCCGACAGCCCTAGTTCCTTTGGGGGAAGGGGTTACAGGTCCCTGAACCCCCCTACGCTGGTTAGTCTGCTTCCTCCATGCTTCCCCACGCTCTCCCTCCCACCTCCCCAAGCCACACCCTTCCTTTGTTCAAACCCCTTCCCTGGTCAGGTGACAACCGGTTGGGCCATTGTCTACGTGACATGAGGGCCCTCAGGGATGACCCCCCTGCTGGGCAGTGCTTACAGACAGAGGCCAGTAGGGGTCATCCACAGCCCAAGCCTAGCAACCAGTGAATGCCCAACCAGAGTGGGCCTAGGGCCACTAGAGCAGACAGCCCCCCAATTAGGTCACAGCCCCACTCTCTACTCTGCAGTCTTGTCTTCATGGCTTGGCCCTCCTACCAGGTCATTAAAGCCTTCCCCTTCAAGGAAATGCATAGTCTTTCCAGAGCAGCTGTCCAGCTGCCTTCTCCAGTGCTCTGTGCCACCACGGAGGGGCTGGTAGGGAAATACAAGCCTACCTTCTCTACACCAAGTTCCAGACCAGGGACCCTGTTATAAGTAGCCACAGTCCCTAGAGAGTCCTATCTCTTTGCTGCTATTCCCCTGGGCTTCATCCTACAGACATAGCTTTGCCCTTTCCTGGGTTGCCCTCCAACTCCCTCCACTCAGAGGCTGACCACACCCTTCTCCCTACAGCCTTTCCCAGCAGCAGCAACCTCTCTACTCTGTAGCCAGTTACCTGGCTTTATAGAGGCCCCACCTGTTCCAGCACAGGTGAGCCTGTGCCTTTAATTAGGGGTTTCTTCTCCTTATTCAATCTATTAGGTTAATTGGCCTATCTGGTCTCCATTAACCCCATCTACTCCAGTCTCAAGTGGACACCCCATCACACTATCATATGGTTAAAGGAATCTACCATGCCACATGTGTGCAGTTTCCCTTTCTAAGTTACTGACCTGAGGAATGTAAAATATTGAATATGAGGTATTGAAAGACTTTATACGTTCTAACATAGATGCGCCTTGTTTAAGTCTTCCTGCTTCACTTTTCTTGGCTGTGTACTCTTTATGGAATTTTGTTGCACATGAAAAAGGCTGGGTGCCAAAAGCCTAAATTCTAGTACCTTAATCTGAAATGTGACAGCACCCCCTAGGACAAACTTGTGTTGATGTCAATGGATTTATGGCCTGGATGATCTTGAGCCAGAGTCTCTACAGCCCAAGTATGTCCAGTATAGACATACAGTATACCCAATATATACAGTAAACTTTCTTATGTATGATATTTAAGAGGTCCTTTCAGCTTATTTAGCAGTGTCCCATTTCTTGCCAGGTAAGATTGTTATAAAATAATAAATTTCCTGCATCCAGAGGTGCAATATAATTATTTTATTCTAAAACTTCAGAAATAATTTATTAATTATTATTAGTAGTCTTGATTTGTATTGCAGTAGTGCCAACAAGCTCTGGTCACAGACTGGGACTTAAGCACATGAAAGCTGGTCCCACTATTGTGAGGAACTTTCCTGGCTTATACACTACTCTGGTGGAACTGTCTGGAGAAAGGATCTGAGTCCTTGCTCTAATTCCCTTTACCCAGAGACCTGTCTGACCTTGAGTATTTTGCTTCTGCTCTGCTGTGTGGCAGAGTCCTTGCAACCCTGACAAGGCTGGGCCCAGGATTCCTGGGGAACTCAACCCCCAATCTTGTCATGGTCACTTAGGATGGGGATAGGGAGTCACCACTCCAGGGCTACATCTAGACTACACCTCTCTGTCGACAGAGATGTAGATTAGGCACATCAAAATTGCTAATGAAGCAGGGATTTACATGGCCGCCTTACACTTAAACAGGGATAAACATGGATGCCTTACACTTAAATTTATAATTCTTTGACTAGTGAGTTCTAAAATGCCTAACCTGTCCTGGCTGGAGTAATTATCCCTATGGTAATTGCTGCTCCTGGAATTGGCTGGCATGTCCCTGCAGCCCCTAAGAAAGGCAGAGCAGGGTGTCTCCACACACTGTCCTTGCCTGCAGACACCAACCCTGAAGCTCCCATTGATCAATAATGAGGAACCATGGTCAGTAGAAGCTGTGGGGTCAGTGCTTGTAGATGAGGGGCAGCACATGGCATCATGGAGCCACTGCTGTACATGCCAGCTGCTTTCAGGAGTGGTGCAAGGCCAGGGCAGGAGTAAGCCTGCCTTAACACCACTGCTCTACCACTTGGAAGTTGTCTCATTTAAGTGGTGCCCTACCAGAGCCTGCATCCTAAATCCCTGTCCCAGTTCTGAACTCTCTCCTGTCCCAGATATCAGTTCCCCTGCACCCAAACTCCTTCGTAGAGCTTGCACCCTGAACCCCCTCCAGGACCACAATTTCCCACCCTGGGCTAAGTCCAGAGTCCCTCCCACACTCTGAACCCCTTGGCCCAAGACCAGAGCCTGCACCCCAACCCCCTACCCCAGCCTGATGAAAGTGAGTGAGATTCGGGGAGGAAGAGGGATGGAGTGAGCAGGGTGAGGCCTTGGAGAAGGGGTGGAGCAGGGGCAGGGCCTCAGAGAAGGGGCAGGAAGGAAGTGGGACAAGGAGATTTGGGTTTAAGGTAGATCTGATATTGCACTTAAATTGAAAAAGTAATCTTGTGATTAAAAACTTTGGAGACCACTGGCCTAAGTATAAAACAGGAGACAGCAGGTCCATACCATCCTATGGGTGGGGGAGCATAAGCAAATAGCGAGGCAGCAATATTCAGCATGATAGGCAATGGTCTTATCACAACAGCTGTCTATCTCTGGCTTTATCAATAGAGCTGTGTTGCTATAGAAAGGACAGCATCATCTAGTGTGTGACTCCTCACAAATTAATTAAAACAAGAGTATTGAAAGATAGGGCTAGGCAATAAGAACTGCTCCAGACTGGGTCTTTCCCCCTAAGCTATATTTGGCCTTAAAGATCCCTGCCTGTTCTATTCCTTTTCGTGTTTCTGCACCCATTCTGACCAAACGTGCCCACACATGTGATGTTACAATAAGTTAACCCCCTGTTTTTTCAGTAATTTTCTAATTGGTTGGAGGTTTATGAAGTTGAATGGAAGTGGAACTAGGGTGGGATGAGAAACTGGAGAGCTGCAAGGAAGCCCTGGAAAAGTTTGTCATTGTATTGGTTGCTATAAAGCTAGCCAAGGCCAAACAATAACATGTGAAATCAAAACAGCAGCTGTCATCCTCTAAAGAGAATGATGAAGAATTTTCACAACTGCATTCTGTATATCTAATGGCTGCTCTATTCTTTTTATCAGGATAACTTGGAAAGTAAATGAAGTTCAGCCTTTTTCTGTGTTTGTTATTTGTTGGACTAAATGTCCATTGTCGCCAACTGCATGGCCATAACCATGACTTGGATGGTCAGAAAGATACAACTGCCCCAGTGCAGCTTTCCCAGTTTGAAGGCAAGTTGGCTACTGAAAACATGACCTATATTAAAGTAGCTCCTAGCAATGCTGACTTTGCATTAAATGCTATAAACAAGTTGCTTCAGATGCAGCTGAGAAGAATGTTTTCTTCTCTCCTCTGAGCATCTCCACTGCCTTTGCAATGCTGGTGTTAGGTGCTAAATCAGCCGCCTTAAACCAGATTCACAAAGGACTTGCTTTTAACCTGGCAAAGATTGAGGAGAAAGAGATACATGATGGTTTTTGCATTCTCATTGTCTTGCTAAACCGTCCTGACAGTAAAATGCAGCTGAACCTGGGAAATGCCCTTTTTGTTGATGAGAAGCTGAGACCACTGCAGAAATTTCTGGATGATGTCAAAAGCTTGTATGAAGCAGAAGTTTTTCTTAGTAACTTCCAGAATTTTCAGGGGCTAAGAAACAGATCAATGATTATATAGAGAAGAAAACTCATGGGAAAATTGCAAAATTGGTCTTGATCCATTCACTGTGATGATTCTTATCAATTATATTTACTTTAAAAGTAAGATGTTCTACACATGGGTATATGGCATACTTATAGGCTGTGGGATTCTAATTGGTGTCTAAGAAAAAGAAAATGATTTTTTGTAAATTGAGGGACACTCAAGATTTTTAGGTCTATGAGATCCACCCAACTTGAGACTGGTCCCTTGTTAACTATGTTACGTCTCTCCATACAAGTTATAGCTACAATGTTCAATCTCTGCAGTTAGTTAGAGACCATATTTAGTCTCTTGAGTAAAAGTGGCCTCATTAGCAGGCATGCTGACATTTCATAGAATCATAGAACCATAGAGCTGGAAGAGACCTCAGAAGGTCATCAAGTCCAGCCCCCTGCTCTAGGCAGGACCAATCCCAACTAAATCAACCCAGCCAGGTCTTTGTCAAGCCGAGACTTAAACACCTCCAGGGATGGAGACTCCACTACTTCCCTAGGTAACCCATTCCAGTGCTTCACTACCCTCCTAGTGAAATAGTTTTTCCTAATATCCAACCTGGACCTCTCCCACTACAACTTGAGACCATTGCTCCTTGTTCTGCCATCTGTCACTACTGAGAACAGCCTCTCTCCATCCTCTTTGGAACTCCCCTGCAGGAAGTTGAAGGCTGCTATCAAATCCCCCCTCACTCTTCGCTTCTATGACTAAACAGACCCAACTCCCTCAGCCTCTCCTCATAAGTCATATGCTCCAGCCCCCTAATCATTTTGGTCGCCCTCCGCTGGACCCTCTCCAATGCGTCCACATCCTTTTTGTAGTGGGGGGCCCAGAACTGGACACAATACTCCAGATGTGGCCTCACCAGAGCCGAATAAAGGGGAATAATCACTTCTCTAGATCTGCTGGCAATACTCCTTCTAATGCACCCTAATATGCCATTAGCCTTCTTGGCTACAAGGGCACACTGTTGACTCATATCCAGCTTCTCATCCTCTGTAACCCCAGGTCCTTTTCTGCAGAACTACTACTTAGCTGGTTGGTCCCCAGCTTGTATGCTTGGGATTCTTCCGTCCCAAGTGCAGGACTCTGCACTTGTCCTTGTTGAACCTCATCAGATTTCTTGTGGCCCAATCCTCCAATTTGTCTAAGTCACTCTGGACCCTATCTCTGCCCTCAAGCGTATCTACCTCTCCCCCTAGCCTAGTGTCATCCGCAAACTTGCTGAGGGTGCAATCCATCTCCTCATCCAGGTCATTAATAAAGATATTGAACAAAACCGGTCCTAGAACCAAACCTTGGGGCACTCCGCTAGAAACCGACCGCCATCCTGACATCGAGCCGTTGATCACTACCCGCTGGGCCCGGCCTTCTAGCCAGCTTTCTATCCATCTTACCGTCCATTTATCCAATCCACATTCCCTTAACTTGCTGGCAAGAATATTGTGGGAGACTGTATCAAAAGCCTTGCTAAAGTCAAGGTATATCACATCCACTGACTTTTCCACGTCCACAGAGCCAGTTACCTCATCATAGAAGCTAATCAGATTGGTCAGGCACGACTTGCCCTTTGTGAATCCATGCTGACTATTCCTAATCACTTTCCTCTCTTCCAAATGCCTCAAAATGGATTCCTTAAGGATCCCTTCCATGATTTTTCCAGGAACCGAGGTAAGACTGACCGGCCTATAGTTCCCTGGATCATCCTTCTTCCCTTCTTTGAAGATGGGCACTACATTTGCCTTTTCCAATCATCCGGGATTTCTCCCGATCTCACGACTTTTCAAAGATAATGGCCAAAGGCTCCTCAATGACATTTGCCAACTCCCTCAGTACCCTCGGATGCATTAAGTCAGGACCCATGGATTTGTGTACATTTAGCTTTTCTAAATAGTTCCTAACCTGTTCTTTACCCACCACGGGCCGTCCATCTTCATCCCATCTTGCGTCACTTAGCGCAGAAGTCCAGGAGCCAACCTTGTCCGTGAATACAGAGGCAAAGAAAGCATTGAGTACTTCAGTTTTCCCACATCATCTGTCACTAGGTTACCTCCTTCATCCAGTAGGGCCGCACACCCTCTCTGATCACCTTCTTCTTGTTAACATGCCTGTAGAAACCTTTCTTGTTATCCTTCACATCCTTAGCCAGTCGCAATTCCATTTGCGCTTTCGCCTTCCTGATAACCCCCCGGCATTCTCGAGCTATACATTTAAACCCCTCCCTGGTCATTTGTCCAAGTTTCCACTTTTTGTAAGCTTTGACTATTTTTACATAGTCAATGGGAGCTGTAAGTGCTCACCACCTGTCTAACATAGGTCACTTTCATTTTAGCACCTAAAAGGGCTGTGTGGAGACTTGCCAGGCCCCTGGGCAAGGTGGGAGGGGGCTTGGCACTGTGTCTCTATAAGCAACAGGGTCTCAGACAGAAGGGGCAGGGCTCGGGATAGCTTCCCCCAGATAGCCCTTCTGGGGCTCCTAGAGCACACTGCATGGGGCTCCAATGGCTATTTAAAAGGCCTGGGACTGCAGCTGCTGTAGCAGCCACAATAGTGGTGGAGCTGCAATCTCCTGTACCTGCGGAGGCACAGGTAAATATCATGGCAGCCCATTAGGAGCTAACCCTGGTGAACCAGATCTAGCCCACAGGCTGGTATTTGCCCACTCCGCTATACATTATGCCACTTGCCCATGCTCTAGTCTGCTTCCAGCCCCTGTTATTGCTCTGTTCTCACTCCTGTTCCTCTCAAGACTCAGACATCCAGCTTCCATCCCCAGCTTTGCCTCTGGCTTATGATTCTGGTTCTGTCCTCTGCTATTGACTCTTGCCTTGTTCCTGGGCCTAAACCAATGCCAGTTCCTTTCTTCCTATGCCCGCAACTGTTTCCCACAGACCAGCCCACATAGGACTCATCATTAGTCTACACTAGAGAGGCCCTTAGCTTGGGCCTACCCCTTTTGAAACAATCCAGCCCCCTCCTGGGCCACCTGGGGCAGTGCATGTAGGCCAAGTCAGTTATCTCTGGTGTCTCTCTCTCTACCTACACCCAAACTGCTGAAGTGACATTCTGAGGCTCGTAGACTTTAAGGTAGAAGGGACCATCATGATCATCTAGTCTGATCTCCTGCACATTGCAGGCCGCAGAACCCACTGACTCCTGTAACAGACCCCTAACCTGTGGCTGAGTTACTGAAGTCTTCAACTTGTGATTTAAAGACTTCACCTACAGAGACTCCACCACTGACAATAATTTAAAGCCGTGACTCCTGCCCCATACTTCAGAGGATGTGAAGAATTACCAAGGGTAGCTAGGGCATTGATCAGCTACCCAGTATGGGGCTGAATTGCATTGTATCTCTGCGGACACTGAAGGGAATGAGGCCACAGCATGTAATCTGCCACTGTCCTGTCTCGATAACTTCATTGACCTATGTATAACTGACAACTGCTTTCCCAAGTGGCACCTTGATTGACCCAGTCCCTTGAGCCTCTGACACCTCAACTGTGCACCCCATTTGAGGACACAGAAGTCGTGCACCTTGACCAAGCCCACTCAAGCCCCTCAGAGGCTGAGAGACACAGATGCCAAACTTCTGAACTGTATCAATGTTATGGAGACAACAAACACTGTGCCTTTTATATACTCTGCAAAGCTCAGACTAGCTTAAGGGCCAGGAAATGTCAAGGCCCAGCCCCGACAAGGGGGTCATGGTTGAGCCAGTCCCTTTCCTCCTCCAGAGAGTTTTGACTTCCACAGGCCTCTGTCAGGATGGCTGCAACCACAAATCCATACGATGTTTTCTGGCTCCCATTGCAGCCTCTACTCTCAATGAGCCCAAACGTCTAGCCGGAGGCATTGGTTGACTCACTGCCTCATATCCTTAAGTAATTTTTATGGACCAGGGTGTGATAAATACCCAGGGGATCCCTGCTATGAATAAGAATTCCTCAGACCTGTGGAGGACACTGAAGTGTCACTCCTGGCCTCAGGACTGGTTACCCACCAGACCACTCCTGTAAGTGTTATGACACTTGTGAGGCACTGCCTTCATTTTGGGTTTATTTTGGTACCTTACTCTCCAGTTATCCTGAGAATACCCTGACTCACTGCCCATGACTCCTGTATCCACTGTTAAAAAAGGACAGCACACTTCAGCTTTCTGTACTGCCAACAATTCTACCTTCCTCAGGCCAAAGAAAGAATTGTACACTCTGTAGCTCATGTCTTTATCCAGGGAATCCTGGCTGTGAGCAAAAGGGCTCATAGGAATTGGGAGCGCTCCTCATCATCTTGCCAGCTGACGCTGAAATACTGTACAAGTACTATGAGCTTGAGACATATTCAGCAAAAAATATGAAGACACCTTGCCCTGCACTACACATATGACTGCCCTACTGGCTTTCAGCCAGGCACTGTAATTTTTTTTAACTACATTCTAGCAACTATATTAGCTCCATAGGTAGCTAAACTGAATTATAATCATGGATTGTAATTTCTCTGTGGCTCTGATAGTCAAACTGTAAAATGGGCAAATAATATTTACCTAGCAATCATTGAGAGGCAAATTCATTAAAATGCGAGATGCTCAAATGGAATAGTTATAAACTGCAAATAATTAACCACCAGTGATTTGACAATATTTTACCAGAATTTTATTTTTTAACAGAAAAATCCAGTTGTACGTTCCAGCATTCTCTGTATCTGGTACCTATGATTTGAAAGAGCTGTTTCAGAAAATGGGTGTGATCAATGTGTTCACTGATAAAGCTGATCTTTCTGGAATCACTGGGGAACCTGTACAGAAGGTGTCAAAAGTAAGTTGGTAAAACAGAGATGATGTTAAACTGGCTTATCTAGTCCTAGGACTTATATTTTGATTAAAAAGACTGGGAATTTTCAGCTTAGAAAAGAGGAGATTAAATGGGGATATGATAGAGACATATAAAATCATGGACAGGTATGGAGAAAGTGAATAAGGAAAAGTTACTTGCTTGTTCCCATAACACAAGAATTAGGGGTCACCAAATGAAATTAATAGGTAGCAGGTTTAAAACAAACAAAAAGGAAGTTTTTCTTCATGCAATGAACAGTCAACCTGTGGATCCTATTTTGAAATAGATTATTTTGAAATTTGGCGTATCCACACAGTACCAAATTTCAAAATAACGTGCTATTTTGAAACATTTCTTAACTCTCATGGAACGAGGGTCACAGGGCTGCTGAAATAGAGCAACCATTATTTCAAAAAATATTTCGAAATAACGGGCAGCTTGTTAAGATGCGGGTTAGCTATTTCAGGATACCTCCAGCATCCCAAAATAGCTGTGCTGTGTAGCTGTGCCCCAGAGCTACTCAACACGAGGCCCTTCGCATGCAGCCCCCCATATATAGGCCTGATGAAATCTTTTCATACAGATTTCCATACATTTGGGGATGTGAGGCAAGCAAAGAGCCAGCCACTGGTACCCTCCATATGTCCCCAGGCTACCATAGTTACTGGCTCTATTCCCAAACATGTGGGTGGACAGAGGCATTTGACCCTCCATGACTGAAAAGACATTTCATCACTATTTGCTCTGTGTCCTTGCTAATAACTTCTGTTTGCTCTGTTTAATGTTTAATAGTGGATACTATGCTTAATATTGTTAAGGCAATATAAATAACAGGCAAGGAGCAGTGCTCATTACATGCACTCAGCAGAATCCTTCTGAGCGTACAGTAAGTAACATTATCATTTTTCAAAAGAGGCTTTGAACTTATATTAGTTGTTTGATATACAATTTATTTTATGGGATTTCATTCAAGTAGGGGTGCCTGTGTTTGCTACACCTGTTACAATTTATCTTGTTAGTGGAGCCTGTTTGACATCCCCAGTGAACCAGCTGAAACTGATGCTCTAGAGGAAATGGATTTTGAATGAAGGCATTTTAAAAAAAATTGGGGAACCTAATGTCTAGATCATAATGTCTGCACAATAAGCAGCCCATGGGCCAGATGCAGTTTGCCGGGGTCAGCTATTTACTTGAGCATCCACAGGTATGGCCACTCACAACTCCTGCCGGCTATGGTTTGCTATTCCCGGCCAATGGGAGATGTGGGAAGTGGTGGCTGGCCGGCGCTGCTTCCTACATCTCCCATTGGCCAGGACAGGTGAACCACAGTCAACAGAAGCTCTGACTAGCCGTACCTGTAAATGCTCAGATAAATAAATCTCCTGGCGGCCATCCAGAAGCCAACCCTGGCAAACTGATTCCGGCCCATGGGCTACTTAATGCCCTCCCTGCACTACATTAATCTAGTGCTTGAAGACATTGTCTGACTATACCAAAAATACATGGGATTTTCTACAATGTGCTGGGCACCATTAGAGTTATTGAAACGGAGGCTTTCTATTCTGCAGAAAATATCTCCTAGACTACTCGCACCTCATCCCTTTCATAGTCTCCCCCCTCCAAAAACACCGCTCCTTTAGTATGGGGGATGTCAGAGTGGCCAAGATGGATGGTGCTAACTGAAGATTTCAACCTAGAACCTTCTTCTATCCCACCCTTATTTCTTTCCCTGATTCCCAACATGGCCTGAGCTCCCAACCCCTGTGACTCTACTGTGAATCTTCCCACCTCATTATCTCCCAGTTGACACAAGGGAAGTGGATTTTCCATGAGGGGCAAGAGAAAATTAACCATTGGATCAGTAATAGCAGGGGGAGAGAAGGAACAATTCACAACCAATGACTATTCCATTCTTTTGTTTTTCAAGGGAATAGATGCAAAGCAAAATGAAATCCATCCTTTTTCTGTGTCTGTTACTTGCTGGCCTTCATACTGTGGTCCAGCCTCATCACGTACCTGACCACCACGATGACAAGGTTAGTCAGAAAGTTCAGCTTTGCCCAGTTGGAGCCAATGTCGGAAGTGAAAACACCACCTTTCTCCGAGTAGCTCCTAGCAATGCGGACTTTGCATTTAGATTCTACAAGCAGATTAAATCAGAAGCAGCCGACAAGAACATTTTCTTCTCTCCTCTGAGCATCTCCACTGCCTTTGCAATGCTGACATTAGGTGCTAAGTCAGCCACTCTGAGTCAAATTTACACAGGCCTTTCCTTTAACCTCACAGAGATTGAGGAGAGGGAGATACATGAAGGTTTTCGTGATCTCATCCTCATATTAAACCGTCCTGACAGTGAAATCCAGCTGAACATGGGAAATGCCCTTTTTGTAGACAATCAACTAAAACTACTAGAGAAGTTCCTCCAGGATGTCAAAAGTCTGTATGCATCTGAAACTTTTCAAAGTAACTTCCAGAATTCTGCTGAGGCTGAGAAACAGATCAATGATTACATTGAGAAGAAAACCCACGGGAAAATTGCAAACTTGGTGAAGGACCTTGATCCGCTCACTGTAATGGTTCTCGTAAACTACATTTTCTTTAAAGGTCAGACATGTTCTACAGATGGGTTCATAATGTGCATGTGGGATATGGAATTTTGATTGGGATCTAAGAGATAGTAACTGCTTTTTTTTCTTAAGGGACAGCGTCAAGGTTGTAAGGTCTATGAAATCACTCCACTTGATACTGGTCCTTCATTAATTATGTTAAATCTTTCCATTACAATTATAGCCAAAATATCCTATCTGGGTGGCTATAATTAGGCATCTATATCCATTTTTAGTCAGCAGATTAAGACTGACCTTGTTATTAGCCATGCAAAACATTGCATATGGCTTGGAAATCCAAGGGCAGATAAAATATGGCTTGTGGAACTGATCCACCCCACCGAATATTTATATTCCGCCCTCACTACCTGCTGCACCTCCACATGTCGCTCAAAGCCACCTACTCTGTTCCCCAACTCCGTGACGCAGCTCAAACCGCTCTTCTGCACAAAATAATAGACCCTTCCTCCATCTAAACTCCTTTCCAGTCTTCACACCCCCTCCTTAATCCTCTACCTGGGCTCCTCTCTACACCCAACCTCCATCCCAAACACTGCACCCTCTCCAATAATAATAAAGAAAAGTGAAGTCTTTGATCACTTACCATCAAAAATTATTGCCCATCTCTGCAATATGAACTGATCCTGAGCCATAGAAGCCAATACATATTATAGCACTTATCAGAGTAGTGCAGGACTCAGATGATAATGCATTTTAATTTTTTGTTAATTTCAACCAACTCTATAAACAGTGTTTTTTAAGCAGCTTTGAAAGCTTGTGCTTTTCCATCCAAGCATTTGTTGCAGGTGAGCTATATCACTTGTGCTGACAATGACAAGAATCGAAGAAGGAAAGGAAATTAAATAGAACCAAAATCTTAGTTAGGCTCCCTCTGGCAGACCCATATGTCAAGGCTTTATGGTGAAGAATAAGTAGAAAAAAATTATGTTGCATTTTTAAAAGTTGGATTTATTAAACATGTAAATTGTCAAGATGTAAGAGTCTGATCTGATGCTCTAGCTGATTGAGGGGCCTCACTTTAATAGCACATACAAAGTATAATAATTGGTACCTTTTTCTTTCTCAAAGCTACAACTTTAAAGAAAACCACAGTATCCACTCATTTCACTTGTTTGGCTTCTCCAGGACAATGATAATCAATATAAAATCACAATCTAATAGAGATGCTGCATGCTATTCAAATGGTCTGGCTAGCTGGCCACAGGACAAGTATCCCGTTATTCAAACAAGCTTACATTTGACTTAAACTTCAAATGCAGACTTATTACATTTAAGTTAGTCTGATATATGTTAGAAATTTTTCTTTCCCATTATAGTCAATAACATTCTCTTTCTTTTTGTCATCAGCTCATTGGGAAAATCCTTTCAGTACTTTCACCACAAAGGAAGATGACTTTTTTGTGGATGCAAAAACATCAGTGAAAGTTAAAATGATGAACAGGGAAGAGGAGTATAAAACTCACCGGGATGAGACGCTCTCCTGCTGGGTGGTTGAAATCCCATACAAAGGAAATGCTGCTGCCTTATTTATTCTGCCTGATGAAGGAAAAATGGAGCAGGTGGAAGAGGCTTTGTTGAAAGAAACTGTGTCTAAATGGGCAAAATCACTTCAACAAAGGTAACCATTTTACTGCTACAATGCTGATGTATGCTTGCTGTAAAATAGGCTAGAATTGGAAATGACAAAACATTACATTAGGGTTAGGCTGTGCCGGCATGTAAAGCCCTGCTTGCTGGGCAGCACGTTACATAATGCCATAAGGGGGAGCATTGGAAGAATTAGTGCCTCATCAGACACACACATCTGAGGCATAGTGCTTCCCAGAATGTCCTTCTTCATCTCCTCTTTTGTCTAGAGAGCTGTCTGGAATTTGGGGTGGAGGGCCATTTTGTTTATAACATGCCTCATGAAGCATCATCTGAAAACTGATGACTCTTGGCCAATAATATCACAGTTAAATCCATGTAACAATATTCTGTGTGAAGCTATAAATTCCTCTGGAATGATGTTAGTAGAACATGTTCAAACCCAGATTGCCTTGGTTAGGCAGGAATGGTTAAGCAGCTCTTAAATGAAGGAATGTGGCTTTAACTCAATTTACATATATCTAATACATAAGGTCTTTGAGATGGACCTGCATTTCAGGCTACACCATGGAGAAGAAAGAGTATGGGGCCACCTTCACAACCCAGACTCTCAGCACTTTCTTTGCCATTAAAATAAATATTGACGTGAGAGGAAATCCACAGAAAAATCTCCTGAAATGGGAGACTGGACTATAAAAGTGAGGGGCAAAACAGAGAGATTGTTCTTTCTCGAGCTTTCCCCATTCTCCTCTCCCTCTTTCACTTAAGAAGACAGAAGAAAACAGCCCTTTGGTCTTTTGGGGCAGATCGGGACTTAAGTATTTTGTCAACTATTTTCCGGGAATATGTGGGAAGAATTTTATCGAGAAACCAGTCTAATGTGTTAAGTTTAGTTACTAGGAAGTGTTCTTTTGGAACCATTTCCGACTGCAATGTCTTATAAGCAAAATCTCTCTTTGTAGTTAAATAATGTGGTTTCATTCTTTTATCACAATTAACCCAGTGTTTCACTCAAACTAAATTGTTCTGATAACTCCATTAAAAGTAGCAAAATGTTGGATATTGTCCCCTTACAGCAGCAATAGATTTCAAATATCTGAACTGTGCAGGAGACAACCAGGGAGTGCAGAACACATACATTTTGTGGAGTACTTGGGATGTGGAGTGTGTGGGGCTCACCCTGCAAATAGGAACCGTGGCTGGTGTGCTGCCGACAGGCTACTATAGTCAGAGTGGCTGGACCAGGGCTGTAGCTCTACACAGATACTCAGGGTGTGACCTGCATGCCAGCAGGCTGATTGTAAGGGTGTGTCTACACAGCAGCGTTATTTCAGAATAACAGCCATTATTCTAAAATAACTATGAGACAATCAAATATTATACATTATCCAGTCACAAATATTTAAGTTTTCAGTGAACTGACAATATTTTACCAGAGTTTTGTATTTCATTTTTAAACAGAAAAATCAACCTGTACATCCCAGCATTCTCTGTATCTGGTACCTATGATCTGGAAAAGCTGTTTCAGAAAATGGGTATGATTGATGTGTTCACTAACACAGCTGATCTGTCTGGAATCACAGGGGAACCTAATCTGCAGGTGTCAAAAGTAAGTTTGGAAAATGCAGGTGGTGCAAAATGGATTTGTCTGGGGTTTTTTTTTTGCGGGGGGGGGGGGGGGGTTGTTTCTTTTTTTTAAATAAGAACATAAGAACGGCCATACTGGGTCAGACCAACAGTCCATCTAGCCCAGTATCCTGTCTCTTCTGACAATGGCTAATGCCAGATGTTCCAGAAGGAGTGAACAGAACAGGTCATCATCAAGTGATCCCTCTATTGTCATCCATTTCTAGCACCTGGCAAATAGAGGCTAGGACTTCATTCATACCCATTATGGCTAATAAGTATTGAGAAATGACCCATTCTCACTTCCAGTCAGCCCACTGTTAAGAGGTTCAGTCAGCTAGAACAGGTGAGAAAGGGCTGCCACATAAGGTGAACAGGCTGACAAATTAGTATTCAGTCTGTCCTAGAATTAAGCATTAATTTGGCTATGTCTCCACTAAATCCTGGATCAGAGCTACAGAGATCACTGCACTGACAGTTGATTTAGTGAGTCTAGTAAAGACCCACCAAATCAACCACAGATCACTCCCCAGTCAGACCTGATACTCTAGCTCGGATGAGAAGAATAAGGTAAGTCAAAGGGGGAGAGTCTCCCATCGACCCAGAGCAATGTAGAAACTGTTGTAAGTTGACCTAAGGTATGTTGACTCCAGCTATGTGGATCTTAGGTCAACTCTCTGTAGTAGTGTAGACATAGCCTTTGCTTACTGTTGTTAATATATAGGCTTGGTGAGCTCAGTTGACCTTCTGGGATGTTCTGTGGAAGTCCATACCATCAGAGAAGGAAAAGGACAGGAAAAAATGCAGTTTAACCATCACTAAAATAAAATAATTAATATATAAAATGGCATGACAAGAGGTGGTATATATAGGGCCCTATTCTATGACAGGTATTTTTATGGCCCCTCATTACCATAGTAGTTGAATATCTTATAATCTTTAATGTATTGATCCACATAAGACTCCAGTGAAGTAGGGATTTACACACCCATTTTACAGATGAGAAATGAAGCACACAGAGACTAAGTGATTTGAACCAGGCACCAAGGAGAAGTGTGACACCATCTTTTTCACTACTGTTACACTTAAATGGTGTGTCTACACAGCACTGTAACTCAAAATAAGATATGTGTAAAGCACTATTCTGAAATGTCCTGTACTCCTCATAGAATGAGGTTTACGGGGATGTCGGAATAGCAAGCCCAAAATAACAGGCTTGCTGTGAAGACATGGGACAGCTATTTTGGGATACTCTGATATCCTAAAATAGCAGTGCAGTGTAAATGTAGCCTTACTGAGCAGTGCCTTGCATGATGAGTTGGCAGATTGCCCACAGACTGTGATGCCACAGAATTAGTATCAGAATGTCACCATGAATGAGTGGAAGGAAATAACAGAGACCAGGTCAAAGAGGTACAGGATGGACCACCCTGGTCTGGCACCCTCAGGATCTGACTGGTCCTGGATGAGGGGATTTTGACCGACCAGGGGAGGTCATTCCTGGACCCTTGCTACCGCCCCCCTCCCCCGGCCCAGCCCACTGGCCTCCTGCCCAGCTCTCTCCACCTCCTGCCAGCCCCGCTGCCCAGCCGTCCCCACTGGGCAGCCATGTGCTGGGGGATCCAAGACTGTAGGGCAGACACTGGCGCATACCACACTGGGCTGCTGGCCTCCTGGACATCTCCACACCTTCTGCTGGCCCACCTGTCTCTGAGGCCTAGTGCGTGGCTGCCTGGTGGCTCCCAAAGCCTCAGTGTGTGACTGCCCAGCAAGCATCAGAGCCCCAACATGTGGCTCCCAGCCCCACCAGGCAGCCCTGCATGCCAGGTCTCCCAACCACACTGTGCAGCTCCACCATCAGCTCTCTACAGACTACCTGCTACCCTGCCCAGATCCTTGCCACTAGCCCATTGACCTTGAAATGATAAAAGACCAAAACTCATCACCTGTGGTCAAACCCTTTTCATAAAGCAATCTCTGCATATTTGTCCCCTCTTCTATTTTGCTGTAACACTGGTTACTTTCTCCAGACCTGATAATGAGCGTGTGGATCTTGAAAACTTGTCCCTCCCACTAGTGAAGGTTGATTCAATAAATGCTGTTCTCTCACCTACTTCTCCCTCATGTGCTGAGATAAAAACAATTACAACAAAACTTCAGTGTAAAGGAATACTAATTTGAGTTGCATTAAGAACAACAGAGAGTTCTTTCTTGGTGTAGCTAAGTGCTGTAAAAGAAACAGGTTAACTTTTGCACTGTGAAATAGCCATTCACAGTGCCCAAAGAAGACAAAAATGTGTTAGGCAAAAGCAACACCAGAGGAATCAGCTGCCTAGTTCCTTTCCCTCCTATGTTGTTTGTCATCATTCATCTTGAATTGTCTTCTATTTCTGCTGCAGACTTACTCTCTGATGCACAAATATAGCAGAGATTGTTTAATTATGATGATGAGACACTTCTTCTGTATTGTTGAACAACCATTAAGGGAGTCCCCCTCTTTGTGGGATGAGAGAACACAGAGTATCTACACAAGTCAATCTAGTCATATAGTCGTGCCTGAACCTACCAAATATTCATGGGCAAAAATCTATCAAAATCATAGATCACTTTGCCTGGATTGGGAATATGGAGCTGGGTGTGGTTTTGTGTTGTCAACCCTGCACTCATTCTGTTCTTTATTTGAAAAACTATTTACTTAACAGCTGGGGTTTTATGATGAGCAAGTCTGTCTCCAGCCGCTGCTCCTTGTTTTATGCTCACACTGGATCTTTGCTTCATTTCCTTGTAGGCTGTTCACAAGGCCCTGGTGGATGTTCATGAGAATGGTACTGAGGCTGCCGCAGTCACTGTCTTGGAATTTATACTTACGTCTATGTTTCACCCTGTGCCTACTCCTATAATTAAGTTCAACCGGTCTTTCCTGATGATGATTACTGATAAAACCACTCACAGCATCCTCTTTCTGGGGAAAATCATAAATCCCACAGAAAAATAATTGTCTGAACACTGTACATGTCCCAGTGCTTCATAGGAGCTTGGTTTAAATCCCCTGGAGCATGTCCATTTATCACAGACCACTTTGTGCCAGTGACTGGAACTAACCTGCAATTGACATACATTCCGAACAAATAAAACATGAGCGTGGTAAGCCCTTGCTTGCAAACAAGCAACCTGGTATTTCGATGCATTGAGCAGGTGTTAGTAAAGGCTCAAGTAAATGTGATAGCAAGCTCTTGCAGCTAATGCTAATCATAACTAAAGGGGGTTTCAAAGCAGAGGATACCCTCTGCCCAGCCTCCTACATTCCAACCCCTTGGCTGCGTCTAGACTGGCAAGTTTTTCCGCAAAAGCAGTCACTTTTGCGGAAAAACTTGCCAGCTGTCTACACTGGCCGCTTGAATTTGCGCAAGAACACTGACGATCTAATGTAAGATTGTCAGTGTTCTTGTGCAAATACTATGCTGCTCCCGTTCGGGAAAAAGCCCTCTTGTGCAAATGTATTTGCGCAAGAGGGCCAGTGTAGACAGCTCAGGACTGTTTTGCGCAAAAAAGCCCCGATGGCGAAAATGGCGATCGGGGCTTTCTTCATAAAACGCGTCTAGATTGGCACGGGCGCTTTTCGCAAAAAGTGCTTTTGCAAAAGCCTCCGTGCCAATCTAGACGCTCTTTTCCGCAAATGCTTTTCACGGAAAAACTTTTCCGTAAAAAGCATTTGCGGAAAATCATGCCAGTCTAGACGTAGCCCTTGTGTATTAATCATATTTTTAACTAACAAAGGGAACGCTGAAAGGGAGACAGGGGAAGTCACAGGACACTGGTTTGTAAGGGGAACACAGGTTAGTGGAGATGTCAGATGTGACAATACTGCCCCATACCCTCTACCTTCTTCCTGTCAGAATAAAACACTGGAGCATTTCACAGATAAAGGATGGGTTGGAAAAAGACTGAATTTCTCTTTCTGTGATCCCCTCACAGTTCTCTTCCACTCCGAAACTCTCGACCTCCAATCTCTACGCTGACCCCCTATCATCGCCCTCCACATTGTGCCCAACTCCCAATTAATTCCACTCACATTCCTTATACTCAACCTTTCCAGCATAGGCCCTACCACTCCTGGCACCTCCTCTACTCCCTATAGCCCAGCCCCAGCTCAGAACTCAGCCCGCACCATAACCCACCTGTCTCTTTCAGGCCAAGAATACCTCTTCTTTTCACATCCCTCTTAAGCTCACAGCAACCCCTTCTCGCTCTGAACCCCTGTCCCAGCTAACACTCCATAGGTCAGAACACAAAAGTATGCAAAACTCTTGGAAACCTTTCTCAGGGTCATAGTCCTTCCCACTCCACCCTGACAGCACCTTTGGGATCAGAATCCCCTTTTCTTTACAACCCTAACTCCCACCCTCATGCCCAGAACCTCCACCCTCAGCTCATGCTTGTTGCTGTATCAAAGGCAGCAGGGAGGGACTGTGGCCATAGGGAGACCTATACGCTGATAAAACTTCAGAGAAGCCTGGAAATGCTCCTCTGTTCTCTGTCCCTTATTGCTTATAGCCCATGTGCTGCAGGAAGTCTGGCAGCTGGAGAATGCAGAAAGTTTTGCAGAAAGTAGCTAAATGGACTGCATGGGACAGCTACATGAGTTCAGCCTCACAGATCTGGAGCTGTTTCTGCCCCAGCAAAATTCCCTGGGACTGCAGGTAATATCGCTCCCTGCAGTGCATCAGCCATACAACACAATGTCACTCACTGCTGTGGCATTATTGGTGGAGTTTAGCTCCTTTAGATGCTAATGTCGCCTTTCACTTTTTCTCAGTGTTGCAATTCAGCAAACTCATAAGTCACCTAAACTCCCTGGGAACAGAACATCCCGAAAAGGGTTTTGTGAGGTCTGTTTAAGATACAAAGTGTTTCACTTGAGTTCTTTTCAATGAGACTGTTAACATTATTAGATGGCCACAAAGGTTATGTTGTGACTAAGAGGAAGAGAGGCATGTATGTTGTATCTTCTGGATGTTATGTTTCTGCCAGACACACACATTCATGATCCCAGCCCACTCCTCCTGGTAACTTGCCAGCTTTTACTCCTCTATTTACAGTGTCTCCACAATCAAGTGGACCAAGTAGGAACCAAGGTGAAGACTCCATCTAGTGGGAAACCCATTACCTAGTATCCCAGACAGGTGATGAGATACAGTCAGAATATTTCCAATGCAGTTGTCCTTTAACCTTTGTACTGACAACAGCTGGAATGTTTTAAACAGGATGTTAAGATTAGCAGTTATAAGAACATTACAGATAAACCACAGTAGACATTCGAATGCTTTGTATATTTTGAATGCCCCTTTCCTTTTGAGACCCAGCTTTCTCACTGCCTACCTGTGACTTGTTGCTGGCTCTCCTTCATTTTTGCAGAAAGTAGCTAAATTCATTGTCTCCCTTTCCTGAGAACTTTCTTTCTTCCTTCTATCCAAAGCCACTGTCTGCTTCACACAGATCCCACCCCCCTCCAAAGGCTTTCCAAACGCAGACTTAATTTACTAAGAGACTCTGTCACAGAAAACCAACCCAGAGATCACTGTGTTCCCGAATCTCCAAATTACCTCCCTGCAAATGAGGATTGAACACTGGGCTCACAATTCTCTACTTCTCTGACATCTCTGATTGATGAAGAATGTTACCAGTCGGTTCTTCCAATACTGGCTAATGTAATATCTCATTTTACTACCCAAACTTATCTCCTAAGCCAGTGGGTCTAAACCTGGGATAGGGTACACAGACATCTTCCAGGGAGCACATCATTTCATCTACCAAAAGGCTGCTTAAAAAGCACTAGTGAAGTCAGTAGACATTACAATTTCATTCAATGACTTGTTTGTACCACTCTATCTACTCTACATTGAAATGCAGGTACAATATTTTGAAACCAAATGATTTATAATTATATGGTAAAAATAGGAGGGCAAGCAATTTTTCAGTAATTGTGTGTTGTGAGACTTGGTATTTTTATCTCTGATTATATAAGTTAGTTACTTTCAAGTGAGGTGACACTTGGGACACGCAAGACAGATCAGACTCCTAAAAGTGGCACAGTAGCTTGGAAAGGTTGAGAACTACTCTCCTAAGCCCTGGCCTGTAAATTCAGAAGCTCTGCCCTGCCATCAGAAATACAAATAATGGACCATTTGCAAGACTATTAAGAATGCTTCAATTTAAAATCCAGGCCAGAGATTGCTCCTGAAATAATTCTTAGAGCAGATCTTTTAGGAAAGCATCCAATCTTGATTGAAAATTGCCAGAGATGAGGAATCCACTACAGTAAATTCTCAGTCAATTCTTCCAATCGTTAGTTACTTTCAATGATAAAAACACATTTATTATTTCCCACCTCTATTTGCCTAGCTTGAACTGTAACAGCCATTGTATCATGTCATACTTTTCTTTGTTAGAGTAAACACCCCATTATCAAATAGGGTATGTCTACACTACAGCGCTATTTCGAATTAACAATTCAAAATAGTTAAATTTGAATTAAGCTAATTCGAAATAACGCATCTATACACAAAAATTATTTTGAAATAGCATTTTGCTATTTCGAAATAACGCGTCCACACCGAGTGGACCCTGAACCGAAGTGAAGGCTGGCCGGAACCAGTGCTGGCAGGGCATCAGGTTAGGACTTAGTGTGAGGGGCTGCTGCCTGAGGCTAACTGAGCTCCATGCTTAAAGGGACCCTATGCCCACCCCGGACAGACAGTTCTCAGGGTTCCCTGCTTGCTTGTCTACCTCGATGAGGGACAGCAAAGCAGTCCTGTCTTGGAGTGCCCTGAATGCCCACACTTGGGACACCACAGCACTCGGCCACATGGAGCCAGAGCTGTCCCTGGGCATGCCGGTGCGTCTCGTGGGGTCGTTGCCATCAGCCCAGCTGCACTTGCTGCAGGCTGCCATCCAGGGGGGTCCATCGGGGGGCTGTCAGGATCCAGGAAGCCCTGCGGGAGAACGTCCACCCCGAGGAGCCTTCAGAGCTTTCCTGGTCCTCCCCACCGGGGGTTCGTGCCCCATTCCTCCCTCACATCCTACTTACCCCTCCCTAGCCCCACTTCCTGATGTCAAATAAAAGACACGTATGTTCAAAAATAGAAACTGGGTTTATTGAACAAAACTGGTGGGGGGATGGACCTCTAGGGAGACTGGGAAAAGGAGGTGGGAGAGGGGAAGAGAGAGGGAGGGAGATGGGAGGGGGAAACCTGGGAGGAGGGAGCTGGAAGGGGGAAGCCAGGGGAAGAATGGGGAAGGGAAGCTCAGGGCTCAGGGTTGGGGCTCTCGCCGACCAACTTGAGTTTCATGCCAACCTGCTCCTGGGTTCGTATGTGGCCTTTGGTGGCCAGGCCGGCAACTATCCTGCCATAGACGGCTGCATTCCTCTGTCTAGTGTGGAGATCATGGATGTTGAGGGCATCCCCCCCAAACCTCAATAAGGTCCATGATCTCCACCCTGGACCAGGAAGGCGCCCGCCTTCTCCAGCCCCTGTCAGGCTCCTGGGAGCTGGCAGACTGCTCCTGGGGAGTGGTGGAGGGCTGGCTGCCAGTGGCTTGCCGGCTCATGTTTTGGGGCCTCTGGGTCAGGGGCCCCGGTGGCCACTGCTGGCTTTGGCCTGGCAGGCTTGGAGCTGGCACAGGCACTGTGGCCAGGGTCTACCCCTTCAATGGCTCCGGGGCTGAGGGAGAGGAGAGGAAGTTTTCCTGATTGTGCCCAGGCCACTAGGGCTCCCTGGGAAGGGCTGGAGGCCTCCTATTTCAAATTAAGTGTCTACACAGGACTTAATTCGAAATAGCTATTTCGAATTTGGCATCACTCCTCATAGAATGAGGTTTACCAAATTCGAATTAAGGGCTCCGCTATTTTGAATTAAATTCGAAATAGCGGTTTGCATGTATAGACGCTATTAAAGTTAATTCGAAATAACGGCTGTTATTTCGAATTTACTTTGCAGTGAAGACATACCCATATTGTTCCACTTGCTGCTACTTATCAATTATGATCAAATCACTCCTGATGCTTCTCTTTCTTCAGCTAAATAGATTGCAGGTGTTTTATCCATCCATAAGGCATGTTTTCCAATCCTCTCTAATCCTCTATTTCAACATCCTTCTTGAATTGTGCACACCACCATTGGATAGAGAATTCCAGCAGCAGTCACACCAGTGCCAAATACAAAGATAAAAGTTCCTTTCTAGTCCTGCTGGAGATTCCCCTTGCTATGTATCCAAGGATGACATTAACCCATTTGATCACAGTGTCATGCTGGGAGGGGCTCATGTGCAGCTCATTAGCCACCAGGAAGGACCTCCTCCTCCCACCAGATCTTTTTCAGTCATTGATTCCTCAGTGGCTGTAGAGGGCTGGGGCTGTGCCATGGCAATCAGCTTCCCTAGTGGCCAGGGAAGACTGGGCCTCTCTGCTGGAAGTTAATGCTGATCCAAACAGCAATATGTCTGCAGGGATTTACTACCAAATGTTATTCTTGCTCCACGAGCTGCATCATGTACAGCAGCTCTTCCTGAGCTTGCATGCCCCTCTTTCTATTGGGGCTCTACTAATTAAATCTTTCCATACAGACATTCTCCACAAGTTTGGAGGAGGCAAGTAAACAGCCAGCCACTGGCACCCTCCACATGCCCCCCTGCTACGTCCTTAAATAGATATTGGCTCTATTCCTGACCATGTGAGTGAACAGTGGGCATTTGCTCCTCCATTACCAGTAAAGCTGTTTCTTCACTGTTTGCTCTGCATCCTTGATAATAACGTCTGTTTGCTCTGTTTAATGTTTAATAGTGCACACTCAGCTTAATAATGCTAAGGCAATATAAAGAACAGGGAAAGCGCAGTGCAGATTCTATACACTCACGCAAGATCCTTCTGATTCTACTGTAAGTACTCCAATATTTTTTCCAAGGAGGCTTTGAACTCATACTAGCTGCATGATATACAGTTTATTTTATGGGCTTTCATTCAAGTGGGAGTGATTGTATTCGCTATACCTGTTATAATTTATCCTGTTAGTGGAGCCCTTCTTAAAACCCAAGAAGCCAACAGAAATTGGAGCACCATTGGAAAGGTTCTGTGAACGAAGGCATTATAAAAAATTACTGGAAACTTTAGGGCTAGGTAAATTTAGTGCTTTAAAAGAGACCCATACGCAGCGGGGGCATGAAGGATGTGAAAGCACCTCCCCTGATACTCCAAGTAAGCATGCTCTGGCCGGCCAGGGGAAGTCTGGGGCTGATTTCCCGCTTACTTGGGGGGACCACCGGGGATGTACTCACACCCTTGCAGTCCACATTTAGAAAAAAAAAGCATACACACCCAGAAATCCTTATGTACAGGCCTGTTAAAATATGGCTGGACTACACCAAAAATGTATGGGATTTTCAAGAATATGTTAGCTGAGGTTAGAGCTATGGAAACTGCGACATTCCATTCTGCACAAAATTCTGACATCCAAACAAATCATTCTGAATCAGAACAAAAAGACAAAAGTTTGAATTGTCCCATGGAACAAAGTTCTCCTCACCCCAGAAAAAAATCTTTTTCATCATCTGAAATGTTTACATTTAATTTTCTGGTATTAGTATGTTTTATATTGTTTTTATTTTACCTTCTATTATTTATAAAAGAAACAAAAACAATGCATAATCTAAAAGAATTTTTTAAACACTTTTGATTTATTTTCTAAATTAAACCTCATGAGAGTTGACATAACCCTTTGGAACATCCATTTTGAAAAATCAGCATTTTCTAGTGGAAAAACATTTCATCCAAAAATTTTCAACCAGCTCTAGGAAACTTGTGCTAACATTGTTTAAAACTTGGATCTGAAGAAATCAAGTGGATCTTTAGCAAGACTGACCCAATGAGTTGAAGCCTAACCAGAAATCTGATGCCTAGGTAGACAGATGAAGAAAAAAGGAGGAACAGTATAAAAACAAAAAAGGACAAATTTAAAATGTTTTGACATGCAAAGAACTTTTAGAGCTGACTTATTCCTCTAAATATAACAAATGATCTGGTAGCACTTCATAGACTAACAAAACATGTAGATGGTATCATGAGCTTTCATGGGCACTGTCATGGCTCCTTCTCCGCTCTGGCATGATAAATGCAGAAGCGGGGGCCAGCAAGTGTACCCCAAAGCCTTATCTACCAGGCTTTGGTATAAAACTTCCCCAAAAATCTTAAAACCCTAGATTTTGGGAATAAAACTGCTGCCACCACCCAAATATTAATAAAGATTAGGGAAAGATCATTTGGGAAATCTCACCCCTATTATAAAAATCAGGACACACAAGTAACCAATGCCAGGTTAATAAAAAGAAAGAGAAAACTTTTATTATTACAACAATATTCCTGTTGCAAGCATAAGGATCAGATGGAAAGGTAACAAAATATACTCATGGAGGAATTACACCATGGGCTAGAACTTAGTTAAAAAGAAAAGCCAAACATCTCTTAAGCAGTGCCAGATATCAGATCCCATACCCAACCCTTAAAACAATAAAGCCTAACAAGACTACCTAAACTTTACCCTACTTACAGAAAGTGAAGAATTGTTTCTTGAGAGAGAGAGAGACATGCTTGTCCCTCCTGTAGCTGCAGAGGACTCACCCAGAGAGACAAAAGGAGAAAGGAAAAAACCCAAATTCCTTTGTCCCAGTTTGAAAGTCCCACCTACATTCCTACTGGTCACTCCACCTGGCTAGGTGTAGTTAACTCCTTAATCCCCAGGCTGCTGGCTAACCCTCATAATCATGACAGGCACAGCCCACTTCTTCAGATGACCGGAGTTATGACATTTGAAGAAGTGGGCTGTGCCCATGAAAGCTCATGATACCATCTACATGTTTTGTTAGTCTATAAAGTGCTACCAAATCATTTGTTGTTTTTTTCTGTAACAGACTAACTCGGCTACCCCCTGAAGCTTTCCTCTAAATATGGTGCTCCGAAAAACACAGCACCATTTGCTATCCCCTTTTAAAAAAGCTCATCCAAATTATAATACTGAAAGTCAGGGACCGGTGACTTAATTTTGATGTTCTAGACAAAGCAATCTCTTATAATCTTTATTAAGCTTTAGATAGAGTGCCATATTGTCATTTGGATCCAGATTCTACTGCAATGCAGGGAAATGGCATGGGTGCTAAAGTAGAGTGTGAGTATTAAGGAATCAGATGTGATTCCCTGACTGACATCAATCCGCATCAGAAGTTACTGCTGCAAAAAATACAGCTCCAATTTATGCCACTAGCGTAAGGTCCCTAATTTATCTCACAGTTACAGAGGAACATCATCATCCATTCTGCTAAATTATCTCCCAGCCAACACTCACCCTTTCATAACTTCCCACCTCCGAAAAACACCCTACTGTAGGGTTGGGGTGTCTGAGTAGCACAAACTGGCAGGCCCTCTCAGAGAATGACAGAGGGCTGGGGTCACTTTGAGTTTAAAGGCTCCAGCCCAGCCCCAGCCCCAGGGCCCAGCTGTATCTAACTTTTCATCCACATGGTTATACTAAAACCAAAAGAATATATGCAAATGAACACTTGAGACATTTATTTATTAACAATTAAGTCATTATACCAACAGAATGTATATTAAAAATGTAACATTAATGGTGAGTTTCTACTGCAAGCAAAACTGTTCATTTTTTGAATGCATTTCTGGCTTTGTTGTGTACAAACTCATTTATAATTGAAGAAAAATCTAATTCATGTGCAACATCACTCTTAATGTTAAGCATTACAAGCCCATTCAAATGCTTTTGTCCCATTGTAGAAAGATGATGGCTCTTTACTTGTTTTAACACATTAAATGTGCATTCACATGAAGCCACTGATGCAGAGAGACTGACAAAAATACATAATGCAGTTGTGATATTAGGAAATACAGTCAACAGGCCAAGATCAAATATTTCTTGAAGCAGTTCTTTTGGCTTGCAGTTCGATTTAAAGTTGGTGAAATGTATATGTTTCAGGAAGAAAATCTCGTTACAGAGGTCTCTTAAAATTTCATTTGTTGAAACTGTTCAGACACTGAATATAGATCTTTATCACTTAGTTCTCTGAACTCTCAAATGAATCCAAAAGGGTACAAATTTGTTACAGTGACTCAAATTGGTGTGTAAGAGCAGATTTGATGGAGTCAATAATAACAAAAAAAATGACTCAATAATGTCTTTCTGCATCAGATTGAGATGTTAGGCTGCAATTGGTGGAAAACTCAGATGAAATGTCAATACCCTGTGATACTGATTTGGACTCAGAAAGGATTGTGACCCATTGATCATGAATATTTTGAACATCTTTAAGAAGTTGTTCAATGTTATTCCTCTCACTATCTAATGTACCAGTGCATGCTTCAATTACAAAATTAATTTTGTGGATCATTTTTAGCAGCTTCATTCCGATGGACAACATTAAATGCATTCAGATTTGGATGTATAGTCTCAGTGCAAGCCTATGCTGTGAAAGTAAGAGATTCAACCAATGACTATTCCATTCTTTTGTTTTTCAAGGGAATAGATGCAAAGCAAAATGAAATCCATTCTTTTTCTGTGTCTGTTACTTGCTGGCCTTCATACTGTGGTCCAGCCTCATCATGTACCTGACCACCACGATGACAAGGATAGTCAGACAGTGCAGCCTAGCCCAGTCGGAGCCAATGTTGGAAGTGAAAACACCACCTTTCTCCGAGTAGCTCCTAGCAATGCGGACTTTGCATTTAGATTCTACAAGCAGATTAAATCAGAAGCAGCCGACAAGAACATTTTCTTCTCTCCTCTGAGCATCGCCACTGCCTTTGCAATGCTGACATTGGGTGCCAAGTCAGCCACTCTGAGTCAAATTCACACAGGCCTTTCCTTTAACCTCACAGAGATTGAAGAGAGGGAGATACATGAAGGTTTTCGTGATCTCATCCTCATATTAAACCGTCCTGACAGTGAGATCCAGCTGAACATGGGAAATGCCCTTTTTGTAGACAATCAACTAAAACTACTAGAGACGTTTCTCAAGGACGTCAAAAGTCTATATGCATCTGAAGCTTTTCAAAGTAACTTCCTGATTTCTGCTGAGGCTGAGAAACAGATCAATGATTACATTGAGAAGAAAACCCATGGGAAAATTGCCAATTTGGTGAAGAACCTTGATCCACTAACTGTAATGGTTCTTGTCAACTATATTTTCTTTAAAGGTAAGACATGTTTTACATATGGGTATGTAGCATGCATACAAGTTATGGAATTCTGATTAGTGTCTAAGAAAAAGAAACTGTTTTGTTTTTTTGTTTTTTTTTTAAATTAAGGGGAACTGTCAAAATTGTTAGCTCTATGAGATCACCCAATTTGAGTCTGGACACTTGTACGTTTTTAAAGCATTTTCATGAAAGTTACGATCATCCAAATATGAAATTTTGATTATAATTAAGCATCCATATCAAGGGCACTGGAATCTTTGTAGAAGTTGGGAGGAGAGTAAGTGAAAGTATATTCCTGTTACCTTCTCCTAATACTTGAACTCCTCTTCTCCATCTCCTTCTCTCATAATCCTGCACTCATGGTCCTACCCCACTCCACCATCTCCCCTGCAGAGCACACCGAACACCTCCGGTACTTGATACAGCCAGCCTCCAACCTCTAGTGGCCGGAGCAGGCTGAGACTAGCAAAGTTGTGGGGGAAGTCGTAACATACAATTTTAAGCTTTAGTTAACTGCAGTCAGTTCTTTTTAAAAACAGGTCTTTTCATCATCTTGGAACACCCATGCTTTTCCATCTGTGCATTTGTTGCAGGTGGGCTTCATCACCTGTGCTGACTTTGAACAAAAAAACAGAGAAGGAAAGGAAATTAAGTAGAAACCAATTCTCAGTTGAGCTCCATCTGACAGACACATCTGTTGAGCCTTTGTTGTGATGAGTAGGTAGAAGAAATTCAGGTTTCTTGAAAAACATTGAGTTTATTAATTAATTTGGCTCACTCACAGATTGAGGGGGCCTCAGTTTACAATACAGCACAAAAAGTTCTCATACTTGGTCACTATTCTTTTCTCAAAGCTACAGATTTAATGAAAACCACAGAAGTAGGTCATTTCACTTGTTTGGCTTTTATCAGGACCATTGCTAATCAGTATAAAATCTTGATCCAACATAGATGCGGTATGCTATTGAAATTGTCTGTCAAGCCCACTGCAGAGCAAATGTCCCACTAATCAAATGATCTTTCAATTAATGTAAACATAAACTATAGACTTGTTACATTTGAATTAGTTGATTACAAGTTAGAAATTTCTCAGTATATTTAACTGCATTCGCTTTCCTTCTGTCATCAGCTCACTGGGAAAAACCTTTTAGTAATTTGGCCACAAAGGAAGATGACTTTTTTGTGGATGCAAAAACATCAGTGAAAGTTAAAATGATGAACAGGGAAGAGGAGTATAAAACTCACCGGGATGAGACGCTCTCCTGCTGGGTGGTTGAAATCCCATACAATGGAAATGCTGCTGCCTTATTTATTCTGCCTGATGAAGGGAAAATGGAGCAGGTGGAAGAGGCTCTGTTGAAAGAAACTGTGTCTAAATGGGCAAAATCACTTCAACAAAGGTAACCATTTTACTGCTAGAATGCCAATGTATGCTTGCTATAAAATAGGCTAGAATTGGAAATGGCAAAACATTACATTAGGGGTAAGCTGTGCCAGCATGTAAAGCCCTGCTTGCTGGGCAGCACCTTACATACTGCCAAAAGGGGGAGCACTGGAAGAATTAGTGCCTCAGATACACCTCTGCGTGGCGCAGTGTTTCCCAGAATGCCTCTCTTGCTTCAGCTCATTTGGCTAGCAAGTTGGCTGGAACACAGAGGTACAGAGCCATTTCGTTGCCTATTCAGCACCCTTCTGTAATGGAATGCAGCCTGATATCACACCCTACACACTACTGTGATAAACCTGGCACTAAACATAGTGAAATATCATTTGCACTAATGACTTTCTGTCAGTAATATCGCATCTGGGCAGCAACATTCTATGTAAGGTTATGAATGTTTAGTAGCAGATGTTCAGACCCACATAGTTCTGATTAGGCGGGAGTGGTTATGCAGATCTATCTTAAATGAAGGAATGTGGGTATATCTCTATTTACATATAATTATTACATAAGGTCCCAGAGATGGCAAGAGGGAGACAAGGCAAACCTGCATTTTAGCCTACATTGGAGAGAAGAATGAGGCCAACTTTACAACCCAGATTACTGTCACTTTCTTCACTGTTTAAATAAACATTGACGTTAGGGGTATTCCACAGAAGAATCTCTTCAAAGGGAGATTAGACTGTACAATTGAGGAGCAAAATACAAAGACTCTTTCTCCATAGTTTTCCCCATTCATCTCTCCTTCTTTTACCTAAAATAAGAGAAACCAGCTCTTTGGACTTCGGGGACTTAAATATTTGGCCAAATATGTTGTGGCAAGGCCCTTTCCTTGAACCAAGTCCAGTTTGTTAAGTGGAGTAACTAGTAATATTTTTCCTGTAACCATTTTGAAATTCAATGTCTGATACTCCTATTCAAAATCTCTTTGTTGTTAAATAACAAGGCTTAATGGGTGATACCAGTTCCAGTTAACTGGTATGGGGCAGAGCAGCTCCCCTGCCTGCTGTGGGCAGGGCCTGCTCTGATCGCCTGGAGCAGCCCGTCTGCGGTGGCACGGGTGCATCGCAAGTTGGGGCTGCTCTGTCCAGGCCAAAGCAGCCCCTGCCTTATGAGGGGGCTGCTCCAGCCTGGCCACAGCAGGGGACAGCCAGCCTCAGCCTCTGTGCGGGAACTGAGAGCCGGCAGAGCTAGACCCAGACTCAATGCAGAAGCTGGGATCCTGGAGCTGACAGAGCCAGCCTCAACCCCAGCACTGGGGCTGCGAGCCAGCAGCCAGCCCCGCATGGTGCTGGGCTCAGGAGCTTTGTGGGCTGGGGGCTGCTCCAGCTGGGCTGGAGTTTTCCCCCAACCAGGATCCCAGTTAATTGGTTAACCTGTTAAACGTTTAATGGGAATCAAAACCAATCCAGTGGTGCATTCCAGCTGAATTTCTTGGCAACTTCATTTAGAGTTGCAAACTCTTGAATATTGTTCCCTTACCCCAGCAATAGACCTCTAATATCTGAACTGACCAGGGGAGGGCTGGGCAGTGCGGAAAACATAGATTGGGTGGGAAATGGAGGAGGAGGAGTGTATTGGCATCACCCTGCAGTTAGTATGCTAGAAGCCAACATGTGGCTGGTGTGCTGCTGACAGACTGCTGGAGTCAGAGTGGCTGGACCAGGGCTCTATGCAGACACTCAGGATGTGACCTGCATGCTTACAAGCTGACTGTGAAATATGCAAGTTGGAAGCAACAGCAGCAGAGCATTGTGAGGTGCCCAAGGTTGCAGGACAGATGGTAACAGAAACCCTCACTGGTCTGAATTGCACCCTGGAATATGATACCCTGCCAGTCCAAAGGCTTCAGAAAGCAAAAGGAAGCATCACTAATGTAGCCCATGCAACCCCCTGGGAACTCTAATGGGAGCATATCTGCAATGCCATGCAAGGTGGGAAAAAAAATACCTCTCCTACATTTTCATTAGCAGCAGTATTAGAGGTAGAGACAATCCAGCCCAAAACAAAATCATATACTTTACCAGTCTCTATACCGGAGCAAAGAATCCGAACAATAATTTTTTAAAACCAGCACAGTGGCTACATGTAGCTAAGCGAGAATAAAATGTGTAAGATTACATTTTTGCTGTGCATTTTATCCCCTATCTGTAAATGGGACAATTACATTTATTTTCCACAGTAGGGCTCTGTGAGGCAAAATTGCTGATAGCTGAAATCCTCAAGTGGTAAAGCTGCAAAATATTGTATCATAATTTTGTATTTCTTTTTTAAAGAGAAATCGACCTGTACATTCCAGTATTCTCTGTCTCTGGTACCTATGATGTGAAAGAGCTGTTTCAGAAAATGGGTGTGATCGATGTGTTCACTGACAAAGCTGATCTGTCTGGAATCACTGGGGAGCATAATCTGAAGGTTTCAAAAGTAAGTTTGTAAAACAAGATGGTGCTAACTGGGTTTGTTTGTTATTATCTTTTCAAATGGCTCAGTCCAGCTTCCAGTTAGATCACCAGCAAGAGGCTCACTGCTGACGAAGAGAAGTGAGACTGAGCTGCAGCATAAGGAGAACAGGCCACAGATCAGCACTCAGTCTGTCCTAGTATTAGCCATTAATTTGCTTGTTATAGTTAACTTGGAGGCTTGGGGATGCATCTACACAGCACCCTAAACTCAAAAGAAGATACACAATTTACACTATGCAAATTACGTATCTTATTTCAAAACTATTTTGAAGTAGCTTATTTCGAAATTTGGGGCATCTACACAGCATCAAATTTCAAAATAAGGTGCTATTTCGAGCCATCCCTTAGCTCTCATGCAACAAGGTTTACTGGGATGGCGAAATAGTGTGCCCATTATGTCGAAAAATATTTTGAAATAATGGGTGGCTTGTGTAGATGCAGGGTAGGTATTTCGGGATACCACTGGTATCCCAAAATAGCTGTGCAGTGTAAACGTACCCTTGGTGAGCTCACTTGGCCTTGTGGAGAGTTCTGTGGAAGTCAGTACCATCAGGGAGGGAAAAGGACAAGGAAAATGCAATTTTAACCATTTCTATCATAAAATAATTAATATGTAAAATGGCATGACAAGAGTTTGCAAATATGGGGTCCTATTGTGTGTTAGCTATTTACATAACCCCTCTTACCAGAGTAGTTGAGTGTCTTATAATCTTTAGTCTATTTATCCCCAACGCCACTGTGAGGTTGGCATTTACACCCATTTTATAGATGGTAAATGAAGCACAGAGAAGCTTTGTAAAAGAGAGGCTCCAGTGCACAAAGGAAGTCTGTGGCACCATCTGTCTCAGTACCTTTACACTGATGTCTTATTTTGGAAATAGCTATTCAAGAAGAAATAGAGCATCCACACTACAGGGAATCCTCAAAATCCCCAGCCTATGTCTACACTGTAGCCTTTTTCTGCAAAAGCTTATGCAAATGAAGCGCGAAGGGGAATGTCGCCGTGCTTCATTTGCATAATTAAGTAGCAGCCGCTTTTGCGCAAGAGGCTTTTGCACAAAAAGAACCTGTGTAGGAGGCTCCTTTTTGCGCGAAAACCTCTTCTTGTGCAAGAGCCGTTCTTCCTCATTTTTTCGACATAGCAGCAGTGGAGTGTCCACACACACCCTCTTCCAAAATTGCTTTTTCAGAAGAGGCATTATTCCTCATGGAATGAGGTTTACCAACATCGGAAAAAGTCCTCCGTTAGTTTGATTTTCTTTCAAAATAATGCACTTGCTGTGTGGACGCTAGTATTGTTTTTCCGAAATAATGGTGCAGTGTAGACGCACCCTTACTGAGCAGTGCTTTATACTATGGGTGCAAATTGACAATGGACTATGAGGCCACAGAGTATCAGAATCTCACCATACAACAATAGAGGGAAATTAGAGAGACAAGGGTGGAGAGGTAATAACTTTTATTGAACCAACTTCTGCTGGTGGAGGGGGCAAGATTTCAAGATTCACACAGCTCTTCCTCAGGTCTGGAGAAGACAGCCAGAATGTCACAGCTAAACACAGGGTGAGACAGACTATTAGGCATAAGGATACAGACATGGTATAGGAGACCACTTAAAATGATGGGTGATTGAGAGTTAGCAAGCAGCGAGGCGTGTTAGAATTTGTTAAAATGAGCAAGGTATACAGCATGTTGTGATAGACATGTGTAGGACCCTTGGCCTTGAAATGATAAAAGATAAAAGAAAATGTGAGCAAACATTTTTCACAAAGTGATCTCTCTATGTCCCAACTTGCCTTTAGCTATGACACTCTGGTTACATTCTCTGGACCTGACAATGAGCTTTGTGAAACTTGAAAGCTTTCCCCTTCCATGAGTAGAACTATGTTCAATAACTGCTATTACCTCACCTGCCTTGAATTTCCCATATCCTGGGACAAACACACTTACAAAACAACTGTAATGCAAGGAAACAGTAATTTGAGGAGCATTAAGAACAACAATGTGAGAATTAATTTTATGTGTAGCTCCAAAGAGTAAAATAGATCCACATTTGCACTGTGAAATACCAATTCACTGTAATCAAGCCAGAAATATAAAGCAAAGGCACAGGACTGGGGGGTCAACTACCTATCTTCTTTCCCTCCTATGTTGCTTGTCACCATTCATCTTGAAAGGTCTTCTATTTTCTGCAGCAAACTAACTCCCTGATGCACAAAGATAGTAGAGCTTGTTTATTTGTGATGACAAGACATTCCTTCTGTATTGTTAATTAATAATTAAGAGAGGCCCCCTCTTTGTATGATGAGGAAACAGGGGATTTGATACACTCAATTTAATCTGTTAATATAGTTGTGCCTGACATTTCCAGATATTCATGGGCAAAACTCCAATTGAAAATGGAGGGAGTTTGAAATTTCTCTGGGTTGGGAATGCAAGGATGGGGTATATGTTGTATTGTCAGTCTTGTACTCATTCCATTCTTCTTTCTTTAGGCCTTGTCTACACTGGCATGTTTTGTTGCCAAAAACTGGTTTACACTGCAATACGACTTTTGTCAGTAAAAACATTCAGTTTGGGTGACAAAAAATTTCCAACCCTGCAAGAGGTTTTTATCTTTTCCCCTCCCTTTCTTGTCAACAAAAACTCAGTGAGGGCTCTGCTGTTTTGCCCAGAGAACTGGCTTTTGCCAGTATCCCACAGTGCCTGCCCTGAGATCTGTGATCTCTGCTGCCCTGCACGCATGCACCCCTCCCCATTCAAAGTTCTAACAGCTAAGTGAGCTTTTCCTTATGGGGAACAAAAAAAAAGAAAATCATCGGAATGCTTCTGCTCTGCCCTGTACTAGGAACACAACCTTCCCAGTGTATACTTTACTAACATCTGTGTTTTAAATACGAGCAAGTTTGTCTCCAACTATTGCTACCTGTTTTATGCTCACTCACACTGTGATCTTTGTTTCATTTCCTTGTAGGCTGTTCACAAGGCCCTGGTGGATGTTCATGAGAATGGCACTGAGGCTGCAGCAGTTACTGTTGTGGAAATTATGTTTATGTCTGCTCCCATTGATGATCCTCCTACCATTAAGTTCAACCGTCCTTTCATAATGATTATTATTGATAAAACCACCTCCAGCATGCTCTTCCTGGGGAAAATCGTAAATCCTACTGAAAAATAATTGTTTTGCCATTGTACATGTTCCAGTGCTTCAAAGGAGCTGGATTTAAATCTCCTGGAGCATGTCCATGTAGTACAGACACCTTGGTAGTAGTGGCTGGAACTAACCTGCAATTGACATGAATTCTAAACAAATAAAATATGAGTGTGGTAACTCCTTGCATACAAACAAACATCCTAATATATCTGTGCATTGGGCAACTGTTAGTAAATGCTCAGATAAATGTGCAAGCCCTTGCAACTGATGCTAATAATAATTGGGGTGGGGGCAGCTTCTGAGTAGAGGATAATCTCCCCCAGCCTCCTACAGTCCAGCCCCTTGTGTTTCAAATTCACTAAAAGGACACTGAGGCAGGGATGCAGGGAGATCACAGGAAACTGGTTTGTCAGGGTAAGGGAGGTTGGTGGAGATGTCAGAAAATAAAATCCTGCTTGATTCCCCTCTGCTGTCCTTCTCCCCTTTTCAGAATTTCACACCTAAAGGGTAAGTTGGAAGAGTGCGCGCAGTTTCTCTCTCTGTGACCATTTCATGGTTCTTTCCTAGTCCCAAACTCTCTATCAGAAGTCTAGCTTTCCCCACATCACCTCCCACTACATTGTGCCAACTTCCCCCCCTCCCCCAACGTCTCTTACTGATTCCACTCAGGTTCCTTACACTCAGCCTTGCCAGCCTAGGTTCTCCCACTCCTGGGACCCTCTCTGGTCCCTCTAGTCCAGCCCCCCAGCTCAGAAATCCCATCCCCACTATATATACCTGTCTCTTTCAGGCTGAGAACACCTCTTCTTCTTATCACATCCCTCTTAAACCCAATGCAACCCCTTTTCACCTTGAAACCCTCTCTCAAATGAAACCCTATGGGTCAGAACACAAAAGTATGCAAAACTCTTAGAAACCTTTCCCAGGGTCATAGTCCTTTCCACTCCACACTGACAGCACCATTGAGTTCAGAATCCCCTTTTCTCTACGGGTATGTCTACACTACAGAGTTTTGTCAGAAAAATGGCCACTTTTCTGACAAAACTTGAATTACATCCACACTGCAATCGCATTATTTCAAAAGTAAATCGAAATAACAAAGGATTTTTTCTGACAGCAATACACCTCTTTCTACGAGGAAGAACGCCTTTTCCGAAAGAGCTCTTTTGGAAAAAGGTGTGTGTGGATGGGAAAGAGGGTTTTCTTTCAGAAGAAGAGGCCTCCAGGAAATAACACAGGTGCCCTGGTGGACACTCCATTCAAAGTAATCACAACTCTATAGTTCCTGTCTCCTGGAACCTCTTAAAGCTGCAGGCACCCTGGACAAGCCTTGTGGCAGGAAGCCGGTCTTGGAGCAGCACCCTGACCATGCGGCTGCCCCTGCCACAAGCCTGCTCTCTGATGGCACAGTCACAAGCCCCCCGAGACCTCCTGGCCCTCACAGGGAGTAGCCCCAGGAGTCGCAGGAACCACCCAGGGGGACCAAGAGGCAGGTACCCTTCTGGTTTGGAGTGGAGATCCTGTTCCTCCTCAAGCTGTGAGGCAAGGAGAAGACATTGCAGGATCTCCATTCCAAGCACTGCAGTACAGACATCTTTGAGCACATGGCCGAGTCCCTGGTGGAGCATGGACATCCACCCCGGACCTTAGAACAGGTCCGGAGTAAGGTGAAAGAGCTCCGTCAGGGATATGTCAGGGCCAGAAAGTGCAGCTTGCGCTCAGGGGCAGGACCCCACACCTGCCCCTACTACTGGGAGCTCCACCAGATTCTGGGGGGTTGGGAATCTGTTTCCCCCCGACCTCCCCGTTGCGGTGGACTCTGGCCTCGAGACCCCCATCATCACCTGGCTGGAGGTCACAGAGGAGGAGGAGGAGGACCAGAGACAGCAGCAGGAGGAGACAGACACCGTCACCCTGTTCTTGGAGGTGGTGCCTGTCAGCCAGGCTTTCACCCAGGTCTTGTCTGATGCCAGGGAGGGATCTTCAGGTGTGTGCTCTCAGTTTGTCACACACACGGGGTGGGGAAAGTGAGTACATAGGGGGCGGAGTGCAAGCATTGCTTGGACTGGACATCATGCTGCAGTCCATGCATGTGAAACCACATGCAGCATTAGTGTGCGCCACATGGACTCAGCAGGCAGCCCCTGAGCACAGGTGCGATCCGGCCCCAGGGTGGAGTGGGGGGGCCTCCCAGCACCTGCCATGGCTGGAAGCAGGCTAGCCACAAGGGCACAGGCATGACCCCAGATACACCTAGGAGTGCCCCACACAACACACAGGCATGCCTACACCTGCGAGGCACCACCCTCTCCCAGGAACAGTGCTGCTAGCCGCAGTTGTGTGTGTGGACACCATGAAGGGCCAGGCTGCTCTCAGCTCCTCTGCTGTCCTTGAGGGGATCCCACTGTGGCTGGATACTTCCTTTGCCCGCTTCTCCATGGGCTGGAGATAGGGGTGGGAAGTTGGCAGCAGGGCCGGCCTTAAGCCGATTTGGCCGAATCGGGCCCCGCGCCTAAGGGTGCCCTGCTCCCCTGAACCCGGAAGTGCCAGCGAGTTACAGAGCCGGGGGCCCTGTTCCACCAATATGTGGAGCTGGGTCTCTCCCCCGGCTCTGCCTGGAGCGGGCCCCAGCCCCCCCCCTCGTCGGCCCCCCTGTGCGGCCTCCCACCCCGCCCCCAGAGCATCCCCCTCGGGTCCACCGTCCCTGCCGTGCGTGGCTCCCCCCGCCGGCTGCTGCTGCTGCTGCCATGCACAGCATTGCAAGTGGGCAGGGAGGACACCCGGGCATGACATGACGTCACGGCCCGGGATTTTAAAATTCTTCGGAGGCACGTTGCGGGGCTGCTTCCAGGTTTGGCCTCCAGGGCCTGAGCGCAGACTCCGGCCCCGCAACATGGAAGGCAGAAAGTAGGAGCGGGCGGGGGGTGGGGGTGGAGGGGAGGGAAGGGAAGGGAAGGGCCTGAGGGGAGGGGAGGGAAGGTGCTTGGGCGAAGCGGCATGAGGGGAGGGGGGAGAAAGGGGAAGGCATCAAGAGACAGGGTGGAGGAGAGACAAATGGCAGGGGGCCAAGTGCAGACAATGACGGAAAGGGCAGGAGGGGAGGTGTCAGTGGGGGGGACAGGGTGATGCTGGGAGAGGAGAAGGGAGGGGAAGGGCATTGGGGGATGGAAGGGGAGGTGCTGGGAGAAGGCTTGAAAGAAGGGGTGGGCATGAGAAAGGTGGGGATGGAGCAAGTCATGTGTGAGGGCACAGAGGGGGGAGGGGGACGGGCAGAGAGTGGTGAGGGGGTGGGCATCAGGGAAAAAGAGGGCAAAGGGGGCAGGGGCAGTAGGGGAAGGGGGAGGCACGAAGAGGGTGCAGGGCTAAGGGAAGGTGCAGGTTCCAGGGGATTCTGGGGTGAAGCAGAAGGGCAGACACCTGCAGGGGAGGGACCAGCACCAGAGGAGAGAGGAAGGGCAGGTGTGTAGAGGAAGGTGTTAGGAGGGGTAGCTCACATGATCAGAGTGGGGCTACTGGAGGAGTGGGCACAGGAGGGAGAGAAGGGCTGGTGGGGGCAGGTCGCAGGAGGGCTGAGGGCAGTGAGAAGGGCAGGAGTCAGGACAGCAGAGGAGGGTGAGGAGTTGGGGGCAGCAGGCACCAGGGAGATGATGGAGCAAGGAGGAGACATGGCAGCAGAGAGAAAAGGTAAAGGTTTATAAAATATTTATTAATAACTTGGTATGCTGCCCACGGCCAGTTTGTTTGCGCCCCGCAGGGCAGTTTGGGTTTATGTGGGGATCGACCCGTGGCCGGCGAGTGGGAGCCAAAACAAAAAAGTAGTCAGTGTAATGATCTTCTGTTGATATGCGTTTTAGTAGTTAAATTCTTGGACTGTCATTGCTCATGAAAAGTGCTGTCACATGGGTAGAAATCGGGTAAATATTGCATTTTATTAATATCAGCAGAACTGACTTAAATGGGGCCTGTGTGTTGTGTAGTCTTGCCTTAATCTTTGTATTCATGCCTGTCAGTGTGAGAGAAGCTATTTGTATATATTTGCTTGCATATGCAACCACACTTAAATTGAGGCCCTCAGCATGTTCTGTAAGTATCAGTGTGGCCTCTGGGGCTTCCAAAGTTGAGTTGCCCTAGCTCATCCCTGACAGGTGTCTGTCTAACCTGGTCTTAAATATCTCCAGTGATGGAGATTCCGAAATCTCACTAGGCAATTTATTCCAGTGTTAAACCACCCTGACAGGCAAGAAGTTTTTCCTAATGTCCAACCTAAACCTCCCTTGCTGCAATTTAAGCCCATTGCTTCTCATCCTAACCTCAGAGGCCAAGCAGAACAATTTTTCTTCCTCTTCCTTATGATACTCTTTTAGATACTTGAAAGCTGCTCTCATGTCCCTTTTCAGTCTTCTCTTTTCCAAGGTAAACAAGGCCAATTTCTTCAGCCTTGCCTCATATCTCATGTTCTCTAGACCTTTCATCATTTGTGTTGATCTTCTCTGGACTTTCTCCAGTTTCTCCACATTTCCTGAAATGTGGCACCCAGAACTGACATGACACTCCAGCTGGGGCCTAATGTAGATGGCTCATTCCCTGCCTAGGGGACGTGAGACTGGGTGGGTTAATTTCCAATCCTCCTGTTTATTCTTTTCCTAAGACAGGAGGGCACAGTAGTTCTGCCCCTTGCCTGAAACCTTGTGCAGGTGTTAAACAGCTGTCCAGCCCACCCTAGAGGTGACTTCATTTCAGCATGCCTGAAGCAACGCTGCACCAGCAATGGACAGGAGAATGGCTCCCGGGCATGGTTTGCTCATGACTGCTTCAGTCCCGTTGATGGGCCTCATCCTCTTTTCTTCCACTCCCCCGATTTGCAATGGAGCTGTAGACTCTGGGGGAGAGGGGTGGAGGCAGGCAGAGGTGTCTCCCTGCAGCAGATGTAGACATGTCTCTGTATTAATCATTCTCTCATTGAAGTTTTTAGCTTTGTAGTGAGTCCTTTTACATGGAAACTTTGTATTACATCTTGGTAGAATAGTCCCTAGGACAAGTGAGGCAGAGACTGTCCCTGTGGGGTGAATGAGGTGGGAATGGATAAGGCGGAAGGTGAGCACCTCTGGGTAGTTGCAACGGTTGGAGAGGGGATGGAAGCCAGATCCAAGATCAATGAGCCCTGGGAAGTGGGCCCATTGAAAGGAGACTGGACCTGTGGATGCCTTGGGGGTCTGCAGCAAGGGCCTGCTTTGGGAAGCCCCCTCTTTGGATATGAATTTGGCAGCATTGAGACGCCACCCAAAAGCAGGCGCCACAGACACTAACTGCAGATTCATGGGACAGCTCTCACAGATCTTGCACATGTATAAGATGATAGATCTGGGGGGGGGCAGTTGCGTAGTGAGGGGGCCGGAGGGGTCAGTTGCCCCTGGGAGAAAAATAATATAAAATTTAGTTAAAAATAGATGTGTCACGTTTTTAAAAGGAATACCATATCTCTTGCCTTTTGTCTATTTTTGTCTCTTTAGGCCCCCAGTTAAAATTTTCAAAAGCACTTGAGCGACTAAAGTCATTTTTGAAAATTGGACTTGGAAATCTAAGCTCAGATTTTCAAAGGTAATTAAGCTCCTAAAGAGACAGTTGCCAACTCGGATCTTCAAAGATATCTATCTGATCTTTATACACTTTTGAAAATCTGGTCATAAGTGTCCTAGTCAGTTCTGAATGTGAGATGTAGGAGCCCAGTCCTAATTCCTTCAGGCTTTTTTTTTTTTTTTTTTTTAATTTGAACATTTATCTACACTAATTTCCCCTCCTTTCTCTTTCACTATCCAAGAAGTGCATGGATCAAAATTATAGGTGCTTTGTGAATATATTGACTTGAGAGTGGAAAGATTTCATATTGTCATGTATGATTCCTGGTAACCCATCTCAAATATGAAAAACTAGGTTAATACCTGTTCATATCAGGAGCTGTTGAATTCAGTTCACCATTTGCAGTATCTCATTAGGATGCTTAGTGGAGAAGATTTTCTTTTTTAATTTATTTATACTGTGGGCAAAGCATGGGCTCACAAGAATTCCTCCATTGTTTCATCATGAGTCTCAAAACATTTGGCGTTTTCTAAAGGCCTGGAGTCAATTGATTATGTAGGAATCTCAGCTTTCATTTAAAAAAAAGTTCTCTATACTTCTGGGCCTTACAGCTAAGGAGGAAAGCTTTAAAACATGAACCCTAAATACTCAAGAAACAAAAGGCCAATAAAAATCCAACGTTTTATTTTTAAAAAATCTTATGATTTGTAGACCAGTCTCATAACTTTGTGTAGGCGTTTCTTGTGATTTTTGGGTTGGCAATACTGCTCTTTGACTGATGAATTTAGAGAGGTCTCTCCCTTCAGTTTCCCTTTCCACCCTCCTTTTTTTGTCACAGGTCATCAGAGAATCATAGAGACAATGGAGAGTAGGGTGAGTCCATGACTATGGTTAATGCTTGGTCAGGGTGACTAACTATTATCAGCCAGTGGTCTGAACGAGCTATCTACTGCCATCTGTTAATCAACTGTAGGAAAAGGCTTCACGAGCAGACCTTATTTATATAGACAACCTACTTTACCACAGAGATCAGTAGACACACTTGCTGTGTCAAGATGATCAATTTTGGCTCTTTTGGGTTGAAATTCACTTAAGACTTGGAGCTGGGAGAATGAAATGTTGTTCTCCATATTGTATGATTAAAAGGTTAAAGACCTGACCTTAATATGACCTGGCTTAGGGTCTACCATAACTTGAACACTAAGCAGAGGATAGTGAGTCACATCTAACTGAAAGTCACAGAAGATGGAAACAGGTTTTATTTCTGGTGGTGTAGAGTCTATTTGGGAGTCCTCAATTATATCTGACACTTTACATCCAGTGTTTAACGGAAGAGCTGACTAGAATCAATTGAGAGTCCTTGTCTTGTCTCAGTGATCGCTTGAGCAAAAATCATTGATAAAATCTTGTGTAGACTGACCTTGGACTCAACATGCAGGCAATGTGTTGAAGGGCAGTGCAAAGGAGGCAATGGTGGTGAGGTACCATATTGCCTAGTGAAATCATTGGTGCTGAAATCACTAAGGACTGGAATTTGACCACAGAACTGACACTTTCTTAACAAAGACTCCATTTTTGCTATTTAAAAAGTAAATCAATGCAACAGAAAACTGCAACGCTCTCTGGCAACTTTTTAAAAATCAAACTTTAAACTTTATCAAAAAAATTGGATAGTTTGCAATTGAAAATATTTGACCTACACTTAAGGCAACTGATTTAATTTTGTGTAAAATTTAGCATAATAAAGGATGGCGCTTTTTTTGAAAATGTTCAACTATATTGATATACATTTTGATCAGATCTACTTCTGATGTGATATTTGTGTGTGGTTGTGGTTTGTTGTGTGTGTGTTTTTTTTTTCTCAATAAAAAATCCTGGGGGGTGGGGCCCGACAAAACGGTTTGAATTGGGCCCCGCACTTCCTAAAGCCGGCCCTGCTGGCAGCATGATCCCCTGGGCACCTCGGGGTCCCTGAGAGGCAGGGCCTGCTGTGAAAGCTACATATGGCTTTTGCTTCCGGGACATCCCCCTCCTCTGGCCTGAGGCATGTTGGTCGCTGCTCAGAACGGAGGGCATGGCCTCAGGGACAGTATCTGCATGGATGACTGGCTGCCTTTCCCTCTTTGTGTTCTCTCCAGCCGGATCAGTCAGGACTAAGGGGTGAGCCACACCACCCGAGCCAGCCGCCAGAGTCCAGGGTACCCAAAAGTGCACCAGGAAGACCTCATGTGGCAGCATGTCAGTGTTCTGTGCAACATGCAGCAGACCCTGGTGCAGAAGATCTGTGAAGATGTGGAGTGGAGGAACTGCGCATGGGACCAGCTCATGCAGTGGTGCGATAGCATGTGTGCCATCATGCGTGACATGGTACACCCCCTGCTGTGCCCATTCCCCCTCCACTTCCCCCACATGTGATGCCTCTGCTCCTTCCCCAAGCAATACCCATGCGATGGCTATGCCTTTCCCCTCTGCCCCTCCTGCCATCCCTGACCCCTCGTGCCCCCCTTCCTGCCCACCCACCTGCGGTCCTCGGACCCACCCAACCCTAGGTCAAATGAGGTCCCCACACCCAAGCTGGCACATCTAGCTGCACTCCATGCCACTCCGAGCCCCCCTCATGCTCCAGGTTATGAGTCCCCCTCCCCTCCAGGTTATGAGCCCCACTACCCTTTCTTTTTGAAAGATCAATACAGAGTTCATTTTGTTGGAAACCAAACAGGTGTGTTTATTGAGAGGTCAGGGAAAGGGCAAAGGGAAGGGTTGTGGTGGGGAAGGGATAGGGCAGCAAGCCAGAGGCCCCTATTGGGTGTCCGAGACAGAACAACAAAAATGACTGCCCGTCGCAGGTGAGCCATAGCCTGTTACACCTGAAAAGGCTGGTATAGGGGGCTCTGTCTGTGAGGCGGAGAGCTTTCCATATAAGGGCATACAGAATAATTATCTTTCCCTGCTCACTCCAACCACTGCAGTAAAGATCAGCCAATGAGGTAATAAGTGACCGGGCAATAAAACAGGCAGCCGAACCCCCTCCGAGTGGGGAATCGCATCGTGTGAACGCCTGGCCTGATCACCCAGATGCCTTGCACCCCCCGCTCTCGAGTCTTACTGAGCGTATTCCGAGTTGGTCGACCCGAGTGGAGACAGTTTATGAGCATGTGGCTGGTACTCGTGTTCCTGCTGTCTCCAGAACTGGTATAACACCCCTTCCCCGCCATTATCCCCATCCCGATTAATTTCAGTTATCCTTGTTGCCTGTCAAGCTACAGTTGCGTAAAAAGTTATTGTGTTAGTTTATGAATAGCTGTTGTTAAGGTTTTTGACTGTTCTCGTTTATAAAATAGTGTAAATAGTTAACCTTATGAACAATATCAGTATTAATTCGACTGTTCCTAACCCCTGGGCAATTATTGAGAACTATTTTGATTTAGAAAAGCCTCAGGGAATTGTTTTGTATTGTCTGATAATTTGCTTATTTTTCATTCTGATGATTGGCATCCACGTATGTGACTGAGTTCCCAGTCACAAGGTGTCAGAGTCATCACTCAAATAAAATCAGTTTTCCTTTTGTAATGCCAAGTCGTGGTCTCATCCTTTCCGGCATCCCTTTCGAACTTCACGTATTGCTGGGACCAACATTGGGGAGGCCCTAGGGAGAGTTACTGGGGTCCTTGAGAGAACCGCTCCCTCAGGACCTCCCAGATATGCACCCTGGCCTGAAGGACCTGGCGGATTGCAGCTGGGTCTCCCCAGAAGGGTCACCCCTTGCAGCCAGCATCTGCCCCCCACCCCAGGAGAAAGGCTTCCCTCTTCTTCTCCACAATGTTGTGGAGGACACAATATGCCACGACCTCCTTGGGAATGTTGTGCTCCACAATGTTGAGGCGGGTCAGCAGGCACCTGAACCACGCCTTGAGGCAGCCAAAGGCTCACCCAACCTGATCCTGGCCCAGTTCAGGCAGGCATTAAATTGGTCTCTGTTAGGGTCCAGGTGTCCAGTATATGGCTTCATGAGCCACAGCATGAGGGGGTAGGCTGTGTCACCCACAATGCATAATGGCATCTCATGTCCCCAACCACAAAGTCCTAGTGGGGGAAGAACGTGCACACCTCCAGCTTGCCGTAGAGGTTCGAGTTGCAAAAAATTCGGACATTGTGTGCCCTGCCCGACCACCTGACAAAAATGTCCATGAACTGTCCACGGTGGTCAACCAGGGCCTGCAGCACCATCAAGAAATAGCCCTTCCTATTAATATACTGAGCCACTTGATGCTCCGGTGCGCGGATTGGTATGTGGGTCCCATCTATGGCTCCAGCGCAGTTTGGGAACCCCAGGGCAGAAAATCCAGCCAAGATTAGGTCCAGGACTCCCAGACAGATGACCCTCCACAGCAGGATTGAGTTGATGGCCCTCAACCTGCAGAAGGAGACAAACACACAAAACAGAGAGAAAGAGAGGGAGTGCCTGAGTCCTTGGGCGGTGCCCACTCTTTCCCACCCCTTCCCTCCCAAATACCCCAGGAGCCACTCCCTATGAGGCCACGCCCCCAGCAGCAGGGCTGTGTGAGGGCCAGATTTCCCCCCCACCTCAACTCCACCCCACAGTCCCCAACCCCTTTCCCAAGGGTCCCCTTCCAGGACTCCCCATGCAGGGACTGCAGCCCCAGAGTGCCTTACCCCCATGAGGAGGGCCCCGATGGTGGACTTCCCCACACTGAACTGGTTGCCCACCGACAGGTAGCTATCTGGGGTGGTGAACTTCCAGACAGCGATAGTGACCCACTTATCTAGGGGGATGGCAGGCTGCAGGTGGGTGTCATGTCTCCGGAGGGCAGGGGTGAGCCAGGCACATGGCTCCAAAAAGGTGGCCTTCCACATGCAGAAGTTTTGGAGCCACTGCTGGTCAGCCCACCGCTCCATGACCAGCCGGTCCCACCAGTCTGACCTGGTGTCCAGCCCCGAGACATGCCTCTCCACAGAGGCATGTGGTTGTAAGGGTGTTGCTCCCGCACACAGAGAGAGGGTCTCCAGAATGCGCTTAGGGTCGAGCTCGGTCAGGACCAGGAAGGCAGCCAGCACAAAGTGCCAGCTCCAGCTCCATGGCACAAAGGAAAAAGCTGTGGTGTCCAAAAAAGCTGGGCAACCACAGCAGGTACTGCGAGAGCTGTGCTGTCCCTCGAAGAGGTAGCAAGCAGGCTGCAGAAGCAGAGAAACGCTGTCCAGAGGGGTCCCTTTAAGTGCGTGTCTCTGCAGGGCTCCGACACCAGCACTCAGAAACAACTGGTGACCTAAAGCCCTGGTTGAAGTGGTTCCGGATGGCCTTTTATACTAGACAGTGTCCAGTCTGGATGCTTTCTTTCACAAAAGCTCATCGCTTTTTCGATGAGCTTTTGTGTGTGGAAGCGCTCTTTTGAAATAAGTTCTCAGAAGATCTCATACAAAAAAAAACTTATTTTGAAAGAAGCCTGCAGTCTAGACATAGCCTACAACTCTTACTCCCAGCCCCATGTCCAGAACCTCCATCTTCAACCCACAGTTGTTGCTGGATACAGAAAAGCATGATAAGAGGCAACAGAAAGGGACTGTGGCCATAGGGAGCCTTATACTCTGATAAAACTTCAGAGAAGCCTGGAAATGCTCCTCTGTTCTCCTTCCTTTATTGCTTGGAGCCCATGTGCTTCAGGGAGTCTGGTGGCTGGAGACTGCAGAAAGTTTTACAGAGAGCAGCTAGATGAACTGCAGCCCATGGGGCAGCTACATGAGTCTAGCCTCACAGATCTGGAGCAGTTTCAGCTCCACCAGTAATCCCAGCAGTGCATCAGCCACTCAACACCATGTCACTCACAACTGTGGCATTGTTGGTTGAGTTTAATTCTGTTATCTAATCACAGTGCTCCAATTCAGTGGACTCATAAGTCACCCAAACTCCCCTGAAAAAGAACATCCCAAAAGGGTTTTTGAGATCTTTGTTTAGGATGCAAAGTGTCTCACCTGAGTTGTTTTGACTTCAACTATTTTCATTGGTATTTAGCCACTACAATTAAGTTCTGATTTGAGGGAGGCTTACTGCATGATCTTCTGGATTTCATGTTCCAGCTAGCCACACACTCACTATCTTTGCCCATTCCCCTTGTACCTTCCCATTTGAGACTCTGCTTTGTCACTGGTCATCTGTGGTTTTTTTGCTGGCACTCCTTCATTGTCTAACTTTCCTGAGAACTTTCTTTCTTCCTCCCATCTAAAGCCACTGTCTGCTTCCTGCAGATCCCTCATAGGCTTCACAAACACCAGCTAAATTTATTGAGAGACTCTCTTTCCCAGAAAACCAGGAGATCACTGCGTGACTGAATCTCCAAATTACCTATCTCCAAATGAGGACTGAACACTTTGACGTGACATCTTTGATTGACAGAGAAGGTGACTGATCTCTTCCTCCTATACTGGCTAATAGAACATCTCATTTTACCACCCAACCTGGTCTCCTGAGAAAGTGGTTCTCAATGTGGGGCATAGTACACAGAGATCTTCCAGGAAGTACATCATTTTATCTAGATATTTGCCTAGCCTTTCAAAAGGCTACATGAAAAGCACTAGCAAAGTCAGTAGAGACTAAAATTTCACAGTGACTTGTTTATACTGCTCTATGTACTCTACAGTGAAATTAAAGTACAATATTTATAATTATATGATAAAAATGAGAGAATAAGCAAATTTTCAGTAATAGTGTACTGTGATACTGTTGCATTTTTATGTCTGATTTTGTAAGCAAGTCATTTTTAGGTGAGGTGACATTTGGGATATGCAAGACAAATTGGACTCCTGAAAGTGGCACAGTAGCCTGGAAAGGATGAGAACCACTCTCCTAAGCTCTTGCCTGTAAATTCTGAAGCTCTTTCCTTCGATCAGAAACACAAATAATGGACCATTTGTGAGCCCATTAATAATGCTTCACTTTATAACACAGGCCAGAGACCTTCCCCAAAATAATTGTTGAAGCAGATCTTTTAGAAAAGCATCCAATCTTCATTTTAAATGGTCAGTGATGAGGTATCCATGAATAGCCTTAGTAAATTGTTTCAGTGGTTAACTATTCTCTATGTTAAAAATGTATACCTCATTTTCAGTCTGAATTTTTCTAGCTTCATGTCATGTTTTCTAGACTCAAGAGCCCGTTATTAAATATTTGTTCCCCTTGTTGGTGCTTATCAGTTATGATCAAATCACTCCTGATCCTTTTCTTTCTTCAGTTAAATAGATTGAGGGATTTTTATCCATCACTATAAGCTAGATTTTCTAGTCCTCCCTAATTCTCTATTTCAATGTCTTTCTTGAACTGTAGACACCAGAACTGGATACAGAATTCCAGCAGCAGTTACACCAGTGCCAAATACTAAGATAAAAGTACCTTTCTAGCCCTACTTGAGATTCCCTTTGTTATGTACTCTAGGTGACAACCCATTTGATCATGGTGTCATGCTGAGGGCTCATCTCCAGCTGAATATTAAAATTAAAATTCCAGGCCTCCCCACCAGATCTTTTTCAGAGTCACTCTTTCCCAGGAATGTGTCCTCTATGCTTTAATTACAGTGTACAACTTTTGTTCCTATATGTATCCATTTGCATTGTCCACCAGGACTCCCAGATGGCTTTCACAGTCACTGTATCCCATGACAGAGTCCTCTATGCTTGAAATATGGCCCACAATCTTTGTTCCTATATATTTACCTTTATGTTTACATTTTATCTAGTGATTGAGATTACTCTGTCTTGGAACTGTCCCCCTCATTATTAACCATTTCCCCAATATTTATGTCATCTTTATTAGTAATTATTTTGTTTTCTTTCGGATCATTGATAAAGATGCTATATACCATAGGGCTAAAAACCAGTTCCCTATTGGACCCAGCTACGAACACACCGGCTCTGTGATGATTCCCCATTTATAATTATAATTCCTCATGTATTATAAATAGTCATTTAGGCTACGTCTAAACTACAACCCTCTGTCGGCAGAGGGATGTAAATTAGATGTTTCGAAAGTGCAAATGAAGTGGGGATTTAAATATCCTGCGCTTCATTTGCATAATCGCGTTCTGGCGCTGTTTCAAACAAGCGCCATTTCGAAACTGAAACCATGGTTTAGACACAGTTTTTCCAACAATGGGGCAATTTTTCGAAAGATCCAAGGAGTACAAATCCACTTCATTTGCACTTACAACTTCTAATTTACATCCCTCTGCCGACAAAGGGGTGTAGTTTAGACACGGCTTCAGTTTATAATCCACATTATATTCACCATATTAATTTTATACCATTCTTTCATCTAAATGTAATGTAATGCCAAGTCAAACACCTAATAGGAGTCTAAGTATGTTACATCAATATTATTACCTTAAGCAACCAAACTTGAATCTCATGAACAAAAGATATCAAGTTAGACAAGATCAGTTGTCCCTAAACTCATGCTGTTTGACATTCGTTATATTACTTTAATTTCTATAAGAATCAAGCTATGTATTAGCCTTGCCTTTAACATGCCTGGGATCAATGTCAGATTAAAAGGCCTATTATTAATGAACAAAAGGTCTAATAGCACTTTATAGACTAACAAAACATGTAGATGGTATCATGAGCTTTCGTGGGCACAGCCCACTTCTTAAAATGACCAGAGTTATGAGTATATGCCAATATCTTTATGGCTGACCTTGAACAACGTTTCCTCAGCTCTTGCCCCCCTAATACCCCTACTGTACTTACGCTACATCGATGACATCATCATATGGACCCACGGAAAAGACACTCTCAAAGAATTCCACAAGGATTTCAACAACTTCCACCCTACTATCAACCTCAGCCTAGACCAGTCCACAACGGAAATCCACTTCCTGGACACTACAGTACAGTTAAATAATGGACAAATTTCCACTACCCTATATTGAAAACCCACCAACTGCTACACTTACCTTCATGCTTCCAGCTTCCATCCCAGACACATTTTTCAGTCAATTGTATACAGCCAAGCCCTATGATACAACTGGATTTGCTCCGACCCCACAGACAGAGACAATCACCTACAGGATCTTTACAGAGCATTCCTAAAACTGAAATACACACCTGGGGAAGTGAAAAAACAAATCGACAGAGCCAAAAAAAAAAAAAAAAAAAAATACCCAGTCATGAACTACTTCAAGATAGACCCAAAAGAGAAAATAACAGAACTCCTCTTGTTGTTACCTACAGTCCACAACTCAGACCCCTCCAACGCATTATACACAATCTACAACCCATCTTAGAAAATGATCCCTCACTCTCAGAGGCCTTAGGAGAAAAACCTATCCTTGCTTACAGATAATACTGCTCTACAGCCAAAATGCTTCTGAAATAAATGTAGTCAAACTGTACTAATTCTGGGTCACTGAGAACGAAAATGATGCTTAAAATTGTTGATTGGCTCTAGTTTTCAAGATATGCTATTGGGTCGGTATATACGACCCTTGACTTGGGAATGGCGGAGGATAAGTGAGTTATAAAGGGAAGGGATCTCAATTTAAACCAGAAATGACTAAAATACATCTTTGACTGGATCTATGAATAAATCTATGACTGGGTTTGGACAGTACTTGCTTTTAGGCAAAACAATGAATGATGCAATCTGAAGCTGGTATTGCATCATACATGATATGAATTGCATCATGTTATTCCTAGAAGTCATGGATGATGCAATCATAACGAAGCTTACATCACTCTGCTGAACAAATTGCCCTATATCAGCTCTAGAAATCATACAGTGTCGTGCTCTCTTATTTGTCAGTGTTTGATTTTGCAAAGGGACACATTTCTGTTTAGCCAAAGTGAGCAAAGATGCCTCGTACTTGTGTGAACAGTGCAGATAACTTCTGCTATGTTTGTGGTGAAGTGACTTTTGCATCACAAAAGCGCAGTATAACCACTATGGTTAAGAAAGCCTATCACCTTTATTTTGGCTGCAAAATTGGAGATCAGGACAAGAGGTGGGCCCCACACATATGCTGCAACACTTGTGCAACAAATCTTCGCCAGTGGTTGAACAGGAAAAGGAAATCTATGCCTTTTGCAGTGCCAATGATTTGGAGAGAGCCAACAGATCACACCAGCAATTGTTACTTCTGCATGGTGCCTCCAGTTGGGAAAGGTGTGTCTAAGAAAAAGTGGACTGTGCATTATCCAAACATTCCATCAGCTATACGCCCAGTACCCCACGGAGAAGGACTGCCGGTTCCTGATGCACCAGAATCATTCTCACTTGAGTCAGACAAGGAAGAGGAAGAGGATGAAACTTCTGGTCCTGAACCATCAATGTCACAGGACCCACATTTTCTCCCATCCTCCTCCTCTGAACCACACCTCATAACAGAAGGTGAACTGAATGACCTTCTCAGGGATTTGGAACTACCCAAGAGTAAGGCAGAGCTGTTGGGCTCCAGACTACAGCAGTGGAATCTCCTGGCAGGTGATTTTTGAAGTGTTACATAAACAGGACAGGTGAAATATTATCATGTAAAGCAACCATAAACACATGAAAAGACCTAGGTTTACAATTTATGATTAAAACTCTATCTACACAATATACATAGACGTAAAATGTAAAAGCTTAAATATCTTGGAAACAGTAGCCAATCAGTTGTTTTAATTGTCATATTTGAATTCAGCACAACAAAATACATAATAAATAGCACATTTTATCTCTGAAGCAGACGACTTCTAAAAAAATTGTAGACCAGTGTAACCCCCGAACCTGAAACGCATTCTTTCTGGTAACCATGCCACACAATCACATCATAAGCCTCCAGGAACCCAGCCCTGCAACCAACAAAGATGCCAACTCTACCCATATATCTACACTGACAAATTTATCACTGGAGCTAACAACATAAGCCACAAAATCAAAGGGTCATTTGACTGCACATCTAGTAATTTGATTTATGCCATCAAATGCCAGCAGTGCCCCACTGCTATATATATTGGACAAACTGGATGGTCTCTGCGGGAAAGAATCAATGGACACAAATCGGATATACGTAAAGGGAACACACACAAATCTGTTGGTGAACATTTCTGCTTACCTAACCATACTTTAACAGACCTGCAGGTGGCAGTCTTGTCACAGGCCAGCTCCACAAGCCAAATACATAGGGAAGCATTGGAATCTCACTTCATCCACAAATTCCATTCACATGCTAATGGACTCAGTCGAGATACTGGCTGGCTAGGACACTACCTACTCCATAACCACTGAAGGTGCTAACAGCTCTGTGAGTGGTATCCTTCCTGTCTTAGCATCTATCTATTTACTTTGATCTGCTTAGGTTTAAGTACCCATTCTCCAGATACTTAATGATGCCGTCTCCCAACCCTCTTCCTTTTTCCCCTATTTTCTTTTTCTCCCCCCTCTCCTTGCCCTCTCCTATTTATTTCAAGTTTTCTTATCCCCTACTCATAACTCCGGTCATCTGAAGAAGTGGGCTGTGCCCACGAAAGCTCATGATACCATCTACATGTTTTGTTACTCTATAAAGTGCTACCTGACCATTCGTCATTTTTTTCTGTATCAGACTAACTCAGCTATCCCCTGAAGCTCCTATTATTAACCAGGTCATCCCAGTTGCCCATTTTAAATTTTGGCACAACATTACTTTCTACTAGTTCTTTGGAACATTCCCAGTGTTCCAGGACTCATTGATATTTAACATTAACAGTTCAGTGAACTCCTCGACTAGCTCTTATTAAATTCTTGGATGCAATGTATGAGACCTACTGATTGAATATTTTCTAATTTTAGTAGCTGCTGTCTAACATCTGCCTGACACACTACTGGAATAGAAAGTATTATCAGAATGAATAACTACATCATCTGCTTCCTTCACTACTACAATACAGAACAGAAATTTCTAAATTAAACTTTATTGGACATAATCCTTTGGAACATTTCTATTTTGATGAATCAGCATTTCCTAGTGGAAATACATTTCACTTGAAAATTTTCAACCATCTCTAGCAAACACATTCTAGCACGGTTTAAAACTCTAGCATTAAGAAACCAAGTTGTCTGGGGAGGAGGGACATTGAAGAGTCAGAGGCGGGAGAATAGAGAAATGTTCCCCCTTATGGGTAGTGACACCCACTGGTACATCTTATTGATATGTGCATAATAATTACAATAAATAATTTTCCTCGAGAAGTGTCAATAAGTTAACTGCAGCTGCAGAGTTGAGCTTCACAGAAACAAGTTTAGGTATCCCAGTCAGTATCTATGATAGACCATGCACAGTAATAAAGGACACAGTAGATATCTGTGATAAGCACTGTTTAAATAATAAAAGGACACAGTAGATATCTGTGCACTATATTATGTAATAGAAGACCTAGTCAATAACTGTGACAGACACTGTATCAAACAACACAGAACTCTGTATTTGTTACATAACAGAGGACTCAAGTGATAACTGTAATTTGCACTTTGTCATTATAAAAAGACCATCTTTATATAACCAGGACATAAGGAAAGTCTTGCATTCACCTTGAATACTGTATCCTGGGTCTCTGTGTTCTCCATATGGTATCAGAAACAAGACCAAATAAAGACTCAATGGGTCACAAAACACCCCTTCAAAAAGGCAAGAAAGGAAAACAGACAAACAAGCCCTTTTGCCCAGCCAAAACAGCACAAAGGCTGCTGCACAGAGCTAGCAGCAAAACAGGCAGAGAAGAGGCCTAAAGACACAGAAGGGCCACAGAGACACAGAAGGGCCACTACTACGGTGAGTCCAGGCTGCAACAAGGAGTGAGGATAGGAAAGCAAGCAACATTGAAGCTAAGGAAAGGCCCCCAAAATGCCAGTTTGCTTCCTTAAAAGACCACACCTCCTTATTCCAAAAATAGGTTGCAAAGAAATTAAACAGCCATTGGCACAGGAGCTGGTAGCTGGATGTTCCTCATCCCAAGAGAGTACCCTCCTCACTGACCTGCAGGATTCTTCTCTCACCACCGGTCTTTCAGCTTTCATGATTATTTATTGATGCACAGTGGCACAGCTTTAGCAAGAGCCACCAAGAAAGCTCCATACCTAGCACTTACCTAGGAAATAGAAACCCAACTTTAAATTCTATAGCCCCATCAGACAGCAAGGGGCCTGAACCCCAGTCTCCCCATTCATGGGTGACTGCCTTAACCCCTGGAATAAAGGCTACAAGGGAGGAGTCAGCCCCTCTTCCTCTGGCACTTTTTGGGTGCTCAACTCCAGGAGAAATTCACAGCTAAGAATCCCAAATGGAGACAAGTGTGCCTCTTCCTCCAGCTTGGATTTAGGCTCCTAACTCCCCTTGAGGGGGGGTCTTAGACCTCACCCTCGCCTCAGCCTTTCTTACTGGTTTGTTTAGGCAGCTCCCTGCTCAGCATGCTGACTTTTGCAAATCCTTTTTTGAGGTACCTACCTTTCCCCAGGTATTGCATAAGGTGCCTGTGCATGTAATTCAGAGTTGTGAATTCCACTAGGTCAGTGGCTCCCAACCTTTTCAGGCAGATGGATCCCTTTTCAATCTATTAAAATTTTACAGACCCTCCCCCCAAAACAATATAGCTGTGCCTGCAGCCTGCACATCTCTCAGCCCTTGCTGCTTCCTAAGACACGTCCCTCAGCCTGCTTGAGAAGCAATGCGGGCTGAGGGACTTGCAGGCTGCTGGCAAGGAGCCTCTCAGCTCCGTGCAGGCAACCAGCATGTCCTTCAACCCACGCTGCTTCCCGCGGCTCGGGAAGCAATGTGGGCTGAAGGATGTGCTGGCTACAAAATGCTCAGTACATTTATTTTAATTTATATTTTAAACTTTCTGCGGACCCCCTACAGTACCATCATGGACCACCAGGGGTCCACAGACCACAGATTGGGAACCGCTCGGGGCCGCCCGTGAGCATAGCAGACTCGGGGGTCGCCTAGGGCACCGCCAGCCTGGGGTGCCCGATGATGACATCACGGGGCGCCCGGGCACCCAATGATTACATCACGGCCATTAATGGCCGTGCAGGCAGGGCCACGGATTGCGTCTTCTACCTGGGGCGCCAGCTGCTGCAGCCGGCCTCGGGCCGCTCCTGGAACCACTGCACTAAGTGAAAGGGCACCAGTGCCAGCTGTCACGCTGGGTAATTTCCAAACCACTTATGAAGCCACGAATACATTTTTCCTTGTGATACAGGGACAGACAGGTCAGATTTAACAAAGTCCCATCAGAAAGAACAACAAAGTCCTCCCTAACACTAATTTGACATTTCATTTCAGAGATACTGTAGGAGGTGCTCCTTGCCCACCATAAGACATTGGTAGAAGAGTAAAGTCCTAGACTGTTGCTAAATGGCCCTAGGGATAATTAAATGTTGAAACAGAGAAGTGGCACAGATTCAAGAGATATGGAAGCAGCTCAGAGAAAGGCAACAAGGTGCAGGGAATGAACCAGGACTGCTGTGTAAAGAATCCTGGAGGTGCAAACTGGAACAGAGGATGGGCCTGCTTTCCCCTGCCAGATGCTGTGGCAGTGAAGCAGAATGTGGCCTGAGACTGCAGGAAAGAGGAACACTGATACTCATCTCCCTCTCCCCTAGTAACCTGGCTGAGTTACAAAAAAGATGCTGTCGTCCCTAGAGCAAAGGTGGGACTGCAGAGGAGAAACTGATGAGATGTATCCACTAGAAGGGATGTTGGCTTGACGAGGCTAATCCCCAGAACCACCTGCCATCCATCACACCACTCAAAAAAGATCTTGGCCTCATTGTGGATAGTTCTCCAAAAAAATCTGTTCAGTGTGAAGTGGCTGTCAAAAAAGTGAAAAGAAAGTTAGGAACCATTAGGAAAGAGATGGATAATAGGACAGAATAATAATATTGCTCCATAAATACAAGGTATGCAAACACCTTCAATAACGTGCACAGGTCTGGTAGCTTCTTCTCAAAAAAGACGTGATAATTGGAGAAGGTACAGAGAAGAGCAACATAAAAGATAAGGGGTATGGAATGGCTTTCATATATTAGGAGAGATGGGGAAAAGATAGACTGTTCAGTTTGGAGAAGAAACAAGAGAAGATATGATAGAGGCCTATCAAATCATGGATGGTATAAAGAAAGTGAGTAGGGAACTGTTACATAGAACAATAACGGGGCTGATTAAATTAATAAGCATCAGTTTTAAAACAAACAAAAGGAAGTACTTCTTTAAACAATACAAGGTCAATCTGTAGAATTTGTTGCCAAGGGATGTTGTAATGGTCAAAAGTACATAACTAGGTTCAAAAAAGAATTAGATAAGTTCTTGGACGGTGGATCCATTAATAGCTGCTAGCCAACATGGCTAAGTCTCTGACTACGACATGCCAAGACTAGGCAACACAAGATGCACCACTTGATAATTACCTGTTCTGTTCATTCCCTTTAAAGCATCTTGGATTGGCCACTATCGGATGACAGCATACTGGGCTAGATAGATCAGTTGTCTGACTCAGTAAGGCTGTGCTTATGTTTTTATGTTAATGTGCCAACTGTTCGATTACAAGATGTTGAATTGAAAACCTTATGAGACATCTGGAGTTTTAAAGTGGTTTTCACTGCTTTGTACATAAAAGAATAGGATATAAATAAAGATGCATATGAAATAGTCTTCTTTTTCTATTGTGTATTTATGCTCAAATGGCAACATGTAGAAGGGGTTATTTGAGTTAAGATGAAGAAGAGTCCTTGAATAGGGTTGTGTGAAGTTTGATGGAATTTTCCTCTCATATCTCATGCATTTAATTTACGGTGTTTTCTCTGTATTTATTCTTTTGCTGTATACTTATGTCTCTCTTGATGGGTAAATGTCACTATGTATGTATGTGTTCCATGTGAGGTTCTATAACTTGAAAGATTGCTTTTCTTTTTTCCTATATTTCCACTCACTGTCCTGTATTATCATTTCCATGAAAAGTCATTATGTGTTTTTATAAATAAACACTCCCACTATGTAAATGTATACTATTAAACCTGCTGGTAAATAATTAAAAATGTTATAGCAATCTTGATTAAAATGATTATTAAAATGTCCTTCTTACCTCAATCAATCAAATGCATAAAAGGCCTATGCAGAGATAAAAGTAGAGAGATCAAAATACACTAAGGAGGGAAGGAAAATTCCATCCACATTCATTCAGTTATGGGAATGGGCATTTTGGCACCCAATTGTGAGGGATTGTGGGTCTCAGATCAAGGACCTAGACAAGCCCTAGGCCACAATCACCACCAAGCAGCTCACAGGTACCTGCAGAAACTGTAAGCTGGTGGACCCTAACTGCCATAGACACCACTCATGATTCTCCTAATTGGAGGAGATGTCTATCCCCTGTGATTGGCTCAGACTTCCTATTTAAGCCAAAAGGAGGCACAGTAAGTTGTCCAATCAATTAGGTGAATCTCTGGCTAGCTGCTTGTGACGGGGCGCTACTGCCCCGCACTCCAAACCCCGCCGCTCAGGTCCTGTACAGGGCGCGGCAAGCAGGGGCGAGTGCGTGCACAGTGTGCTCTCACGCCGCCAACCAGCTGTGCAGGGTGGCGCCCGTGTATGATGGGGCACTACGGCCCCATACCTTAAAACCCCCCCACGTCGGCCAGGGACAGGGGCAAGGGTGGCAAGTTGGGGTGAGCACAGGCGTGGTGTACAAGGGGGGCCGCCAAACAGCTGTTTGGGGGCAGTGTCCGGGGAAGGAGTGTAAGAGGGCAGAGAGAGCATGATGTGGGGAAGACAGGACGTGGCCTGGGAGAGTATGAAAGAGGGAGGTACCCACTGGGGAGGGGCAGGACGCCAAGCCAAGACACGGGTAATTTGGAAAGGGAGTCGGAGAACCGAAAGGGGTGGAGGGACGGAGGTGGTGGGGAAGTTAAGAGAGTCAGGTAAAGCAAGAGGAAGCAGCCCAGGGCAGGGCGTTTGCAGGTAGCCCGCGGGCTGGTGTGTTTTGGCGGGAAGCCCCGCCAGCTGGACCGGACCGCACTAGGCCTTAGGGCCCTGGGCTGGGGTCCATGAGTGAGGGTGGGCCCAGACCCCCCTCTCCCTGCTGCCACCAGGCGGTGTTAATGGGACACATCTCATCCAGGTGTGAACTATCCCAAGACAAGGTTTAAAAGCTAAGATTAGCTAGACACGACACGGGTCGGACTTTGGGATTCGTGGGATGGGTGATGGTTATGGTGTATAAATAAAGGCACAGGGTGATACACTCGTACACTGCTATATTGGATCCTACCTTTTAACCTTCTCCCTGATCTGTGCCCCATCCCATCCATTGACTCTGGCTCTGACCCTTGGCTTGATTCCAGACTCTGACAATGCTAATGATTCAGATGGGATGAACAGATCAGGGCCATTATTGAGAGATACCACCTGTTCTCTAGCCCTGGCACTTGGCAGAGGCTTAGCCATGCTGGCTGTAAGGGTTGTGACTCCCCCTACTGCGCTGCCTGTCATCCATTTTTGGGGAATTGGCTCGGACGGCGGGAGGCGCTGTCCTCCAACAGTGCCCACACAGCCTGGGCTTTACCCCTTCCACTCGTTCTCCGGCGTTTGTCTCTCCGCCGCATCCCCTCAGCACAGCGCGGGAGCGGCGTTTAAAACTCCTGCCGTGTCCCGCGCCACAGGGGGACGTCATACTGACGTCACCGGATCGCTCCGCCCCTCCCGCAGTGTCCGTACCGCGGCCGCCAGCTGGTCCGCGGCCCGCGTACACCCGGCACAATGCCGGTATGCGCCTCACCACCGCCCGAATAGGGCGCTTGCCGCGGGGGCTTCAGTGCAGGGCTGTGGGGCCCCGTCACACTGGCCAATAGACATTCCTGAACCCAGCCTCCATGAACTTATCCAACTCTTTTGCGAACCCAGTTTTATATTTTTGGCCTTTACAACATCTCTCTGCAACAAAGTCCAGAAATTGACTTTGCATTGCATGAAGAAGTAATTCTTTTTGTTTTCAACCTGTTGTCTGTTAATTTCATTGAGTGACCATGGGTTCCTGTGCTATGTAAAGGAGTAAACAATATTGCTCATTCACTTTCTCCACACTATCCATGATTTTATAGACCTCTATCATATCCCCCTTAGTTATCTCTTTTCCAAAATGAACAGTCCTACTCTTTTTGTCTCTTTCCTCAATATGGAAGCTTTTCCATACCTTTAATAACATATCTTTCCCTTCTCTCTAGCTTTTCCAATTCTAATATATCTTTTGGGGTTACCAGAACCGCACACAGTATTGGAGGAGGGGGATGCCCTGTTGATTTATGTCATGGCAACTTTGCCACCTCATTATTTTACCCCTCTGTCTAGATCATTTATGACTATCTTGACCAGCACAGGTCCCAGTGTAGATTCTTGGGGGACCTTGCTATTTACCTCGCACCATTCTGAAAACAGACTATTTATTCTTACCTTTATTTCCTACCTTTTAACCAGCAGATGATCCATGAGAGTACCTTTGTTTAAAAGCCTTTGGTGTGGCAAAGGCTTGCTGAAAGTCCAAGTACACTGGATCCCCCTTGATCACATGTTTGTTGACCTCCTCAAGCAATTCTACGTCATTGGTGAGACAAGATAGCCTCTTACAAAAGAAGTTAGGCTCATCCACTTGTAATTGCCAGGATTGTCTCTGGAGCCTCTTTGAAAAGACAATTGACCTTATATTAGCTATCCTTCATTCATATGGAACAGAATGTGGGCAAGTGGTTAGCTATATATCAGAGTAACTCTTGGATGAATACCATCTGGTGCTGGCAACTTTTCACTGTTTATTTTAGGATGCACTTTTCCCCACAGAAACTGCAGTCCTACTATTAAGATATCCCTTTATTCAGGTTTCCTAATCTTCTGAGTCCTCCCCACACTCTGACATTGCTTCTTAAGGCCCCAATCCAGAAAAGCATTTGAGCACATGTTTAGCTTTAAACACATGCTCATTTTCTCCACTGGCTCCAATCTGACTGTACCTCTGCTCAAAGCTAGACACATGGTTCAGGGTTTTGTTGGAGTGAAGCCTTAAACTTACAATCTTCTCTTCCACAACAGAGGGCCTGCTGCTGACTCCTGACTCTCCAAGTAGCTCTCAGTCAGGGAGTAAAAGAGTTCAGCCACCCAGTTGGCACATTTGGGCCAGAGAGGACCAGCAAGACTACTTACCCTGCTCCTCATCCTGTTTAGCCTCTGCTACTTTCCCCACAGGTAGCTCCCCAGACCAAGAGAGAGACAACGTGGAGTCTGGAGTGGGGGCAAAGAAGGAACAAGTGTGAAGAGACAATAGTCGGTCATGTTGGCGGGAGGAGATCCATATACCTTGGGAACACCTCCTGTATGAATGTGGGAACATGAGTTAACACAGGGCATGATTCTCTCCTTATGCAGTCATCTCTCCTTGTGCAGTCATCAGCACGTATATAAGGCGAATGTAAGACACCATCAACTCAAAATGGTAGCACTGTGTCCAGGAGCCAATGACTCCACTGTGAAGTAATGACAGGTAAATGCTGACTACTGAAAGGCAAACAACACACAACATTTGTGATTAACTTGGTTTTCTCATCCTTATCAGTAACCAGCCTGCAAATCACTCGAGAGCTGGAATCCATCATAAGCAGACAGTGCTCTGCCAGTCCTGAAAGGAAAAGATGGTGTTTGCACTAAAAAGGAGATCACAAAAATAAACCAGCAAGCCTATTGTTTTAATTAAACTATGATCATTTTGTAAGTTAAACAGACTGCTGGCATTCTGGATTTTGCCCCATCAAGCCTGATTCTGTCCTTGATTCCTAAGTGAGATTATAAAAGAACTAGAATATAGCTGACCATTATATTTGCCAGCCAATGTGCTAATCATTTTTATTCACTATAGCAAGCACAGTGGAATTTGCTAGCCACTATAGCAACCTAAAATCACACAAACCTAAATGAAATTTTTTTATTTATTTTGAGGAAGAAATTCTCAGCTACTTCCTGTGTCAATGGAAATATAGATAATTAGTAATAAGTGGTTAATTTTATTTGTAGTTCATGCATAGGGTAAAAACTACAAGTTTTCTGGGATGGAACCAATCTCAATTTACACTATTAAGAAGAGAGCTGCCTTCAGGATTTAACTACCTGAGGTTTGCCATTAGGCCCCAACCCAATACTATACACATGCATGGCTGCGTCTAGACTGGCAAGTTTTTGCTTTTGCGCAAAAACTTGCCAGCTGTCTACACTGGCCGCTTGAATTTGCGCAAGAGCACTGACTTTGTAATGTACAAAATCAGTGCTTCTGCAAATACTTTCACGCCCCGCTGGAAAAGCCCTCTTGCACAAGAATACTTGCGCAAGAGGGCCAGTGTAGACAGCGAAGAACTGTTTTGCGCAAAAAAGCCCCAATGGCTAAAATGGCGATCGGGGCTTGCTTGCACAAAATCGCGTCTAGACTGGCCATGGATGCTTTTGCGCAAAAGCACTTTTTGCGCAAAAGCATCCGTGCCAATCTAGACGCTCTTTTCCGCAAACGCTTTTAACGGAAAAACATTTCCGTTAAAAGCATTTGCGGAAAATCATGCCAGTCTAGACGCAGCCATGTAGTTTTACTTGCTTGAAACCAATGGGATTATGGAAATGAATAAAGTTATTCATGCATATAAAAGTAGTTGCAAGAGTGGAGCTTTATCATTTGTTGTCACTGTGGCATCCCCAGAAATAAGGTGGATTCCTATGACCAAGGTGCACAAACCCACAGAGCATGCAAACACAGCAAAATTAGATAACTCTCTAAAACTAACATCATCACTGTTTGCTCAATGCAATCATCAAAGCACTAACCCTTGCTTGACTTGGTTAATCATTACTAGATGACATTTTGCTTTAATAATGCTTTTCAGCAGTATAAATAGCAAAGCGAAGTGCAGCACAATCCTGGCGAACACCCAGTATCCTTGGAATCTGTTGTAAGTAATCATTTTACCATGGGACTTCAAATGTGTATTACCAGTGTTGCATGCAATTTATTTTATGCCATTTGATTCACATGGTGGTGCCTTTTGTTCTGTTTGGTACAGTGAAATCTGTCTTGAGTAACCATTCCAGGGAGCAATAATCATGGTGATATTTAAAATGCAGTGAATACTTTAGCTGATCAGAGCACTGCAAAAGCACTAATTGACTAATTTAACAATGTGTGGGTAAGTAGTTATATGGTGACATTAATTTAATAGAGACTTAACACAAAAATATCCCATTTAGGCTGTGCTACTTTATGAATGAAATCCTGACTGCACTGGAGTCAGGGGAAAACTGCCATTGATTTTAATGAGGACAGAAAGTAACACCGTGTCTTGGGGTATCACTCACGATTTTATTGCAAGTCTTGTAATATTTGGTCTTAAAGTCCAAGCTCCAGGAGTTAGATGAGGGTATGACCTTAATCTGGCCAAGGGAGGTTAAGTTAGATATTAGGAAACACTTTTTTTTTTTTTTAACTCGAAGGAATAGGCTTCCCAGGAAGGTTGTGGAATCCCCATCATTGCCGTTTTAAGAACAGTTTGGACAAAACTGTTCACACATACAGAATGGGAAGCGACTGTCTAGGAAGGAGTACGCAGAAAGGGATCTAGGGGCTATAGTGGACCACAAGCTGAATAGGAGTCAGCAGTGTGATGCTGTTGCAAAAAAAGCAAACATGATTCTGGGATGCATTAACAGGTGTGTTGTGAGCAAGACACGAGAAGTCATTCTTCCGCTCTACTCTGCGCTAGTTAGGCCTCAGTTGAAGTATTGTGTCCAGTTCTGGGCACCGCATTTCAAGAAAGATGTGGAGAAATTGGGGAGGGTCCAGAGAAGAGCAGCAAGAATGATTAAAGGTCTAGAGAACATGACCTATGAAGGAAGGCTGAAAGAATTGGGTTTGTTTAGTTTAGAAAAGAGAAGATTGAGGGGGGAAATTATAGCCGTTTTCAGGTATCTAAAAGGGTGTCATAAGGAGGAGGGAGAAAACTTGTTCATCTTGGCCTCTGAGGATAGAATAAGAAGCAATGGGCTTAAACTGCAGCAAGGGAGGTTTAGGTTGGACATTAGGAAAAAGTTCCTAACTGTCAGGGTAGTCAAACACTGGAATAAATTGCCCAGGGAGGTTGTGGAATCCCCATCTCTGGAGATATTTAAGAGTAGGTTAGATAAATGTCTATCAGGGATGGTCTAGACAGTATTGGGTCCTTCCATGAGGGCAGGGGACTGGACTCGATGACCTCTTGAGGTCCTTTCCAGTCCTAGTATTCTATGAAACACCTGTCAGGGATGGTTGGTCTAGATTTATTTGGTTCTGCCTCAGTGAAGAGGTTTATTGATCTCTCTAGGACCCTTCTGGCCCTACAGGGGGATTCTGAGATTTTTAAGTAAATCTTTCTTAAGTAAATCTCTAGCTCTCACGATTGCAAAGGAAACCTTGAAAGTGTGATCCCCCCTTAAAAAGTAAAAGGAGTTCGGTGGCACTTTAAAGACTAACAAATGTATTAGGGCATAAGCTTTTGTGAGGTACAACTCAATATCACATGAAAGCTTAAGCCCTAATACATTTGTTAAGCTTTAAAATGCCAACAGAGTCCTTGTTGTTTTTGCTGAAACAGACTAACATGGCCCCCCTCTGATCCCACTGTGTACCATAAAGGCTCAAAGCCCAGAAAGTAAATAAAAAGAACCAAAAATGTTTGTTTGGGGTTTTTAAACTCACATGATTGTTATATCACCCCATTTCATTATTTTTGAGGGCCTGGCTTGTGATTTTTTAATACCTAAGGCTGGCAATGCTGAAAGAACCAAGTCCAAATTATATTTGATTCTGACTATGAATTGAAAATTGCAATGCAACATGATGAACTACGAAAATTAACCAGTCAGACACAAAAACAACCAAAGCAAGAAAAAAAACTATTATAATTTTGTAGTGAAATATGAAATAATCAAAAATACACTAGCAATACAGAAAAATGGAATTCATATTGAAAAGTAAAACTGTAATTGAAACATCCTGTCTGAGCTACTAAAATAACTTTCTGAGCTGGGACAGTTAAACTAAATATGTATCTCAAATTCCAAGTACATATAAGTTGGCTAATAAATCGGCCCATATACAATTCCAATAATATTGTATATTAGGCACTAAAAGAGATGAGAGCAAAGAATGGAGGGGGCTTTGATGTGAAATTAAATATTAATGGATTTTGATAATAATTAGATAAATTATGAGTAGAGCTGAGCAAACAGTTCACAATTAATAATTTATCCAAATGAATGCAAAGCATAGAGTTGCAGAGAATCTGTGAGCAAATTAAGCTGAGGTTCATGATGTATGAGAGTTGATTTCTTGTCAAATGGTTTTATTCATATTGTTTGGCAACCATTTGCTCTCAATATTCAAATTAGACGCTTTGTAAAGCTAGTCAGATAAGCCAGGAGGTATTGTTTTTGTGTCCTGACTGGATGAAAACTCAAGAATATCCATTTAAAATAATACGTGTGTGAATTTAAAACTTGGTTTCTATGAACACTTGCAGATGTTCTACTTTTCTGAAATATTTACAAACAGAAGTCAACTTTTCACAAACGTTCATGCTTTAAAAGGATCAAATATTTGCAGAACGACAATAAAAAGATACAAACACAAATTAAGTATATTCCCTGAAAAGTAGAGTGACTATTCACTGAAAGTATTTTGTAATAATATTTGCCCTATTCTATTGCAGTATTTTTCTATTTGTGGAATGTAACATCACACTTTCTAGAGAGGGGTTTCCACTTAACTATCTCACTGTTACACAGAGTGTAAGAGTTTTTTTGGAAATGCAGCATCTTGTAAACCTAACACTAATTAGAGTATTTAAAGGCAGGGAGGGACCATGGAGGAATCAGTTCATAGGCAATAAGAACCAGTCCAAACATGTCCCCTCAACTTGTATTCCATTTTGGATAGTGATTCCTGCCTGCCTAACTCTTCCCCGTTTCTTGACGAAGGAGATGTCTGGATCTCCTAACTCAGTGGCCTCCTATTTTGAAAAACCTTAGAGCCTTAGTGTCAAAAATAGTCTCCAGCACTGTAGTATTTTGGCTCACAAGATGTGCCATACTTTAGACAGGCATGTGTCCATACGAGTAAAGTTTCATCCACTGCATATTTTCCCCGCTCTATCCTTTGGCCCCAATTAAATACACAATATCTTCAGTGACCTATCCTTGCTTCTTCAGCATTAACACTGGATGGTTGTGGGGATGAGGGAGCATGCAGGAGAATTGTGGGGAGCTAAATGCATCATTAAGAACAGAATTGGGCCACACAAAAACTTAAATCAGTGACGAGATTATCACAGGATCACTTATTACATGGGGATGAGACACTAATTTTCATAATTAAGTTTAATTATTTATACTTACTAACCTATTTGTTTTTTCCACACACAGTAGTTCCACTGGAAGATGAAGCCTGCCCTCTATCTGTGTTTGTTACTTGCTGGGCTTCATACTGTTGCCCATTGTGATCACCTGCCTGACCACCATAATGGACATGGTGACCATAAAGATACAGTTCATGAAGAAAACCATAAGAATCATGCAGGCAAACTATCCCCCAGCAATGCTGATTTTGCGTTTAGATTCTTCAAGCAGATTGTCTCAGATGCACCAGAGAAGAATGTTTTCTTCTCTCCTATCAGCATCTCTACTGCCTTTGCAATGCTGGCCCTTAGTGCTCAATCAGCCACCCTGACTCAAATTCTGGAAGGACTTGCCTTTAATCTGACAGAGCTTCAGGAGAAGGAGATACATGATAGTTTCCATCATCTCATCCACATGCTAAACCATCCTGACCATGAGCTCCAACTCGACATGGGGAACGCCCTATTTCTGAAAGAAAAACTGAAACCACTAGAGAAGTTCCTTGCTGATGTCAAAAACCTGTATGAAGCAAAAGCTTTTACTGTCAACTTCAAGAATACTGCAGAGGCTCAGAAACAGATCAATGATTATGTAGAGAAGAAAACACATGGAAAAATTGTTGAATTAGTCAAGGATCTTGATCCAGAGACTGCAATGATTTTGGTTAGCTATATTTTCTTTAAAGGTAAGTAGACATATACATTACAGACAGATGTCTGTTTAATATACAGTAGAAGCTTCAGATGGCTAAGTATATTTGGTCTTAGAACCTAAGAGAATAAAACTATAGTTCTTTTGTTATAATTTATGGGTAAATGTCCAGATTGTTAATCTTGTACACTGACCTCACTTGACAGTTCTCAGGTCAGTCCATTATGATTTCAAATAAGTGTTCATGTAGAAAGAAATGGGTAGAAAACCAAATGTCCACCTTCCTGTTCACTTAGTGGCAAAAGCAGATACAGGTTCACTCCTCTATGAGAGGAACACCCCCCTGTCACCCAAGGCATGCAGCAAACCTGCATCATCATTGAATTTTGGGGCAAAAGGAGGTCTATATCATTCCCTTACAGGTACTTCTTTCATCGGCAACTAGAGTTTTGTGTGGAGAATGTTAGAATGTTACACCCCTTGCTTCTCCCCCTTTTTGCTTGTAAGCATTAAGGGATGAGTGAACTACCTGATCCTTCTTAACCATCTTTTCCACAGGTTGCTTGATTCCAAGGTGGCAGGTCTACTGCAGACCAATATTTTTCAGACATGCTTCATGTCTTATTAGTATGACCATCAATGCTGCCGCAATATGGCATTGTAGAATGAAACTAATCAGTATAAGCAGATTAAAGCAAGTTTTAATGCTCACTATGGTCCTGATCAAAAACCCACTAAAGTCAATAGGAGTCTTTCCATTGAAATGAATGGGCTTTGAATCAGGACCTCGGACTACAACACAGGTAAAGTGGGCTTCATCTATAAAGAGTTGCACTTATCTTACAGTGAAACTACATGTGCTCTCCAGAACAGAGTGTGAGTCTGTAGCATCTGAATGACCAGCAGCCATAGCTCTCCAGCTGCCCAGCTCTGAAGGCAGCACACTGCCAATAGTATTGCAAAAGTACAGGTAGCAGCACTGAAACCCTTCAACCATAGTTTTGCAACCTACCCCCAACTACTTTAGGGGTCAGGACCCCTTCAATTACAACACTATGAAATTTCAGATTTAAATAGCTGAGATCATGAAAATTACAACTTTTAAAATCCTCCGACCATAAAATTGACCAAAATGGACTGACTGTGAATTAGATAGGGCCCTAGGCATTGTAAAGCTTATTGTAATTCTTAATGTTTCTGGGGTGCTCCACACTGGTTAGGCATTTCTGTAGCCTACAACTAAATGCATGTTGCAAAACAAATAATCCATTATACATAAAAATGAGCTTTTGAATGCAGAAACACATAACCTGACATGGTTCACCAGCACTACACGTGTAATTCCTCTTTTCCAAAATATTCAACTGCATTCTCTTTCTTTCTGTTAGGCAAGTGGGAGAAACCTTTTCAGCCAGAGCACACTACAGAAAGAGACTTCTTTGTAGATGAGAAAACAACCGTTAAAGTTCCTATGATGCACAGAATGGGCATGTTTGACTTCCATTTTGATGCAGAACTGTCTTGCACAGTGGTCCAACTTCATTACAATGGAAGTGCTACAGCATTTTTTATTCTGCCTGAAAAAGGAAAAATGAAGCAGGTAGAAGATGTTCTGCAGAAAGAAACTGTGAACAAATGGTCACGCTCAGTCTGGCGAAGGTAATCTTTTGGTAATCACGTGGCATTTCAAAATATTATGGAGTCATCCATTCAAATATGTGGGCATGGCACATCAGGCATGCTGTTTTACTTTGAAAAGTTAAACACTGAAAATAGCATCCGGGGATTCCATGTTTGTCATCCCTCAGTGACTTTAAATCAAACCTGCTCAGCTGAATCATTTTTTTTTTCATTGCCAATCCTGCAAACTCACCCTGAGCTTTCAGAGTCAAGCCGGGTTCTTTTTTTGGCTCAGGCATCCCTATCTATAAAGATCCTGTAATTGGAATATGTTTAATTATTCTTCCAGTTATACATGGTTTGGAAAAGAATTCAGCTGTCTCACCCAGAGCTGCAGGGCAGTCAGGTATAAAAAGTAGTAAAAGTGTGTTTGAATCATTCATGTGCTCAGTTTGGTTGAAGAAACAGACACAAGTTCTTCAGTCACTTTTCAGGACAGGAAAGCATTGTGAAATATCTTGACAAATTGCCAGCAGTATTAACACTTTTCATAGGCCAGAATCACAACTACCAGGGAATATAAGCACATGATTAAAGACTCCAAGAATTTCATTCTCTGAAACAAGAAAACTATGACAAACTCTTTAACCTAGCGTATGTCTACACTGCAGAATTTTTCTAGAAAAACGTCTGTTTTTCCGGAAAAACTACACTCACATCCACACTGCAATTACATTCTTTCGACAGAAAGTCAAAAGAACGCAAGGGTTTTTCTGACAGTGGTAAACTTATTTTTACGAGAAAGAAGCCTTTTTCCAAAAGAGCTCTTTCGGAAAAAGATGTATGTGAACAGGGAAGAGGGTTTTATTTTGAAAGAAGAGGATTCCAGGAAAAAGCACAGGTGCCCTGGTGGCCACTGTCAATAGTAATCACAACTTAAATGTGAGATAGCATCCAATAAATGTGGACACTATCTTTTGAAAAAGCAGATCGCTTTTTCAATGCGCTTTTGCTATGTGGATGCTCTCTTTCAAAAGACGTTTTTTCTAGAAGATCTCTTCCGGAAAAGCTTCTTCTGAAAGAAGCCTGCAGTCTAGACATAGCCCTAGAAGACAAGGGGTGATGGCACCCTCAAAATGTATTACTTATTCATTTTTTAAATCTGAAGAATATTACAAGTGCTTGTCATAGACATTTACGAGGATCATTCAATTACATGATCAACCAGAGTTATGGTAATAAGTGGATTTCCTGATTTTCTAAGGTTTTATTTTTCAAACTATAGTTGTCTGATGAAGTTCTGCTAGCTCCCACAACTGGTCTCAACATCAGTTACAGTGTTCCACTACTGCAATTTGCTGGGGAGAGAAGAGATGCTAGCACCATTACAGAAGCTGTATAAATCAAATCATGACTTTCTCTACAGAAGCCTTTAATTCTCATTTAACAAAGAGTTGTGTTAACTAAAATAGCTGCAGTTTTGTAAAGCATTTGGTGCAGCATCTAACAAAATCTTACTAGATAAATTAGCTTACATCAGTTTGGATATGGGCATGGGTTAAAGGAGTGTAATCAAAATGTGCTGCTGAAAAGCAAAATGGACCTGATCTAAGCCCAGTGAAATTAATTGGGATCTCCCAATATATGACAGAGGGTTTTGGATCAGGTTCAAAGTCACGTTGAGCCAGGAGTCCACTGAGGCAGAGATCTGTGTTAATCTTGGTCATATTTAACCAGCAGATTTACAATTTGGTTTTCTGGTGCTGTTTTGCTAGATGATACTAAATGGGGACATGCTGCAGAGTCATTGAGGAAACTGAAATATAAAGCATCACAAAGGATTTAGAGATATTGGGCAGTAAATTGGATAGCAGCTGGTAATGAGACTCTTAAAAATAGTTAATATAATTCTCAGCTGAAAACTATGGAGCTAAATTAATCGTTGGTTTAAGTCCAGTGAAGAGCAAAAAAATGTGAAAGACCATGTGAACTAAATTACCAGTTCTAGGCTTGGCACAATATCACCGAAGTCAGGTGCATTACAACAGAGATAAGTTAGGCCCATTATCTGCGTTGCCATTTGAAAGCACTGGAAATCAGAGGGACAGTTAGTAGGTACACAAAGGAACATGCCTACTCCCCGAGGTTTTTCTGTTACATCACAGAAGCTAAATAACTTGCACACTGTACTCTGACCTAACTGAAGTATTTTAGACTAACAAAACATGTAGATGATATCATGAGCTTTCGTGGGCACAGCCCACTTCTTCAGATGACCAGAGTTATGAGTAGGGGATCTGAAAACTCGAAATAAATAGGAGAAGGGAAAGGCGGGGGCCGAAGAGGGGAGGAGAGAGAACGATACTCTGTCTCCCACCCCACTTCCTGTTTTTTCTTTAAGTATCTGGAGAATGGGTGCTAAACTTAAGCAGATAAAGATCAAAGTCAATAGATAGATTGCTAAAACAGGAAGGATACCACTCAGAAAGCTGTTAGCACCCTCATTGGTAGAGTCCCCACCAACCTAAATCAAGTCTAAATCAAGAATCTTGTTGTGTTTCTTCTTCTAACAGCTCAGTAAACTTGTACATCCCAAAATTTTCAATCTCTGCTACCTATGACTTAAAGAACCATCTCATCAACATGGGCATTACTGATGTGTTCACCGACCAAGCCGATCTATCTGGCATAACAGGGGAGCGTGAGCTGAAGGTGTCAAGAGTAAGTGTGCAAATGCAGGGGTTCTCTTTTCCTTTTCAAAAAGATACATTAAAATGTACCTTGCATAGCACAGTGTCACTATGTCAGATCACCAGTCACAATGGGACAGATTAATTCCTGGGCTTAACTTTGCTTAGGTCAGGAGGTTTAAAACCACAGATGAATTTGGCCTGATGTCAACCTGGATTTCAGATTAACCCTTTGCTCTGAAAAGCTACATCTACACTACAGTGGGGATTGATGCTCTGAGACTGATCCATTAGCAGTTGATTTAACGGGTCTAGTGAAGACCTGCCAAATGGATCTCAGCTCACTCTCCAGTCAACCCTGTTACTCTACCCCGGACAAGAAGAGTAAGGGAAGTCGATGGGAGAGTTTCTCCTATTGCCCCCTCAGGTGTAGACCCTGCAATCATGGTGTAACTCGACCTACAGTACATTGACTCCAGTTACATAATTCACATAGCTGGACTTGCATACCTTAGGTTGACTTTCTGTGGTTGTGCAGACATAGGATAAGGTGTCTTTTCTTCAACAGTCCTGTAACCCTTTTTGAACCAGTCTTAAGACACCTCTGCTCCAGGACATATGTGAGTTCCTCTCCAGCAGAATGAGAGGGTGAGCAGGCAGCCTGATTCTCAACAGAAGCTGCCAAAGATATTTGGAAGATACTGTCCAGCCTCCTGCTTCAGGAAAGCGGGAGTGGAGTACAGGCTGGCCACCCCACTGAGTCTGGAGGAAGTACACGTAGGGAGTAAGAAACTGAAGGGCATTCCATGCCCTCTTCCCCCTCCCCACAAGAAGGCAACTCAAGGTAGAGATATCATGAAAGAGTGGGGCAGAGAAGGAAGAAAAGAAGACAGGGTTCAGAGATATGTTTCAGATAAGTATCAATGTTTTTGGACTGATTTCTGGAGTTATAACTGGATGTCATTTGTAGCGGCTACTTAGATATATTTGCCCAAATCCCTTCAGTTGTTTCCTTTCCCCCAGGCATAAAGAGAGTAATAAAAGCAATTCAGAGGCTTCGCCTATATTTATTAGTCTCAGAGGGCATAAAAAGTACTTAAGTCTTGCAGGAGCCTTGTGCTGGTCCTCTGCACACAGGTGAATTTCAGCCCCAATCCCTCACAAGCCAGTTCTTCATCTCTTCCAGAGATCTTGGAGATCTGGGAGTGAGGCTATTTTTTGTAGACTGAAACAACATCTCTTTCATGAGGGGAGGGTCATACACGTCCGTCATGTCCAGTTTGGGGCACCACAGTCTAAAAAAGATGCAGACAAATAGGAGTCCCGAGGAAAGCAGCTACAATGCCCCCAGGCCCATCCCTTCTGCCTGAGGCCCTGCTCCTTCTGGGGGGCATAAAGCCATCCCCCCTGCCTTGCCCAGGGGTGTGGTGAGTCTGTCAGCCTCACTAGATTCTCAGAGATGTGGCAATTGGTAGAATAGGAAAACTTCCTCTTTCTGCAGTTTCCATTCAGTCCTGTCCATCTGCCCGCTCCTCCCCAATAGACTTTCTAAACAGCTCTGAAAGCCATCAGATTCACCTTTACTTATAAGTTACTGTTCTCTGTTCAGAATCACAGAGTGTGCTTTATCTCATACAGGCTGTGCATAAGGCTGTGCTGAACGTTGACGAGAGAGGCACAGAGGCAGCGGCAGCTACTGCCATTGAAATAATGCCGATGTCTATGCCTCAAACCATTGAATACAACTACCCTTTCCTAATGCTGATTTTCGAAAAAACTACCAACAGCACACTCTTCATCGGAAAAATAAATAACCCTCTCGAACATTAAGTGCTATCAATTCAGATGGCTATTACTAAATAAAGAAGCTTTGCAACCTGAAGTATTCCTTGCTTTTTTAGGGGATATTTTCTCTCAGCATCAGAACCACTAGCAACTGGTGCTGAAAAAGATAAAATGGGCTTAAGCAGCATGGTTATCTGATGTGGGCAGGAAAAGTGTTTTTTTTTATTAGAGCAGCAAGGAACAAAATTCTGATAGCTGAGACTAAAGAGATTTTTGTAAGATTTCTAGATTCCTCAGCACACAGCCATGGTGATTTGCATCACAATAGAAGCTTCTTGTTTAATTTTTGGCTGTCAGCTAATGTACTTTGGATAAAATGATGAACTATTTTGTGTCTCTATCATAGCTGGAAATGTAGCACTATTCTGGGAAGTGAAGGGAGCTGGCGATTAGGGAAGGAAGGAGAGGAGAGAAAGCGAGATAGGAGGCTAGCATTTTACAAAGTTATCATTGGGAATGGGTAAACTTATTTTAAGCATAGATAAGAAACTTTTCCCTCCAATCTCAAGCCTGGGCTCATTAATAGCATTGAGCAGGCACCAAGTCTTTCATGCGGTCTGAAATGTGCAGCTTCTTGAGAAACTGCAAGTGCTAATAATACACCATGAAAAAGGTTGTACTCACAAAATATCCAACCAAGTGTTGTACATTCAGCAAGCCTGGATGGATTGGGTGGGTATTTGAACTTCAACTCTGTTAAAGCTGCACCCATCTCATGAGTCAGTGTGGAGAAATAGCTGGATGAGCATGTGATACGTTTTCACTAGTAATTATAAGCACTGGGGAATCTTCATCGCCCATTGACAGACTCCTTTTTAAAGGAGTTGAGGAATGAATATACACAATGGGCCAGATTCTCATAACCAGATATGCAATGCCAGATTCCAGCCTAGTTCCAACTCACAACTAATGCAGATTTAGTGCTGGTCTGAGTTGTCTAGTACCTCCAAAGGACTGCTCAAGCAACCAAATATTGGACAGGTGTAGCAGCCACACACTCGCTCCCTTGCTCCCACCATAAACTTCGCAACTGAGTGGTCTCAGAGAGGGTAGAGTAGGAATCATGCTGGTAATTCCACCCCCTGAAGAATCACCCCAGACTGGAGTACCTCCCATTTTGCAAGAGAGTCTCAGTAAAGGCAAGGATGTAAAGCGCATGAACAGTTAGAGGAGGGAAGCAGGAAAATGACCTCAAGTTGGAGCACAGATTCACAGATTCCTGGGCCTGAAGGAACCATTGTGATTGAGTCTAGTCTTCTGTATTATTCAGGCCACAGAATGATTCCTAATGCAGATCTTTTAGGGGAAAGAAAGAGATTTAGAATCTACCACCACCCTTTGTAATTGTCCCAATGGTTAATGGCTCTAATTGTTAAAAATGTGACTTATGTACAGGCTGAAGTTGTCTAGTGTCAACTCTTCAAGTCATTAGACCACATTATAGCTTTCTCTGCTAAATCGGAGAGCCTGTTATATTTGTTCCCTATATAGATATTTATAGACCAGGCCTGGGCAAAAAACGGCCCGCAGGCCAGATCCGGCCCACCAAGCCACTGGATCCAGCTCACGGAGGCAGCGGGGAGCTCCAGGCAGGCTCCCCACCTTGCCCTGCAGCCCTGCGCGCCGGGCACAAACATGGCTGCAGGGCTCTGTTTCTGTTTTGAAACTGGAGGTTAGGGAGGAAGTTTTAGGAGCCACCCTGCCCCCAGCACATTCCCATTGGTTGGTTTCTGGCAGAAACCAGCCAATGGGAGCTGCTTGTTAGAATAACAGGCAGCTAAGAAGAATCACGCTCCCTCTCCTGGGCTCAGTTATTCATGAAGCACATGGCCCGGCAAGCAGGCTGGCTGGGAAACATTTTAAGCTCTGCAGGCAGGCAGGTTAGTTTGGCAGCTGACAAGTAAGTCTCTTGGTCACAGACTGCTTCTGGCACCCCAGCCCTTTCCTGCCCCAACTCTCTGCCCCCCCACTCAACATACCCAAACCCTCTGTCTCCCTCTTACACTCACCCGCTCCCAGATCTGGCACCCCAATCTCCTGCCCCAGATCACAATCCCCTCCTACCCTAGGTCACATCCCAAACCCCTGCACTCCAGTCCCCTGCCCTATGTTACAACTGCCTGCTTCATCCCAACTCCATCCCAGACTCCAGTCTCCCTTCTGCACCCCAGTCCCTTACCCCAAGCTCCCTTCTGCACCCAACCTCCATTCCAGATCCCACATCTCCATTAATATCATGGAAGAGTGCGGCCCTCGACCATTTTCCAAAATCTTGTAGTAGCCCCCCATCAAAAATTATTGCCAACCCTTGTTATAGACTGTACTCAACTCACCACCAGCCTTCTCTTTGTTCTGCTGATTCGAGTAAGTGCATTGAGTCTATCAGGCCAGTTTTCTAATTTCTTAAACATTCTTGTGGCTCTTCTCTGAACCCTCTTCAACTTATCAAGGTCCCTCTTGTACTGTGGGCACCGGAGCCAGACACAGTATTCCAGCAGCAGTTGTACCCATGCCAAATTTAGAGGTAAAATAACCTCTCTGTTGCTGCTTGAGATTCCTTTATTTATGGATGTAAAAAAGAGTAAAAACACTGCCTCCACTTTCACAGTTCAAAGGGACAGGAAAATGTGTTTGTACACTGAGGCAATTTAGACTTCATGAAACTCTTCAGCTTTAAGCTCCCAAGAGGAAAGCTAACTGAGAAACAGCTGTTCAATGTCACTTGTCCAGGTTGACAGTTTCCCTAGCTATAGGTGTGTATCCTGTGAATAGACACAATGTATGAACATTTCTAACTAGGATTTCTGCCAGCAACACCTACAATGAAGGCACATATGCTAGACAGTCTTGCTGGCTTCTTTCCGCACTCACACCTTCTGTTTGAATGGCACCCTGGCTAGGATCATTTGCATTAGGGCATACCTGGCCAGCCATTTATAAAGCAGCCCACATGGTACTGCAACAAAAGAATCTTTTCAAAAGAAGCTGCCTATGATCTGGCGCTGATATCACCAATCTCTTCCTGTTTTGCCACATTTCCCAATACTTCATTGCTAAGGACCTGCCCACCCGAAAAGACAATGATAGATGCATAGAACTTATTTGTTCACTTACACTGGTGCACCACAGTTGGGACAGATACTCAGCCAGGTAATTCAGCAGAGCCCAGTTGCTTTCAGTGGAGCAACATCAATTTGCACTGACTGAGAAACTGGCTCTGTGGCTTTCAATGGCGCAACTTTTCATTTATTCCAGGGCATGAGAGAAGAAAATCAGGCCCAAAGCTTCCAGCTACTTGTGACTATGCATAAAACTAAGTACTGTTATCTCCCTTGTAAGCCATGTTGCTGGAGCTGAGGAAGGAATGTATATCAGTAAAATATAATAAGAGAAAGGCTGGCCTCACACAATTTCTAAAAAGGTTGTAAAGGACAAGAGAATCTTAACTTTGCATGTTATTTGCGGCGGAATTTGTAAATCTAGGTTTTGGGATAGATCCTTTTTCTTTCATCTACAATATCCCAACGCACTAATAATTTATGCACAATTCAAAGGTGGGATCCCGAACTCTTGGAGCATTTAAAGGGTTTTTCTTGAATACTCCATGAGAGTGAGTCTACATTTCTTAGCAGACATGAATAGATTATTGTTGTAAAAGATCCAGCCAGGAGAAAAATATATAAATATCCTAGCAAACCCTTCCCATATGCATGTAATTAGTGTGTGTGGGGGGGAGAGGGGGACTGAGATATGTGAGGAGGCATCCATGAGGGGATTAGGCCTTTGTGAGTAGGGCTTGAGATGTATAAACTTTCCATTTTCTTTATCTTAAATGAGATTTACATGAACAAGACCAAAAGCAGTCTTCGACTATAGGTAACAAGTTACTCAGAGTAAAATGTGACCCTTTAACTAGCTAAGCCCCAATGAGTTAGTTCCCAGCTCCTTGTCAGGAGAAGGATGAAGTGATGGTTTCAGGAAAGATGTAATTTCTCATGTTAGGCTATGTCTAGACTCCATCCCTCTGTCAGCAGAGGGATGTAAATTAGATGTTTCAAAAGTGCAAATGAAGCGGGGATTTAAATATCCCGTGCTTCATTTGTATAATCGTGTAATGGTGCTCTTTCGAACAAGTGACATTTTGAAAGTAAACCCGTGGTCTAGACCCAGGTCTTTCGAAAATGGGGCGCTTTTTCGAAAGATCTTGTATAGCTTTTGAAAAAGCGCCCTGTTTTCAAAAGAACCATGTCTAGACCGCAGTTTTACTTTCGAAATGGTGCTTGTTTGAAAGAACGCCATTACACAATTATGCAAATGAAGCACAGGATATTTAAATCCCCGCTTCATTTGCACTTTCGAAATGTCTAATTTACATCCCTCTGCTGATAGAGGGGTGGAGTCTAGACGTTGCCTAAGAAATGCTGAGAGGCTGTCTGTGAATGGACATGTGTGAGATGTGCATGCGTAGATGACGGATAATGACTGTTTATTGGGATGTTAAGTATAGCCATGAACATGTCAAGGCCTAACAAACTTGGTACCATCTGCACCTCTCCTTACCCCAAAGAAAGGGCTAAGACCGTTTCCGTGGTTTTATCTCCTGCTTATCCCACCCTTTTTATATTTTTGGAGCACACGTTGGCTATCGTACAGGCTTTCAGTTCAAGGAAGACTTTCCAAACTGACCTATGTCCAAGCTTACCCAGCCAACACCAGGACTGGACCATGTTGTTGGGATCCAAGACACATGATGCCCTGATTTATTCAGAAGACCCCCACTTGGCCTCCCTTTTAAATTAATCCCTTAGTGCCTCGCAAAGGCATTGGAAGGAGAGGTTAATTTGTGGCTTCCAAAGTATGACATGGAGAAACAAAATGCTAAAGGGGAAATGCCACCTCATCAGCCAATTTCCTGCCAAGGTCATGATTGCATAGTGGCTTTATCAGGCAACAGATCCTGGCAAAGGAACTTACGTCTCCTCTCTGCCCCAGCTCATGCCTCCATCCCACCTCTTCCACCAAATATCCATTTTGCCTCTTCCTGCTCCCATTCTGCCCTGCCTTGCCTCCTCACATCCCATTCTGCTCCTCCTCCCATCTCTTCTTGCCCATCCACTTCCTCTCCTCCCTACCAGGGCCCCTGGAATGCTGCTGAACAGCTGATCATGGGGGAGGGCACTGGGACAGAGGGGGAGAAGTTGATTGGTGGGGCCTGATGGCAGGTGGGAGGGCTAGGGAGCAGATCCGCAGGATTGCCAGTAGATGGTGAGCGCACACACAGCTCTGGAGCATCCAACCCGGCAATTATGGCTCCTGGTTAATAGACAGCTCACTGCTACTTTCCACTGCATTCTTCATCGGAGCCCAGGTTGAAGTGAACGCTGGCACCATGCCTAATAGAGAAGAGCAACATCTCTCACTCTCTCTCATTGCCTATGTCCATACTGTGCGGCACAATCTCCCTCTCTTCTTTGTTCCCCACCCTTTACTCCTTCTATCCCATCATCTCTCACTGCTGCATCACAAACCAACTTCTTCATTATATTGCTTCTTTGCATTTCCTCTCTGCACCAGATCATTTCACAGCCTCCCACTCTCACTCCTGCGTTAGAACACTTGTTTCCTCCCACCCATGAGATACCATTTGTACAGAAGGTGGACGTTGTCGCCTTTGCTGCTGCACAGCCTACATTAGGCATCACACTTGTACATGCACACACCTCGCTTTAAATCACAACAGGAGTAGCCACAGCTGGGAAATGGAAATGCCATCTAGGCCTGAAGTCCCGCCTCTCCTCCCAATCGTTTCAGTTAAGTAGCAATAGCCCACTGATTTGAAATGACAAAAGACACATTTCCTTCACCTGTAGTATTGTAGGGGTAGCAAAGGCCGTTAGACTCAGCTAAGACAAGGGGGCAGTGAATAGCTGCACCACCCAAGCAGTAGATCCAGGATGGAGTCATGTTTCAGACTGGCACAATTCCTGCCCTGCCCTCCCTTTGTTTCAAGGGCAGGAGTATGTTACTTGCCCTTTTTCTGGGGTGCAGTTTACTCTCCCCAAACATCCAGCCAACTAATCTAGCCACTAGGTTGGGGGTAGAGGCAAGCCTCCTTTCACTCCCCATCCATTCACAGGGAAAGGTGTCAAATGACTAACCCCTGCTCTCACTTCCAGAGCCAGACACAATCTGCAGAGATGTTTGTCAACCCAGAAGAGAGGTGGAGACTGACAGCAACCTACTCCCCTCCCTGCCCATGGGGATTTTGTGCTTTCCTGCTCTCTAGTTATGGGGTCAAAACTTTTGAGCACTACTGTAAGTGGTGTTCTAGAAAGTGTTTGTCCTGGGAAGAGGGCAGCTTCGCCATGGAACTGAGCGCTATAGGCAGAGACAAGAGGCAGTGAGGCCTTGTGGATGGAGCACTGGTCTGAGACTTGAGAGACCTGGGTTTTGCTCCTAGCTCTGCCTTTGGGTTGCTGGGTAGCATTTGCAAGAAACATCCCCCTCTGTGCCTCAGTTTCCTCAACTTTAAAATGGGGTTGATACTGATCGCTTTTGCAAAGCTCTTTCAGACATACTATTTATTATTAATTATTATTGTTGGTGGTGGTGGTGCTGTTATTATAGAAAAAAGAATGTGTCTCTTAAAATAATTCAGCCTGGCAATGTTCCCTCTAATCTTTTCAATCCACGTGAGGATTTTTTTCCATCCATGTGCAGAATACATTTTATGTGCACCAAGGCATGTGTGAATGTGCACCACCAGTAGAAACAAAAACCTAGCTGTGAGCATTCTGCTAATCAGGCTGAGTGGCATTTGAATTTCTCTTAAGATAACAGGGAAAGCTGGTGCCTGTTACTATTTAACTGATTCTCAAATACGGTTAGGAACAGTCTTTCTTGCTGTCACATATCTCTCATCACTGCCACAGCCATTAATGTTCAGGGATGTTTAGCTGAGGTTCCTTATGCTAGCCAGCATGGGAAAATAAAAACCTAGCTGGATCTTCCATCTCGACCTCAGCAAACCTGAAAGGAAATTGTTTATGAGGTTCAAGACAATTTAGTTATCACTTTCCATTTTCAGCTTCTCATCTCTCTGCTGTTCCTGGCTCTAGCCAACAGCAGAAGTGCTGAAATACCAAGTAAGAATAGCAACAGGACAGAAGTTAAGCTGCAAGTAAGCAACAAACCCTTTATGGGCTTGATTCTTTAAAACGAGAGTATTAAGAAGGCTGAATCCAATCTTATGTGTGTGTGTGTACACACGCGCGTGCGCACACACACACACACACACACACACACACACGTGTGCGTGGTTCCAAAAGGTGACAGAGTAGTAGCAATCTGTCAGCACTGAATGTCCGTTAGGGCTAACATAGTTTGACCCCAGGGATCTCCTCTTGTGTTTCTGAGCTCCAATCCTATGAGAGTTCAAAGAATAAAGAGAGAGAGAGAAATTGTCATGTTCACTATCTTTATTTCCTCCTTCCAGAGTGCAAGCTGATGGGATGAGCTTCCTTGCATATAGAACCCTCATGAGTATGAGAGGGCCATTAATCAAGTCTTTGTATCATGATTGTCCACAGAGGCCCGTTTAGTTTTGATATCCCTTGAAGGGCAAGGAAACTACTACTCCTGTCTGGGTTCACTTATTCCAAGGAGGCAATATTACAGTTATGAGCCTAGGTCCCTACTGTGCATCTTACAGTGGCATTGCTGTGATGCAACAACCAGGCCTCTGTAAGGTATGTAGCAAAGTTGCTCTTGGTCAGTAGGAGAGAGCTCTTCTGCAGACCAAAAAAACCACCCTCAAGGAGGAATGGTAGCTTTGTCAGTGGGAGAGTGTCTCCCACTAACAAAGTGCTGTCCACATCAGCACTTTTTTTGGTAAAACTTTTGTTGGTCAAGAATGAGTTTGTTTCTTCACATCCTGGCTGACAAATATTTTACCCACAAAAGTATATTGTAGACATAGCCTGCAGGTTACCTAATAACATGGGATACAGACATTACGCACCATTAATACATGCAGCAATTCCACATTCTTACAAATATAACGCCCATCTTGAACAATACTAACATATAGGTTTCCGGGTTGATGAGTGCTCAGCTAATGCCTATTGCCAGGGCACAAGCTGGCACCTGGACTGCCAGTGTCACAATGACCACATGTATGATTCATGTGTCAGACAAAAAGAAATGCCATAAGAATGTGCAGGGGAAGGTGAATGTAGGGGTGCACACCTGTCATGTGGGGTGGAGAATGGGAGAATCTGATATGGAGAAAGGGGTATGGGGAACACACAGAGATCCTGACATGGAGGAAAGGTGGGGGGAATTGGGACACACAGGGGAAAATGGAGGAAAATGGGGGACCCTGGTAGGGGAGGAACAGGGCAAATGGGAGATACACAGAGCTTCTGTTATGGATGGAGAATGGTACAAGGCAGGAGGACACTGAGGTCACACAGAGATCCTGGCCTGTGGATGGCGGATAATGGGAGACACGCAAAGCCCTTGCCATGAATTGGGAAGGGAGGCATAAAAGATGTGGTGTTGGAGATATAAATAAGGTGCACATTCAGCTGCAGTGTGGAGGAGGAGCACGGGGCACCCTGGCATAGGAAGAAGGGAAATGGGGGACACAGATCCCCAAGCAGGGTGATGGTTTCAGGGAGCCCTTGAAACAGAAAGGACGGGAGGGTGGCACGTGGGGAGTTTATAGGGGGAATGGAGGAAAGCAATGAAGTGTGTGATACACACTCCCAAGCTGCTGAGGACACTAGCACATGGGCCACTCGGCACTCATGGCCTCAGTGGAAGCAGTTTGCTAGATATTTGTGGGACACACACTGACACACAAGCCCTGGTGTATGGTGCCCCTTCAGGCACACATGCAAGTAATGAAAACTTGCAATCAGTGAGAGACAGACCAGGACAGATTGAGCTGGCAACCACAGCCACAGAGGATGGACTGTTGTTGAACTGTAAGACACTGGCTGTTTGGGCCGAGAGCTCAGGCAATGCACAGCTAAGTTACAGAGGTGGAGTGAAGGTCCTGACAGGCTCTTTTCCCTTTGTTCAGTATCCTTCCCAATCCTGCCCTCTTGATGAACCCCATTTTCTTGCTGCCTTCTGCTACATGCCAGCTTGTCCTTCCAGCCCAGAATCAGGAGGGGAGAGGCCTCTGGGGTGGGGGGCAGGAAGGAAGCAGCACTGGTTCCTAGAGTAGGAAGAGCTGCACTAGCAGAAGAGGAGGTGGTGCGTAAACAGGAGTCTCTACCTGGCAGAAGGACAGTGAATGTAGAGAGACCTCATTTGACAGAAGGGCTGCTGGGATTCATTCCCAAGGCCCATGAGAGTCATTCCCCACCCTACCTATCACCCCTCATTCAGTATCAAGCCTCCAATGCTTGCCTCCAGTCGGTCAATGGTGCCAAGCTCTGCTGCCCACAGTGATGCCACCTGTTGAGCTCTGCCAGGGACTGTTCCTTTGTGAAGTAGTTGTCCTAGGGAATCTGTAAGGCAGCTCAGTATACCGGCCACCCAGTTTCATGACTCTAGAATCATCCCAGTTGCCCTGGTTCTTTGTACCTCAGAGGTGGCAATTTAAATTGCCCACCGGTTACATTTTCAGTCAAGCACCTTTCTGCTTTCTCCTGTGCTGCCCCACATGCTCTCTGTAAACAGCCACAAAGCTGCCTCATCATCCAATGTCAAATCCCTCCTTGGAACTCTCCTTTACCAGGATACCTACAAAAAAACTTGACCACAGTTAGGCTGCAGGTGCCCTGAGACCGCAGCCTACCTTGCTGACCAATAGTATCTCATTGCTGCCTGCAATCTCCCTTGCTGTTTTTTGTCCTATAAGAATATTGTAAACTCCTTGGGTGCGTCTACACTGGCCGCTTTAATTTGCGCAAGAGCACTGACTTTGTAATGAACAAAATCAGTGCTTCTTGCGCAAATACTTTCACGCCCTGCTGAAAGCCTCTTGGCGCAAGAATACTTGCGCAAGAGAGCCAGTGTAGACAGGTAAGAACTGTTTTATGCAAAAAGCCCGATGGCGAAAATGGCGATCGGGGCTTTCTTGCACAAAATCGCGTCTAGACTGGCCACGGATGCTTTTGCGCAAAACCACTTTTTGCGCAAAGGCACCTGTGCCAATCTAGACGCTCTTTTCCGCAAGTGCTTTTAACAGAAAAACTTTTCCGTTAAAAGCATTTGCGGAAAATCATGCCAGTCTAGACGCAGCCTTCGGGTCAGGCCTTTTTGTTCTGTTTGTGTACAGCAGGTAGTATAATGCACCTGCTGCAGCGATGTAACTAATAGATAGCAACAGCAAAGCACAAGAAAGCAGAACCAAGGCCAGAGGTAGTTTTCCTGCTTGGATTAAAGGAGAAGAGGAAAGCAGGGGAAAAGCAGAAAACCTTCAGCACGAGCTGAGGGTTCTCTCTCCGTTATGCTAAGGTGGACAGAAGGTAACTGTTAAGGGGGCAATGTGCTGAACACCCCCCATGTCAGGCTTTTGGGATATTTTGGAGCATACAGAACTACAAAGAGACAGGGAGCTGTTTCAGATCGCCTCTGATGCGCCAATATTCTCTAACTCAGTCACTAAATGTTTTGCAACTTGATCAAAAAGCAGGTTCAAAAAACCTATATCCAATAGAAACAGGATTTCATCATTATTTATTCTGCTTTATCTTTGGTAAATGAGCCCCTTTGCTTGAACTCAGTGTCTCTCCACATACCACCATGTAATATGCAGGGAGGCCAACAGAATTGCCAGGCCCCAGAGACTGTCTAGACTGCAGGCTTCTTTCGGAAGAAGCATTTCTGGAAGAGATCTTCTGGAAAAACTTCTTCTGAAAGAGAGCGTCTGCACTGCAAAAGTGCATCGAAAAAGCCATCTGCTTTTTCAAAAGATAGCATCCACACTGAATGGACACTATCTCGCATTTCAGCTTGATTACTATGGATGGAGTGGCCACCAGGGCACCTGTGCTTTTTCCTCTTTCCTCATCTTTTGAAAGAACTCCCTCTTCCCCGTCCACACACAGCTTTTTCCGAAAGAGCTCTTTCGCAAAAAGGCTTCTTCCTCGTAGAATGAGGATTACCAATGTCGGAAACCCCCTCTGTTTTTTCGATTTTCTTTTGAAAGAACAGACATTTTTCTGAAAAAAAAAACCCCTCTGTAGTGTAGACATACCCTGAGCGAGCTGGCAGGGGATGGCTCCACACTCCTGAAAGGGGAGAGGCATCAGGCGGAAGAGGCAGGGCTGGGTCTAGCCTCCCCCCACCAGCCCTACAGCACCACCCTTCAGTTCTGCCTGGGACTCCAGCAGTGATTTCAAGGGCCAGGGGCTCCGGATGTCACTGCTGCTGCTGCTGCTGTAGCAGCAGCGGACAGATGCCCTGGGCCCTTTTGAATTTACAGGTCCCCAGGACAATTCCACCTCCACCCCACCCCAGCCAGCAGGCCTGTTAATATGACATATTATTTCACTGAGACATATTAAGACAAAGCTAAAAAGCAGAGACATATTAAGACAAAGCTAAAAAGCACTGTTGACTCTTCATAGTGTGCAATGACTATTTAAAGGTATTTTTGTTTTTAAAATTAAAAGCTAAATTACTGTAACTACCTGGAACCAGATCAGACAAAAACCCTTTTGTCTGGTCATTATTGCCTTGCCTCTTCAAGTTTATCAGTGATAACTTTTGTTAAAGTTTAGAAATGTTTAATTTTTTCTCATAATCTAGAAATACAATCCCATCAACATTTTGAATTTAAAAGTCCTTCTCATGTAAGTAGGTAATAATTTTCAAAATGCTGTTTGCTGGCTCATATACAATTGTGTGTGTGTTACTGGTAATAGCTGTCGGGCAAGGTTGTGTGTGTGACTGTTAATGAAACAAGCCAAAAGATAATTTTACATAATACCTGGACTTTGAGCTAGTTCTATTCATATTGATATTAGAGTCTGTCTGCAAGTCTGTTTGGTCAAGAACTGTTTGGACCTCTAAATATGGAATGCAAATTCCTCTTATCCTATCTTAAAGCAAGGTCAGGATTTGGTTGTGCCAGGAAAGTGGGAAATCCCTGGAATTAGACTGTTTTCAATAACATGGAAAGGGAGGGGGCAGAGAGGAGGGCCACCATGCTCACAATGGCTTCTGGGGGCAGGGGAGAGCTATACTGAAGAGGGACCAGTGGGGGCAGCTGCACCATCAAGAGAGTGGCTAGCTGAGTCTGGATCTCACCATCTTGCCTGTCATCAGACCAGATAAGAAGCCCCTTGCCCCCAAACCCTCCCTCACCCCGGCCCTTAGCCACAGCATGGGAGGAAGGGCAGAGAGAGAAAGCCCTGCCAGCCAGGGGAGGAAAGGGCCCACCTGGCTAGCAGAGCTGAAGGGAAAGAAAAGGCCCGTGCTGACTGGGGGGAAGAGAAAAGACCCCTACCAGCCAGGGGGATTTGGGGGAGAGAGGAGGCCCCCACCAGCCAGGGATGCTGAGCAGAGAGAGAAAGCCCCTGCCAGTCGGAAGAGTTGGGGGCAGAGAGAGGGCCCGAGTGGTTGGGAGGTTCAGGGGGTGGGGGTGCACACTAAGGCTAGGTCTAGACTACAACATTTTTTCAAAAAAAGCTATGCAAAATGCGCTCCGCATTTTGCGTAGCTTTTTCCGCTTTTTTTTTTCAGAACAGGTTTTCCGCCATTTGGCCCCGTCTAGACAGGGCCAAATGGTGGAAAAGCCTCCTCTTTCAGCAGAGCCCTTATGCCTCGTGAAATGAGATATACAGGGCTCCCTGAAAGAGCGTGTTTGCTCTTCCACGAAAAAAAGTGGAAGAGCAAACGTGTTCCTTGGACGCGGCGGGGGTTTTGCGGGATACCTCTGGTATCCCGCAAAAACCCAGTAGTCTAAATGTAGCCTAAGCGAACTGCCCTAAGTTCCTTGATTTTTATGTGTAACTGAAGCTCTTGTGCAGACCACGTGCCTTGGCTTCATAGCTTAGAATAATAAAATCATAGAGCTGAAAGAGACCTCAGGAGGTCATCAAGTCCAGCCCCCTTCCCAAGGCAGGACCAATCCCAACTAAATCAACCCAGCCAGGGCTTTGTCAAGCCGAGACTTGAAAACCTCTGGGGATGAAGATTCCATCACTTCCCTAGCTAACCCATTCCAGTACTTTACCACCCTCCTAGTGAAATAGTTTTTCCTAATATCCAACCTAGACCTCCCCCACTGTAACTTGAGACTATTGCTCCTTGTTCTGCCATCCGTCACTACTGTGAACAGCCTTTCTCCATCCTCTTTGGAACCTCCCTTCAGGAAGTTGAAGGCTGCTATCAAATTCCCCCTCACTCTTCTCTTCAGTAGACTTAACAAACCCAAATCCCCCAGTCTCTCCTCATAGGTCATCTGCTCCAGCCCCCTAATCATTTTGGTTGCCCTAAGTTGGACCCTCTCCAATGTGTCCACATCCCTTCTATAGTGGGGGGCCCAGAACTGGAAACAATACTCCAGATGTGGCCTCACCAGAGCCGAATAAAGGGGAATAATCACTTCTCTAGATCTGCTGGCAGTGCTTCTCCTAATGTAATCTAATATGCCATTAGCCTTCTTGGCTACAAGGGCACACTGTTGACTCATATCCAGCTTCTCATCCACTGTAATCCCCAGGTCCTTTTCTGCGGAACTGCTACTTAGCCAGTCATCCCCAGCCTGTAACAATGCTTGGGATTCTTCCGTCCGAAGTGCAGGACTCTATACTTGTCCTTGTTGAACCTCATCAGATATCTTTTGGCCCAACCCTCTAATCTGTCTAGGTCACTCTGGACCCTATCCCTGCCTCCAGCGTATCTACCTCTTCCCCTAGCTTAGTGTCACCTGCAAACTTGCTGAGGGTGCAATCCATCCCCTCATCCAGTTCATTAATAAAGATGTTGAACAAAACTAGTCCTAGAACCGATCCTTGGGGCAAACCGACCGCCAACCTGACATCGAGCCATTGATCACTACCTGTGGGGCCCGACAGTCTAGCCAGCTTTTTATCCATCTTACAGTCCATTTATCCAATCCATACTCCCTTAACTTGCTGGCAAGAATATTGTGGGAGACTGTATCAAAAGCTTTGCTAAAATCAAGGTATATCACATCCACTGACTTTCCCATATCCACAGATCCAGTTACCTCATCATAGAAGCTAATCAGATTGGTCAGGCACAACTTGCCCTTCGTGAATCCATGTCGACTATTCCTGATCACTTTTCCTTCTTCCAAGTGCTTCAAAATGGTTTCCTTGAGGATCCCCGCCATGATTTTTCCAGGTACTGAGGTAAGGCTGACTGGTCTATAGTTCCCTGGATTGCCCTTCTTCCCTTTTTAAAAGATGGGCACTACATTTGCCTTTTTCCAATCATCTGGGATCTCTCCCGATCTCCACAAGTTTTCAAAGATAATGGCCAAGGGCTCTGCAATATTTGCCAACTCCCTCAGTACCCTCGGATGCATTAAATCCGGGCCCATGGATTTGTGTATGTTTAGCTTTTCTAAATAAAATCATAGAATCATAGAGCTGGAAGAGACCTTAGAAGGCCATCAGGTCCAGCCCCCTGCCCAAGGCAGGACCAATCCCAATTAAATCAACCCAGCCAGGGCTTTGTCAAGCCGGGACTTAAACACCTCTAGGGATGGAGATTCCACTACTTCCCTAGCTAACCCATTCCAATGCTTCACCACCCTCCTAGTGAAATAGTTTTTCCTAATATCCAACCTGGACCTCCCCCACTGTAACTTGAGACTATTGCTCCTTGTTCTGCCATCCGTCACTACTGTGAACAGCCTTTCTCCATCCTCTTTGGAACCTCCCTTCAGGAAGTTGAAGGCTGCTATCAAATCCCCCCTCACTCTTCGCTTCTGCAGACTAAACAGACCCAACTCCCTCAGCCTCTCCTTGTAGGTCATATACTCCAGCCCCCTAATCATTTTGGTTGCCCTCTGCTGGACCCTCTCCAATGCATCCACATCCTTCCTGTAATTGGGGGCCCAGAACTGGACACAATACTCCAGATGTGGCCTCACCAGAGCCGAGTAAAGAGGAATAATCATATCTCTGAATCGATTGGCAATGCCCTTCTTAATGCAACCGAGTATGCCATTAGCCTTCTTGGCTACAAGGGCACAGTTCCTAACCTGTTCTTTCCCCACCAAGGGCTGTCCACCTCCTTCCCATACTGCGTTGCCTAGTGCATTAGTCTGGGAGCTGACCTAGTGCATTAGTCTGGGAGGCAAAGAAAGCATTGAGTACTTCAGCTTTTCCCACATCATCTGTCTCTAGGTTACTTCCCTCATCCAGTAAGGGCCCTATACCCTCTCTGATCACCCCCCTCTTATTGCTAACATGCCTGTAGAAACCTTTCTTGTTACCCTTCACATCCCTTGCTAGCTGCAATTCCAATTGCACTTTTACTTTCCTGATAGCTCCCCTGCATTCTCGAGCAATATATTTATACTCCTCCCTAGTCATCTGCCCAAGTTTCCACTTCTTGTAAGCTTCCTTTTTGTGTTTAAGTTCACCAAGGATTTCCCCGGTAAGCCAATCTGGTTGCCTACCATATTTGCTTTTCTTACTGCTCATTTCTTAGTGCGAAGGTTGCGGATCTCTCGAGGCATCTAGATAGACTTATGTGTAGTGCTGGGGAGGAGCCGGTGGTCGTGGTACATGTAGGTACCAATGACGTAGGGAAGGGTAGGAGAGATGTCCTGAAGGCCAAATTTAGGCTGCTAGGAAAGAGACTGAAATCCAGGACCTCTATGGTGGCGTTCTCGGAAATGCTTCCAGTTCCACGCGCAGGGCCAGGTAGGCAGGCAGAGATTCAGAATCTCAATGCGTGGATGAGACGATGGTGTAGGGAAGAGGGGTTTGGATTTATTAGGAACTGGGGACACTTTTGGGAGAGGGGAGCCTATACAGGAAGGATGGGCTCCACCTAAACCAGGGTGGAACCAGACTGCTGGCACTAAACATTAAAAAGGCCAGAGAGCAGTTTTTAAACTGAGAGTTGGGGAAGCCGATTGGTGAGATGCACGTAAATCAGAGGGAGACTTCTCTTAGAGGAGAATCCATTGATAGAGATTCTCTAAGCTGTAGTCAGAAAGAGAGGAGGGGAGAGGGCAAACCATGGGCCAGAGCAGACAAACAACCGCATACAAAGGAATCCAATGCATCAGGGAAGGGCAGACAAATAAGCAGTGGCAAATTTTTAAAGTGCTTCTACACAAATGCTAGGAGTCTGACTAATAAGATGGGTGAACTAGAGTACCTAGTATTAAATGAGGAGATTGACATAATAGGCATCACTGAAACCTGGTGGAATGAGGAAAATCTGTGGGACACAATCATACCGGGATATAAAATATATCGAAAGGATAGAGCAGGCCGGGTGGGTGGCGGAGTGGCACTGTATGTGAAAGATAATGTAGAATCAAATGAAATAAAAATATTAAATGAATCAACATGTTCAATAGAATCGCTATGGATAGTAATTCCATGCTCCAAAAATAAGAAATTAGCAGTAGGGATATATTACCGACCACCTGACCAGGACAGGGATACTGACATTGAAATGCTGAGGGAGATTAGAGAGGCTACCAAAACAAAGAACTCTATAATAATGGGGGATTTTAATTACCCCCATATCGACTGGATACATGTCACCTCAGGAAGAGAAGCGGAGATAAAATTTCTCAATGGCTTAAATGACTGCTTCTTGGAGCAGCTGGTGCAGGAACCCACAAGGGAGAGGCAATTCTCAATTTAGTCCTGAGTGGAGCGCAGGATCAGGTCCAGGAAATAACTGTTACAGGACCGCTTGGGAATAGTGACCATAATATAATAACATTCAACATTCCTGTGGTGGGAAGAACACCTCAGCAGACCAGCACCCTGGCATTTAATTTCAAAAGGGAATTACACAAAAATGAGGAGGTTAGTTAAACAGAAATTAAAAGGCACAGTGACTAGAGCCAAATCCCTGCAAGCTGCATGGAAACTTTTAAAGACACCATAATAGAGGCCCAACTTAAATGTATACCCCAAATTAAAAACATAGCAAGAGACCTAAAAAGAGTCACTGGCTTAACCACCATGTAAAAGAAGCAGTGAGGGACAAAAAGGCATCTTTTAAGAAGTGGAAGTCCAATCCTAGTGAGATAAATAGAAAGGAACATAAACACTGTCAAATCAAGTGTAAAATGTAATAAGAAAAGCAAAAAGATTTTGAGGAACAGCTAGCCAAGAACTCAAAAAGAAATAACAAAATGTTTTTTAAGTACATTAGAAGCAGGAAGCCTGCTAAAAAACCTGTGGGTCCCCTAGACGATCGAACTATAAAAGGCGCAATCAAGGACGATAAAGCCATTGCGGAGAAACTAAATGATTTCTTTGCTTCAGTCTTCACGGCTGAGGACGTTGGGGAGATTCCCAAATCTGCACCGTCCTTTGTGGGTGATGAATCTGAGGAACTGTCCCGGATTGAAGTGTCATTAGAGGAGGTTTTGGAACAAATAGAAAACTTAATGTTAACAAATCTCCGGACCGATGGCATTCATCCAAGGGTTCTAAAAGAACTCAAATGGGAAATTGCTGAACTATTATCTGTGGTTTGTAACCTATCCCTTAAATCGGCTTCCGTACCTAATGACTGGAAGGTAGCCAACGTGACACCAATATTTAAAAAGGGCTCTAGAGGCGATCCGGGCAATTACAGACCGGTAAGTCTAACTTCGGTACCTGGCAAATTAGTCAAAACAATAGTAAAGAATAAAATTGTGAAGCATGTAGAAGAACATAATTTGTTGGACAAAAGTCAACATGGTTTCTGTAAAGGGAAATCCTGTCTTACTAATCTATTAGAGTTCTTTGAAGGGGTTAACAAACATGCGGACAAGGGGGATCCAGTAGATATAGTATACTTAGATTTTCAGAAAGCCTTTGACAAGGTCCCTCACCAAAGGCTCTTGTGTAAATTACATGGCCATGGGATAAAAGGGAAGGTCCTTTCTTGGATTGAGAACTGGTTAAAAGACAGGAAACAAAGGGTAGGAATAAATGGTAAATTTTCAGAATGGAGAGGGGTAACTAGTGGTGTCCCCCAAGGGTCAGTCCTAGGACCAATCCTATTCAACTTATTCATAAATGATCTGGAGAAAGGGGTAAGCAGTGAGGTGGTAAAGTTTATGGATGATACCAAACTGTTTAGGATAGTCAAGACAGAAGCAGACTGTGAGGGACTCAAGAAGATCTCACCAAACTGAGTGATTGGGCAACAAAATGGCAAATGAAATTTAATGTGGATAAGTGTAAAGTAATGCACATTGGGAAAATAACCCCAACTATACGTACAGTATGATGGGGGCTAATTTGGCTATGACAAATCAGGAAAGAGATCTTGGAGTTATCGTGACAGTTCTCTGAAAACTTCCACACATGTGCAGCGCGGTCAAAAAGGCAAATAGGATGCTAGGTATTATTAAGAAAGGGATAGAAAATAAGACCCAGAATATCTTACTGCCCTGTATAAAACTATGGTACGCCCACATCTTGAATACTGTGTACAGATGTGGTCTCTCACCTCAAAAAGATATTTTGGCCTTGGAAAGGGTTCAGAAAAGGGCAACTAAAATGATTAGGGGTTTGGAACGGGTCCCATATGAGGAGAGGTTAAAGCGACTGGGACTTTTCAGTTTAGAAAAGAGGAGACTGAGGGGATATGATAGAGGTGTATAAAATCATGAGTGGTGTGGAGAGGGCCGATAAAGAAAAGTTATTTATTAGTTCCTAAATAGAAGAACTAGAGGACACCAAATGAAATTAATGGGTAGCAGGTTTAAAACTAATAAAAGAAAGTTCTTCTTCACACAGCGTGTAGTCAGCATGTGGAACTCCTTGCCAGAGGAGGCTGTGAAGGCTAGGACTATAACAGAGTTTAAAGAGAAGCTAGATAATTTCATGGAGGTTAGGTCCATAAAAGGCTATTAGCCAGGGGATAAAATGGTGTCCTGGGCCTCTGTTTGTCAGAGGCTGAGAGGGATGGCAGGAGACAAATCGCTTGATCATTGTCTTCGGTCCACCTCTGGGGCACCTGGTGCTGGCCACTGTCGGCAGACAGGATACTGGGCTAGATGGACCTTTGGTCTGACCCGGTACGGCCGTTCTTATGTTCTTATGTTCTTATGTTCATTGGGATGGTTTCTTCCTGTGCCTTTAATAAGGCTTCTTTAAAATACTGCCAGCTCTCCTGGTCTCCTTTCCCCTTCATGTAAGCATCCCAGGGAATCCTGCCCATCAGTTCTCTGAGGGAGTCAAAGTCTGCTCTTCTGAGGTCCAGGGTGTGTATTTTGCTACTCTCCTTTCTTTCTTTGGTCAGAATCCTGAAATCTACCATCTCATGATCACTGCTTCCCAGGTTGTCACCCACCTCTACTTCCCCTACCAGTTTCTCCCTGTTTGTGAGCAGCAGGTCAAGCTGCCCATGGCCCCTGGTCGGTTCCTTCAGCACTTGTACCAAGAAGTTATCCCCCAACATTCTCCAAAAACTTCCTGGATTGTCTGGGTACTGCTGTATTGGTCTCCCAGCAGATGTCAGGGTGATTAAAGTCCCTCATGAGAACCAGGGGCTGTGATCTGGAAGCTTCTCTCAGTTGTCTGAAGAAAGCCTCATCTACCTCATCCACCTGATCCGGTGGTCTATAGCCAGGGCTTGACAAACCGCAATGAAATCCACTCGCCAGCCCCGCACTGCGCATGCGCCAGCCTCGCATTGCATATACGCGCACCGCCGGTGAATGGGGCGACCGGCTGAAATCTATTCACCACAGGCAAGTAGATACACTGATTTGTCAAGCCCTGTCTATAGCAGACACCAACCACAACATTACTCCTGTTGTTTCCACCTCTAAACTTAACCGATAGACTCTCAACAGGCTTTTCTCCCTCTATATACTGGAGCTCTGAGCAATCATACTGCTCTCTTACACGCAATGCAACTCCTCCTCCTTTTCTTCCCTGCCTGTTTTTCCTGAACAGTTTATACCCTTCTATGACAGTGCTCAGTCATGCGAGCCATCCCACCAAGTCTTCGTTATTCCAATTAAATCATAGTTCTTTGACTGGGCCAGGGCTTCTAATTCTTCCTGTTTGTTTCCCAGGCTTCTTGCATTTGTGTACAAACACCTTAGATAACCAGTTGATTGCCCTAACTTCTCCATTCGAATCAGGGGTCCTCCTTTGTTGCTCATTCCTTCTTGTGTTTCTTCCCAGTATCCGACTTCCCCACTTACCTCAGGGCTTTGGTCACCGTCCCCCAACAAACCTAGTTTAAAGCCCTCCTCACTATGTTTGCAATCCTGCCCGCGAAGATGCTCCTTCCTCTCTTGGTTAGGTGGATCCCATCTCTTCCTAACAATCCTTGTGCCTGGAAAAGAGTCCCTTGGTAGAAGAAACTAAAGCCCTGTCTCCGACACCACCTGCGCAACCACACATTTACTTCCTCAATTCGACAATCCCTTCCTGGACCTTTTCCTTCAACAAGGAGGATGGACGAGAACACCACTTGCACTTCAAATACTCCGATCCTTCTTCCCAGCGCTACATAATCTGCTGTGACACACTCAAGGTCATTCTTGGCCATATCATTAGTTCCCACATGGAGAAGCAGGAAGAGGTAGCGATCCAAAGGTCTGATCAGTTTTGGAAGACTCTCGGTCTCATCCTGAATTCAAGCTCCTGGTAAGCAATGCACTTCTCGAGATTCCAGGTCTGGACGGCAGATGGATGACTCAGTCGCTCTTAGGAGGGAGTCCCCAACCACCACCACCCATGTTCTTTTTTGGGGGGAGGTAGTCGTGGAACCCCCATCCCTAGGACTATGCATCCCATGCCTTCCAGTAGCTGGTGTTCCCTTCTGATTTCTTCCCTGAGAGGTCCCTGCCAAAGCATTCTCCACCGCAGTGCCTGTGGAAAGAGCCTGAAAGCGGTTACTTACCACTACAGGAATGGGGAATACCTGAGTGGGCCTTCTTCTTCTAGAGGTTATGTGCTGCCAGTTCTCTTCCTTGTCCTCTACTGCCCTCTATGGCTCTTCAGCCTGCTGTGCCTGCAGGATTAAATGCTGCCTTCTATCGAGGAAGTCTTCATCCTCTCTGATGGAACGTATGGTTGATACTTGGGCTTCAAGTCCTCTCATTTTTTCTTCCAAAATGGCGACCAGCTTGCACTTAGCGTAGATGAAATCCCTTCTATCTTCTGGGAGGAAGACAAACATGGCACATGCTGTGCAGGTAACCACAGCAGACCTATCACTATCCATACCTGCCTTCCTTCTGAGAGATTCATCAGATGTTTTTAAATGCCTCCTTGAAGGGCAGGAGAGAAAAAAAAAATTTCAAGGAAAAGAGCACCAAATACTGTGGGGCTCTCCCAGCGTAAACTCCAGGGCAAACTCTCCTGATGGCTGCTGCCTTGTTTGCTGCTTTCTGCGTTCGCTCTGGCTGTCTTCTTTTATACGCCTGAGGCTAGGCCCAGCTCAAAGCCTTGTCTCTGATGCCATCAGCCCCTGAAGGCCCACCTGGAACAAAGCACTCCCAAATCACATTTTTCAAAATTTCCAACTGCCACTCTTTTCAAACTGCCAAACACACAGTCAAACAAATGCTCACAGACAGACAAACACTTTGATACTCAGTCAACCAGCTCACAACACAGCCCCACAAAAGCCACAGTTACCTGAGCTCCTCTCAGACGTTTCCCAGGCAACTCGCCTGTTGGCTGCTCCCCTGTTTGCTGCTCTCTGTGTTCTCTCTAGCTGCCTTTTTATAAGGCTGAGGCTAGGCCCGGCTCAAAGCCTTACCTCTGATGCAATCAACCCCTGAAGGCCCACCTGAGCTCAGGAAGTTTTGATTGTAGTTTAGTGTAAAGGTTTTAAAGAATGGCGAGTGTACCTCGCCCCCTTCCTAATTCCTTCTCAAAACTCCCTGTTTGCAGCCCCTGGTCACTGACTCACTGCTTTATAAAGCCCTGGCCTTCCTGATAGCCCCGCCCCCGATTAAGGCTCAACCAATGAGCAGAGGCTTCTTGATTTCAAACCTCGTTTAGAAGCTCACAGCTTCCAATGGCCACAGCACACGGTCCTTGAGGAAAAAAAAAAACACAGACAAACACAAGCTCAGCACACAGCAAGAAACCCCCAAACACAAACACAGACTACAGACAGCCACTTCCCTCAAGGGTCCTGTAGTTGCTTCTCCTTCACCTGGAGAACTCCCTCTCAAAACTCTCTGTTTGCAGCCCCTGTTCACAAAGCTTGCTGAGGTGTGCTCCTCAGCTGAGGTCTGAGGCTGCCATTGTCAGTGGCACTGAAGGCTTCAGATTGTCAAACGGGATTCCAGCGAGGACCACTGTGAGATCAGTCCACCACCGCAAAAGTGGAGAGAATTGAGGAGTTAATGGTGACAACCTTGCCCAAGTGATCTCTGGCTGAGGTATATCCCATAGCTAGCCATGAGCCCATAAGCACGTATTATGCTTTTGTGATGAGAAACTCAGAGAGCTCTGCGATGAAATCTGTCATCATTTGGAACCTTTTGTGGGGAAGGGACACTCTTGCACTGACTAGAATCAGATCTAGAATGGAGCATACCCCCCCCTTTAGTCTTCAGGAGCATAAAGTACCTGGAGTAGAACCCCTTGCCTGTGAGGTCTGGGGGGACTTCCTGTACTACCCACAGCTGCAATAAGGCGTACACCTCTTGCTGTAGCAGACTCTCATGGGATATGAGAGGGAAGAGAGAGGAACAGGTGTGTGTGTGTGGGGGGGGGGGGGGGGGGATAAATTGTAGGGTATAGTGTAGAGGACCCAGTGGTTCAATTTTATGGTCACCCAGGCTAGGAGAAAAGACAAAAGCCAGGTGGAGAAGCAGGGAGGGAAAGATCTGGGAAGGTAGCTGAAATGTCACCCTTGGGTACACCCTCAGAATGGGCATTTCGCCCTTGTTGAGAGCAGGTGAAGCTGGCCTGGGTGCAGGTGGAGGTCTGGTTGCTCTGCTGGCACATATAAGCCCTCTTTGTGGCTGACTCCTGTTTAGGCTGGCCTTGCTGTTGGTGCAGAAGCTGGGGTTTAAAATGCTTCCAGTGTTAATTTGGCCATTAACTTCCAGATATTAAAATCATACTGCTCCATAAGGGCCTGATGATTTGCCACCCAGAGCTGGAAAATCGACGATGGATACATTTTTCTGCCAAAGAGGTCCAGTGTCTTTGCCTCCTTATTTGTGGGTTTCACATTCAGTTGCCCCATCCTTCTGGCTCACTGGTAGTAGATACTACCCAGGAATCCAGGGAAGGATGGGTGCATAGATACTCAGGATCCTGCTGACCGGCGGTGGTGTTCAGCAGATCCATGATGGAATCTCAGTGATCAGCACCGAACACTTACTGACTGGGGCCATGAAGGTGAAAAGGAGCGGGAACGAGACCAATACCACAAAGGTGAGTATCTGCTCCATGGAGAAGACTTGGTATTCATAGTTACTGAGCGGCTACAGCAGTCTCAGTATTGAGGCCACAGAGTCATGCAGCATTTCATGGGTGATGGGCGCTTCAAGCCCAAGTGGTGGCTGGAGTTAGGAGATCTGCACTAAGGGCTCCACCACAAGGACAGCCCTACCTCTGCAGCATGATGGCTCTGGGCAGGTGAAAGCTGGTGGGACTCTCCCTGTGGGGGCAATCAAAGACACTCTGATGGAGATGGTCCTATAGAAGGCTTACCCCTCACCTGGGATGCTGCTGACACCAGTTTGGGTGACACCCAGAGAGACAGAACAGCCTGCACTGCTTGTGGGGCCTCCAGGATCGACGGGACGGTTAGGTGCTGGATTGCCATGCTGTTGTCAGGGGTAGCTGGCACTTCCATAGGAGGGCTGGCCTGCTCTTCCAAAACTGGGCTCCCCCCCCCGCACTTGGAGGGAATGAGCCACCTGCCCTTTGTGGGTTCAGGCTCACCTTCAGCCTTGTCCTTGCCCTTGCAAGAGGGGGAATGGTCTCTGCAGGGCTTCTTCTTTTTAGGAGCTGGTGCCAGGGACATGGATCTCTGCCACTCTGACAATGGTCCTGGCCAAGCGCTCTGCACCGAAGTGGGAGTACTATGCACTGAGTGTAGCCCATCCACTCCAGCACCAGTTAGATAAAGCCTTGAGACTAATGCCCCACTCCTTTTTAGTGCGAGGCTTAAAGCTTTTACATATGTGACACCTGTCATTAATATGTCTATTAGTATGGGGATCACCAACCAGCATAGATTTCTTGCACTGGTAGCAGCTCTTAAACCCTAGGGAGTGGGGCATGCCCCATCCCAAGGCAAAGTACCTTTCTGGGACACCTACCATTAAACAACTACACCAAGGAAAGAAGAAAACTACTAACAAATAACTACATTCAGCAAAAGTGTGTAATTAACAGACTGGAGTGAAGAAAAGGAACGTTCTAGCACCATCACTGGCAGGAAGAAGGAACTGAGAGTGGTGGGGGGGAGTTAGCGGTGCCTCGTATACCACACCAGACAAGCACCACTCTGGAGGACATCAGAGCCAGTTCCCTATGGATACCACTGGTGCACTGGGCATGTAGCAAGCACACAGACCTAACATGGATTGGACGGAAGCAAGCACTCAAAGAAGAACAATGTATTTAGATCCCAAAGCTGGGCAGATAGAAGTACCCATATAAATGCAAGGATTACATTTTGTATTTTCTTGGTCAAAAAATGCAGAAGTCATAAAATAGTATTGGGAAAACAATATCCCTTTAGAAGAATATTTTGACAGAGGAATCCAACTCAGCCAGTATTGTAGTAAACAGCAAGTGTGCTCCTATTACAGGTTATCATCATACAGGGCATATCCAGAAAACCCTGGCTGACTCAGTGGTGTCTCCATATCAGTTGTGCAATATATGTACATGTTTTTCATTATATATAATTCTCTCTGGTCAAAGACAAAAACATCCTAATGGTAGTTCAGGGCTAAGTTCAAGTAGCTAGGCAGCACCGGGAGTTTGGACAGATTTTTAACCAGTTGGGTCCTGGGATGAAATCTTAATTAAAGTCACAAATAGAAATGAGTTTGATGGTCACGTTTCAAAAGTTGTTTCTAATGGACATTTGTCCTCCACAGCAAAGCACAAGAGAGACTGTGCACATATAATGGGCTACATTGCCCGTTAGCAATACTCTAAGGAATCCTTAATGCTGAAGGGAGCTTCTACACTAAAGAAAACCCCTCCACAATAGCAAATCTGAGAGCCTGAGTCAGACTTGCAAGGCTCATAGTATGGGGCTAAAAATAGCAGCGGCATAGATATTCCTGCTTGGGCTGGAACCCAGACTCTACTACCTATCCCTCTTACCCCGCAAAGCCTGAGTTGTTTGACCAGTTTCTGATACTCCCTGGTGTGGAGGGCTTTGCAATGGTTTGTCTTTTTCTTATGCTTTGGCAGCACTTGTGTAACTTAAGCCAAAAAAAGTTTCATCGAATTCAATCTCTTTGCACTGAGGAATGATTCCTGCCCTGAGCTAGTTTCCACCCTTGCTCCCAGGTGGCTGCAATTTGCTGCTAGACCTGACCAGCACTAGCTGACACATCTGCAGACAGATACAAGGTTCTACTCTTGCCCCTATTTGCTTGCTGAGTAAAGGGCTACGTCTACACTGCAGGCTTTTTGTGCAAGAACGGCTGATCATAATCTCTCTTATGAATGCTGAACTCAAAGCTGACCTATTCCTTGCATTTACTTTCCGTTCTGGAGCCACTGCAGCTCCTTCATCACCCATACATGCACCCACACACGTACAAATCAAGCTTTTGTTGCATGCTGTAGGCTGAAAAAATATTAAATGAAATTATTATAAATAAATACACAATAGAAAACAAATATATTGATAACTGGAGCCACAATGCCCTCTTCAGACATTATCTGTATAAGAAAATGCTTCACTAGCTATTATCTGTTTTCCGTTCTCTCCGGGTGAGTTTAAGATAACTTTAGTATTTAATTTGCAGCCTACACACTGACCTTGCCTTCCTATTTTTTTTCCATTTGTTTGATTTGAATCCAGAAGATAAAACTTCTTTGGGCAAAGACTCCGTGGCACAGATTGTTTTTCATTTCAGCAGAACTTGATGAATTCAAGAAGAGCAATCTGCTTCTTACTGCACATTCAGGGCCAGGTTTTCAGTCAGCCCCCATCCTATTGTATGCTCCCAAGTCTGCCTGAGCAAATCAACATAACAATGTAAACTAACATTTACTAGCAGAAGGCATCATGTTGCAAATGCAAACTGCTGGTGGTGCAGCTATTTAATGGAGACTAAATAAAAAATATTCCTATTCTTATATGGGAAAATATCCCAATACAGTTATTATACTATTGCTTTTTTGTACTAGATAGATTCATGGAGGTTAGGTCCATCAATGGCTATTAGCCAGGATGGGTAGGAATGGTGTCCTTAGCCTCTGTTTATCAGAGGCTGGAAATAAATGACAGGAGAGGGATCATGTGATGATTCTCTGTTCTGTTCACTCCCCCTGGGGCATCTGGCATTGGCCACTGTCAGCAGGCAGGATACTGGGCTGGATGGACCGGACCTTTGGTCTGACCCAGTATGGCTGTTCTTATGTTCCTATGTACCCTGTGTGGACATTCTTATGCTGCACTAGGAGTGCCACTTCTAAAGTTTAACTAAGCATCCCAGTGTAGACAAAGCCTTCAGGAAATATATTATTAAAGCTTCAATTTCAGACACAGACATTGTCTCTACTAGGAGGGTTTAGTGCAGTTATACAGGTATAGCTATACCTTAACCAGCAAAAAATGCTCATAGGGATGCAGTTAGAACACTATAAAATGCTTATACAGGTTGGACCTCCCTGGTCCAGCTCCCTTGGCAGGAAATTTTGGGGGAGGGGGCACGAGCCTCTCTGCTTGGCTCTACTCCACAGCTACCTGGCACCACTGCCCTTGGCCCACTGACTGCAGCAGCCCTGTGGGCTCCATGGCCCCATGAGCTCCAGTGGTCCTGGCAGCCTCGCCAGCCCCGGGAGCTCTGGCAGTGGCCCTGTGGGCACTCGTGGCCCTGTTAGCTGTGAGCTCTGCAGCCCCTCCACTTCCGGGTCCCACCATCTGCAGGCTCTATAGCCTCCTGCCCTGTGGACTCCAGCATCCCCACTGGCTTCTCAGCCCAGCTGGCTGGGGCCTCTGGTGCCCCGCTGGCCCTGCCAGACAGCTCTGCTCCCAGCCACCAGCAATCTCTGTGCTGTGGCTCTCTAGTGCAGTAACATCTATGGTTCTGCCAGAACACGGGTGTTGCTGGGCCAAAGAGTCCTGAACCACAGAGGTTCAGCCTATACCAGTATAGCTTATGCTGGTTTCTCCAAACACGTGTACATTAATGCTTTTACCAGTATAGCTATGTCAGTAAAAAAAAAAAAAAAATTAATAAATCATGCCCACAACCAAATAGTTATGTTGGTAAAATGCTTAAGTGTAGTCCAAACCACAATATATATTTAACCCCTGTAAAGAAAGGTTGCAGAAATCTTGAATTCCAGCCAGAGGTGTATCTCCAATGGTGCACTAGCCTGTCCTTCTGTACATGGTGAATTTCACTTTTACCTTTGAGCAATTAAAGAGGAGCAACGAAGCCATTTAAATTTAGCTCTCTCTCTTTTCCCTAAGTTTGGATTCAAATGTGAATCTGTCACCATGAAATTTGGTTTGCTCAGTTTTATTGCAACAAATGTTGTACAATCCTATGGGCTACCTTAGTAAAGGCTCATGTAACAACTGTAATGAGCAAAAGGCATTCAGTGTAACATGCATCTGCACCGGTAAAATTGACTAGAGGATCCTGTAAATTGTGAATCAAGTAACTGTCCAAACAGCTGCACTGTGCAATGTGCTCCTGCAGCCCCCTCTTTATGCAGTGCTTGCTAATGCAGTCTTTGCAGTGCAGCATGTGCATTTTGCATGTCTCATCTGCTGCCCAAGCATGTGAACATTAGGCTAAAAATGCAAGTTACAGAAAATGCTATTTTTGCCAATGAAATGAATCCACATCGACAATGGGAGCTTTGGCTAGATGAAGTTGTACTGGTGTAAGCTGAAATGTGAATTTAAATTGATATAGCGGGACAGTGTGAAGTTTAATCTAAACTGAAAAAATATCACTTATTTCAAGGTAAAAGAATACTGATGTAATTAGAGCTTTTCTACCTGAGGAAAACTTACTGACATAACTATAAACATATGATTATATTAAAGGGTGACTACACATGGAGTTTTACTGTGTGGTACAACTTGGGGAGTTATAATCATACTGGTGTAATTATACTGAAATAATTAGGAAAAGGATCACAGGAAGACAAGTCCTTAGCTGGCTTCCTTAATTTTAACCCATTTTAATTGTAATGGTCTGTATTTCATAGGTTACTTCTGGGTGTGGCATACCCTCCCATGTAGTGGCACTTATACCAATTACAGACAGAGAGAATGAGTTTGCTCCATAGCCTTAGCTGAGAGCCAGATGGCTTTTAGCACAAGCTGTAGAGAGCTCTTGTAGGAAGCTCCAGAGGTTGCAGGTTGCACATACCCTAGAAGAAGACCCTCTGTTTTCCCATCCCACCACATTAAATATATGCTTTGCAGAATCATGTGATGGAGCAACTAAAAGGATAATGAGGTCTGAACTTCATGAACCTGGACTAATCTGGAATCTACATGTACTGCTGTTTTCCTATTGAGTAGAAGAACATGAACCAGTAAAAGAGAGGAGATATCACTGGGACTCTAGCCTGAGTCTTTGTTTAATTTGTCTGGAGACAGAATTGTACGGAAGAGCAGAACTGCCAAAACCGGCTGAACAGACACTTTCTTGGATGTGTTGTGAAGACTGATTAATTTTTTATTGCTTTAAAGGTCTTCTAATGTGAGAGCAAGGTCTTGTTAAATATAACAACCATGACCTAAGCAATAAGAAATCTCAGAAGGGTAGCCGTGTTAGTCTGTAACTTTAAAAACAACAAGTGGGCCTGTGGCACTTTAGAGACTAACCAATTCATTTGATGAGTCCAATTCATCTGATGAAGTGGGTTTTGTTCAAGAAAGCTCATGATTCTGTATATTTTGGTTAGTCTCTAAGGTGCCACAGGACTACTCATTTTTTAAGCAATAAGAGTTAGCTGTTGCCATATGACACACAACTTAACCCTCCCTCTGTCTTTAGGAGAATGGGAAAATCAGTTTGATAAAGATTGGATTTATTTGTGAATTGGAAAACTATTGTGAAAGTTCCTATAATGTGAGTTGGAAGATACAATATGTTGTTTGACTGTGAGTTATGGTGCATTGTGATGTAAATCCCATGTAAGGGCAATGCTTCCATGGTCCTTATTATTCCAGAACTAATTAAAACAAAGGAAATAAAAAATGCTTTCACTCAAGAAAGAATAATGAAATTCAGAAATTCCATGTTCTATCAGTAATAATTTAGCTACTTAATATCAAGCTGATCCTGCAAGAGACAGGTGAGAGCACTGTATCTTTAAACAAAGAGGAAAACATGAATTATCATTCAAAAACGATTGAGAGAAGAAAAATAAGCTTATTCACTGAAAGCAGTGGGGAGCTGATTTTGTTGCTTTTCTGACTGTAAAGTCGACCTCAGATGTTTGGTTGCCAGTTTGATGACATTAATCATGGTTTCCTACTTAACAGGGTGGCCCACATGAAGATTATCATCTTCCACCCCTGCATGTGGAGAGAAGCCAAGGTCACTGCAATCCAAAAGCCTGGAAAACCTGCATAATCACCCTTCTAATTATGAGCCAATCTCCTGCTTGAGCACCACCCACACAGTGATTTCTGCACTGAATCGGGCATGCTGTGGATAGCAGTCTATCCAAGCACAAGCTGGTTTTTGGTCACATAGAAAGAAGTTGCTGCAATCAAATACTAGGCCTCATCACCACCACCAAGGCTGGATTCCAAAGAAAACTCAAGACCAACACCGCTTTCATCAGTCTCTCAGTGGCATAGAAAACTGTTTAGAAGGAGGGCTTGCTACTGGAAATGACCAAAGTTGTCCCCTTCATGCAGATTGTCCAGCTGGTAAACACCATGCTTAGTGGTCAAAGGATGCATACATGCCTAGGAGGACAAACCAGCAAGCTGTGAACGTTGAATAATGGGCTACCACAAGGATCTGTACTTGCTTCAACACTCGCAATAGTGATATGCCTGAAATAATAGCACACAAATTTGTGCATGCTGTTGAGTTGGCACTCACAACTCAGGCCTGTAGCTTTAAAGAACCTGAAGAGGCCCCTTACATCTCATCTTAAAATTATAAAAGAGTATTGCCAAAAGTGGGGGCTGAGACCAAATCCAAGCAAATTGGTAGTCTCTCCTTTCCTCCTTGACAACAGAATTGCACAAAACACTGTCAAGTTTTATGGGGAAATATTATGTTATGACCAAAGCCAACATATTTTGGGGATATTCTTGATCACTTACTGACCCTTCATGATCACCTCAAGAAAACAGCTTCTCAAGTGAAGACTTGCATCAACATTGTTCAAAAGTGAGCAGGAGGAAGCAGGGGAGAAACAGCCCCAATGCTACAAATATTGGCCTTGGCCCTGGTGTTCTCATCTGTAGAGTACTGTACACAGGTGTGGACAAGAAGTTGCATCGTGTAGAGAAGCAGCTGAATGAGACCATGCAAATCATCACGGGACCTTTTACAATCAACACCTCTACTGTGGCTTTCTATATTAGCAGTCACTAAACCTCCAGCTATTCATCATGATAGAGTCACAGCAAGAGAACTGAAATGCACCAAAGCAGGCAAACTGAGAGATTTGCTGGGTCCCTGAGCAAGGCTGGGGGTGGGGCCTGGCTCCGCACTCCTGGAAGGTGCGGAGCCTTAGACAGAAGAGGTGGGGCCAAGACAGCCGGCCCTCAGCGCCACCTGGACAATGACACTTCCCTCCTCCCGGCATAGTCCAGAGAGCACTGCCCAGGGCTCTGCAGTGCACCATGCAGGGCTCCAGCAGCCATTTAAAGGGCCAAGATCTCTGGCTGATGCTGCCACTGCCACAATGTCAGTGGTGGTGCCAGCAGTTCCAGGCCCCTTTGAATTGCCAGGCCCTGGGGCAGTTGTCCCCTTTACCTCTGTCAGTGGGCCTGCACCAAAGACTACCCAGAACTTCCCATCCAGCAGGTTATGGATGTCATATCCCAACAATGCCTGGAATCATGAAAACCATTATGGACTACATGTGATCAACTCATGTCTCTGGCTCGAGCCAGGGAACGGCAAAGCATATGGACCTCATCTGCCATTCTATGCAAGCACGTTATTACTGAGCCAACAAGGTGCCTTCCTGGTTTCGACCTGCCACATAGACTTCAGACCATATTGAACCACATCCAAACAAATGCATGGAAAATGCAGCAACTTGATGCACATGTGGAAAATCAAAGACTTCCCTTCATGCAGCTGCAGTGAGAATATCTGAAATATGCAAATATGCCCCAAATATGGATTCCAAGGTGAACTGAATGATATTCACAATGGCAACCTTGAATTGGCTTATGGAATACAACTGTGGCTGTAGAATGTTGTTCTGCAAATGCCATACACGTGCAAAAGAGAAAGCAGGCTGATGATTTCCCTGTGGAACTCCTTGCCAGAAGATGTTGTGAAGGCCAAGACTATAACAGGGTTTTAAAAAGAATTAGATAAGTTCATGGAGGATAGATCCATCAATGGCTATTTGCCAGGATCAGCAGGCAATAATTTTTGCTGTGAGGCCACTCCAAGCTTTTGGTAAGTGGTCAAGGGCTGCACTTTTCTAAAGAGGGATGGAGGTTGGGTGCCAAAGGGAGCTTGGGGAATGGGAGTGCGGTGGAGTAGAGGTTGTGAAGTCTGAGAGGGAGTTTGGGTGAAGGAGTGGGTTGTGACTTGGGTGGAGTGCAGGGTTCAGAAGGGAGTATGAGTGCAGAAAAGGATTCTGGCCTAGGAGAGGAGTGTATGAGGGGGTGCAGGGTCTGGGAGGGAGTTGTGACCTGGGACAGGGGAAAGAAGGGTGCAGAGGACTTGGGTGGTGACCTGGGGAAGGGGATTGGTGTGCAGGGTCTGTGAGGGAGTAAGGGTATGAGAGGGTGTGTGGGTGCTAGAGGCAGGCTCTGGCTGGGAGGCGCTTACTTCAGCAGCTCCCAGCCAGCAGCCCAGCAGGACCCTCAGGCAGGCTCCCTGCCTGCCAGCAGCCCCAGACCACTCAAAACAGTTGGCTGTTTCTGGCTCTCTGCAGGGGGGAAGAAAGCTTTGTGCACTGTCCCCACCCCCAGCATAATCTCTCAGCTCCCATTGGTCACATTGTGCTGTAGGTTGGGGTCAGCACACAAAGTCTCCTCCCCCTGAACACAGTGAAACACACAGAGCAGCCAGTTGCTTTGAGCAGTATGGAGCTGTTTGTGCCCAACGGGCCCAGCAAGGTGGGACATGGGCTGGATTATAAGGCTTGGTGAGCTGAATCCGGCCCTTGAGACATATCTTGCTTGCCCTGCCTGCCTTAGCCTGTGTTTGCCAGCATGGTCACCGTCTAATGGCTGAGGCATCTTTTCTACGAGAGAAATGATATTATTAGCTTTAAATTCTTAACTGCTGCTTCACTCTGTTGCTTTTGCCATCTCTTACTTGCACCATTTTCAAATCTTCGCTTCATTTTTATTAAGGGGTTCTTTTAAAACACAGTAACACACAATAAATTAATTTGCTAAAATTATACTTTGCAATGAGTATTATGTCATAATGTTTTGGGTGTTATTTATTACGGGCCGGCCTTATAGCCTTATTTCAAAGTCCTGAAATTTCATCTGCTAACATGTTCCCATTATTAAATTCCTCAAATAACTGGTGCATTATTATGAATATGAACACAGGGCAATTGCCAAATTAGATATAAAGTTTATTAAAGAACTAGAATTAAAAGTTTATTATCACAAAAAAAGCTTTTAAAGGAGAATCTAAAACTGGACAAAGAGGTAGCTTAAAGCTGAGCCTGATATGGTTATTGTATATGAAGACACATTAGAATAAACAGAAATATGAAAATCTCCTATGCAGAGATAAACATCTAATTTAAAGCTTCAGGGGGTAGCCAAGTTAGTCTGTATAGAAAAAAACAACAAATGGTCTGGTAGCACTTTATAGACTAACAAAACATGTAGATGGCACAGCCAGGCCCATGATACCATCTACATGTTTTGTTAGTCTATAAAGTGCTACCAGACCATTTGTTATCTAATGTAAAGGTTAAACTCACCCTCAGACCAAGCAAAATTACTTTACAGTAACAGAATTAATTATGACTTTCAAAACCTCTGAACTGTGGAAAGACTGTAAATACATTAATCACAGAAGCTACTCCAATCTCCAGTCACACAGATGAAAACTTGGATCTGACCAAAAAATTGTCAAAGGCCTGAGGTCCCACAATGATTTAAATCAATTTTTGTGGGTATATATAGCTTCTTTTGTTGTCTCAGTTCTAACTGCAAGGTGTATAATAAATGGAAATGACTAGGTAGAAAAATGTCAAAATTTGAGGCCCCTTTGTCTCCTGTGGCTGGGGCCAAATGGTCCACTTGACCCTCCCTCCTCCTCCCCCTTCCCCCCGATAGGGCCTGGTGAAACCCATTTAACCCAGTAAACTCAGCTACTTTTAAAGCTTGTGCATCCATGGGCATAACAGTCCTGATTCACGTACACAGGGCAATAGAAGTTAGGCTGTTAGAACAAGGGAACACGCAGCTTTCCCCAACGAGGGGCAGATAGTGTGTTGAGTACTGCTCTCTCTTGGTCCTTTCTGCCATGGGAAGGCAGGTTTAATTTAGAGCTGGGTCTTCATAGGAGCTTTGCTTATTGAGGCTACTTGGGCAATGTGTTAACTTAGGGCATCGTCCCCATGTTCTCTGGGACACTTTCAATCTGTCCCTCCTCCCACTTTTGGGCCTTCTTCGTCCACCTGCAAAGCCCTGGTGGACCAGTGATTATGAGCCCAACTCGTTAGACTTTCTACCACCACCCACCTTCCACTCTGAGCTATGCTTGCAGAAGCTGGCTTAAAGACAAGATGAATCAATCCTATTAACCATAACTGATCTTTAGTGTGCACAAAAAAAATTACCAGATCAATATCTTGAAAGCCAAATTGTTCCAGTTATCCATGGAACAGGCACAGCCAGGGCAGTCATACTTAATAGATTTATAGATTTAAAGGCCAGAAGACACACATATAATCATGTAGTCTGACCTCCACTGTAATGAAGATTTCACCAAGTGATTCCTGCATTAAGACCATAACTTCTCTTTGAGCAACAGGTAATAAATAATAATAATCTTGACCAAGGTCTGTTGTTGAAACCAGTAGCCTGAATTGGCAGCTATGATAAGAGTGGAACTCTCCAATTTCAGTGAGAGATTTGAATTTAGAGAGCTGCCTATAAGCTGTCTCGTAATATTCACTGCATAAGGCAGCAGAGGAAGGCAAAAGTCCAAAGAACACCAAACTGTGCAGGCTGCCCAGCTGGGAAATAAGGATTCCAACAACACCTGCCAATTCCATATGGACTTGAATAATAGCAAGCTGCCTTCTACTTCAGCACCTGAGTTGTGTATTGAATTGTATGTAGCTTAACCAAATACATTATTACAAATAAAATAATGTGCCTTTCTCCCACCCCCAGGAAAAGCTCTGTCAGATTTTAATGAGACACTTCTATCAGTTGCCAGCATAAAATTATAATGTTATTGATGTTTACAAGCCCATTTACTCTACATTAAATTATCAAGTAAAATCTGTGCATGAGATATTTCTTTCCTCTCTTCTGTAATCCTAAAGTCTGATGGTTCTGTCTTCTTCACGTATTAAGCACTATAATCCATTAGTGTCCCTGGATTGTGTATGTGAATGCACACTTTTCAGAAAGAACCTATAGGATATGATTGACTTTAAGGCAATTTGGATAATTAAATACTTCTCTGAAAAACAGGAAGGACAAGATCAAGGGAGCCAACAGCCACGCCAGGCCCCTGGGCAAGGTGAGGGGGACCAGCTCTGTGCACCCAGAAGGGGTAAGGCCTCAGATGAAGGGGCAGGGCTGGGGCAGCCAGCCCTCAGTGTCACCAAGAGCTTGGCACCTCCCCTCACCCCCCACTCCTTAGAGCCACCTGGAGCATACCATGCAGCGCTCCAGCAGTGATTCAAAGGGCCCAGGGCTCCAGGCACTGCCACTGTCGCAGTAGCAGTGGTGGTTGCCAAGAGCCCCGAGCCCTTTAGAATTGCCAGGCCCTCAGGCAGGTACTCCTCTTGCCCCCACCCCTGTCAGAAGACCTGGGCAAGATACTAACAGAGTCGCTAAGAAGTTTGTACCTAGCTGTGGCAAAGATTAAGAATACTTTTTGAGTGGAAGAAATGGCATCCCCTTGACAGCCAGTGGCGGCCCGTCAATACAGGTGAACTAGGTGGTCGCCTAGGGCACCAAGATAAATGGCCGTTGAGGGCTTTGGAGGCGGGGGCGCTGATCGCACACCAATCGCGCTTTTCGCCTAGGGCGCCAGTTGCCGGCAGCTCATCTAGGGCCGCTCCTGTTGACAGCTGATAACCTGGCTGGATACATTCACAAGATTGTATTAGAAAGAGTTTCATGTATATTTATGTGTTTTGGTTTATATTTTCTGGGTCTATTTTATGGGTACTTTTTATATTAACATTTCAGGGAGAAAAATCCATTCTAAGCATCTGTTGCATAATTGCCTCATAGTTGTACACTTTGTTTCATCAGGAAATATGGCTGTTGGACTAGGATTAACTCCCACATGTTACCTAATTAGGTTTACCTGGCTTCCAGTTTTCGATCGGAATGCCCAGTCAATAAGGGATCCTGGTAGCTCTAATCAACACTGCTAACTGGGCCATTAAAAGTCTGGTCAGTGGTGCAGCTAGGTTAAGACAGGCTCCCTTCCTGCCCTGGCTCCGCATGGCTCCCAGAAGCAGCCGACATGTCTGGCTCCTGAGCACAGGGATGGCCTCAGGGGGCCCCATGTGCTGCCCATACCCTGAGCACCGGCTCTGCAGCTCCCATTGGTTGGGAACTGCAGCCACTGGAGCAGTGCAAGGGGTGATGCCTGCAGGCTTCAGCAGCATGCAGAGTTCCTAGGCCCCTCTGCTTAGAAGCAGGATATGTCAGCTGCTTCTGGGAGGTGTGTGGGGCCAGGGCAGGCAGGGAGCCTGCCTTACCCCCACTGAACCAGAGCCACATGAGATAAGTACTATCCAGCCGGAGCCTGAACCCCAACCCCCCATCCACACTCCAATTCCCCTTCCTGCACCCAAACTCCCTCTCAGAGCCTGCACCCAACACCCCAACCTCCTATCCCAGCCTTCAGCCTCCTCTTGCACCCCAGAGCCCACAACCCCCTCCTGCACTCCAACCCCTGGCCCAGCCCGGAACTCCCTCCCAAACTCCTCAGTCCCAGCACACAGTCCCTTTCTGCACCCCAAACCCTTCACCCCCAGCCCCATGCCAGAGTCTGCAACTCCTGCCAGAACCTTCATTCCCTCCCGCAACCCAGCCCCTTGCCCCATCCTGGTGAAAATGAGAGAGGAAGGGGAGAATGAGTGACAGAGGGAGCGGGGATGGTGTGAATGTGGAATGGGGCCTCTGGGAAGTGGTAGGGCAGGAGGCAACGCGAGCATGTTCGGTTTTATGTGATTAGAAAGTTGGCAATCCTATACCTAACCCTGACCTTTCACCTAGATTAACATCTTTTACCTCAGTTTAACCAGTCAAGGTATATCCTGGAGGGCCCTTATGGTTTGCTTTGCCCAGCTATGTCAAGATAAAAGATTTAACCTATAACCACATTAGGAAAAGGTCCTCATTACATAACACTTTCAATGATGCGTGTGTGTCAGAAAATCCTGAGCCCGTGAGTGAAATGCAATTAGTTGATTCTGCATGGGCTGGGACCCTGCTTGACTCAGCCAAGGGCCAGGGGTCTCAAAACTTGTCACCAGAGTCAGAGCACAGAGGCAATTCAATGAGCCACAAGGATTTGACCTCACCCTTTGCAACTGGTACCCTGTGCTAGCTCAGTCGCCGGAGCTAGTCTGGGATAGTCCTTGCTCAAGTGCGGAGTGGCACTGTATTCCTGAAGTAGCTCCACTGAAGTCTATGAACTCTGTGGGGTTGCTGGAGGCGTCAGGAGTCTCCGCCTGAGAAAGGGGTTTGTGTGTGAATACAGAGAAAGGCAAATCAGTCTGAACTCAGCACACAGCCAATACATGTGTAGCAGTCTACTGTTTCTAAGAAAATGGTCTTTGGCAAGTTACATATGGCCCAGGTCTGCTGACGTGGCAGGGGGAACCAATGGAGTGGCTGCCCCAGAGATTGGTGATTCAAAGAGACCCAGGTCTCCTAGCTGCTGCCGCTGTTGCCCCAGGCCCTTTAAATCACCACTGGAACACTGTGTACTCCATGTGGCTCTAAGGGCTGAGGGGAACGCAACATGCGCTGAGTGGTACGGAAGTCTGGCTGTCCCTCGTCCTACCCTTCCACCTGAGGCCCCTATCCCCTCCCAGAGCATGGAGCCACACGCCCTTGGGCCTGGGCAGGCTGTCAGCTCCCCTGCATATAGCCCAGAAAGGAAAGAAATTAAAAAGTTACTCAATCCTCCTTTCCCTTTCCCTGATAGCTCCAAAACCCTGTGGATTCTTTAAACCTTCCTCTCAACCACAGCCATACTCCAAGGGTGGTGAACCCTTTTTTGGGTGAGAGATTACTGACCCACAAAAAAATCAAGTAGGGACCTCACACAAGTAAAAGCAAAAAAAACCAAACCAAACAAAACAAAAAACCCCAACCCGTCATGGATGTGCCTCCCCACTGAGAAGGAGAAAGACACTCCCCACATTCTCCTCACATACCAGAGCCTTGGGAGGATCAAGGTAGTAGATTTTGTCCCCGTGGGGGATAGTGTAGCCTTATCTTTCTTACCTTACTTCTATTTTTCTTAACTGATTAATTTTGCAATCAAGGGAATATGTCATCCAAGGGGAAACAGTAGGTATAGATACCAAGGTGCACCCAAGGTCTTGACCATAAAACTAATTTGGCATGCCTTGTGAGTGACTACTTGTCTCCTACCCATTAGTTCCCTGAGGATATTGCAATTGTAATACAGTAATTATGAAAGGACCCTTCATGGCATTTTGAGGGCATCCTCCTTGGGTATTATTGACTAGTCACTAGACTCTCACAAGTAGGGGATTCCTTTATACACGTGTTAAGGGGGAGTTATTATTTTGTTAATTGGCCATTAATTAGTTATTGATAAGTGGTTGTGCCCGGATCCGATAACCTGTCCTGTGTGATGGTGGGGAAGCTGGTTTTGTGGGCATGGAGCCAACAGCCAGTGCCCGGGAGAACCCTCGCCTGGGTTTTTTCCCCTTCTGTTGTTAGTCCCCTCAGCTCTCCCGGACCATGGCCCCCAGCCGGCCGGAGTGGTTTCCTCAACACTCATGGACCTACCAGCTGGTGGTTTGACCCTCTCGATTCGCTAGCAGATTGGCTTTTGAGGGAAGAGTAGTACACATACCCCCTGTCCTTCTATTTTGGGACTTTTTATTTAAAGTAATAGTGAGAGAGTCTGGGGTGATAATTTGTGTATTTGCTTAGAGAAAGGATGCTTTTCGAGCAAGACGACTCTTGATCTTAGGTCAAAAAAGAGTTGTAGTATTGTGGTAAAGTGGTTTAGAAAAGCCATTTTAAAATATGAGTGAGTCAGATTTGACACAGGACTCACCGGCGCCAACAAAGGGGGAGGGTGTTCATGTCTATATTGGAACAAAATTTTGAATTTATAAAAATTGTGTCATTTAGAAAGTTGTTTAAAAATAGTTTAAAGAAAAACAAGTGGAATTCAAAGTTAGTAAATGACTATGTTGAATCTGGAAAGGGCCATGTCTTTACAGGTACTCAGCAACAACCCAAAATACATAGAGGGGACCCAAACCTAAACCAGCTCACAACATCAGGTAGCTAACAGTATGACTCTCCCTCTGCAGCAGCCACGGTATCATATTTGGAAAAATACCTTGACAATTAAATGCAGATTCCCAGTGTTTAAAGCATGTAAAGGCAGTTAAGAAACAGACTCTGGTGTAAACCTCCAAATGGTGAACTCTAACTATGTAAACTTAAAAAATAACAAATGGTCTGGTAGCACTTTATAGACTAACAAAACATGTAGATGGTATCATGAACTTTCATGGGCATAGCCCACTTCTTCAGATGTTCGTGAAGTTGATGGAATTCCACTCCATATGGCTGAATGCAGTGCCTTGCATGTTCAGAAGCTTCAAGGGGTAGCCGAGTTAGTCTGTACAGGATAAACTTGAAAAACAACAAATGGTCTGGTAGCACTTTATAGACTAACCCATGGGTTCCCAAACTGGGGGGCGTGAAGAAATTCCGGGGGAGGGGCCCAAGGCGACTCAGCCACACACACCCCGTCAATCCCACCCCAAGTTTTGCTGCTATTTTTTGGGGGAGGGGGATGTGAGGGTTTCTCAAAAATCAAAAAGGGGGCGTGATGCGGAAAAGTTTGGGAACCACTGGACTAACCCAACATGTAGATGGTATCATGAGCTTTTGTGGGCACAGCCCACTTCTTCAAGGCACTGCATTCAGCCGTATGGAGTGGAAATCCATCAACTTCAGAACATCTGAAGAAGTGGGCTGTGCCACGAAAGCTCATGATACCATCTACATATTTTGTTAGTCTCTAAAGTGCTACCAGACCATTTGTTGTTTTTTATGTTTATCCCGTACAGACTAACTCGGCTACCCCCTGAAGCTTCTAGCTATGTAGTAATTTAAAAAACAACAAATGGTCTGGTAGCACTTTACAGACTAACAAAACATGTAGATGGTATCATGAGCTTTCATGGGCATAGCCCACTTCTCCAGATGACCAGAATTTTGAGTTTAGGATGTGCAGGCCCAAAATAAATAGGGGAGAAGGAAAAGGGGTGAAGGGAAAAAAAGGAAGGGGGAAGGAAACAAGAAGCAGAGGGTATGAAAATATCAAAGGGAAGAACAAGTAGGCAGAACTTGTAACCTATAAGCACGTAAAGATTGGATAGTTAAAAGAAGCAGATAAGGATCATAGGATAGCAATTAGATAGGAAGGGTTCCAACTCAAGAATCTACACAGATAAAGAGCTGTTGGCACCTTCATTGAATGTTAGGTTGATAATGTCCCAGCCATCTGTTATCTCGATTAAGGAGGTTATCAGTGTGAGAATTGAATTTGTGGATGAATGTAATTCCAATGCCTCTCTGTGTATTTGGCTTGTAGAATTGGTTTGTGACAAGACAGCCACCTGGAGATCTTTTAAAGAGTGATTAGGTAGATTGAAGTGTTCTCCAACAGGTTTCTGTATGTTCCCTTTATGTATATCTGATTTGGATATTTTTATAATATCTAATTAGATACGTTTTATATAAACTAATAGGCAAAGAAAACCCTAAGTTTGGTTACGGACATCTGTACATGTAATGTGTTTGGAACTTCAGGGAGAGCTTCAAAATTAATTGTTATCATCGTCTATGGTTCGACTAACCAGATAAAAGACTCCTGCAGAGAGGGTGCCCTATGCTGAGAATGACCAATTCTTAACAATCACACACCAGTATCCATTCCATCCTTAGTGCGATGGAGTTCTTTTCTTCCCATCATCACTCCATCAAGGGGGGGGGGGGGACTTGTAGCCTATCAAGTTACTTGCCTATCATGCTAATAATATGGTTGTGTTAATTTAGATTAATTAGGTAAAAGTTAAGAGTTGTAATGCAAGAAATCTGCTAGAGGCTGGTCTGCAGCACAATGTGCCCTGCCCGCCCAGTGCCTCAGACTGGAGCAACTGGGGGGAGTGGGGTGGCATATCTACCTGGCCAGAGGGCTATACTCAGGGGAGTGGGAGGCAGGTGTTGCAAAGCTGCTCTCAGCATTCCCGCAGGCCCTTTGTGTTAGCTTGACTGATGTCTGGGTTCAGGTGTAATACACTAGGCCTTATGTCTGCCCATTGCAGTTTGTGAAGGCCCACTGAGCAGAGCAGCACTCAACTCCTTGAGGGGCTTTGCCATTGACCCGCCTGGGAGTGGGGATATGCCACCCCACTTCCCCCAGTTGCTCCATGCCCTTTCTTAGCTGGGGCCAGGGCATATTTGTAAATAAGAGTCTATCAAGAGCCCCAAATTAGTGGTCCTGCTGCTTGTACCTATCTGTGTGCATATGCTGCTTGCCTTCCCCCACACAGACAACCACAAGCCTGCTGGTGCCATGCACTGACTGGGCCATGTGGCAGTCCAGATTCCATTAGGCGTAGGAGCAGCATGGGTGTAGTACAGCCCAGCCCAGGCCAAGGGCTATCTGGTGAATCGGGTTCCCTGCAGTGCGGTGATTGCTGCTCTAGGGTATAACAAAATGGTTCAGCCTCTGAATGCACTTTCCAATGAGTGCCATGTCTTCATTACAGCCAATTAGAGGGCAGGGTTGCACTTGAATGAAAAAACACACATAAGCTCACAGTCCAGGTCAAGTAATATGGGGCTATATTTTATCTTTGGTCCAGGCTGTTACAGGCCGTTTGCAAGATCAGCAGGAGCTAAGGTTAGCAGATTTCTGTGGTTGAGACATGGTCTCACCCAGATACAGGTCATAGCTTATTTATGGTTTTCTGGGACTGAAAAGGGGAACTTATGTCTGGGACCTTTCAACCACATAGGATGGTAGGAAAAATACCCTCGGTTTCAGTAGATGCATCATTATATAAAAGTCCCAAAATAATTGGTTCAGGCTAAGTTGAGCAATCAGGACACAGGATGTGATAGATGACCACAAAAGCCCATGGTAACGAATCAACGTATATGATAATAAGTTGAGAGCAATGCTACATTGACCTATAGGAAAAGGACACTTCAACATTAGAAACATCCCCTACTGCCACGTTACTCAAACTGTGGGTCCCGACCCCCTGGAGGGTCGTGAGCAACTTAGAGGGGGGTCGCGGTATCACAAAGTTTGAGAACCCCTGCCCTACTGAATATGCATCAAACATGTCAGCATCAGCTAGTATAAAAGTGGGACCCCCGCCTAGGGGCAATAGGGAGAAGAAGGTGCAGTCCTGAGAAAGGCCAGAATGATGCCCCCTGGTGATGATGGCGAAGGTGAAGATAATGAGAAAGATGATGGGCTAACACGTAAGACTGCTCTAGAAGGAATGATGTAAGTATATGGTATGGAAATATGGACGTACATTCCCTATTTTATGAAATAAGGGTGTTTGTGACTGTGCTAACAGTATTAATAAACTATATTAGTAAATATACAAGAGTTTCTACAGTATGAGTGTTGAAACTGTGCATATCAGGGTTTCCAACCATAGAATAATTGAATACTGGGCCTGATCCTGGGACGAAGAACCTGTCAACCCTAATGGCGGGTAATTAGAAATTTAAACATAATCTTAGATCAGGCATCAAGAGTGTGGGAGCTGATGCTCCCAATTCTGGGGGGGAGGAGCCCCGAGCCTCAGGGGCTGGATCCAGGCATGCTGGAGGCTGCATCCGGCCCCCGGGCCTTAGGTTCTCCACCCCTGGATCAGATTATTAGAGTGTCAATTACCTGTAGGGAACTGTTCACAATCTGAGCCCTACAGACAGGCTAAATTCCCACTGGCTTCAGTAGAAATAGGAATCCTAAAGTACAGACAGCAAGAACTGGCTTAACACTAAAACCAATGTTAGCTTTGTTGGGGAAAAGAGTGCTGCATGAAGACTGGGCGTGCTATTGTGTCCCCCTCCACCACCACTGTCTCTCATTCTGCACGTACAGAGGGATATCACAGTGACATTACTTTTCTCTCTTTCTATCTCTCCCATACTGGAGACAGAGTTCTTCTATTCAGTGCCAGGAAAGGGGAATTCCAAATGTACTGTCTGAATCTGAGACCTCTCACTTTACGGGCAGGTTTCAAAAAAGCACAGATGGGAGTAAAGCACCTGGCATCTATTGACTCCCACTGGGAGCTGGGCCCCCAACTGCCCTACTTCATTTCCACTCTAGTCTTCAATCAGGCCAAACGCCCATTGCTGGAATAAGACCCAAAGATCAGGTCCCAGGATCTGTACACTGGAGATACTGTTGACATACTTTTATTTCTTTTAGATCAATAAAATAATTACTGGAACATGGTATTCCAGTTATAGGAAACTCATCTCTCACTGTGTACCAGCAGTTAATGTGTAACATACACAATCAGAGCATTACACTTTGGAATACCAAATATTTGCTGATGACCTTCGTTACCGAACAGTCATAATTTTAACTTTGTTTTTTTTAAGTATAGTTGATTGAGAAAAAGTAACCGAAGAGCTGCCTTGTTGGTAAGATGAAACTGTTTAAACTGAGAATTTTAAATAGCTATGGGGGGAAGAGGAGGGTAATTATATCTGCATGTTCTTAAAAATGAAACAGTGTTTCAAGCAGGAGTAAATTTTATCTGTCTATTGAAATTTTCTTTTAATTTAAAATGCTATAATGTTTTCAAAGGGAACCCTTTTAGTATGAGGAAAAAAAGCAAGAAACCTCCTCCTGTAGATATGTTGCTACTACAAATCATCATAAAACAGAGTTTATACTGTCAAGTCTCAGAGGGATAGCTGTGTTAGTCTGTATCTGCAGAAACAATGAGGAATCCCATGGCACCTTAAAGACTAACAGATTTGTTTGAGCATAAGCATTCATCTAGAAAAACCACTTAGTCAGATCCATGGAATTGAACTCACAGAGGTAGGGAAATGTAAGACATAGCCCTACCTCTGTAACTTCTATTACACGCATCTGACAAAATGGTTTTTACCCATGAAAGCTTATGCCCAAGAAATAAACCTGTTAGTCTTTAAGGTGCCACAGAACTCCTCAAAGTTTTTACTAACATTTTCCTGCTTTAACTGTTAATAATTGTAATGAATTCTGTCTTTTGTTCTGCAATGTTAAAAGCAGATCTTTGGGAACCAAATACAATTAGAACTTCACATTCTGTACCTTTTCTTTTATATTTTAGATAAAAAAATACATGATGGGTTCCAAAGTTTCTTTTGCTATTTTCATATACAATAATTCCTTATTTAACACGTGCCCGCTTAACACGTTTTCGCGATAGCATGATTTTTTTTTTAGGGAACGTTTTTTGAATTACACGACCGTCCCCGGAATAACACAATTTCCCCAGCCGGCTTGTTGCTGGCGGTTGCGCAGGGCTTCCCTCGCCTCCCTGCAAAGCGGCAGAGGGTTCACTGCTCGCTGCGCCATTCCCTGGCGACCCCCCCTCGCCGGACACAATGTGGGTCCCAGCAGACCCGTCACAGGGGCATACTCCCAACCCAATCCTCCTCCCCTCTCCTCCCCTTCCCTTCCACAGAGCCAAACACCTCCCCTCCCTGCTGTAACCTAGTCCCCTTTCTCCCCCAACCTTATGTCCCGGTCCCAACAGACACGACCGCTTGAAACGCAACCCCCACATTTTCCATTATTTTCAATGGGAAAATTGACCCCGCATAACACGTTTTCACTTAACACGATCATTTTCTGAAACATATCTATAGTGTTAAATGGGAATTACTGTACTTTCTTTACCATTCAGAAGCTTTGTTTATCAGAAGATTATTGATGTTACCAGCAAAGCTTATATATAAATAAACTCCTCATGATTCCAAACTAGCAATAGACTGTCTGTCCAACTGTGTGCCCTTTAGTTGTGCAGTGTTCCCAGATAAGCAGGATTTTTGTTTGTTTGAGGTTCCGATCAGCATACATTCATCCTGTCTTGATAATGCATTTATCTTCCTCTTCACATTTGCTCCTGTGCAGAGGGCCTAAGATTAGATGAGGTTTAAATTGTGCAGAGGGCTTTAAGGCTTTAAGACAGAGTGAATGTCACCTTCAGCACTTAGCTGATGTGATCACATTATTTCTATCATTTGAATTAATTATATTAACCATAAATGACAATCTGCCAACGATCAAGGACACATGAAAAGCAAAATCTGAGCCCAAACACTATGTATGAGTCACAGATGTAATACATGTTTAGTTTAAAGGTGAAGTTAAAAGGTGTGCTCTATAGCCTTGTCCACTGAAAGCACTGTTCATAGGCACTTATGGAAACACATCTCCATTCCAGGACTATGGTTCCTGCTCCTTGGACAAATATATAGGGTACGTGCTGTGAAGCTAGCATATTCAACCCAGCAGGGATGGGGAGAGTCAGAATGCAGCTCCCTGTTGGGCAATCAAGAAATTGCATTGATGAGTTTTAAGAGATACCTGATGAACAAGGTAGATGTTGCAGTGCTTGTATGGGAAGAAAGGGAAAATGTGAGAGTCAGACCCATTTCTACTCCACTACCACTGAGTTCACTCTTGAGGTCAGCTCTTGCTAATAGTTCCAACTGTTGGGATGCTCCAGAGGGAAAGAAGCAATCTTCAAGACAGTCCAATCTAACCTATGAGAGGAGCTTCCTGTTTTCTATATTTGGGATTCTAGTCATATTTTAAAAGGATAAAATGGCAGGAGCTTTCATGACCCACATCTAGCACTTTAGTCTATGTATGATGGGCATGGAGAACTCCACTGGGTGTGCAGATATAATTAAATAAATACTAAAACTTGTGAAAGTGCTTTTAAGTTGCTTGTTTTAATATTTCCCACATTTACATGTGATTAGGAAGATGCATCACATTCAACAATTTCATTGTCTCCTGATTCATTTATTATAGCCCATCTGGGCTACCATCTTGTACAGGATGTAATCCACTGTTTCAACAGAGAATTGACTGCCTGACTGCCAAGTGTGTGCTGTTACTTTGTGCCCAAATGTCTCACTGCTCACATGAAAAAAACAACAAATGATCTGGTTGCACATTATAGACTAACAAAACATGTAGATGGTATCATGAGCTTTTGTGGGCACAGCCCACATGAAAGTACCTCTTCAGGGCATGAGACCACACCCAAGTAAACATCTTGATGTAGTAATCACAAGGGCTTACTCAACTCAGAATTTATGGCACTCAGATAATACCAGATATTTTATGTTGAAGCATAGAAATGTCAAGCTGGAAGAGACATCAAGAGAGCCCCTTGTCTATCACATATTGCCTTGTCCATATGGCAAATATCAAGCTAAACAATTACCATGCTTCAATGTTACAGGACAGATAGCCCTTAACAATCAAACATCTATCCAGACTGTTCTCTCTATCTAGTTAACTAATAAATCTACTATTTTAATAATGGCCCATTTAACAGAATCAACCTTTTCACACCTCTTCTCCATTTTTATAACCACTCCCATATAAAGAACAGCGGTGCAAAAGGAAGTTTCAGATGGCACCAGATCATTTGTCTTTCTAGCCACTTAATGCATTTCTTAATTTTGGGAGAGGGTGGAAGGAATTTCAAAATACTGCATTAAAGTGAAATTCTATCCTGTATTGTATGGAAAAGAATTCACACACTGCTTTTAAATATACTGTTTATTTTGTATGTACACTATCTTGGATTTAAATGCTCCAATGGCAATTACACATATAAATGTATAAATCACATAGAGGTATAACTTTTCCAAGCAACTTTCATTTTCACATGCAAATTTTGGATTTTGCATGAGCAAATCTGAACGTTAAATTGGGGCCTTTTTGAAAATTTCACTTTCTCATTACATGGCTTTACAGAACATGCTTCTACATATATGTTTCTGAGAAATCATTCTTCGCGTCCACACAAAGTATAAACTTCTCACCCACAGTCCATTCGCAAGTCTGCTTCAGCATTCACCAGTTCTTACAAAACAATATTTAATAAGTTAAGTGCAAAAGAATCAGAGGTAACACAACACATGGGCTGGATACCAGTCTGGGTGAAAGAATAAATAATCCTTATCAGTTGAACGAAAAGTAAAACAGAATGATGAATTGCCTTACCTGTTTGCAGAGGTACTGGATTCTCAGTCCAGGGCCTCACAACTTCAGCACAGCTCAGTAGACACAAGCAGTAACATGGAAATTAAGTGCAGTCTTGTTTGCAAGGCTAGAAGAAAGTACTATGTTCACCCTTCCCTATTCAACAGGATCTCCAGTAGACGATACTATGTGTAAGTCATGCTTCTGAGCAGTCCTGTTACTCCAAGGTTCGCCACTGTACACTCCTTCATCTTTGTAGGACACGTTCATTGATTGCTTCTGCACAAATTCTTGAGCATAAGATTAATCGTGTTCTGCTACGAGGAAGCTGCCTTTAAAGGTGGCCCATATCTGAAGTTCACAAGCCGCCTATTCACATATTAAAAAAACTAAAGACATCACTCTTGTCAAGAAAGCATTTGAATCCCTGCTGTTCACCAACACAGGAGTTCAATATTCAGATTGACTATTCAACTAGGGAGCAGGCATTATTACAGACATCATGAGAATCTGGAGTACCTGCCATTTCTGCCCCCCCCCCCCCCCAGGTTTCCTTAGGGCAGAGCCATTCCAAAACACAATCAACACTCACAGTTGGAAACAGTACACTTACTTAGCAAAATAGCAGGCATTGAATCCATGGTAACAATAAGTCTTCTGTTATCCTCCAGATGGGTGTAGGGGTGTGTGTCTAGAAGGGTCATTGATATTTAATTCCTTCTTGTGCTATTACCATCCTGTTTCTAAAACAAAAGATTTCATTTTCACAAACATACAAAGCTAAATTAAAAAGTAAAAGAGGCCTGGAGTGTGATCCTCCTCTGCTTTATACCACTCTTGCACTATTGTCATGCCTTTGATTTCAGTGGAGTTACTCCTGATTTACAGCAGTATAAACAATCAGAAGAAAATCAGGCCCACAACCTCTTTTTTCCCCAAAAATTATTATCCATGTTTTGCTTTTTTCCTACCTGAAAGTTTCTATGTAATTGGGGAGGGGGAAGGGGACTCTTGCATGTCATTCAAGCTAATTTTCCCTAGAAAAGAAAGTGTAAATTATTCAGCAAAACCTCTAGCAATTTTCAAAGGATTCTCTAGCATTTTGAAATGTAGAATTCTTCCAATCACTTTTTTTTTTTATAAAATCTGGTCAACTCTCAGAGTTTCTCATTTATGGGACTCAGAACTAGTGGAGACAGTTGGACTTTTTTTAGTATACAGTGTGCAGAAAGTCAACATTGGTACTTTTAACCATATTGCATATTATACATACTAGCCCTTTAATTGTCAAGAAGCCTCTCTCTCCCTCTCCCTCTCTCTCTCTCTCTCTCCATTTGTATTTCTCACATTAAAAATAGGTAGCTCTCATTGATCTGAATGGAGATGAATGTGCTAAGCACTTTTGAAAATCAGATCCTTGATCTCAAATTGGTGCCTCATCTGAAAATTTGGACCTCTTCTTTTAAGAAAGGTTTCTATTTAACATAGGAAGAGTGAGGGACTTTCATCATGAACTGTTGGGAGCATCTGAAGTGAGTTCCTTGCTAAAGATTATGATGTCTCTTTTGCACCCATTATGAAAGAATAGAGACTTCTCTCTTCCATTATTTTCAGTTTGCCTTTTGATTTGTGATTTGGCCATTCATGTTTTACATTGTTGGTTTGTAAGTTGATGGGGCTGGTGAAATTTAGATGGTGGAAGGAACCATTTGGCTATATTCATCGCCTCTTTATTTGGAACCCCAGAAGCAAAGTATTGTTAATTTAAAAAGAGAAAAGAAAAACTGTTGTTGACTTTGTTGCTTCTTTTCACTTTTTTTTACTAGAAAAACCTCACTGCTGGACTCCAAAATGAAAGCAGGAATTTGCCTTCTTCTCTTATGTGAACTGTGCATTGAATTAAGTATGTCTCTTGGAAATCAAAAGAAACACAAAGAAGAGCATTTCTCGCAGAATAATAAGAATCCGTATGGCACTATTGAGCATAGAAGCACCGCAGAGCCATTTGCAGAACAAGTCCCTCTAGAATTCACTCTTTACAACCTCACTGAAAAGAACATGAATTTTGGATTCAATCTCTACAGGAAAATAGCACTAAAACATGACAATAATGTGTTCTTCTCCCCACTCTCAATGTCATTTTTAATGGCTGTCTTTATGCTTGCGGCTAAAGGGGAAACCTACAGGCAAATAATTCAGGGTACAAACCTCCATCTTTTGCAGGGCAAAGAGAATTTTCATCAGTTGCCAGCTTTGTTTAAACAATTGAAAGATAACATCACCGAGAATGAAGAGCTTGTTCTGCAGCAAGGAAGTTTTTCTTTTGTTCAAAAGAACTTCAGACTCAAAGAGCCTTTCGTTAATCTAGCCAAGCAATTCTTTGATATGGAATTCTTAAGTGTGGATTTTCACAACTCCACCCATGCAAAAAATGTCATAAATCAGAATATTAAAAAGAAGACCAAAGGAAAAATCCCAAAGCTTTTTGAGGAATTTGACCAGCATGCTAAACTGGTTCTCGTGAATTATGTTTTCTTTAAAGGTAATTATTGATTTTATACCATAAGATCATAATTTATAAAAAGCCAACTGACAAGTCTCTGATCTCAGTTATGTTAGTGTAGCTCCAGAAAAATTCCATTGGGATTGATGTTGCTAGTCTAGATTTGTAACTGAGCTCTGAATACGGTGAATAACATTCGTGCATCAGGCAAACCTGTCAATATTACTGAGGTCATTGCAGACTGGATTATGTACATATGTCATATACCCATTATAACTGAGTTAATAATTCAAATATAATTATTGTAGCTAGAGGGCTTCTCCTTTAGATAAAAAGCATTTTCATCATTATGGTATTCCCCATTGTCCCCCATTAGCTGTCATTTTTAATTCATTTTTTTAAAATCGTAAATGATTTTAGTGGTAGTGAAAAGTTCCTTGAATACTGCCGACCTCCATACTCACAACAGCTAGTAAACAGACAGGAGAAGTGAAAAGTTTCTCTCTGCACCTTATTGATCTCTCTTAACCCTCTTCTAAAGGCTCCATCTTGAGGAAAGAGAAGGTTGTTCTATTTCTCTTGAATCTCTGGACTCCCAGCTATTAAAAAAAACATTATTTATAGAATCATAATCATAGAATACTGGACCTGAAAGGGACCTCGAGAGATCATCAAGTCCAGTCCCCGACCCTCATGGCAAAACCAAGCACTGTCTAGATCATCCCTGATAGATGTCTATCCAACTTGCTCGTGAATATCTCTACTGATGGAGATTCTACACCTCCCTAGGCAATTTATTCCAGTGTTTAACCACCCTGACAGTTAGGACGTTCTTCCTAATATCCAACCTAAACCTCCCTTAATACAATTTAAGCCCATTGCTTCTTGTCCTATCTTCAGAGGCCAAGGAGAACAATTTTTTCCCCTCCTCATTGTAATCCCTTTTATTTTAGAAACTTGAAAACTGCTATCACAGCCTCTCTCAGTCTTCTCTTTTCTAAACTACACAAGCCCAGTTCTTTCAGTCTTCCCTCATAGCTCATGTTTTCTTCACCTGTAATCATTTTTGTTGCTCTTCTCTGGACCTTCTCCAATTTCTCCAAATTTTTCTTCAATTGTGGTGCCCAGAACTGGACACAATACTCCAATTGAGGCTTAATTGGTGCAGAGTAGAGCAGAAGAATGACTTCTCGTGTCTTGCTCACAACACTCCTGTTAATGCATCCCAGAATCATGTTTGCTTTTTTTGCAACAGTGTCACATTGTTGACTCATGTTTAACTTGTGGTCTACTATGACCCCTAGATACCTTTCTGCAGTACTCTTTCCTAGACAGTCAATTCCCATTCTGTATGTGTGAAACTGATTGTTCCTTCTTAAGTGGAGTACTTTGCATTTGTCCTTATTAAACTTCATCCTATTTACCTGAGACCATTTCTCTAGTTTGTCTAGATCGTTTTGAATTATGACCCTGTCCTCCAAAGCACTTGCAAAGCAAATTATTAAAGTGCCCATGGTAACAGTAACTGTAATATGGGCCTATGTACTCTAGATACTGGGTTGAGGGCACCAATTCATTTCTTATAGAGCACATTGGTGAAGGCAATCCAGAGTCTCCCCATTTCATACCAGAGTTTTTTTTTTATCAGGGCAAAGAACCACTGCTAATCCACAAGACCAAAGGACCTTTCATGTATTGATCTGGTGCAACAGAAAGAAGTTATCAGAATCTGAAATATTCTTAGCTTAGCAAGGGAGATACAAGCAAGCTAGGAAAAATAATCACAGCATACCAAAGTTTATTTGCTAAGTTAGGGTCATGAATAAGCCCCAATAAGGCTGCTGAAAAGTAGATTCTGCAGAGACTTCCTATCCCAATGCAAAGGGGGCCAATTGCTTGTCACACAACAAAGCTCCCTGATTACACATCAAATTTTCCATTCCAGGACAGGAGTCTGACTCTTTTCTTTCAGTTTCACTTAGCCAATGGAGAATAGCCTGGGTCTAAAGGACCTAGCTGGAGTATCCCCTGGAGCAACCAGTGATTTTTCAGGCTATCTTCAGGTCCCTAAAGTCATCAGTCTTCTTAGGGATGAAACTCATATGGAAGTGTTATGATGGGGAGGACTCTGCAGGTCACAGGTATGCAAAGATATCAGATGATAAACTTTGGTCACTTGCAAACCTGGATCAGATCTGAAGCAATAACCCCACTCTCTCCAGAATGCCAAGGCATGCCAAAATATCACATCCCTCATTAAAATGTTGCAACCTGAAGAGTACATTTTATTGTGGCATTTTCCCCAGTAATGCTCCCCCTAGGTCCTTTGAATGAGTGGAGAAGAGCAGGGTATAAATTAAAAGTGTCTAATGCAAGAGTAACAACGCTGGGAGATTCTGTTTTGGGAAAAGATGTTTAGAAGACAACCTGACAATAGAATTTAATCTAGCTCAGGGCAAATGTAAAATAAAATAACTTCTATCTGAGATTATTGACTTGACATGAAAGATAGGACTGGTTACCATTCTTACATTCATTTAGAACATGGGTTCCCAAACTGGGGGGTGTGCCCCCCTGCGGGGCGTGAAGAAATTCCAGGGGGGGCACGAGGTGACCCAGCCCCCCCCATCAAGTTTTGCTGCCCTGCTCAGTTCCTTTTTTGTTCTCAAGAAGTTTTTTTTGGGGGGGGGGCATGAGGGTTTTTCGAAAATCAGAAAGGGGGGCATGATGCTGAAAAGTTTGGGAACCACTGATTTAGAAGGTATCTACGATTGCATTATCTGGGCTCCCATTACACAATTCAGTAGGCTATTTCCCCTCTTTAATAGGGAGCATACATGGCATGTTCCCTCACCCCCAGCACTTACACACACACACACACACACACACACACACAGTGCTACTGTTACTAAAAGGAATGTAGTGAAGAGAAAGCCTGAAAAAAGTGCTATGATTAACACCAGACTCCAAAAATGGCTACGTCAGGCTTTGACTGTTTTTTAGCACTAGCAAATCTGGGATGTATGCCCATGAGGGAGGATAGTTTGTCAGAAGTTCCTGTGAGTGCACGCGGATTTGTTGGCAAAGACCGAGTCTGAGAACAGGATCCTGGACAATTTTGGATTTGGCAGATAGCAACTAGCATCGTGAATTAAACTCGAAGTAAATTAACCAGTGCAGAGAATGGCATATAGGATCAATACTATTTACAGTAGCCAACACTTCCACCTAGCCATGTTTAATCCCAAATGGTGTAGTAGTCTAGCTTCGACGTGACAAAAGCATGGCCAATTATGACCAGCTCTGCATTTTGAAAAGAAAAGATCTTGTCAAGTGTAAAGGTGACAGAACGTGGTTTTGGCCTTCACTGTTATCTAGGAAACCATGACTAGAGTTGGATCCAAGTAAGTCTCAGATTGACAACCTCTAAAATATCAGCCTGCTGATGCCTTCGTTGCGTCTGCCAATTCCCCATCAACAAGCAACCACCTTTTATCAACATGGTCTCTCATGTCTTATTTTGACTGACCCCAACCCAGCTGGATTCCATCCAGATCCCTTTCTCTGCCAGAAATTGAGATAGGAAATAAATGGCTCTGTCTAGAGTTGGTAGAAAGGAAATGCAGGACCTAGGTATCATCAAATATAGGGTCTCAGTCCATAGTACTCCAAGGGAGGCAACCCATCGTTGGTGCTTCATGAATGGGACAATGGGGAAAATATTTATTGATCGCGTTCTTTTCCTTCCATCCCTCTTGAGCCTAGATCTGTTTCTGTGGTTTTGCCTTCCTGTGTTGTAAAAAGCTTTGACGTACATACACTAAAGATATCATAGTGGGTAACAAGGGCCCAAAATCTAACATTACCATATAGCAACAGATACAATTGGATTTTTTTTAGGAACGTCAGAATTGTTACCATGAGCAAGTGTGACTGTGAATAATTATTCTTTCTTTCTTTTCTAAGGCAAATGGCTGCATCCATTCAATGCTAGATTCACAGAACTGGAGACTTTCCACATAGACAAGTTTAGGAACGTACGGGGTGCCCATGATGTTTAAGTCAGACAAGGTTGCCTCAATTTTGGATAAGAACTTAGGATGCATTGTGCTAAAACTTCCCTTTAGCGGGAGTGCACACATGCTTGTTGCCATGCCGGAAAAGGAGGGAGATTACAGTTCACTTGAAGATCACATAACAGCAGAGCTTATGGAATCGTGGCTTAGAAACATGGAGACCAGGTATAGCTTTGCACTTACATTCTAACATTTCATATTTATTGAGGTAAAAGAAATTAGATTATCTGTTTTTCCCAACCCATTTACATGCTGGCATATCTGTGGAGTGACATTCTCATGGAAGTGAGTTCTTTCCAAATCACCCTTACCAGAACCTCTGCAGGCAAGGGTGGTGGGTGCGGAGCTCTCACATGAACCCTCCAGTTAAGGCTCTGATTCATCTCCTGTAGCCCACTAAAAATGTACATCTCACAGAGCACAGTCCAGTCTTTCCAAGCCCAAACATCAGGCACTAATTGTGGTCTTCAATTTTGCACTTGCAGCCAAAGCAGCATGACTAACCGGCATGTGCAACTTACTTATGAAGAGACTTCCTACTTGGGCAATGAGGCATAAATACAAAATATTTAATAGGTTGAACTATAAAAATGGAAAATAATTTAATCTCTTCATAACAATGCAATTCAGTAGATAGTCTTTCTCCGCTTCAGTATTGAATTAATCAATGCCCTATCCTAAGATGGGGATACTGGGCTGCTATTTTGGGTGCTGAAGGAAACTAGAAGTTCTGACCCCTTGTGGACCTGACATTTTTCATAAGAGGGAAAGCATTAGCCTCACTGTCTATACCAAGTTGTTAGGCAAGGATTTACCTATCTTAATTCTCCTACATTTCAACTATTCTTTACTGACTGCCCTAAACTGTTGAGTAGCGTTTTGTGCCCTGCTACATTCAATCCCAGAGCTGGTTCAATTTCAGTAGTAGTTGAAGTGACTGTTACATATCTCTTGTCTGCCACATACAAGGGAGAGACAAGGTGGGTCAGGTAATACCTTTTATTGGACTAACTCCTGTTAGTGCAATAAAAGGTGAGAGAGATGAGCCTTTGAGAACTGCCACATTCAATGTTCTGGGGTTTGAATTAGCGGGTCTAGTAAAGACCCACTAAATCAAACTCAGAGTGTGCCCCCATTGTCACCGGTACTCCTGCTCCTCATGAGGAGTAGGGAAAGCTGCTGGGAGCATTTGCTTACGTTGACCTCCCACTGCGTGGACGGTGTGGAAATGCAATTTAAGATCTATCAAGCTGCATAGATTGTAGACTAGGCCACAGAACTTGTTGTCAGGTATCAAACACTTGAAGCAGGTCTGAGCAAACTATGGTCCACACTCTGGATTTGGCCTGCCAAGCCACCAGATCCGGCTCATGAGAGCCTCAGCTGGCTCCCTGCCTGCCCCGCCCCGCTCAGCACTCAGAAAAGCTGGCTGCAGGGCCATGTGTGCATCTCTGAATGCTGAGAGCCCAGGGAATGGGGTGAGAGACTTCTCACGCTGCTTTCACCCTCAGTAGCTCCCATTGGACGGTTTCCAGCCAAAAGCACCTGTCTGTTTGCAGGACAGGCAGCATGTAAAGTACACCTCCCCCTTATTTCCTGGGCTCACAGCATTAACAGTAGCAAACATAGCCGCTGCAGCTGCTCGGAGCATGTACAAGGGCATGGAAAGCAGGGACCCTGGCTAAGGAACCTGATGGACTGTTGATTGGGAGTCACCCAAGTGAGGTCTTCCAGACACAGCCTGCATTTGGCACTACAGCCTCTCCCTGCCCACAAATCCCTGCCCACCTCCTGTACCCTTACCCCATGTAACACAAACCTTCTGCACCCCTGCTCCAGCCCCCATACACCTTATCAGACACTGCACCCCCTCCTATGGTCACAACCCACTCCCAACCTTCCATCCCAATCTGCTGGTCACAACCCAAATCCCTGCACTCCCTCCTGCACTCTGGCCCCAGATTACAACCCTCTCCCAGACCCTGCACTCCCTGCTCCTACACCACTTCCCCAGGCCAGAATCCTCTCCTGCACCCTTACCCCTCCCAGCCCCTGCACCCCAACACCCTGTCCCAGGTCACAATCTAAACCCCTGCACCCGTACTCCAGGTCACATTCCCCTCCCAGATGCTGCACTCCCTCCTGCACCCCAGTCTGATGCCCCAGGTCACAATCCCCTCCTTCACCCAAACTCCCTCCCAGATCCCACAACCCAATCCCTTACTCCAAGCTCCCTTCTGCTCCCATCTTCCATCTCAAGACCTCCCACCCGAACCTCCTCCATTAATATCATAGAAGAGTGCAGTCCTTGACCACTTTTTAAATTATTGGAGTGCCTCCCATCAAAAATTATTGTCCACCCCTGATTTGGAGGCAAACAAAGGATTCAAACTGAACTTCATCCTCTCCCCCACTCCCCCTCTCCCCATGGGATCCACTCCCCCTCTCCCCATGGGATCTTTGAGTCCCATGATCCCATCCAAGTGCTTGAGATCAGCTCTATGTAACTCGAAAGTTCATCTCTCCCTCCAGCAGAGGTTGATCTGAGAAAAGATATTACTTTGATCACCTTGTATCTCTCATATCCTGGGAGTAATATTGATAACCAGCTCTGCATCATACAAGTGAGATAGTTTCACTACATTTTATAGAGCACTTTTAGATGTTCTGATGAAAGGTGTAACGAAGTACAAAGTATTACTGAATGACCGTTCTAATAATAATGATTGAGTATTTTGCAGGATAATAAGACAAGCAAAATTCATAGAGAAAAATTAATCCTGTGAAAAGAACATTTTTTTTGTTCCAAAATTAGGACTTTGCCAGTTTTTTCACTGAATTACCAGTATATATGTTGGTTACAGAAAAATGGATGTTATCTTTCCAAAGTTCAAATTAGACCAGAAATACCAGATGCATGAACTGCTCCGTGGTCTGGGAATTAAAAACCTTTTCACAAACAAGGCAGACCTGAGTCAACTCACAGATCAAAGATTTGTCAAAGTATCACAGGTAAGACTTACAAGCTGCTTCTTGATATTTATATTTGGTACTATGTTAGTGTCGAGAGGGCCCAGCCACGATGAGGAACTGGTTGTGCTAAATATTGTATGAAGACACAATGAGAAACAGTTCCTGTCTCAAAGAGGTTAAAAAGGATCAGGTGACTTGCTGAAGATCTCACAGCAGAGTTAGGAACAGAATCCAGGAGTCCTGACTCCCAATCTCGTAACAGTCATATTTTGGTTTCTCTTGAACAAATCTGCAGGGGAAAGCAGTTGGAGGGGGAAGTTCAGAATTTAGCTAGGCAACATTTTATACGTGAAACATTTTCCAGCAAAAAATACAGATTTGGTGATACTAAAACTTTTCACAAATGTGTTCATAGAATCATAGAACCATAGAGCTGGAAGAGACCTCAGAAGGTCATCAAGTCCAGCCCCCTGCCCTAGGCAGGACCAATCCCAACTAAATCAACCCAACCAGGGCTTTGTCAAGCTGAGACTTAAAAGTCACTAGGGATGGAGACTCCACTACTTCCCTAGGTAACCCATTCCAGTGCTTCACCACTCTCCTAGTGAAATAGTTTTTCCTAATATCCAACCTGGACCTCTCCCACCACAACTTGAGACCACTGTTCCTTGTTCTGTCATCCATCACTACTGAGAACAGCCTTTCTCCAGCCTCTTCGGAACCTCCCTTCAGGAAGTTGAAGGCTGCTATCAAATCCCCCCTCACTCCTCGCTTCTGCAGACTAAACAGACCCAACTCCCTCAGCCCCTCCTCATAGGTCATATGCTCCAGCACCCTAATCATTTTGGGTGCCCTCCGCTGGACCCTCTCCAATGCATCCACATCCTTTTTGTAGTGTTAATACTGCCAAATTGTTCTAGTTGAAAAATCAGAAAAATATCAAAACATTTTGCTTAAATATAAACTCTTTTGAAAATATTATTCAGTTCAAAAACATTTTAGTTTCAAAATTTCCTGCGATGGTACATAAGAATCAGAATCAGATAAAAAATATTTTTTTTGGATCTAAAACAAAAATGTTTTTGGCTTTGTACTTCACCAAATTTTCATTCTGAAGTTGACCCAAAAGAGTTTTTTTCGTTTTTATTTTTTGGAATTGCTAGCACACTGACAAGTCCACTATTCACCCAGCTTGAATTCAGAGACTTCCTCCACCTCTTCTATACACCTGTGCAGAGAAAAACTACAATCCAGCACCATCCAGCAATATGACATGCCAAAGAAGATAAAACACGAACATGGCCCTAACCCATTCCATACTAATGGACCACTGTGGTTCTCATATGTTGCACCCTTTTAAAGAGCATAGTAGTTGACTCCCCAAATACAAATATGTAAAAGTATTTAAAATAGGATAGCCTTGTAAGCTGATCTTAATCAGAAAGGTTATTTATTGCATACCCCAAGAATCAAAATACAAAATATAAAATAGTGAATTTTTAGTTAATGGACTATTACACCATTTAATGTATGTAAATCAGGTTGAGAATCTGTAGCGCACTTTTGCACCTGTGCCGATAACAGGAAAAACTGTTTATCCCAGAATTATTAGGCTAATGATTTTTATTATAACACAATCTAACTTTAATAGCATGTGTTAACTGATTTTAAAAGCAATGCACCAGCTGGCATAGGGCCATTGCAGCATAACTGTATGTTACTGTTGGCATGCCTACACTAGGAAATTATTTCAAAATAACTCCCAAAATAACTGTTTCAAAATAGCATATTCACACTACAGGGAAGCCTTGAAATTAGTCTGAGGCATGCTCTCTTAATGTGGATGTGCTACCTTGACTTAGATCCCCCAGAAGCATGGGGGAGTAATTATTTTGAATGACTCTGGGGAGTAGTTATTTCAAAATAGCAGCAGTGGAGTGTCCATACTACTGCTATTCCAAAATAACTAACTATTTCAAAATTAATGTTATTCCTCGTGGAAAGCAGGAGTTATTATTTCAAAATAACCAGCCTGTTATGTCAAAATAATGGGCTTGATAGTGTGGATGCTCTGCTTGTTTTTTCAAAATAAGAAAATAAACCAGGGCTATGAGAATTACATTAATTCAGAAGCAGATTTAGGACTTGAACACAGTCAATAGAGTTTGGTATTGGTGATGTTAACATGTTCAATCTTTATGTAAGCACTCTCTAGAGCATGCACGAACCATGAAGCTTGCAGACACAGGCTTAAGCAGGAGCGGCTTGAGGCTGGCTGCAGCAGCTGGCGCCCCAGGCAGAACGCGCGATCGGCGCCCCTGCCTGCAGGGCCATCAATGGACTGATGTCATCGTCGGGCGCCCCGGGCACCCCGGTGACATCATCATCGGGCGCCCCGTGGCGGCGCCCTAGGCAGCGGCCGAGTCCGCCAATAGCCACGGGCCGCCCCTGGGCTTAGGAACAGACGAAATAGCTAAGATGCACACACTATAGTAATAAAAGGGGAAAGGGTTAGATTGTGAAAGGTATTGAGCCTCCTTAAATCCCAGTGAGTTTGGTGGGAATTGTGGGCTTGCAAACAACTCATAGGATTGGTTTGTACGTCTGCACTCACTGTGCTACTGCTTGCTTCAAGGAAATTTTCTCAAGATTATAAACACACAGTAATTAGACAAGATAGACGCAGTTACATAAAGAGAGATTATGAATATATTAGATTCAATATTAGGAAACATTTGTTAATTATAAGGATCGTAAAGGACTGAAACAGGTTAAAAGGCATGTTGTGGTACCACTGTCATTGGAGAATTTTGAGAATAGGTTAGACAAATATCTGTCAGGGATGATTTAGATCTAGTAAATTGTGTGCTTCAGCAAGGTGGAATGGACTAAACGATTTCTTGATGACTTTGATGTCCCTTTAGGTCCTACATTGCTATGATTATATGATTTTACAAACACTTTCAGAATTCACAGTATTTAACCAAGTAAAGCTTTTCAATGTTTGGAGCTAACTAAACTTTATCAGAAACAAACTAATTAAAGAAACAAATAACCTGAACTACTAATAGACATTTCCCTGCATATTTAATCATGAGAGACAGAATGTAAGGTAAGCAGGAGTAGGAACTGAAGGCCCATTCTATATATTTTGTTAGTTAAATCGGGAGATTGTAAAATAGATTCTGTGGTCTGGCCAACCTGGGCTATGAATGGATAAAGGTTATAGAAAGGAGTGTCTGGGAAAAGCTTCTTAAGGATCAAATGTCTAACCATCTATATCTATATATATTAGGGCTGTCAAGCGATTAAAAAATTGAATAGTGATTAATTGTGTGATTAATCGCGTGCACTGCCCCTTTGAAACGCTGTGGCAGCGTTTCCAAGGGGCACCGCTGCGGAAGCCTAGGATCAACTGGAGTCCTTAGCTGCCCCAGGGTCAGTGCAGCTGCCCCTTGGAAAGGCTGCCCCGGTGTTTCCAAGGGGCAGCACCGTGGGAGCCCGGGCTCAGCTGGAGTCACCAGCTGACCCCGGCTCTGTGCCTCGCTGCCCCTTGAAAACGCTGCCCCTGGGCTGTGTGCAGCGGTGCTTCAAAGGGACAGCACAAGGCAGAGCCTGGGATCAGTGGGCACTCCAGCTGATCCCAGACTCCTTGTTGCACCACCCCTTTGAAGCGCCACCCCCAGCGCCTCAAAGGGGCAGTGCATTAGGAGCTGGGGATCAGCTGGAATGCCTAGCTGATCCCCGGCTCCTAATGCACTGCCCTTTTGAGGTGCCGGAGCGGTGCTTCAAAGTGGCAGTGCAACATGGAGCTGGGATCAGCTGGAGTGCTCACGGAGTTGCTGCACGGAGCCCGGAGTTAGCTGGGGACTCAAGCTGATCCCACGCTCCTGATGCACTGCCCCTTTGAAGCGCCAGAGCGGTGCTTCAAAGGGACAGCACAGCATTATTGCCTGCGATTAACATGTTAAAAAAATTAACGTTAATCCTTCCCTGCCTTAATCTCAGGCATTAACACACATCAATTGACAGCCCTTTATATATATAATGTGTGCGCATGTGTGTAAGTTACCTGGTCAAAGGATGTATACAAAAATTTTATAACTATTTTCAGAAATGTATCCAGGAAGCTTCTTAGGCTCTGACCCTGCAACTGATAGAGTACAGAAAGACTATGGCAGCTGTGCAGTCACACTGGAGCCAGCGGGGGCTCTATGTGTGTGCAACCATCAGTTGCAAGAGCAGATCCTCACTGAGATCCTCTATTGCTTTGTCTGTATGTCAGAGGCCTGCCATATAATAGATGTTAGGAACGTTGATGAATGTTCTCCACATAAGGAGTCTCATTTTTGGTGTTTATAACATTGTTCTCTTGGTGTTATCAGATTGTCCAAAGAGCAGTAATTGAAGTGGATGAGAAAGGAACTGAAGCAGCAACTGTTAGTGGGTCAGAAATTATTGCATACTCAATGCCTCCTACTATTAAAGTCAACCGACCTTTCCTCTTTATGATTTATGAAGAAACTTTCAAAACATTACTGTTCATGGGCAGAGTGGTTAATCCTACAGAAGTGTGAATGAAGACTATAGTTTCTAGTCTATATCCAATATATTCCAGGTTTTATTTTTATTTTCTTGAAACTATTAAATTGCATTAGTTAAAACTGAAAACTAGTTAGATACAAAAACAGATTAATTTTATTTCTCAAATCAGCAGCATGTCCTACTAAATTATTTTTGTTAAATCAACAAGATTATCTAGTTGAGGCAATCATTGTGATAAAACAGAGATTTGTTCAAAAACTGCATATTATTTTATATATTTCCTAAACTACTCCTTCCAACAGCCATCTAACAGTAAGATTCAGATTACTAGATATATACTATAAGAATCAATTAAAGTATTTTATTCTGTGAGCTACATTAGATATTTCTGTATATGTGCAAATCCAATAAAATGTTTGAGCTAAAAGATGCTAGTTTCTGTTTCATTCTGTGTTTAATCCCCCATTGTAAAGCAGATTCACCATTTTGCACATTTCATTCACAGAAAATATAGTTTCTTATATAAAAATCATCGAAGTGTAAACACAAAATTTAAAGTATATTTTAAAAATGTTGACAGTATTTACTTATGGTGCAACAGGCTATACAATCAACTCCAAAAGAACATCTTATATAGCTATAGTTATTAAAGTTATTAAAGATCACAAAAGCATGAACATGAAAGTCCCAAATTCAACATTTTAATGATAGAATTCAGATATATTTTGTTTAGAGATAAGCCTGAACCAAAATCTGGGATCCAAACATCCCAAAACATTTGGAAAGTTCACATCCAAGCACTGCAGCTTGGCCTACATTCTTACAATATTCTGTATTGCAATCAGAAGAATTAAGAACCTGCTCCCACTGACATCAGAGGAAATTTTGCCATTTACTTCACTATGAGCAGGGCCAAGTTTTAAGCCTGGGTCTATAGGCTCTGTTCTTGAGAATTTTATTTACTTCTTATTATGAAGTCATAGCAAGCCTATAAGGTCATATCAGGGTTTTCAGTTCAGTGAATATATACATCTTTTTCAGTTCTATTTTGCATCACCAAAACTGTGTCCCTGCTGAAGTACATTGCCATATTGTATTACCTAGATACCATGGTAATGTGAACATTAAAAATGTATTGATTTGAAAGTTTCCTACATACCTAAACAAATATTGCTGCCTTTCAGTAAGAGACAGAAAACTTCAGTAAAGGGGAAAAAAACTCCATTCACAGACTAGAGTCACAGAAATAGTGAACAGAAAAACCATTTCAAAATGTGTATTTCTGATGGCTAAATGCAAAACAAGAGCATAGTGATTTCAATGGGACTAATCAAAGAAGAACAGCAGTATCTTGCCTTCATCTTAATGATATAATTACACTCTGTGTGTGTCGAGCCACTTGTGGCTCTTTGGATTGATTCATATAGGTTTCATGAAGTAAACAGACTCAACTGGAACTCTTCTTCATATAGTCTTCTGGAGAGCTGTCCAAAGTGCAACTGAGGTGTTTCCAAGATTACTCAGATATTATGATGATAGGAGACATAAAAATACCTACACAGATGTAGACAGACAGATTCATCCACAGACAGGTTGATCCACAAGGCCAGGAAGGAGGGAAGATGAAGGGGACAGACAGAAAGGGAAAACACTATGGCTGTGTCTAGACTACATCTCCCTTTCGACAGACGGATGTAAATTAGACACTTAGAAATTGCAAATGAAGTGAGGATTTAAATATCCCGTGCTTCATTTTCATAATCGCGTCATGGCACTTTTCCGAAAAAGCCCCATTTCGAAAGTAAAACCACGGTCTAGACATGGTTCTTTCGAAAATGGCAGGCTTTTTCGAAAGATCCTGTATTCCTCAAAAAACGAGGTTTACAGGATCTTTCGAAAAAGCCTGCCGTTTTTGAAAGAACCGCGTCTAGACCGCATTTTTACTTTCAAAATGGCGCTTTTTCGAAAGAGCACCATGACGCTACTATGCAAATGAAGCGCAGGATATTTAAATCCTCACTTCATTTGCAATTTTGAAGTGTTTAATTTACATCCCTCTGTCGAAAGAGGGATGTAGTCTAGACATAGCCTATCTTCCTGCCAGAGTCAGAAATGTGGAAGAAAGGAGAGAGGGAAGAACATAGCCATCAGCCACAGAAAGCCACATAATAATCAAGGCTCAACAATCTTCTGATACTGCTTTGGGAGGTCTGTGTTCTTGCACCAATACACAATGTTCTTCATAGTGGAAACTCAGAGCAGGTTTTTCAAAAAGAATCTGTAATTAAAATGAGCCTAACTCAAGCATCAGAGCAAATACTGCAGATTTGAACCAATCATAGAGTCATAGAAATGTAGAGCTGGATGAGATCTCAATAAGTCATCAAGTCTAGCCCCCTTGTCAGGTGCAGAACAAAGTGAATCTAGACCATCCCTAACATATGTTTGTCCAAAATGTTCTTAAAAACCTCTAGTGATGGGATTCTACAACCTCACTTGAAAATCTATTCTAGTGCCTAACTACCCTTACAGTTAGAAAGTTTCCTTATTATCTAACAAATCTCCCTTGCTGGAGATTAAACCCACTGCTTTCTGTTTTACTTCAATGGATATGGAGAACAATTATCATCACAGTCCTCTTTATAACAGTCCTTAACATATCTGGGTTCATATCAGGTGTGCTGGGATTCCTGGGCCAGAATGCACAACTGCTTTGGTTGGGGATGGCACATGGGCCAGGAGTTTGACATCCCTGGTCTACATCTTTCCTAAATGTAGTGCCCACAACTGGACACAGGACTCCAGATGAAGCCTCACCGTACTTTATGTCCACGGAGTGCAAATAATATCAAGGAAAGAAGGAATAAATCCTATGACTAGGTTCACCAAAATTCAAATATACTATAAAGAGCTAATAAATCCAGACATTACATGACAATACACTGCAAACTACTAATGCACATCTTCACTGAAGAGCAAGAGAACTGGTTGCAGTGTCATTTAAAATAAATAACTTCTATCATTAAATGCTTTTATTTTTCTTCAATTATAAAATAGACATTGCAAAAATAACTCTTTTTTCCACAAACATGCAAGTACTGCATTATCCTAAGTTTTTATTCTGAGTACATTAATCATTCATTATTTCACATGGTAAAAACTAACCACACACACATGCATTCACTAATTAGATCATCTTTATCATACACCAATAAATTTAAAAAACAGATCTTTTCTGATATCAATATAGTTATGCTGATTGCATTTTGAAATAGAGAAGCTGACAATAGCTTCATACAGTATCTCTCAAGTATTGGCATAAATAGAACTTTTTAAATAGAACTGCATGTTTTTCACAGGCAAATTTTGATAGAAACATCAGCCTTAATACAAACAAATGTTGACAAAGCTAAAGCATGATAGCTTGGAATAACAGCTAATTAAAAACTAGATTCATCATTTTTAAATTATTAGGTGAAGAGAAAATACACTCTGAAATACTAAAAATTAAATAATGTATTTATACAACAAAACTGTCTTATGAAACAAAAGAAATCATTCTGATATCATTTGGAGGTATTTACTTTGAACATTTTTGGAAAACTTGTAAAGGATTTGTATAAATTTGAGTTAGTACATGTATTGATACCACATCCCAATTCATAGCACAATCTTATTTCATCTGCTTAGTGGTACTTCTGGATTTTAGGTTAAATTGAATTTGAAGAGTTTTTGAAAGGTGAAATTAATTTCTCGGTTAATCCCATATATAGAACAATTTCAGCAAATTTTTCTTCCATAACAAAGGGATGTTAGGAACTGCTAAAACCCTAAATAAGTACAATTAAGTAGGACATTTGCATCCTAAATCCAAGAATCTGAACTACAAAGGCATAATTGAAGAACAAAAACCTCATCTCTTTAGCTGCAGCAGTTAAAGCACATAGCTAAAGTTACATTTCATTAACACTTCACTACAACATTGGAATTCTGCAACCATTACATTATTTATATGGAGTTATGTTACAACTTAGTAAATTGCTTAAAAGATAGGTTTCAACATTGCAAGATGCACTAAGTCTCTCCTGTCCAGCCATCAGATTCCCCAGCTGTTGCTCCAACCATTGTTATCACAAAATCACTTTGCCTCCAGTAGTCTTTGGTGTGCTTCCATTTCTGTCAGATGATCTAAGAGTTTGATTTTCTGTTTTTTCTTTATACAAAAGAAGAAACATTTAAAAATTATTGTTGATATATTCAAGTATTTGGTAATATCTGAATACTAAGTGCCATTATATGAGGCATATTTGTTATGCAGGAACTACTTGGAAATCCACTTTACAAAAAAGTCAATTAACTCATAATTTAGGACATATTTCATACTGAGGGGTACTGTACTTCTCAAGCAAGTCTGCTCCAGAAGGCTTCAGTTACGTTGGTAAAATTTGTACCAGTCCTAAGGAATGATATAGTTAGTGGTTAAAGGTCTCCTGGGTTTTATTTCTGGTTCTGCTACTGATTTCAACATGTGAATTGGGAAGTCACAACTTATCATTTACTTTCTTTACCCACTGGTAAAACATTACTTGCCAATTTCACAAAAGTTGTGTGAGGATCAATTAATCAATATATGAAAAGCACAGAGATCTTTGGAAGAACAACATTTAATTTCAGAGATCTGAACAAACACTGATTCTTGGTACCCCATGATATCAAAAGGCACTTCTCTCTATCAAAAATATATTTAGGACATTCTAATATATAGACACTAAGATATTCACTGCCTCCATTTTATTAGAGGGGAAAGAGGGCCCAAAACAACTCCCATTGCTATTAACTAAAAATGGCAGTAGGATAACACTGTTTAGAAAAAGCGACTAGGAGTCCTGTGGCATCTTATAGACTAAGGGTATGTCTACACAGCAAAGTTATTTTGAAATAACAGCCATTATTTTGAAATAACTTTGTACAGCCAAACCGCTATTTCAAAATTAATTCGAAATAGCGGAGTGCTTATTTCGAATTTGGTGAACCTCATTCCACGAGGAATAATGCCAAATTCGAAATAGCTATTTCGAAATAAGTGCTGTGTAGACACTTATATCGAAATAGGGGGCCTCCAGATTTCCCAGGGTGCCCTGGTGGCCACTCCAGCCTCAACCAAGAACACTCCTCTCCCTCCCCGCTCCCCAGAGCCCTTAAAGGGGTTGACTCTGGCCACAGTGCCTGTGCCAGCTCCAAGCCTGCCAGCCCAGAGCCAGCAGTCACTGCCCCTGACCCAGTGGCCCCAAAACATGAGCCAGCAAGCCACTGGCAGCCAGCCCTCCTACGCTCCCCAGGAGCAGTCTGCCAGCTCCCATGAGCCTGCTAGGGCCCGGAGAAGGCGGGCGCCTTCCTGGTCCAGGGTGGAGATCATAGACCTTATTCAGTTTTGGGGGGATGCCCCCAATGTCCATGATATCCGCACTAGATGGAGGAACTCGGCTGTCTATGGCAGGATAGCTGCAACCCTGGCCATCAAAGGCCACATGCAAACCCAGGAGCAGGTCTGCATGAAAATCAAGTTGGTCTGGCGAGAGCCCCAACCCTGAGCTTCCCCTTCCCCTTCTTCCCCTTGCTTCCCCCTTCCAGCTCCCTCCTCCCAGGTTTCCCCTTCCCCTCTCCCACCCTCTCTTCTCCCCTCTCCCGCCTCCTTTCCCCAGTCTCACCAGAGTTTCGTCCCCCCCCCTCCAGTTTTGTTAAATAAAGAGAGTTTGTGTTCATGAAAATACATGTATTTTATTTGACATCAGGAAGGAGGGTTAGGGGGGCTAGGGAGGGGTGGAAGGACATGAGGGAGGAATGAGGCACAACCCCCAGTGGGGCAGACCAGGGAGGCTTTTAGTACTCCTCAGGGTGGAAGCTCTCCTGCAGGGCCTCCTGTATACTGACAGCCCCCGATGGACCTCCTGGATGGCAGCCTGCAGAAAGTGCAGCCAGGCTCGCAGCAACGCGTCCACAAGAAGCACCAGAGTGCACAGAGACAGCTCTGGCTCCATGTTTCAGAGTGCTGTGGTGTCTCGAGTGAGGACAACCAGAGCACGCAGAGACAAAATGCTTTGCTGTCCCTCAGCAAGGTAGGGAAGAAAGCAGGGAAAGCTGAGAACCAGCTGTCCAGGGAGGTGTCACTTTAAGCACAGGCCTCAGATAGCCTCAGGCAACAGCCACACAAAGTAACTCCTGACCTGATGCCCTGCTGGACCTGGTTCCGGCCAGCCTTAAATGAGATTCAGCATCTACTCAGTGTGGATGCGCTATTTTGAAATAGCAAAATGCTATTTCGAAATGCATTTTGTGTGTAGCTCCTGTCTTCTGTCTCCTTTCTGCCATTGACTTGCTTCATGGCTTTGAGCAGGTTGCATAACTTTCTAAACAGTATCAGAGGAGTAGCCGTGTTAGTCTGAATCTGAAAAAGCGACGAGGAGTCCTGTGGCACCTTAGGGTATGTCTAGACTACATGGCTCCATCGACAGAGCCATGTAGATGAGTTTACTAGACATAGGAAAATGAAGTGGCGATTTAAATAATTGCCGTTTCATTTACATAAAAATGGCCGCTGCACTGTGCCGATCAGCTGTTTGGCAGCACAGCGGGGCAGTCTGGACGTGCCACGGTCGACAAAGGAAGCCTTTGTCAACCGCTCCGGTAAACCTCATTTCACGAGGCATACCGGAGCGGTCGACAAAGGCTTCTCTTGTCGACTGCGTCGCGTCCAGACTGCCCCGCTGTGCCGCCAAACAGCTGATCGGCACAGCGGGGCAGCCATTTTGATCTAAATGAAGCGGCAATTATTTAAATCGCCGCTTCATTTTCCTATGTCTAGTAAACTCATCTACATGGCTCTGTCGACGGAGCCATGTAGTCTAGACATACCCTAAGGTGCCACAGGACTCCTTGTCGCTTTTTCAGATTCAGACTAACACGGCTACTCCTCTGATACTGTTTAGAAAGTTATGCAACCTGCTCAAAGCCATGAAGCAAGTCAATGGCAGAAAGGAGACAGAAGACAGGAGCTCCTAACTCCCACCTTTGTGCTCAACTCACTAAACAGTATTATTTCTCTAAAAGGATGATAGATGTGATATCACATACCAATATTATTATAGGTTCATGCACCAATATGTGTGGCCTGAAAACTGGTTACTGAGATTTTGGTGAAATCCAGGCTTCCTTGACACTAATGACTTTGCTATTGACATCAGTTGGCCAGGAATTCTCCCCTGCTCTTTAGGAGGTTGGTTCTACACCACAGAACCTAGTGCAAAATTCTCAATATCAGCATGCCAATGTACTGGGGTAGAACAGATTTCTTGAATAGTTTATCAGGCCAGCATTTTTACTGAATCCTCTATAGAACACACACAAATACTTTCTTTCTTTCTTGTATTTAAATCAGTTATCATGTTATACTAATATAATGAAAAAAATCTTTTGCTAAAAGAAAATTTCTAAAATCCTCAAAAATGAGGAAACACATACATGAAAACAATAAAACTAAACATCATAATAGTACAATAGGATTCTTATAGCATTCCTAACATTTATGATTCAAGTCAATGTCTGTTCTAGGATGACTCAATCTAATAGTGTCTATTCGCTAATAACAAGCAGATCTACACAGGCTTTTCTCTGAAAATTGCCTCTCTTGTGGGCTGAAGCATTTAACTGATAATTCTTTGGGATTCTTCCATAGTCCAAAAATATACTTAAAATTCAGATCCTTATATCCTTCTGTGATTAAGACATCACAGATATGATAGGAGGCCTCTTCTGCACAATTCTTAACTTACTACCTGAAAACTACCTAAAGGCCCAATCAAATGACACTAAAATCAATGGATGTCTTTCTAATTGACATTTACTGTGTGAATTGGATAATGATTAAAATTAGATTAATTTAAGAAATATAAATTATTCCAAGAATTAGATGGATCATTTTTCTTTATGCCCATCTCTGATGTGGGCTCAAGAGGAAACAGAGCTCCAACATAAGTTTGTAAACATACAATTACTAATGTAAAGATTCCAATGCAAATTTCTTCACCCAAGTACATCACATGGATATTAGAAAGTCCCATGAAGATTGTGACTCCATTTACAAATCATAAAAAATTATCACTCTTATATTTTTGTCATGCTACCAAAAGTGAACTTCTATTTGTTTGCATGAGAGAGGTTTGTGAAACAAAGAAATATAGGTAATTATATAATTACTGAGCAAAACAATATATCAATTTAAAATGAAAGTAATTAAAATCCTACCCAGTTGTGATTTTTATCTTTAATCTATCTATAAAAACCTTGATCTTTCAGTTACATACATACATAAACTTAAAAATATGTATAGAATTACACACAAAAACTATGTTAATAAAACATTATTAATTTTGCAAAGTCGAACACTTAAATGTTGGGCACCCTTGTGCATATGTATTGACAGACAGTCTGATTACTTGATCATACACTATTTTTCCATATTATCCCTGCCTCATTCAGTGCACAGGATGGATGATCGTCACTTAAGAAGCTATTCAATATTTTATTTTATATTCATTCAATGTGTGATCTCATGCCTTCATTACTGCACACTATTCAAACACTGCTCTAAAGACTGAATTATTAATTTCTTCATGAGATTTGCTATGGCGCTCTTCACTATAGTATGTGAATCCTTCACAAACACCTTCTCTGAGAGGAGAGATTATTGTTTTAGCTACATTAGTTGACATATCTAGGACCTGATTTTTTCAGCGCACTTAACATATCATAGCACATTCCATGTGCAAAGCATAGCGCGTATTGATTTCAGTTGCAGCAGTGAGTACAAAGCACTTTTTCAAATCAGTCCCCAAAGGATACATTGCAATAAGATACCCACAGCTGGCCTGTGCCAGCTCACTTGGTTTATGGGAGGTGCTGTTTAATTGCAGCATAAATGTTCTTGCTCAGGCCCGAGCTCTGGGACCCTCACATCTCATAGAGTCCTAGATCCCAGGCATCACACTGAACCCAGATGTCAGCACTAACAGCCCCAAAGCAAGAGCCTTGTGATTCCAAGTCAGCTGATACAGGCCAACCGTGGATTATTAATTACAGTGTAGACATACCAATAATCTTAGGTCAGGTACCCAACAAATGAGGAATGCAAAATCAGTGTCTATCTGTAAAAAGTGTGGCTGAAGAGACTTGCAAAGCATCACACAGGAAATCAGTGGCAGAGGCAGGGAGAGAACACAATTTTACAGGGCAACATTCAACTGCCTTAAATGCAAGACCCATTCCCTTCTCTTCCTGCATTCCCCTGCCTCATTTATAAAACCTTCTAGCTTGTGCAACGATGAGGCTAGGTCCTAAAAACAACCTCCTTAACTGCACAAACCTAATTTACTTCCAGGAACAGGCAACCTTGATTCTGTCACTTTCTAATATTTTCAGTCTTTGACTTGCAACCTGAATAATGTTTTGAACATAATTTTGTTTCAACAATTTCCTAGGTTTAAAAAACCCTGAAAAATAGAAATTCTGTTATGTAGCATCACACTGATACCCATATTGGTCATCATCAGAGGTGCCCATACCCAGACTTGGCGTGGCACATAGCACCTCAGAACTAATGCAAGGAAAAGTTCTACTCAACTTTTGGCTGGAGCATGCCAAAATGTGGATGGAATCATTGGGAAATTTAGTTGCTAAAAATCTAAAGATTTTTCAAAAGCTTTTAACTCGGCCAAATCTGAGCAGATTTTCACAGTCAAGGAAAAAGGCACATCTCTGACACAAAGACCATGTTCCTTATCAAGTGTCAGGATCCTGCTCCAAAATATTGGAGCACTGGAGTTTCAAAGAAAAAGGTGGCCAGAATTTTTAACATGGGCAGAACAATATATCTTCCTCTAATTTTTTTCTCTGAAATAGCTGAACTATTTTGGCTGAAATTAAAATCAACATGGGAAAATTTCAAGCCAAACAATTTGTATGAACAAGAAAGAACAAGTTGTAAGAAACTGAAATCAAGGTTTTATATTGTGAATTGCCAGAAAACCTCAATTATAGGTGTTCCTACTAGCTCCACCTACAACAAATGAAACACTTCATTGTGAAGGTGATAGGGTGGATTGCTACATGCACAAAGCATATTTAAGAAGCTTAACTTAACAGCTAGTAATTGTAGATTCTTGCTGTAACGGTTGGTTGTATTAGAAAAGGGGGCGGAGTAAATGTCAGATTTTGGTGTTTGCTAATTGTGATAATGATAGTATGTGTCCTTGTGGATGAAGTAGAGTATATATCATGTTAACTGCCTTTCTTTTTTTTCATTTCCTTGAATTTTGTTGAAATATGTCAAATATAACAATCCAAAACCTGCTTTGCATTTTTTGTATGCATACAAAAAAGTATGTGTTGTATAATACCATTTCCAGTTAAGAAAAGGATTATAATTCCAGGTAACAACATAACTAGATAAAACATTTTGTACTTGTAAATTAGAATGAAGACCTCTAAACTAGCAACACATAGCCAAAGTATCAGAGTAAGGATATGTCTACACTACAGCATTATTTCGAAATAGCTTTTTTCAAAATAACGTGTCTACACACAAAATGCATTTCGAAATAGCATTTTGCTATTTCAAAATAGCGCATCCACACTGAGTGGATGCTGAATTGCATTTAAGGCCGGCCGGAACCGGTTCTGGCAGGGCATCAGGTCAGGAGTCACCTTGTGTGGCTGCTGCCTGAGGCTATCTGAGGCCTGTGCTTAAAGGGACCACCCCCGGACAGCTGGTTCTAAGGTTTCCTTGCTTGCTTGCCTACCTTGCTGAGGGACAGCAAAGCATTTTTTTCTCTGCGTGCTCTGGTTGCCCTCACTCAGAACACCACAGCACTCTGCAGCATGGAGCCGGAGCTGACCCTGGACACTCTGGTGCTTCTCCTGGACGTGTTGCTACGAGCCTGGCAGCACGTTCTGCAGGCAGTAACAGTCTCCCTGGTGTGCCCCACTTGGGACTTGTGCCTCATTCCTCCCTCACGTCCTTCCACTTACCCCTCCCCTAACCCCCCTTCCTGCTGTACAATAAAAGACACATGTGTTCATTACAACAAAGCCTCTTTATTGAACAAAACTGGGGTGGGGGGGAATGAAACTGAGGTGAGACTAGGGAAAGAAGGTGGGAAAGGGGAGGAGGGAGGGTGGGAGAGGGGAGGGGGAAACCTGGGAGGAGGTAGCTGGCCGGGGGAGGCAACGGGAGGAAGGGGGAGGAGAAGCTCAGGGTTGGGGGTCTCACCAGCCCAACTGTCTCCCAGCACCATGGGTGCGGGGGCCTTGGCATCCCTGGGGGTGTGGGAAGGAAGAAGTGGGAGGGGGAGAAGGAGTGGGAGGAGGAGCGGTAGCTGGGGAGGCAGCAGGGGCTGGAGTGGCAGGAGGCAGCAAGCTCTGCCCCAGGGTTGATGACCACCTGGGGGCCACGGACCGTCCTGCCCCCCCAGGATGCGGTCCACGGCATCAAAACAGGGACAGGGGTCTGGGTCTGGTTGCCGTGGACCTGGTTGGGAGCTGCCCCCCTGTGGCACTGGCATACGCCTGCCACAGCTCCTTGATTTTCATGCGAACCTGCTCCCGGGTTCGCATGTGGCCTTTTGGTGGCCAGGCTGGCAGCCATCCGCCTGCAGATGGTTGCGTTCCTCCATTTAGTGCGGAGATCATGGACGTTGGAGGCATGCCCCCAAACCTGAATTAGGTCCCTGATCTCCGCACTGGACCAGGCAGGCACCCACCTTTTCCGGCCCCTGGCAGGCTCCTGGGAGCTGGCAGACTGCTCCTGGGGGAGCGGTGGAGGGCTGGCTGGCACTGGCTGCCTGGCTCATGCTGGGGCCACTGGGTCAGGTGCAGCGACTGCTGGCTCTGGGCTTGGAGCTGGCACAGGCACTGTAGCGAGAGTCTTCCCCTTTAAGGGCTCCGGGGGAGGGGGCAGGGGAGGGAGAGGAATTTTCTTGGTTGTGCCCAGAATGGCCACCAGGGCACCCTGGAACGGGCTGGAGGCCCCCTATTTTGAAATAAGCGTCTACACAGCGCTTATTTCGAAATAGCAATTTCAAAATTGGCGCTATTCCTCGTGGAATGAGGTTTACCAATTATGAAATAAGACCTCCGCTATTTCGATTTAATTTCGAAATAGTGGTTTGGCTGTGTAGATGCTGGTAAAGTTATTTCGAAATAACGGCTTTTATTTCAAAATAACTTTGCTGTGTAGACATACCCTAAGAAGTGATTTGTTGAGAACCAACCATATGCAAGGAAATACTGATCAGCATTCTACTCCCAAAACCACACAGAAAGATTAGAAAGACAAATTGAAGAAATAGTATGAAAGAAATATGAAATTATTGTTCATAGGGGCATGAGATAATCAGAAAAATGCTTGGAGAACTCATATTTTCACATAGACAATATTTCATAGACAAATATTTATGTACACAAAAATCTGAGAACAGAAAATTGCACGTAACAGATATGAACAAAAATAAACTGCATTTTATAGATTGTTCTGAGTTCCATTTATAAATATCTCCCAGAAGGTGGTCATAACTCTAATCAATCACTTACAAGCTCATTTTTCGTGACTGACTGTCTTTAGTTCCATTGTTCTTTTGGTCAACTGAGTTAGCTGTACTGCGGGAGGAAGTCACTACAGTGGCACTGGAAGAAAAGACAGCATTCCCACTAGTATTGGAGGAACGCGTCCGGAATGAATCATCTGAAAGAAAGTAGTACACAATTAAGTCTGAATGAAACAAGTGACAACACATCTTTGGGTAGGTTGAACAGCTGTTCCTGTTTGATATACTATAAAATTGTCCTGTCTAAGAAAATTTTGCTAATGTAAAGATTTTTGCTAAAAAAATCGTATGTTGAAGTACAGAAAAATAGTTGATAATCTATAGACTTTTTGAGACGGTCTACAGAAAATCAATCAATTTTAATGTATGAAATATGAGAGATATATGTCTAGAGGCAGCTTTTTAAAACTAGTCTCCCTTTTGACATACAAAATTTGTGAATGCAAATAATTAAAAGCATAATTTATGCCACCTAGATAGCTAATTGTTATATTTCAAACACCAGTCAGGAATGTCCAAATCCATATCTAAGTGCCCACTACTTAAATTTTTTTTGGCAAAATATGTTACACACAAAAACAACTGAAGATGGAAAAAGTGTATTAAGAACTGGTCAATGAATAACATGAACACACGTCTCTACTTACTGAGTGTGAGGCTGTCTTTTCTGCTGGTTAATCCAGAGGATCCCATATCTAAATGCTTGCAAATTACTAATCAAGAAATTTATACACAAAGATTTAAAAATTCCAAAATAAAGTGAAAATTTGTGCTCTTGAGCAGTACAACATTAATGGTTCTGAAGAATGAAATCCTATTATTTGGACCATGTTCAGGATACAGAGTAGCTAGCCCACTGTCTTTGTTTTGTTCAACTTTAAAAAGCAACACATCCTCTTGCTGTCTTTGCATGCAAAAAAATACTCAAGTGCAATTGAAACCTGGGAACACCACAGAAGAACATGTTTAAAATGGTTAATACATTATTTGGTGGCTTTAAAAATAATTTTATTCACATTTTGCACAGAATGAGGGTCAAGCACCGCTAGGTAGGAAGGAAAAATCAGAACTCATTGCTTCTAATTAAATTTCAAAGGAGCTCAGTGAAAACAGGCAATTCTGTTGACTTCCAAGGAATGAAATGGTCAAATCAAGGAAGAACAGTTTGGCCAGTCTGAACCATTTCTATTTGCTATTTTTAATTATCCCCCATTAAAATGACTATTTGAGGGAAATCAGTCAGATTTCTGCCTGTTTGACCAGTAAGAGGTATTAGAGCAGATCTAGCTATCTTACATAATATTTCTGACTGGCAATTCTACTTAGACAGAATTGATCAGTGTTGCCAACTATGAAGATTTTATCTCAGGTGTCACCATCTGGATTTTTTAAAAAGCTTCCAAGAGTTTGAATAATATTATTCTATGAGAACCTCATATTTCAATTTTTAAAAAGCCATTTAGAGCCAATAAAGCTGCAGGAAAAGCTTGACAACATAACCCCTAACATCTCTAACACCAGAAGACACATAAAAAGAACTCTAGATTTATAATTTTTAATTCTCATGATTTTTTTATGGTCTGGCTTCGATTTTTGAATGTTTGGAGTTGGCAATTCTGGGATTCCTTTTGCAAACCTATATCCAAAAAGTAAAATGAAGCAGGTTCAGTAGATGCCTCAAATGTTATATGCCATAGGCATATTTAAACAATTTCATGTTAATTACATTTAGGTGATCCATTTTTTATTTGTATAGTTTTTGTGCAGTATAGGCATTTGCCATTGGAAATACCTGTAACTGCTATTTTAAAAGATCTTAGGTTTGACTGCAATATAATTAAAATTAACCCGTGTCCACTTATCCAGAGCCAGAGTGAAATTTATGCTTCCTGTAGTAATAATCGTTAAAAGATTATTCCCTATCTGTAAACTAAACAAATTTAAATATGAAATCTAAAATGAAAAAGATATTTCAAATCACAGAAAACTAATCTTTTCTCGGATTAACATTGTTGGCCATATTTTCTTGTTTTTCAATTATGCAATTCTGTATCACTGGCTTGTCTACTTCTCTAAAAGACCCCTTGCGCTTTATCTTATGCTGCCATTTATGCATAGAACACCCTTCGAGAATTAATTTGTAAAGCTCCTATATGATCTTATTCCAAATTCTTTCCAAGTCTCATTTCTAGTGTGATGACTACAACAAAACACCAACTGATAATAGCTAGGAAGGTGGCTAGTAGAGATCAGAATTAGGGATAGGGTGAATTAAAAAAACAACACCATTTCTGACTTGCAACCTGATAGTTATCAAATGGCTAATTTATGTAACCAGGTGTTGTTATCAGTGTTCCTCTCCTGCTCTTTTACTTTTGTTAATTACAACCCTATTGTTTTAAAGCAGAGAGCCTGTCTTTCAGCACATGTTGATACTGTACCTAGCACAATGGAGCCCTGATCTTCTCTAGAGACTCCAGGAGCTACTTTAATATATATAACAACTAGAAGACTTACCTGACATTGAGCGGGTCCTTCAAGGCTGGGGCTTTGGGTATGGGGTGGGGGAGGGGGTTGCAAGAGTCAGGGTTAGGGAGTGAGGAAAGGTTCAGGGGTGGGGGTGCAGGAGTCAGGGCAGGCAGTTTGGAGGAGGGGAATCTCAGGGGATGAGGTTGGGGAGCTCAGTACTGGGGGTGAGGATGGCAGCCAGCTTCTCCCCGGGGGTGGCGGGGGACTGTGCATCCTGCCTGCTGGCTTCTCCCTGGGGCCAGCCTGGGAGCAGGGAGTGTGCATTCCACTCACTGGCTTCTCTCCGGGGCCAGACTGGAAGTGTGGGGGCTGCACACCCCACTCACTCACTTCTCCATGGGACTGGCCCAGAGGCGGGGGCGAGGGTGTGTAGGCTGCCTGTTAGCTTCTCCTTGCCACTGGCCAGGGGCATGGGAAGGAGGTACATGGTAGCCAGCAGCTGCTCCCTAGGACAATCTTGGGTGGTGGATGCTGAAACAATTGAATTCCAGGCATATCCCATTGTCTTAGCACAACCAAACACTATGATAAAAAGAAGCTGCATACTAAATTTGGTGGTCCTAGCTCTTATCGTTTAAGAGGAGTTCTTGAACAAACTGACACACCACAGACGGAGGGTCAGACAGACATTTCTAAAATATATAGTAAAACAAAGACAACAGCAACACTTACCACTAAATGGTAGCATAGAAGCCTTTCCCACTCCAGGTATAGAAGAAGTATATCCTGTGGCAGAACTTTTACTAAAAAAATAAGTAAGTGATATATTACCTATTGCACATTAAACTATGTAAGTCACAAGCAGTGATTCTGGGTCTCCAAATGGAATTTTTTTTCACCCCAATGCAAAAAAATCACAACCTTCCCAATTATAAGAAACTGCTGATTTAGGCCATTATTCAACAAGGTACTTAGGCATGCAACTAACATTAAGCACGTGAGCAGTCCTATTGACTCATGTGCTTAAAGTTAGGCATGTATTAAAGTATACTGCTGAACTAGTGTCTTACGCATTTAGTACATCTGCACAGAAATCTGGCATGTTCTCCATGTAGGTGTACGGCACAATAAAAAGTGTAATGGTGTCTACGTAAAGTGGATAACATTTGCTGCAAAAATAGTATTCATTGTGGCATTGTCCTGGATGGAAAGAGTCAGATGGAAAATATTTCCTGAAGTGTTTTGCATATGAGAGCACAACATAGGAAAAGTGGCATGATTTGGCCAAAAGTACATAGAATAATTAATAATATAAGCTTTGCGTTAGTCAGAGCTCTGAGATGGGATAGGTTATGCTAATGGGAAGGCTTTTCTGCTTTGCACAGCTATTAGATGGTCTGAGGTGTTACACCTTAGAATTCAGTACATTTTGGAGTGTATCTTCTCCATGCTTTGGAGAATACATATGCATTTCTACAAACTATAACCAGAATTTGACCTTAGGAGCTGAATCTATTCAATGGGCAATTAAAAATGAAGAAAACATACTTAGAACACTTGTCTATGTTGCCATATTTTGGATGCAATGCTTGAGTACTGAAAGACTGGCTTCGAACTAACTTAGATTTCTTCCCTTCTTTGCCTAAAACAAATAAGCAACAAATAAATTTTAAAACAGCAGAAATTATTGCAACTTGTCTTTTATCAGTAGTAAGAGTGCTCTGGCCGTAGATGGCCCATGGGTCACGAGCTTGAGACCATTATGCTAAATTAAAGAGCTGGAGGATGATGATATAGCAATAAACTCCAGTTATATCACCCATCATGAACTACTAAACAACAATAAAGAAAATATTTCACTGCAATGCTTTCTTATGTGCACAGTGAGTGCAAGCCTGGCCTCAGGGGAGTCAATCGTACCTTTGTCTGGTTTTAAACTTGCACAGGAGAGATAGAAGTATCCTAAAATGTTTTTAAAGAATTGTTTCTTACTTGTTGACGCACTTGAAGAGCTTCCAGAAACAGAAAGAGATATGCTTTTTGACAAAGTTGATGTTTTACTGTCTCTACCTAAAACAAAGTTTATTTTAAATACTGCACTCTGATAAACAATCTTACTTTACATAATCTTTACATAAAATGTAAAATATTATACACAGCTCTGTTATGATGCTGGGGAAAACAGTAATAATATATAATAATAAGGTAATGGCACCCTAGAAATAAGAGACAGGCAATTATACTACTACCTTCCTAGCAGGAAACTTTGTATTGAATTAAAGCTTTCGTGTATTTTATTAATGAAACCAAGATCATGCTATGTTAACGTACCAAGACCTTTTTGCATAACTTACCCTTTTTAAGGGGAAAAATTAAAAAAGCCACAGTTCTTTACCAAGTTTAACATCCACCATTATGTTTCCTAAATGATATTATATTAACTTCATTTATCAAGAATCACCCCCGATAAAAATAAGAACCCACAAAACCAAAAAAACCTCAAAACCCAAAAACTTACGCTTCTTTTCAAATATTTTATCACTGATACTGGTAGACCTTCCCTCATTCTGCTGCTTCTCTTTTTCTAATTGCTCCTATTATGGAAACAATTTCATATGAATGAGAATTTACACTTCACACAGGTTGAAAGTCTCATCTAAATGAGCATACTCACAACTAACTAACATACAAATTAATTTCTTTTCTCAGTTATTTTAACATAGTTCCCTTCTATCAATAAGGTTACATCTACACTACGAGGTTTTTCTGGGATACTGTTCTTCCACTTTTTTTTTCAGAAGAGCAGACGCGCTCTTTTGGAAGCCTTGTCTTCCGTGTGCCATGAGGAAGAAGGGCTCTTCCGAAAGAGGAGGTTTTTCCCAAATTTGGCCTAGTATAGATGGCCCAGTGTTTAAAATGGCAATACTATATCTATTGTGCAATGTGGCTAATGTGTCTCTAGAATATATATGGAAATTAAAACTCTAGCTAATGAACAGCATGAAGATACAAAATCAATATAGATGGACAATATTTAAATCCGAACTGATATAATCAATGTATATTTTAAAGTGTTATGTTTTCTCTAAAATCAGCATCTAAAGTATGTATTGGAGTTAATAAACCTTTATTGAAAACAAGGTATTTGAACCAAATATAATAATTTCTCATATTTTAGTCAATCCATTTTCATATATATATTACAGGTTGAACCTCTCTAATCTGATGGGGGCAAGTGTAGACATACCCTTAGTTCAAACTAGGGAGGCAAATTAAGCATACCGAAGTTGCTAATGAAGCACGGGATTTAAATATCCCGCGTCTGATTAGCATATTCGCGGCCGGTCGCCATTTTAAAATGCCAGTTGCCTGAATTCACTCGCCACGTGAAGATGCGGTAGTCCGATCCAAAACCCTTCCCTCTAACTAACTGTTACTCCTCGTGCAATGAGGGGGGCAAGTGTAGACATTATCAGATAACTGGAGTGGGCTGTGCCCACGAAAACTCATGATACCATCTATATGTTTGTTAGTCTATAAAATGCTACCAGACCATTTGTTGTTTTTTAAGTTTATCCTGTACAGACTAACTCGGCTACCCTTGAAGCTTCTGAAAATACTTTATATTGGCCCTTTTGTTGGTCGGGGGGAAAGGAAGTTGTGGCTGGGGTTTGCCATACTTTGTCGGCTGCCTCGAGAATAGCTTCTTCTAGAGGCAGGGCAATTTTGGATTTTGCAGAAAGCTGCACTATTCTTTAGGAGCTTGCAGTGTTTTTCCTGCACCTCTGATAAGATTACCTCTGACTGAAAGCAACTCTCTTAAATAGCTCCTGGAACTCTGTAGGGGAGCCTGGACGGCCCTCCCTTGACCAGAACAATGTCAGCAGTGCTAGGCTTCATCCCGGCCTTGTCCAAAGTATGGATCTCTAACAAACCACCTTAGGTCTGCCTCAAGCCTGGGCACGCACATATGCATGCACGCAGGCCAGGCCAGAAAGGGTGGGGGAAAGTCAGGAGTGCTTGCCCAATTATGCATAACTTGTACATGACAGCAAGACCAGGCCAAAAAGACCAGAAACAACCTGGTACTAATACATCCCATTTTTTGATAAGAGAAAAATTCCAGAGACAGACAAAAACTATTAATTAAGCACTTTTGCAATATTTTGGCACAGCAAAATGTATCCTAGATATTGGCATAATAGGTATCTTACTCAAAATGTAATTAATTGGTAGATATTACTGGACCGACCAAGTCTCGTATAAATATAGGGGTAGAAAATCTAATCAGTGGGAGGGATTGAGCAAGCTGTCTCCACTACCTTACTCACTGCAACAAGAAGGTGAACCAGTTCCTACGGCCCAATGCATTGTGGATGCCTCTGCACGTGGGGAAAGAAAGAGGCCACGACCTCCTGTCTGACAATCATAAGGGTAACAGCATTGGAACTATGTATATATGTGTATGATTGTGTGTGATTCATAGGAATAAGTATATGTATATTCATATTCTTATAATTGAGTAGCTTGTGTATCTTCCCAGGTAAAGGTGTTATTATAGTGTCTGTGCTATCTCATGTATTGAAATTGATCTGTGTAACTTTGCATTGCTTTCCTTTACTATTCTGTGCACAATAAAGTTAACAAGAGTTTATCTAAAGTGTTTTTACTGATTCCTCTTGTATCTAAAAACCAAACCACACGACAAACTGTTTAAGATCATCACCAGGTGCTGGATCATTTGGGATAACCGCTTCATCAGGAGCGGAGGAGGAGTTATCGTTGGGTGGTATGTCTGATTGCTGGACCATTGGTTCGTCCTCAATTTGCTCTTCCTCTAGGTCCAGGCCCTCGGATGGGGAACATGATGGGTCGGAACTTGTAGAGGTCACAGACCTCTGTGCAGGTATAGGAGGGGAAGGGAAGCATGACCAGGTGCCCCGCAGTGATAGGGGGATCATTGGCTATGGTGTCTGTCATAATAGTGCCATTCTGGATGCCAGGGAGGATAGTGATAATGAGGCAAGCCATATGCCCCGTAAAGTGAATATGCTCTCTCTGGGGAGGAGTGTTGAGAGGAGAACCTACTCCTTGAATCCCCTTGGTAGGCACTGATTTGAGACAAGGCGGGTGAACATGACGATCCCCTTATTGGTAATGGGGAGGAAGAGTGGTGCCATGTCGAAGGCCAAGAGGGGGCCCAGTTCTGGCCGTCCTGTCCTATCTCGGTGGGACCTGTGTTTTGCACATTAGGGAACGGCTGTGGGATGATGCCCTGTGAGCCATTGCTGAGTCCCCCAGTATATGAGATGGTGGCATGGATGCGGTTGCAACCCCAGGAGATGTGGGGTTAGTGTGAGGTACTGGAGGGCAGCTGGGACTAGCCCTGTCACCTCCTGGCACCTGTGGTGGAGACTCCATTGGGAGTTCATGTTGTGCCGGGGATACTGAGTGTGCTCGAGGCACCCCGGGTGTCCTTGATGCCACTAGTGCTTCTGTTACATCAGGGCCCTTAGTAGGTGCCCTTTTTTATGCTGGGCAGGTGGTTTGACCCCCTGTTTAGAGCGCACTCTTGAGCTTGTCATAGAGGAGGCTTGAGATTTCCCCATGCCCGAGGTGCCCGGTTCATCCCCTTTACTGATTCCTGGGGGGACAGAGCAGGCTGGTGAGAGTCTGGTTTCTGATTGTGCCTTCTGAGGTAAAGGGCTGGAGGGATTGCCCTGAGGGGATTTTGCACTCGAGCCCTTATTGCCCCCTTTATAGCTATGGAGGTCAAGGGCTTTGTCAACAGACAGCATGTGGGCTGAACGCTCTCTTTCCTTGCGAGCCCTCGCAGTCAGGCTGCCGCAGTAGACACATTTTTGTTGTAAATGTGTGTCCCCCAAATAGCACATGCATTCGCTGTGGGCATCAGAGGCTGGCATAGGCTCGCGGCATCTTCCACATTTCTTGTTCTTGGGCAGGACTGGCATGTCTCCCCAAGGCTGAGTATACCACCCAAATTGTGTAAACCAAGCTGCCTGCTTGGGTTATTAGTTGGTTTATTCCTTAGGTTTTGTGTGTGTGTGTGGGGGGGGGGGGGTTAGTTTCAGTTTGACTTGGCTGCTGTGGCTTGTCTCTGTGTGGCAGTGAGAGCTGCTAGCAGCTTTTTTTGTTTGGTTGGTTTTGTTGAATAAAGAGAGGAGTCTATCTAAAGTACTCAATTGTTTCTCTTTGACTAAAGTACTCAATTGGTTGTCAATTGCCTCTCTTTGATATGCAGAGGAGGAGAGTGTTGAAAGTCCCTAGCCCAGGGCTGTGAAGAAGGAACTGAGGGAAAAGGGGGCTGTGCCTGCTACTTCAAAGGCGGGAATTGCAGCTCTCTGCTCACACATACATAGCCCGCCTGATGACTGCTTGAAAGTCTCTGATCCCTGGTGCTGGGACGAGCCCCATACCAACAGTGGAGCACCCACCGGGACATCACTCGAAGAAAAACAACTGTTTAATTTCTGACAGGATCTGATGAGAAGGAGCTCACTCTGTATGCGACTGAGGACAGTTAGGAGGAACTGGCGGGAACCGGACCGCGTGCTCTAAGAAATGGTGTGAATGGCACAAGGCGCTTAACGCGCATGCGTGGTCCGGTAGACCATTGCTGATGAATCTCCAAACTGTGGTGGCAGGACAAGCCCAACACCTACAGTGGAGCACCCATGGGGACACCACTCGAAGAACATAGAAGTATGGAATTCTGGCAGCTGAGGGGATGGGGCGCTCACAGAGGTCAGTGCTGTCAGGAGCATGTGGAGTAGCTCCACATGGCCAAGGCCAAGTTAATGTAAGCATGCTTGACTTTAGCAAGGCTTTTGATATGGTCTCCCACAATATTCTTGCCAGCAAGTTAAGGGAATGTGGATTGGATAAATGGACAGTAAGATGCATAGAAAGATGGATAGAAGGCCGGGCCCAGCGAGTAGTGATCAATGGCTCGATGTCAGGATGGCGGTCGGTTTCTAGCGGAGTGCCCCAAGGTTCGGTTCTAGGACCGGTTTTGTTCAATATCTTTATTAATGACCTGGATGAGGATGGATTGCACCTCAGCAAGTTTGGATGACACTAACCTAGGGGGAGAGGTAGATACGCTTGAGGGCAGAGATAGGGTCCAGAGTGACTTAGACAAATTGGAGGATTGGGCCACAAGAAATCTGATGAGGTTCAACAAGGACAAGTGCAGAATCCTGCACTTGGGACGGAAGAATCCCAAGCACTGTTACAGGCTGGGGACCAACCAGCTAAATAGTAGTTCTGCAGAAAAGGACCTGGGAGTTACAGTGGATGAGAAGCTGGATATGAGTCAACAGTGTGCCCTTGTCGCCAAGAAGGCTAATGGAATATTAGGTTGCATTAAGAGGAGCATTGCCAGCAGATCCAGAGATGTCATTATTTCCCTTTATTCGGCTCTGGTGAGGCCACATCTGGAGTATTGTGTCCAGTTCTGGGCTCCCCACTACAAAAAGGATGTGGACGTATTGGAGAGGGTCCAGTGGAGGGCAACCAAAATGATTAGGGGGCTGGAGCATATGACTTATGAGGAGAGACTGAGGGTGTTGGGTCTGTTTAGTCTGCAGAAGCGAAGAGTGAGGGGGGATTTGATAGCAGCCTTCAACTTCCTGAAGGGAGGTTCCAAAGAGGATGGAGAAAGGCTGCTCTCAGTAGTGACAGATGGCAGAACAAGGAGCAATGGTCTCAAGTTGTGGTGGGAGAAGTCCAGGTTGGATATTAGTAAAAACTATTTCACTAGGAGGGTAGTGAAGCACTGGAATGGGTTACCTAGAGAAGTAGTGGAGTGTCCATCCCTAGAGGTGTTTAAGTCTCGGCTTGACAAAGCCCTGGCCAGGTTGATTTAGTTGGGATTGGTCCTGCCTAGAGCAGGGTGCTGGACTTGATGACCTTCTGAGGTCTCTTCCAGCTCCATGATTCTATGATTCTATGCTATAAAGGGGAAACATGACAGAAGAGCTTGGGGAATCTTAATTAGCCTCCACAAGCCAGCGCCTACTCCCCTGTTCCAAATGGGAGAAAACTGGGTAAAGCTGGGGATTGAGACTGAAGTTAGAGGTGCAAAGCATGAGGGGGGTAGAGGAGACAGTTCAGAAATTAGTCAGAGAAACCCATTCACCATGCCTGTCCAGGCTCTGATCCAATCTCTCCCTTTGGCTGAGTTTACAGACAGCCATGCTACCTAGCAGATCTGGTTGAGCTTGAGATCCGCAGAGAAATAGAGCAAGGCAGAGAGGCTGCCTATGGTGGTGGTCAATGGAGCTTGAGTTGGGAATGCTAGTGCCCAGTATAAGAGGCTCAGTGGTGTCTGCATAGAACAAGGAGGGCCAGGTCTGAGGGTTCTGCAGCAATGCTGGAAAAAAAGATAGTATTTCCAGGTCAATACTGAACCTTTGATGGCTCACTTGAGAGGAGTCCTGCTGTGAACAAGAAGTGGTGTGTTAAAGCTAGCAATCCTCCTCTAAAACTTATCAGGCCCTCAATTCTCACACACACGAGAGGTCATGGAGCAACTGGTACCTGCCTATATTGCAATTAAAAACCCACCGCTTCCCCAGGATAGCTAAACTCAGGCTTGAGGAACTCAAGCTAAAAAGCAGTTTAAATTGAGTGTAGACTTCAGTGCTCAGGCTAGAGCCAGGACGCTATGGCAGTGTGAGGTAGGAGAATCAAGAGCTTGGGATGCAGCCTGAGCCCAATCAGTTACACTGAAGTGAAACAGCCCTGCAGTCTGAACCCCATAAGTCAGCTGTGGGGTTTTATTTGCAGCACAGACTATCATTACAGTATAGGCATACAGAGAGCTGACTGACTGGTATGTGAGCATCCAGGGATATGATAGACTACCTGGGGGAGTGCCGGCTGCAGCGTTCTGCCAGGCTTACAGCTCCAGTGAGCCACAATAGATTCAGACGCTAGAGAGGCTGAAGCAATAGCATTTTTCTGTCTTCTTTTCCAACACTGAGCAGCTCCTGACTGCCTCCTACCCTCTTTAGCTCCAAGCAACCTACACTGAGCCTCCCCCCTGCTGGGCTGCAGCTGTCATTGGCTCCAACCCCTTCTTTCTTTTGAAGAAAGCCTATTGCAGATACACAGCCTCCTTTGGCTTTCCTGGCACAAAAGAAAAGTTACGACATTAGCCTTTTCTGCATTATGAAGCTGTGTGTGAATTTTGAAGTATTTACATTACAGAGGCTTGCCAGAACATGAGTATCTCTTGGAAAAATCATAAAGGATTGTTGCTAAAGTGCTTAACATTTTTAAGCTAAAAGGATTTCAAGTGCAAAATTTCTCCAAAAAATCAGTCTCCTATCTGCCGTGTAATGAAAGGGAGTTAAGATTTATGTTACCTTTTGGGATTTAACCCTCTTTTAAAGTGGAAAAGGAAACTACAAGCCAAAAGCGTACCTCCTTAATATACCCTTCACTTCACCTATACTACCCTCAAATCACCTTTGCAACAGCATACATTAATATTTAGCTTTAAACTATGAATCTAAAGCTGGCATATATATAAAAACATACCATTTCCAACAGGAGCTGTTCTTCTCTTTCTTTTTCTTGATCCAACAAATCATTTTCATAAAACCTTTTCTGAAACTTTTAAAATAAACAGTAATCAAAATAACCATATATCATACCTTACTTTTTAACTCTCACTTGCAAATATAAAAGTCGGAAGGTACTTACAGCATCCACAGAAATTTCCATTCTGTCCAATTCCAACACTGTCTATAAAAATAAATTAAAATAATATTTTTACCCTAAACTGGCCAATAACTTCAAGAACATACTATGTTTTAGCATACAAGGAAACTTGTCATGGTAGAAAAGCTTAAATTACTGTCAAACAATACCTTAACAGGGGTCCCATTTGTAAGGATTTTTTTTAAACTGAAGAAACATAATTTTATTCTGGAGAAGATAAGAATGGCCATACTGGGTCAGACCAACTAGCCCAATATCCTGTCTTTTGACAGTGATCAATGTCAGGCACTTCGGAGGGAATGAACAGAACAAGGCAATTATTGAGTGATTCATCCCCTGTTGTTCAGTCCCAGCTTTTGGAAGTTAAAGTCTTAGAGAAATCCAGAACATGGATTTATACCCCTGACCATCCTGGGTAACAGCCAAGTTGATAGACCCATCTATATGCTGAGATGTTAACCCTGCAATCAGAAAATGCTCACAGAGATCTGTTTTCCCAATGAATCCCACTCTGATTCACAAAGGAAGGGCTAAATTGTACCATACATATGATTAGCAGCACAATGTTAAAGTATCACCACAGGGAAAGCATTGTCAATACCTGTTGGAATGCCCCAATTAAACTCGAAGGGGGAGAGATACAGAAATCTGTGATGACCCCAGCCTTTTATGGGATGCAGGATACTCATTCTGCTGGCTGATGCAGTATCAAAGCTATATTTTACCTATATGCCATCCATTTGCTCTTAGGGGGAAAACAGCTGGCACTAGGGATGTAAAGTTTAACTGGTTAACCAGTTACCTGGTAAGCATTCACCTTACCAGCATGCTTACCAGGGTAACCAGTTAACTGGCACCTGGCCTGGCCAGAGAGGCCCCCAGTCTGCATCACGGTGCGGCAGGCCCTGTCCAACCTGGCCAGGGCAGTCTCCCACCCATGGAGTGGTGCTGGAGGCTTGGCCCCAGCCTGGCTGGAGCAGCCCGTGGTGCGGTGGGCCCGGACGAACAGGAACAGCCCACAGTGTGGTGGGTCCTACCTGGCCCGAGAATCTCACCTGTGATGTGGTGTGGTGGACTCAGCACAGTCTGCAGTGTTGCACTGTCTGATGGGCTCGGCCTTGCCTGGCCAAACAGCCCACAGCGCTGTGGGCCCAGCTGGGCTGGAGCAGCCCCCTGCCCACGGTGCAGCGCAGCAGGCCTTGCCTGACCTGAGCAGCTCCCCTCCTATGGCGCTATATGGTGGGGTCAGCCCAGTCTGGCCAGAGCAGCCCACGGTGTGGCAGACACAAGTGGGTTGGACTCAGCATGGCTGGGGGAATGCTCCAGCCCGCCTGGGCCCACCATAGGGCAGTTAGCCAGTTAAACATATAGTTTAACCAGTTAACAATTTAAATGGGATTTTACATGCCTGGCTAGCACACATCCATAAAGACTGCAATCCAGATAGTCCTGAACTGGCTTCACTGGGAGAAGAAGGAACTTTGTTTCCCACTTTTCCTGAGTGGCTGTGTTGGGAATCTAGCAGTAAACAAATGCACCTTGTCACTGAAGTGCACAATACAAATATATTCATTACACTGTTTCTAAGCTGCTTATTGTAAAAATAGAAACAACAGAAAAACATTTATACCTCAAGGATTCTCGCTCTTTTTTGCCAAGGTAAACCCTTCTTCTCACTCCTATATTCATACTCCTATCCTTGGAGTCGGCAATTACTAAATAAGGGAGAAAGCCTGACTTACAGTGTCAAGCAGTTAACTGTATTTTAAGAAACCAAGAAAATATCTTTTTGTCTTAAATTCAGTGGAGCACAGTATCTTTTAATTTGACATCTTCTCTAATTCTAATTGTTCAAACTGACAAAAAGGATAACAGTGTCTTTAATCTCCTATCCCAAACTCGAGAGCAAAGACTAAAATGTGGACATCAAATCAACTGTCTTAATTTGCAGTGACAGCTGAGACATAAAATGTTTCTTGATTAGAAAAAATACTTACTCGTTTTACAATAGTCAAGACATCTTTATCTTTTTCCTGACACAGAAGTTTTCTTATACACAACTCTAACTGCTGAAGTAAATGTTTGTCTGTAGGGACCTTCAAAGTAGATTTCACTTTTGGCAACAAATAGCAAAGCTTCATTCTGTAAGAAAAGGAATTCATGTTTAACTTCTCATGCAGATAGTGAGCAACAACTTGGTTCCATTGTTTAATAAAAGCCATAGCCAATTTGACTTCACTTCATATCTGCTTTTATTTTCCAGCCTACCTCTCAACTTGATTTTTATGAAGTACTTTGAAGATGTAAAGGCCTACATGAGAGTGAAAAGCAAAGCTGAAGAGTGTGAAAAGTAACAAAAGTAACTAAGGGACAGAATTTTAAAAGTATTTATACACCTAAAGTTCTAGATAAGTGCTTGGTGGGATTCTTAAAAGCATTCAGGTGCTGATCTCCCTTTGGTGTCTGGTACTTCGGCACCTAGGAGCCTGAACGGATGTAGGTTCTTCAGTGCCTAAGTCACTTTTTTAAAAGGGGCTTAGGCACTTTTCAAAATGTTACCCTTGATCTTTGGCCTTCCATGCTACTGCAGGAGAGGAAGTGTGCTGTTTTCTGACACTACTATATGATTTAGTTTGAAAAATCTCTCCTTGGCCTGAAGATTGATGATCACAAGGAAGGGCCTACAAGGTAGAGGAAAGGATGAAGGGGAAGAGAACCCCTCTGAAAACAGAAAACAGGCTCATTCTGGATGGGAAAACAAAATGTGGCTGCATTTTACACCTACCAGTTTTGCAGGCACTCACACTGAAATGATGAAGTTGTGACTGCCTAATACAGTATCACTGAATATTAAAAATTCTATAAAGTATGTAATATGCTTTCCAGTACTGCTCTCCATAATCACTTCCTAAGCTGTATGAAAATGTTACTATCTTTATCAAATAATTAAGCTCAATTTTACACAGTAGAAAATGCCTGCAGAGATTCTTTAAGGAAAGAGTTTTTTTTATAATAGAATCCTATACACAAAGCTGTACCTTGTCAGCTACAAATTTTAAGGGCATTTTCTCAAAACATCAAAATTAACATTTTCCAGTTTTCTTCAGTGATTCTCTGATTTTGTAATATAAATTCAGTGTGAGCAAATAAATTAATACAGGAAGCAAAATGTCCTTATTTTCAAAGATATCTTCAGATATAGAAAATGAAAGTGTTTGCAATCCTGAAAGCATTTTATATAATGGGATCAGTACAGAAACAGAGTACTGTATTATTACAAAATGTGAAATCTGAACCATAGTGTATGTACTGAAATATGAGAATAGAAGTACAAAAAAATGCCCTATAAGATCAAATCACTGGGCTATCTAGTTTTATACTCTGTATCTTACAACAATGGACAATGCCAGATATTTGCGAGAAAGTTAAAACAAACCCCAAGCAGAAAATTATGGAACAAGATGTCCAGAGGGGAAGCTTTTACTTAACCCTACCAGTTAGTAGCTGACTTAAGCCTGAGGCTACGTCTAGACTGCAAGTTTCTTTCAGAAGAAGCTTTTCCGGAAGAGATCTTTCGGAAAACCTTTTTTTGAAAGAGAGTGTCTACACAGCAAAAGTGCGACAAAAAAGCAATCTGCTTTTTCCAAAGATAGCATCCTCATTGATTGGACGCTATCTTGCATTTCAGTTGTGATTACTGTGAATGGAGTGGCCACCGGGGTACCTGTGCTTTTTCCTGGAGGCCTCTTCTTTCAAAAAAAACACTCTCTTCTACGTCCACATGCCTTTTTACAAAAAAGGTTTTTCAGAAAAAGGCTTCTTCCTCGTAGAAAGAGGTTTATCGCTGTTGGAAAAAACCCTCCATTCTTTCAACTGTCTGTCAAAAGAACAGAACAGCAATGTGGACGTAAGTGTAGTTTTTCTGGAAAAATTGCTAGTTTTCTGGAAAAAAATCTGCAGAGTAGCCATACCTTGGGTATATGAGGTTTTAAATCACTGTTTGTTTTTAGCATATTGATATAATTGTGGATGTTCTCAATAACCACGTTCATGTTTATGAATCCTGCTAATGTTCTGGCCATGCCAACTTGTGACAATGCCTTTCCTTTTTAGCAGTAGTGTATCTGTTATATTTTAATTCCGACTATTCTTTTTTTTCTTGTATTACAGGTATAAGAAAACAGGAGGTGCAATTTACCTTCACTATACCATTCTCATGCAAAAAGTATAATAAAAGAAGACTAGGGGGCTATGCCTCCTGTCCGCTCTGCTGGGGAACCCCCCCTCTCTGTGGCCAGACTTGGTCACCCCGGTCATGCTGGTCTGCAAGCAGTACTCCTCGGCCGGCAAGCTGCATATGTTGGTGGCCACCATGGTTATGCTGAAGGTAGTGTTCACGAACTTGGGACTGCCATGCTGTGGCCACCCACCCTCCTTGTCACACACTTATCCATGGCGGTGGCGCAGTGCCCGACCAGCTCCAGCAGCAGCAAGGGCAGCACCCTGCAATCCATGTGGAGAGTGGGCTGAGGGCATGAGACCAGGTGGTGGCTGGCACGTGGGGGTGCACAGCAAGAGGAAGCACAGGACAGGGAACGCTCGGGTGGTTCCTGTTGCTCTGTGTCTGTTTGGGCAGAGGGGGAGTGGGCTTGGCCAGAGGAGCAGCAGGAGGCACAAGAGGGTGGGGGCTGGGCACATGGTGCACGCTGGGAAGCAGATGGGGCAGGGGAACTTGGGCCTCAGGAGCGCACGGATGTTTCTGAGGTGACCCCCCCCCCAGAATGCTTGGAACTTGCAGGAGCCATGCTGAGATAGGAGCAGTGTGGGGGCTGCAGCCTGTGAAGCCCACACGACAGCCCAGGGTGAGGCTGCACTTGCCACTTAGGACACAGCAGCTGCCCCCCCAAACCATAGCAAGGCCACCCAGCAGTGTTACCGCCCAGGCTCTGGCACCAAAATTGTGCATCCCCCCCACCGTGGGTTGGGCACAATCGTTATTCGCTGGCTGGTGGCTGCTTGGATGGGGATGCTAATGGGCAGGAAATGTTGGGTGCAGGGTAGCTGTGCAAAGCGCCCCTCCCCCGCAGCTAGAAAGAGGTGAGTGGGGGGCACTGCAGAGGCTGGGCAGGGGGAGGAGTTAGGGGAATAGAGGGTGTGGAGCGCTGCCGGGGCCAGGTATGGGAAGGGGCTGGCGTGGCACAGGAGGCGGGGAGTGTAGCAGGGATCAGGCAGTCATGGGATAGGGCTGGCAAAGTGCAGCAAGTGCGTGGAGCTGTAGAGCAGAGGCACGGGGAGAGGCAGGGGATGAAGCAGTTGGGGGACACTGCAGGGGCTGGGTATGGAAGGGGCTGGTGCGGGCAGATGGTCCTCCCCATGCCCAACTCCTACAGTGCCCCCTGCCCACTCTGCCCCAACAACTTCTCCTCATGCCCAGCCCATGCAAGGCCCCCAACACTGCATCCTGCCAGCCCCTTCCCCTGTGCCCACCCCAGCCCATTCAGTGCATCTTGCCTGATGCACTGTCTCTCTCTCCCTTACCCACCCAATTCCTGAAGAACAGCCAGCCCGCTGCACCCTGACAACCTCTCCCCACGACCAGCCCATTAGGCACCCCCTGCCCTCTGCATCTTGCCAGCCCCTCCCCATGTCCAGGCCCTGAAGCACCACCCGACTGCTCCATCCCCTGCCATTCCTCGTGTCTGGGCTCTGCAGCACCCCCTTCCCCACTTGCTGCACCCTACCAGTCCCACCCCATGCCTGCCCGGTCCCTGTTACACCCTCTACCCCCCCTAATCCTTTCCCAGCTCAGCAGCCTGGCCATCAGGGAAGGCCAAGATCTTATTGCGACAGACTTGGCTCTACCCCTGGCCTCTGGGAAAAGCTGAGGCCATGACCTGGCAGCCCTGGCTCTCCACATGGCTGCAGGGGAGAGCCGGGCTGGGAGAGGGTGGGGCTTGGCTCCAGGGGCGGAGCCTTGGGTGGAAGGGGCGGAGCTGGAACTTGTCTTCTCCAGCTAGACTTTCATCCACTCATGCCTACCCTCCCAACCTGTTGACGCTGATGTTGTGATGATGTCATTCTGTCATCCCGCAGGAAATTTGTTTATATATATATATATAGAGAGAGAGAGAGAGAGATTAAGATTGTAAAGTGAAATATCTAAACTTTGGAAATGAAAAAGATAAGGTTGTTTGTGCAACCTTAACTGTGCCTTCTTTTGCTCATATATGAGGAGTCAGTGGGAGGATGGCGGGCGTTCAAATGAGTTAGTATTTTTACATTATCTCTTTTTCTCAAATATACAGTATAATACCAGAATCATACTCTTTCCACTTAGCCTTAGGTAGATGTGTTTAGAACTTTATACATAACATAAAAATAGCATCCCCGACATTTAATGAGAAATTATTTCACATATTTAATATTAAGGTTTATTTTCATATTTCACTGGATTAGAGAATGTCTTTTTTTAAAAGTTTCATTTGTCATCAATAAATTTCACCTGCCATTGTGCTGCCACATAACACTGAGGTTCCTCACACACTTCGCTTGTTGTGATTAACTTAACTAACTTTGTGACTGACAAATTTTACTACTGCGCTGTTCAGCTCACTTCAAGGCAATTAATGAATTTATCAAACAAAAAAGATCCATGCATGGGACATTAGGTACCCCACTGTGAATCTTTTTTGTTGAGAATTGATAACTTCTTCCTATTTTTCTGTCCTAGACATCTTCTAATCTGTTTTAGCGTTTTAGCCTTCACGCTGTGACAACTGAGGACTGATCAAAAATTCAATTAATTCAGTGGGAGAGACGCCCATTCATTTCAATGGGTCTTGAATCTAGTGTCCTGTTTCTTTAATCTACTATATATTTGAGAGAATTTGGGCATCTGTCTGTCTGTGTGTCCATCCATCTGTGAGTCCATTTGTTCAAGAAATCCACCTAAATGGAAAAAGTAGGACCACGAAATTTGGTATACAGAGTCCTCCTATCATAACTTAAAACAAGGTGTTTGGTTGTGCCAAGACAATGGAATGTGCTGGATGAAAAGGGAGGGGTCTGATAGGAGGAGACTGTTATACTGTAGAATGACCATAGGAGACATAAAGGGGCCAGAGATGGGCACTAAGACAGCTATAACCCCATTGGGGCGGCAGGGGTGGAGAAAGAGACAGCTATCTACTATATCAGAGAGTTTATCGGTTTCTGTGTCTGTTTGTGTGTCTGTTTGTCCCCCAGGTGGTGTCATGAACCTCCCCCCAGCTATGCGCACTGCGACCAAGGACAGGCACTTCTCACCTGGGCCCAAGTCACTGTGGTGAGAGAAAGTTGAGGCTGTCCTCTCTCCCCAGAGCAGCCTGCATGCTGAACCCCTTATTCCCAGTTCCACCCCAGAACAATGATTTCAATGAAAAAAAACAAAATGTATTTGAGTTAAGGACCCGGGCAGCACTCAGTAAATCTTCTAGTAGACCAATAAATATCTTTGTAAAAGGACAAATAAATTATATCACCTGGTCCTCCTCTAACCACTGTTATGCTGACATGCTCTAATAGATTAGTCGGCAAGACTTTATAGAAGCCATAATTCCATATAATTGGTACAATACCTCACATTTGCTACTGGATCGTGTGTAAGCTCAAGCACAGGAAGAAAGAAGTATTTACAGAAGAATGATTTGGAAAACAGTTCCATAATGAATTCACAGGTGTCTAAAAAACGAAGTCTGTTCCAGTAACTTTTTCCTTGGCCCAGCTCTGGAAAATAAAAGCCCAAAATGGTTATCTGTAAAGTTTTCAGAATGAAGTAGATCATGTCTCAAGGATTAGCTTCAGATTAAAAGTGCTTTTAATAGGATGAAAAAACTTGTCACAAACCCCATAATGTCATCTTATCTCAATTTCACTCTCTGGTTGAAATCCTGTCCCCACTGAACATAGTGCACTTTTTCCATGGATTTCAATGGCAGCCAGGATTTCATCCTCTGAGTTTGATTAACCCACTGAAATATCAGAACTACCAAGTGACACAGCTGATACATGGAACATAAACTTGCACATTTCATACCAGGTGTATAAAGCTAGAGCTGTGTAAACATTAAGGATCATTAATGAGGGCTTTTCATCTTTCTGTGCTATTTTTGAGGAACTACGGGAGAGATCAGAAAATCAAACTTGTCAGCTACTTTTAAATTATTTAAATCCTCTATAAATTATTCATTTTTCAGAAAACTTATCATTCAGCACTCTTAAAATGCAGCCTCTACTGTTCTATTTTCTAAGAGAAATTGTGCATTATATAATACAGTGCCTTCCGCTAATAATACTGAATTCCAGCAATGTGGTTTACAGGGTCTTTCAGCATACAATAAATTTCCTACATAGACTCCTCCTGCTGAGTATTTTGCATAGCCATGGCACATAGTCACACGTGTTACCTGATGACACTGTAGGCCAAACTGGTGATCTGGTATGTCTTCTGAATATTGTTACTTCATTGATGATATGGTTACAGAGCACAACCCTAAGCACCATTTCTTTGTCATTTACCAGAATTAATTTGCTTCTCATAAAGTAATCAAGAAAAAAAATTACTGCTTACGTTCAATCAATTTCTGAATGACTTCATGTCTCTGTTCTTGTTTGCGGTTATAGCGTAAATAAACACAGAGAGTTCGAGCAGCTGCTTTTTGGACAGGGAGAACATTCTTAAAAGAAAAAGGAAATACAGTTAAACATCTAAAGGCATTTATAAGTGCTTCTGCACACACTATCAACTACAAGATAAAAATAGGCAACAACTCATCAGGTTCATTCTGAAAGTGTGATGTTTTGGAATGTGGCTTTATTTTCCTTTTTTCCCCTTGCAATAGATTCTACATTATATTTCCATTCTAACATTAACAGATATTATACTTCAAGTTGAAATGCTTTTTAATCTCTACTCAGATCAAATGTTTTTACAAATAGACTCCATTAATATTTAATCGGGCCTCTTCTTTAATTGAAACAACTGTCTCTTTTCAGACTGATGACAGTCATATAATAGCTTATAGGCACAGTTGATTGGAAAAGTTGTGTTCCATAAAATTTAGGAACAAACTCAGATGTTTAAAAAGGTCTGAATGTTTGACATGACAACCTGTATGGTGACCTGAGCACATCAGAACATAACTTACTGTAGACCACATTTTGATTTCAGTTTCTGTGGGTCTTCATGGCTCTTGATGTGTGTAGTACTCACATACCTATCATTTTGGCCCCGATCCAACTAAGCACATAAGTATGTGTTTAATTGTATCTTTATCCAGTAAAGCACTTAGGTATATGCTTAACTTTAAGACATACAAAAAAGAGTCATGGAAAATGATCGCTTTCTGCAAAATTTTTGATTTTTTGTTTAAAAAATTCTTAAAACACGAACACTTTCAGCCAAACCCCAAAATATTCAGATTCAGATGTGTTACTATAGTATCTCGGGGAGCTGTAGTTCTTTTGCCCCACGTCTTCATTCACCTCTTGGGGTTGAGCTCCCCAGTGGACTTCATCTCCCATGATACACCATGCCTATGGGACTCCCATAATTTAGTGTCTCCTGTTATCAAAAGGTGCATAATAGGATATGTAGTCCAACCAGGGAGCCTGGACAGGTGAGGAGACTAGAAGCATGAGGCAGCTGAAGAGGAGGTTACTCAGCCAGTGCACTAATGGACATTCCTCAAGATAAGTGTTCTTATTGATGCTCCACTTCAGGTTATGGTGCTTCACTGCATCTTCGCTCAGAGAGCTTTACAGCAGTGCCCATATGGGCCTTGCATGCTGCTGGTGAGGGTCCTCAGTTCTTTCTCTACAATGGAGCCTGCTCCAAACTCTGAAATACAGAGGAGGAGGCTGGGTAGTGATGCACCCACAGGGACACTCATCTCAAAAAATGTCAGTTACGGCACCTGGTGAGTAACCTCCTCCTCTTTGAGAGAGAGATATCCCGTTGGAGGCACCACTCTAGGGGTATGTCTAGACTACATGGTTCTGTCGCCAGAGCCATGTAGATTAGTTTACTAGACATACCCAAATGAAACGGCAATTTAAATAATCGCCACCTCATTTAAATTAAAATGGCTGCCGCGCTGTGCCGATCAGCTGTTTGTCGGCACAGCGCTGTAGTCTGGACGCTCTGTGGTTGACATCAAAGGCATTTGTCGACCTCCCCGGTAAACCTCGTCGCACGAGGCATACCGGGAGGTCGACAAATGCCTTTGATGTCGACATGAGCGCCCAGACTACAGCGCTGTGCCGACAAACAGCTGATCGGCACAGCGCGGCAGCCATTTTAATTTAAATGAGGTGGCGATTATTTAAATTGCCGTTTCATTTGGGTATGTCTAGTAAACTAATCTACATGGCTCTGGCGACAGAGCCATGTAGTCTAGACATACCCTAAGTGAATTAAAACCATAATCTCTTAGTATGACAAGGACTTTGGATCTGGTAAGAAAGCCATTGACAGAACTGCTTGGCCCACTCTAGTGTTCATTAATGGTTCTTGTATAAGAGCATAATGCTCGGCAAATGTATGCTCCAAAGCCCATATAGCAACCTTGCAGATGTCAGTGAGGGGAATGTTATGTGGAAATGCAATAGAAGTTAACAAAGATCTAGTAGAGTGTGTGTTGAGTGAAGTTGGAAGTTGTATGTGTTTTAATAGGTAGCATAAGCAGATCCAGTGTGGGATCCATTTAGATATTTTTTGGGTGGATATGAATTTACCTTTATATTGTTTGGCTATTGAAATAAAAAGTTTAGGGGGAAAACCCTAAATAGCTTAGCCCTATCCAAATAACAGGCTAACGCCCTGAAAACATCAATTGCCACTAAAAACACAGTTTTCTTGGACAGGTGGAGAAGGGAGCAATATTTGTACATCAAGGCTGTGAGGACTAAGTGTAGATTTCATGGTTGAATGAGTGGCCTAATATCCAAGTACAGCATTTGGATGTTCTTGAGGAATCTCTTTTTTTTGACAGAGTGGGCAAAGACAGTAGTGTTATAGATCTTTTGATGAAATGCTATGGTTGCTGTTAGATGTACTTTTATTGAGCTGAAACAAAGCCCGGATAATTTAGGTTTTTGAAGACAGTCTAGTGTAAATGGGAGAGGGTGGAAGCAAGAGAGATGTGTGGGGCAGAACACTGCGTGGTGAACTAAGTCCATTTATGAAAATAGGTAGTAAGTGTACAATGTGTTCTGCAGTATAATAGTACTGTCTGGATCTGTTCAACAACAGCCTAGCTCTTCATTAAAGAGCCACTGAGAAGCCATGCATTCAGGTGGAGCGTTGCTATGTTAGGTTGGTGTAACGGGCCTCTGCATTGGGATAATAGGTTCAGAAGGGTGGGAAAGTGGCATTCATGTTACAAATGGATATCACACCTGTCCGAGCCACGCAGGAGCTATTAGGATAACAGATTGCCAGTCCGTGTCATCATGAACTTGTTTCTCATGGTATATTTCCCCAGACCTGCTCTGGAACAGAATTTGGGGCATTTTGTGTTGGCCATAGCTGCAGAAAGAGCTAGTTGTCAAGAACTCCAGCTTTGGAAGATGCCACGTGCGATATTGTTTAGCTCCCACTCATGATCGAGGGGGAAAGATCGACTGAGCTCATTCACCATGGTGTGCAGTGACCCAGGTAGGTATGAGGCTAAAAGGTGGCTATTGTATTGGACATATCAGTTCTGCAGTTTCATAACGTTGGTGCATAATGAGTGGGACAGAGCTCTTCCGTGTATGTTTTACAGCCAGATATTCCTGGTGTAAAAACTGGGGCAGCATCAAGATTGACGGTGCCAACTGGTGAGGCACTGCATATCTCAGAGGTGCTTCATGTAGGGTCAATGCCAATGGATGGAGACACTAAATGCACAGGGAGAACTGTGTGCTGTGTTGGTGCCAAAGTAGTTTGTTTCAGAACTGAAGCACGGGTATGGGAGTTAAATCATCAGCAATACAGTCTGTGCAGTGACTGACTGTGCTGTAGTGCAGTGCTATAGCCTTCACTTCAACCTCAGCACTGGAATTGTTGGTTGTCTCCAGCCACTGATGCCTGGATGGTGCTGGAGGTACCAAGAACATCATGCATGCTGAGCAGCAGAGCTGTGGCTCCAATAAGACTGACCTGGTTGGCAACCATTTCGGGGCTGTGTCCGCTATGTGGCAACAAAGCTGCTGATTTTTTGTTGGTTACTCTTTTTAAGATTTTGAGAACAGACTCTGCCATGAACAGGACTGTTGGCCTGGGTTAGAGGTGGGTCAGTGGGACTTTTCCATGAAGATAAGTTTCAGCTTCAACTCTGTCCTTGCGTGCCCTGAACTTCAGTTTATTACAGTGGACACACTTTTGGGGTTCAAGGGATTCCCCCAAAACCAAACATATTGAGAATGGCCTTCTGAGACGGGATGGGCTCTCTACACTTTGTGCATATCTTGAAATCTGGTGAACCAGGCATTTTGTGGAGTCATTAACTCTGTTAACAGAGAAGGTAAGTCTAGGAACTAAAACTTATCTAAATAAGAAAACTAATCTAACTACTCCAATTTTGTAAAGTAACACTGAAAAAGTGAAAAATAACCATGACTACTGACAACCATCTCAAGCTGGGGACAACAGAAAAGGAACTGAGAAGTCCGAGCTGCACGCATGCTACTGAGATACCAGTGGTATGTGAAGTAGTCACGTGCATGTGCAGCCCATATGAGCACTGCTGTAACATTCTCTAAGGGTACATATAAACTACATCCCTTTTTCGATAAAGGGATGTAAATTAGACATATCAAAATTGTAAATGAAGCCGGGATTTGAATTTCCCACACTTCATTTACATAATGGCGGCCGCGGCTTTTTTTCAAAAAGCTGCTTTTCGAAAAAAAAACAACGGTCAAGACGGGGATCGTTCGACAGAAATGCCCCTTTTCGAAAGATCCTGTACCCTCATTTTCTGACCTCAGGATCTTTTGAAACGGGGCATTTCTGTTAAATGATCCCCATCCTGACCGCGGTTCTTTTTTGAAAAGCGGCTTTTCGAAAAAAGCTGCGGCCGCCATTATGTAAATAAAGCATGGGAAATTCAAATCCCAGCTTTATTTACAATTCTGATACATCTAATTTACATCCCTTTATCGAAAAAGGGATGTAGTTTAGATGTACCCTAAGTGAAAGCTCAGGGATACACCTTAACCTGGAGTGAAGCACCCACCAGAACATCTCTAGAAGAACTACAGCCCTCATGAAGCAGTACAATAGCATACCAAATTGAAATATTTTGGTTGTGTGAAAGCTAAAAATGTTTTATTTCCAGGCATTCATTTTCCATTTTCCAATGAGTTTGTACATTTTTGCCGCCTACTATTCCTAGTAAGCAATATGATGCCTGATTTACCATTTACTCCAAAGAAATCAAAGGCATAAACCTGGTGTAAAACCAGAGTAATATAATGGTGAATTGGGCCTATTAACTTTGACCTTTTATTTATATTGTTTATCCATTTTCACTGCTCTCTCTCTCTTTTTTGTGTGTGTTTAAACTCCTTAGTATAGGGGTTGCACTTTCTTCTATTTCAGAAAATCACTTAGCACATTATTGTGTTACCAAAAATAAATAACAAATACTCTTTTAGGGTATGTCTATACTACAAAGAAGACTGAAGCTGCTGCTGTGATCTTCCAGGGTTTGAATTAGAGAGTCTAGTGAAGAAACGATAATTCAAACTGAGAGGGGCACTCTGGTCGATGCCGATAGTCCTGCTTCCATGAGGAGTAAGGAAAGTCGAAGAGAGAGTGTTTTCCCTTCGACTTCCTTTGACTTCCTGCAGTGTGGACAGCGCCAAAAGTCGAGTTAAGGTACTTCAACTTCAGCTATGCAATTAATGTAGCTGAAGTTGCGTATCGTAATTCGACCTTATCCCATAGTGTAGACATATCCTTACAGTATTCCTCCTCTTTGATTAATTTAACAATGACCCAATCCAATCTTTCTAGAGCAAAATTTACTGCCAGGGAATTAAATGGCACATAATAAAGAGTATAATAAAAAAGTAAGTTAACGAATCAAGTAGAACATTTTTCTCTTCAGATATGAATTTGATTTATACAAAAATCAATGGTATGGAAAGGAAAATCCAGAAAAGAATAAATAACATTTCATGAAATTGTTATGTAAGCCCAACTTTTCCTAAGAAAGATGGGAGGTTCTTTGAACATTTTCTTAGCGCTATATGATAAAATGTGTAAACACCCTAACTTTTTTCCACTTGAAGGTAATATAAGAAACACTAATTTCAAATAAAATATATAAAGGTATTAATTATATTGCATTAGTCATTCTGAAGCACCAGAAACAAATATCAAAACAACAGCAGAGAGATAGAGCTTGGGGCTCACATTTGTCATAATGATTGTCAACATTCTGTGCAAAAAACGATAATAAATCTGATCACTTGATATGATATGAGGCAGGCATGCATATTTTTGTAGTAATTTTTCATGAGTTCTCCATTTTAAAGAAGTTGCTGCTCTCTGTTCCGCTGTTGTTAGTGCCGGAATCAAGTCAGGGATAGTCAAGAACTAAAAATATAAAATAAAAGCATTAAAAATATAAAATCTGAAGTAGTTATGATACAGTATTATTTAAATCCTAAAATGTATGTTAATTTAGAAAATAAAAACGATTGATTTGTTCCTATTTTAGGATGACAGCCTGTGTACATGCAAAATCCATTCATCCAATTATGTTATGATGTGGTCCCCAGTAATGGACAATCTGATCACCTCCTTATATTAATACACCGGTATTTACAGCATGCCCTGAGGTAAAGTAATATCATCTCCATTTTACAGATGGGGAAGCTGGGGCATTGAGACACTTGCCCATGGCCACAGAGAAAGTAAGTGGCAGAGTTGGGAATAGAAAAAATACCATTCAATAACTATTCTTTTTTGAGGTGTGTTGCTCATATTCATTCCATTTTAAGTGTGCACATGCCTACATGCATGGTTATCAGAGAACTCCGCCATAGTGGTATTCATAGGGCCAGGTGTGATGCCCTCTGGTGTGATGCGCTCATGCAGCAGTATATCAGGTGCTACCAGTCCTATACCCTCTCAGTTCTTTCTTGCCAGTAACTCCAACAGAGAGATAGGAGGGTAAGTAATGGAATAGACACGAGCAACACACCTTGAAGAACAACAGTTACAAAAAGGTAGGTAACTTTTTTCCTTTTCAAGTGCTTGCTCATGTTGATTACATTTTAGATGACTCATAAGCAATATCTATGGAAATGGGCTTTGAGTTCATAGCTTAATGTCTTGTAGTACTGCACTATCGAAGCCAGCATCATCCCAGGCCTGCAGGGAGTAGCCCAACAAAGCTGAATCGAGCACCCAGCAATCCAAGATAGGTGACTGGGACAACCAAAAAGGGCAGAGATGGTTGAGGAAGGAGGGATGGATCCAGTATGTTGGCTGGGATGCCATCCTCAAGTGCACCCTCCAAATGACTGCTTCTGGCCTGCCTGACTTCTGGGAGGGTCAGGTTGAGTGATCGAGCAAAAAGAGGATAGGTAGCATAGCTTACATCCTTTGTCCTTTTCCTTCCCCCTGTAGGAACCCAATCTGGGAGCCTACCAGGACCTAGACTGCATCAGAGGACAAAGGTGCGGAAGAAGAAATGGCTTTCTGGACTGCTGAGGGATGTGCAAGGCCAAGGAGCAGCAGGTGGCTCAAAAGTCCTTCAGCCTATGGAGCCTTGAGTCAGTCAGCTCAGAAAAGAGCACACAAAGGGGAAATCCTGGATAGTGGTCTGCATTTCCTGGGACAGCCCAGAAGTTTGCAACCAGGAACTGAGTCTCATGGCCACCTCCAATGCAACCTCCTTGACACCAAAGTCAGTGGCATCCCAGACCATCTGGATGACTCCCCAGGCCACTGCAGTGCTTTCACAGATATGACCAGTGATGCTGCAGGGAGATGAATATACAGATACTCTAAGCCCTTTACAGAAACATAGTACTTCTTTTCAGTCTTCTTTGATGTCAGTGGAATAGAGGGGGTAGGTTGTCACACTGATTTGCCTATCTTGAGCACCTCTGAATGGATGGAGAATGGTCTATTGATAACCACTACTACTTTAGCAAAGCAAGAGAAGGTGCTCCAATTAACCATCACGGATGGTAAGAAGGAACTGAGAGGGCATAGGGCCGGCAGCATCTCATATACCATCACATACACATGCCACTTCAAAGGCATCACAGTTGACACTATGTGACACCATAAAGACAGAAATATCTAACTGTGCATGTGGGCATGAGTAAGCACTCAAAATAAAATCCAGGTCTCACAAGTACTCATTCAATACCCTAATCACAAGACCATTATTCCTCCTAAAAAGGAGCAACAGTGTCTGAAAAGGCAATTCTACATAAAGTTACCCAGATGTGTATACAAATCACTATTAGACATATGCAACTACACTTTATCTATGAAATCATAAAGATGCAATTGCATAATTTGGATGTAACTTAGCGACTATGTTTGAAATTTTGATTCCTTTTGAAAACTTTGTGGTTATTTATTCAGACAGAAGTCAAGTGTAAACTGAAATATTTTGCCTTGTGTAGAAGGGCTTTACATCTATATAAATCTGAATCTTGGTATATATATAAGTAAACAAATACAAATGTCAGTTTGCAGTTTTCAGAGACAGGATGTAGTCCTATAGTCCTTCTGCAAACAGATTCCCAATGATTTCAATGAGCATTACCTATGTGAAATAACTTCAGTACTAACTTCCTTCATGGTTAGAACTAGACATCAAAATACAGGTTATTTACCTTGCTTTCTGATCCACTGTTTTCTCCTCCAGTAGTCATAAATTCAAGAATTTCAGGCAGGTGACTTATCAGTGCATCTAATACCTATGTAAAGAATGTTGGATCAATCATGTTTGTAAATTCATTTGGCCTGAATCTTTTCTTGCAAGGGTTTGACATTGGTACTTCCCTACTAACTTCAGTGGTGTTTTACACCCACATAAATAAAAGAATCAGGTCCCATTATTTGCCCTGATAATGTTATAAGATCATATCCAAACTATGGTCAGATCTTTTAAGCCAAAGTATTTACAATATAAAAATATTAAAATGTAACTATCTTTCTAGGGACCTCTGCACATTCCAGACAGGCTAGTAAGGACTTTATCAGATATGAAAACAAAAATATATTTTGGACAATTTTTGAGAGACAAAATTTAAAACTTTTTTTAATCGAGTTTTAGCAAAACTTCACTTGATAGAGTAAAATCTAACACACTGGAAATACTGAATAACATGCCCTTAGAAGTTTCTGACATTTAAAACTAGACTAGAAATAACAATATTAAAACATACTATAGAGACAAATCCTGAATTGATGCCTGATGATATTAGATCCTCAATTTCTGAGTAACCAACTTGAGACATCCTAAAGAAGCCTAATTTTCAGAAGTGCTGAGGATGTGATCTCTGATATTTAAGCTCTTTTAAGATGTTCAAGTGTTTCATCCCAAATCCATGTTCATTTTTCAATATCTTGGTCAATCGTAGAATCCTAGAACTGGAAGCGACCTCGAGAGGTCATCGAGTCCAGTCCCCTACCTTCATGGCAGGACCAAGCATCATCTAGATCAGGCCTGCACAAAACTCGGAAAGCAGCGAGGGCCTTATTACTCCAAAGAAAACAGCTGCGGGCCGCAAGTAGGGTTGCCAGATGCTCTCCCCCAAAAAATACCAAACACGCAGGCTAAACATTTTTGTCGGAGGAAAAAAAACAACACGCGTGTCGGGCATAGAAAAAAACCCCGCACCACCTGGCTTCAGCACGCAACCACAGGAGGCGCCACCAGGCTTCCGTCCAATGCCCAGATGGAAATTCAGAAAATACTGGACACTGCACATGTCCGATATCTTCTGAATTTTTTTACCGGGCAGAAAGCGCAAATACCGGACTGTCCGGTGGAAAACCGGACACCTGGCAACCCTAGCCGCAAAGGTAGGTTTGGGGGGGTGATACTTTATTAAGAATTTTTCAATTAAATCAAACAAATAATTTTTTAAATTATTTTAATTTGTATTTATTTTAACTATTTAATTATTTTAATTTTTATTTATGAATACAGAGTGCCCATCCCCGCCCCTTGCCTGCGGCCTTGCCTCCGGGGGAAGTGTGAGAGGATCAAGGGGCAGCGTTGGGAAAAGGGGGCGCCCCCTCCCCACTTCCTCCACCTCAGCTCCAGGTGGCGGGGAGCAGCCAAGGAGAACAATTTTTCCCTCCTCTTTGTAAGACCCTTTTAGATACTTGAAAACAGCTATCATGGTCCTATACAAAACAAATTAGGCCAATTAATGGAATAATTCCACTCAAGTCAAAAGGAGTAGTCACATTCTAAATGAGAGAGTTGAGATTCCTTCAGAAATTTACTGGATCAGGACTGAATTGCTATTTTCTAACTTAATCATTTGTCCATGCCAATGGAAAGCCAAAAATTCCACAACACGTTTGCAAGAGGGTTATGTATTTTAAACATGGTGAAACTGAGGCATGTGAAATTTAAGTAACTTGCCCGAAGTCACACAGAAAGTCTGTGCTAGAGCATGGACAAAAGTCTTGGTCTCTTTTCTATAAGCTCTGTCCCTTAATCATAATACTATTATAACACTCCTTCAGTCAGAGCAAGAAAAAATAACCAACAAAATGTAAAATCTGCACTCAAGCTTGGCAGTGCTCAGGACTGCTGGGAACAGAGGCAAGAGTGGAACCCAGAGGAGATCAGGTGGGTAGGCTGGGATCAGCCACCTCTAGTACAAAGCATTGGACCCCTCACTCCCAGCCTGAAACCAGCTGCCCCACTCTAGCGAAATTCCCATCTCATTCTGCAGGGAGAACACACACTCCCACTCCTAACCTTAACACTGTATCTAACCTCCACTCTGCATGCAGAACATCCATCCTGATACCCCAACTTTACCCATCTCCCCATACAGAGTACCCACCTGGTCTTCCACTGAAATGCCAACTTTCTCCTGCTCCTTTTTCTCCATTCTCCATGCTCAGTATGTTTAAATTTCTGTGTGTACCTCCGTTGCTCCATTCAAAGAGAACTTCGCCACCTCCGATCAGTTATACCATGTTCAACCAAATATTTATTTTTACACTTAAAACCACACATATACACTCCCTCACACTTAGAGTATGTCTATACTACAGTGCTATTTTGAATTATCTTAATTCGAAATAGTTAATTCGAATTAAGCTAATTCGAAATAACGCATCTATACACAAAAACTACTTCGAAATAGTACAGTAAAACTCCATTTGTCCGGCATCTGATGGTCCGGCACTCCTGATGGTCCGGCACCATCAGGAACCCGGAAGTGCTCCGGGCAGCTGGACCATTGGAGCTGCTCTGCCTCCGGCTTCCCCTATTCAGCCGCTGCTGAAACTGACCAGCGGCTGAATCAGGGAAGCTGGGGGCAGAGAAGCTGGAGTGCTGCCGGTAGGTCCCACAGCGCTGCCCCTCGGCGCTACCAGACCAACCCGGCAGCACCCCAGCTGCTCTGCCCCAGGCGTCCCCAAGTCAGCCGCCGCTGAAACTGACCAGGGGCTGACTCCGGGAAGCCCGAGGCAGAGCAGCTCTGCCTCGGGCTTCCGGAGTCAGCCCCTGGTCAGTTTCAGCGGCTGACTTGGGGCGCCTGGGGCAGAGCACCCCGGCTGCTCTGCCCCAGGTGTCCCCAAGAGTAACTGGGGTGCTGCTGGGTTGGTCTCGCAGCGCCAAGGGGCGGCGCTACCGGACCAACCCGGCAGCACCCCAGCTGCTCTGCCGCAGGCGTTCGATTCAGCTGCTGCTGAAACTGACCAGCAGAGGCTGAATCGGGGACACCTGGGGCAGAGCCGGACAATCGGAAGGGGGGGGCTATGAGGGCTCTGGGGTAGCATCCCCCCCCACACCACCCTAGACCCCTCATAGCCCCCCCTTCCGATAGTCCGGCATATCTGATAATCCGGCACCCCCTGGGTCCTAAAGGTGCCGGATTATCGGAAGTTTACTGTATTTTGCTATTTCGAAATAGCACGTCCACACTGTGTGGATCCTGAACTGAAGTTAAGGCTGGCAAGAACCAGTGCCGGCAGGGCATCAGTTTAGGACTTAGTATGTGGGGCTGCTGCCTGAGGCTAACTGAGCTCCGTGCTTAAAGGGACCCTACCCCCATCCCGGACAGACAGTTCTCAGGGTTCCCCGCTTGCTTGTCTACCTCGATGAGGGACAGCAAAGCAGTCCTGTCTTGGACTGCCCTGAGTGCCCGCACTCGGGACACCACAGCACTCGACCACATGGAGCCAGAGCTGCCCCTGGGCACGCCGGTGTGTCTCGTGGGGTCGTTGCCATCTGCCCGGCTGCACTTGCTGCAGGCTGCCATCCGGGGGGTCCATTGAAGGGCTGTCAGGATCCAGGAGGCCCTGAGGGAGAGCGTCCACCCCAAGAAGCCCTCGGACCCTCCCCGGTCCTCCCCACTGGGGGCTCGTGCCCCATTCCTCCCTCATGTCCTTCCACTTACCCCTCCTTAGCCCCCCTTCCTGATGTCAAATAAAAGACACGTATGTTCAAAAATAGAAACTGGGTTTATTGAACAAAACTGGGGGCGGGGGGATGAACCTCTGGGGAGACTGGGAAAAGGAGGTGGGAAAGGGGAGAGGGAAACCTGGGAGGAGGGAGCTGGAAGGGGGAAGCAAGGGGAAGAAGGGGGAGGGGAAGCTCAGGGTTGTGGGTCTCGCCGGACCAACTTGACTTTCATGCTAACCTGCTCCTGGGTTCGCATGTGGCCTTTGGTGGCCAGGCTGGCAGCTATCCCACCATAGACGGCCGCGTTCCTCCGTCTAGTGCGGAGATCATGAACATTGGGGGCAGCCCCCCCAAACCTGAATAAGATCCATGATCTCCACCCTGGACCAGGAAGATGCCTGCCTTCTCCGGCCCCGTCAGGCTCCTGGGAGCTGGCAAACTGCTCCTGGGGAGCGGTGGAGGGCTGGCTGCCAGTGGCTTGCTGGCTCATGTCTTGGGGTCACTGAGCCAGGGGCCCCGGTGGCCACTGCTGGCTCTGGGCTGGCAGGCTTGGAGCTGGCACAGGCACTGTGGCCAGGGTCTACCCCTTTAATGGCTCCGGGGCTGGGGGAGAGGAGAGTAAGTTTTCCTGGTTGTGCCCAGAGTGGCCACCAGGGCTCCCTGGGAAGGGCTGGAGGTGGAGGCCCCCTATTTCGAAATAAGTGTCTACACAGCACTTAATTCGAAATAGCTATTTTGGTAATGAGGTTTACCAAATTCGAAATAAGCGCTCCACTATTTCGAATTTATTTTGAAATAGCGGTTTGCCTGTGTAGACGCTATTAAAGTTAATTCGAAATAATTGCTGTTATTTCAAATTAATTTTGTAGTGTAGACATACCCTTATACACACATCCCTTATACATACATACCCTTATACACACATCCCCTTATACAATTTAATCTGACAAAAACAAAGGAGGGTTGTTGAACTGAAACTTCCCCCTATTTTCTCCCCCTTTTATTTTTCTACTGTCGTCACTTTCAAAGGCACCAAGAGAAATCTGCATCTAAAATGATTCCCTCAGTCTTTATAGAATAAGTGAATCCAAAGTAAAACATAATCATTTCGAACATTAGTTATATTGGTTTACTGTATTGGTGTTATGCATTACATAAACTACATTAATGTAACCAACAATAAAGAAGAGCAAGTAATACATTACCTCCAATGAATCATCCTGTAGTAGTGTTACCAGTTCTTTATGTATTACATAGACATCAGAATCTAAAAGCTTAGCAACCTAAAAAATGACAGTAAGACAAACAAAGCACATTTTAGTTTCAAGGAAATACAAAAGTTAAATCATCTGCATTTACTTTTCAGTAAGATTTGATTAGTAACATGAAAGTAGGGATGTGGAACAAATCTATAAAACCCACAAACTGCACTTTTAAATTGTTGAGGTTATGTACAGTGGCAGATTTAGAGTTAGTGGGGTCCTGTGCTGAGCTTCATTTTTGGGGTCCCCTGGAATCCTGCCAAGAAAAAGAACATTCACTCTTCCTGTCCCTCCCACTTCTCATTCTTTTTTCTTCTTCATCTTCCTCCTATATTATAAGTAATAAGAAGTAAATGAAAATAAAGTGAGGTACTTTGTTTTTATAGTCTAACATTTTTTTCACAGATCACTTGAAAATTGCTGAGGGTCTCGGTGGACCACTTCATGACGTTTCCAAATATTGTTTGTACCATTACCTACTACTGTAAAGTGCTTTGGATAAGAGTGCTTTATAAAAAAAACCATAATAACCTTTTCTCAGTCCACCTGATTGGAATTCTCGGAACACAGTTTGAGAACTTCTGGGTCTAGATGAAAATTTGTATTTGCAGTAAGCCAACATGAAAAATGTGTAAAAATAAATGTATAGATGACGCATAAATGGAAAAATAAAAGTTAACTTCCTCTGAAGAAACATATTCAATTTGAAAAAAAAAATCAGCTAGCTTTCTTTCTACACTTTTTCTTTACAAAATCATCAATTAAATCATCGTAAGTGATATTTTGTAAAGAGGCACTTTCAATTGTCAATATTGCTGAACTTGTCAAATGTTTCTCCCTGCTCTCCTGCTCCCCCCCCACCCCTCTGCACAGAGATGCACCTGCCCCAGAGCAGTCACCCTCTGCACATGGGGAGGGGTGAGGGGGTTTGCTGGACCCAGTGTTGGACTGCCTGGCCCTGGGGGCCCCCTGTCGTTGGTGGGGAGGGCGTGCCAGGGCACGGTATGTTTCGTTGTAAATCCACCCCTGATTATGCACTTTCCTGTTGTTAGCATATTACATTGCTAAATAGCATGTAAAATGAACACCAGAGTTGTTGCAAAATTATTAAACATGCTACTGAGACTAGGTTAACAAGAGTTTCCTTTTCTAATTTTTATATTCCAAAACTATTTTTAAATGTGACCTGCAAATTTTTTTTAAACACCTCTGTTACTGGAGCATGCAGCAGGCTAACAGAATTAGGCAGCTGAATTGAAGAAATAAAAGTTGGTTTGGGGTCAGTTATGGGCCTTAAGCCTCCCTAATCTTTGCTACTTGAGGTTCTCATTTCATAAACTCCAAAGCTGCTGGCAATTTGCTTAGAATTTACAAGTCACATTTAAAGTTCAGCAATAAGCCTGATGTCAGTGTTAAAACAATCAATAATGATGTATGGCAACAAATAAGAGAAAAGTTTTCAGAAATCTGACTTCTCAGCCATGTGGGGCAAATCATAGCTTTCTTTGGAGGTAATGTTCTTATGTTCTTATGTTATTTTCTTTGTTTCACTTAGATCATGCAAACAATCTGTTCCACTCCAGTTAAGAGGTAGGATATAATTTGTTTTAGGAAATGGCTCATAGTATATTAAATAAAAAAAATGTCCAACTAGAAGAAAGCACCAGAAATTACTTGATATTTATGTGACATCTGGTTGACTGATGACATGATAGCAATGCATTGACACACCCTATCTGTGAACAACATTTGAAGTATAATTTCACTGGTCCTTTTTACAAGGCTAAGATAATTTTCTTTTATTTATTCAAATATCAATTTAAGTGTGTCTACCTCTGACACCTTAAGTACAGGATTTTGCAGAATGATATGTTAGTTGTACAATTTTCACTACTAGTTTCAATTATTTACTTCTACAGCAATGTTGTGTAGAGGTTAGAGCAGGGAACTAGGTTTAAGACATGTTGATTTTATTTCTGACTCTACTACAAATTCACTGTAACACCTTCAAGAAGCTGTTTAATCTCTCAGACTCATTTTCCTCTGACTATAAACTGGAGATAAGAGTAGCAAGCCCTGTGTTGTTCTGAAGCTTACAGTAGAAATCCTTGGATGAAAATCATCATCTGAGGGCTATGGATTATTATTAATTTCAGGGGAAAGGATTTGTATTCTATTTGTGCAATTCATTTCATTTAAAAATTATTAATACCCACACAATCATGCCATCTGATATATTTAATAAAACACTATAGTGCAGCCTATCCAAAACCAAGCAGTTAATTATAATATACGTACTTGTTACATTTCTATAACTTTCTAACTCCCCCTAATATTAAAATTCATTCAATGTTACTTAGGCCTCGTCCTTATACTATCTTCCACACATTGCCAACTAAGCCCCAAATCCTACAGCCCTAGAAAAAGATTGCAGAATCAGATCAAATGCAGCACATTGTTTTCTCGCTTTCTCTCCTTCGTGTCTTCCTCACATTTGCTCCTTCTCTCTTTTTTAAAACCTACTCTCTCACCCCACTGACTTAGGATGTATGTGTGTATGTGGGAGAATTCTTTCCCTTAATCTCAGTCATATCTCCCAAGTCTTGTCCTGTAGCCCTTTGTCTTCAAAATCTTGGACCATACTCTTTATTTAAACATAAGAATGGCCATACTGAGCCAGACCAAAGATCCATCTAGCCCACTTTCCTGTCTTCGGACAGTGGCCAATTACAGATGCCCCAGAAGGAATGAACATTAGGGATGTCAGAGTTTAACTAGTTAACCAGTTAACCAATACGCTGATACTTACAAGTTTCTGTGAATTACTAAACTCTGCTAGGATCCCACCTGCCAGCTCCACACCCAGGCTTCCTCCTTGCTGCCCGAGGCTCTGCTGCCACCACTGCCTGGGATGCTGATGCAGAGTCTCTACAGGCTGCACCGCAGGGGTCCCTCTGGATTGCTGGGCGGGCTCCGATAACGGCTGCCGCCTAACTCTCAGGTACCAGTTGTCAGCCCCATGCTCCAGGCTCTGCTGTCGGCAGGCAGCCCACATGCGTGGGCTGGGCTGCTGGCCCCTATGCTGGGATCCTATGGCTAGCCCCGTGCCATGGGCTCTTCCGCTGGTGGGGTCCCAGCAGCCAGTGCCAGCCCATGTGCTGCAAGCTCAGCAGTCAGCAGGCTCCTGGCACACATGGGTCCTGCCGTGAGGTCAGGGGACTGGACTTGATGATCTCTCAAGTCCCTTCCAGTTTTAGTATTCTATGATTCCATGGGCTCTCTGCTGCTAGCTCTGTGGGCTCTGCTGGCCCCACACCTGGGGTGCCAGCTGCCCCATGCTGTGGACTCTGTAGCTAGTAGGTTCCTAGGGTGCCATGGTATCTGGGGCTCTACTGATGCCTGGCATCCCAGTTCTCTGGACTGCTAATGTGTGACCAGGGCTCTGCTGCCTCCCCTCCCTCGGCCATCCCTTTCCACAGTACTCAGCATCCAGCTGTTGGCCCTGTACCTGTGGTCCCTGCTGCTGCTTGGCATTCCGATGCATCCAGGTCCCTCTGGGTGCCAGCCCATACCTGCGGCTCTGCTGCTGCCCAGCATCCCTTTCCGGTATATGGGCATCCTAGCTTGGGCCTGAGCCCTGCACCCAGGGTCTCCACTAGAGATGTTTGAGTGCCAATGGCTCGCAATGAATCAACCACACCTATGTATTATCTTTGTCAGGTGCCTTTATTAACAATAAAAAACCCAGCCTTATGTGTAAAAATAAAACTAATTTTTTAAAACTTTTTACATAGTATCCCTGAGCTCTCCAAACCCCAAACCATCTGATTATACTTCGAATTCTACTGCTTATTTTTGTTAAGAAAGTTAATATGTTTACATGCTCTGGTGTCAATCTTGTGTGCAGCTGATTAACAATAAGGCCAGCATTAGAAACACATGTTCTGCAGGCACAGATGTTCCTGGAATGCACAGGTAACTGTTTGCCAGTTTTTGAAGCCTTGGAAAATGCTGTGCGTCGACCTTCCACCACTCAAGTGGACTATATTCCAATGAAGGACAAATTTCCCTGAAGTAATTTTCCAGCTTATTTTCTACAGCATTCTCTTTCTTCTTTTTGGTGTATCCTTTCCCTAAACACATCTCTCTAGCACTTGTCTCTTTCTTCAGTGTTGGCTCTATTGTCTCATCTGGTTCAGCACTTCCCAGTTCAGCCCTAGCACTTGGAGGGTCTTCTATTTCTAACCTTGACACAAGTTCCAGATGTTTTGTCTTAGCATCAATCTGGACAATATACATTTATAATGTGAATCTAATAAGGAGGCAATAAGCGCAGGATTGGTTGTTATTTCAGGATCACTGGATTTCATGCGATGCTCTAGAGAGCAACGAACAGCAGCTTTGAAAGCAGTGACAGTTCCATTTTCAACATTTTCTGAGGTGAGTTTGAAGAAGACTTGCAAATTGGGTAAATATTTGAAATTGACACTGACTGTTCAGCAAACATGAGAGTTGTAGCAAACTTTAAAGTAAAAAATACTGGTAAAATATCATCTGTAAATTGCCAGTGTTCATCTTACAGCTGAAGCAGTGCTATCTAAAAGGTAGGGATGTAAACGAGTAGTCGAGTATAAGATTAACTGATAAGCTTAGGCGTATCAGTTATTCTTCTTGACTACTTGCATTTCCCTCCCCTTGCTGCCTCTGTATCAGCCGGTTCCCCTCACTACTGCATCCATGGTACCGCATGCCCCTCCCCCACTGCTGCTGCCTCTATAAGGGGAGGCTGTCATGAAGCAGCCTCTATCTGCAGGTTCTGAGCTCCCTGCGGATCCCCCACGGACAGGGTCTGCTCAGATCCCCCATGGACAGGGGCTGCTGCTGGGGACCAGCCTCTGTCCATGGCGGGCCCAGGCTTGCCATGGACAGAGGCCACTCTGCAGGATGTGGAATATCCTCTGTCCATGGGGAGCTCAGATTCTTCATGGAGCGTGGCTGCTGCTACCCCGTGCTGCTGCCTCTGTATCTGAGGCAGCAGCCCGGGGTGGCAGGCAGCTGGTCTGCGCAAGGAGCTGGTTTTTAAACTGGCTCCCCTCATGGATCAGCTCCCACCTGACACCCTATACTGCTGCCTCTGATAGAGAGGCTGCAGTGTGGGAAGGCAGGGGACTGCCCAGGAGTGGGGCCGAGAGCACACTGGATGCTGGCTCCGCCCCCAGGGACTATAGAATAGTTGAGTAATCGATAAAAATTCATGCAGTTATTCGGCTATTCTATTACCCGCTATCTAACATCCCTACTGAAAGCACAGCTGTTATAGCCCACCTTTGGTCACTGAGTCTTTCAATCATGCCATATACTGAATTCTAACAAGTTTTACGTGACTGGATCAGATGGTGTTGCTGAACCTGACACTCAGTTTGTTTTCTTTCATGTGCTTTAGCAGCCACCATGCTGTAGTGGAAGTGTGCAACTAGTATACTTGCAGTTGTAACAGCATGATCCACACAACTGGAAGAGAATCCATCATTTATGGGTAGCTGCATGAAATGAGCAAAACAATTGATAGATTCTCATGCAACATTAACACAGCCTGCTAGTCCCCATCTTCCTACTGTAGCATTTAATTTTTCAGCAAGGTTTTCTACTGTGTATCATTCTGTGATACTTTCAGTTTGTAGAACTGAGGATCGAAGCTCACAATTTTCAATGTAATGGCAAGTGACAGTCATATGGTTTTCTGTAGTTAATGCAGTCCAGCAATTAGTAGTGAAAGCAGTGTTTTCCTGTTTTTTACGGAGAGACTTCACACAGGTTTCATAGAATCATAGAATACTAGGTCTGGAAGGAACCTCGAGAGGTCATCGAGTCCAGTCCTCTGCCCTCATGGCAGGACCAAATACTGTCTAGACCATCCCTGATAGACATTTATCTAACCTACTCTTAAATATCTCCACAGATGGAGATTCCACAACCTCCCTGGGCAATTTATTCCAGTGTTTGACTACCCTGACAGTTAGGAACTTTTTCCTAATGTCCAACCTAAACCTCCCTTGCTGCAGTTTAAGCTCATTGCTTCCTGTTCTATCCTCAGAGGCCAAGATAAACAAGTTTTCTCCCTCCTCCTTATGACACCCTTTTAGATATCTGAAAACTGCTATCATGTCCCCCCTCAGTCTTCTCTTTTCTAAACTAAACAAACCCATTTCCTTCAGTCTTCCCTCATAGGTCATGTTCTCTAGACCTTTAATCATTCTCGTTGCTCTTCTCTGGACTCTCTCCAATTTCTCCACATCTTTCTTGAAATGCGGTGCCCAGAACTGGACACAATACTCCAACTGAGGCCTAACCAGCGCAGAGTAGAGCGGAAGAATGACTTCCTGTGTCTTGCTCACAACACACCTGTTAATGCATCCCAGAATCATGTTTGCTTTCTTTGCAACAGCATCACACTGCTGACTCATATTCAACTTGTGCTCCACTATAACCCCTAGATCCTTTTCTGCCATACTCCTTCCCAGACAGTCACTTCCCATTCCGTATGTATGAAACTGATTGTTCCTTCCTAAGTGGAGCACTTTGCATTTGTCTTTATTAAACTTCATCCTATTTACCTCAGACCATTTCTCCAATTTGTCCAGGTCATTTTGAATTATTACCCTATTCTCCAGATTAGTCAACCCCTCCCAGCTTGGTATCATCTGCAAACTTAATAAGCGTACTTTCTATACCAATATCTAAATCGTTGATGAAGATATTGAACAGAGCAGTCCCAAAACAGACCCTGCGGAACCCCACTTGTTATGCCTTTCCAGCAGGATTGTGAACCATTAATAACTACTCTCTGAGTACGGTTATCCAGCCAGTTATGCACCCACCTTATAGTAGCCCCATCTAAGTTGTATTTACCTAGTTTATTGATAAGAATATCATGCGAGACCATATCAAACGCCTTACTAAAGTCTAGGTATACCACATCCACCGCTTCTCCTTATCCACAAGACTCGTTATCCTATTAAAGAAAGCTATCAGATTGGTTTGACATGATTTGTTCTTTACAAATCCATGCTGGCTGTTCCCTATCACCTTGCCACATTCCAAGTGTTTACAGATGATTTCCTTAATTACTTGCTCCATTATCTTCCCTGGCACAGAAGTTAAACTAACTCGTCTGTAGTTTCCTGGGTTGTTATTTCCCTTTTTATAAATGGGCACTATATTTATAAAATATAGCACTTTTCTAATCGTAAGATTGTTGTCTATCTCACAAGCACACAGTTTTCATGTTCTACAAAACTCATCAGTGCAGAAAACCCTGTACCCTCAATGACATTTACAGACAGCATATTTGTAGTGATCATAGTGCACAATAAGTCCATTAGTTGTTCCTCATGTTGTGCATTGCATTTTCTTGAACTGCCAGAAACAAACACTGTTAGCATTGTTTGATTTCTGTCTTCTTTTTCATGTGAAACAGATGGATGTACACAGTTTACATTTCAGTGTCTTCTCTTATTTTTGTGAAATGATTCCAGGCAGTATTCTTTTTGATTGTTCCATCTTCACTATGGAACAGTAGTCCCCCAAAATTTAAAAAAAATTAAATGTTTGAACTGTGAAGAATGCTGCCAAAGTGTCACAAGCAGATGGGCCTCAGACAGTATTAAATTCTGTATTTTGCCCAGGAAAACAAGGACATATGGTAGGACCCTGAAGGTGGCTACCAAAGTGTGAGGGAGGAAGGAATATTTTCCGCAGGAAAACAAAGACATGTGGTAGGACCCTGGAAGACACTACCTACTACAAAAGTGTGTGTGCGCGTGGGTGGGTGGATGGGGATATTTTGTGCAAGAAGACTAGGGATGTGCTGACAGCACAGCACCAGGAGGGGCCAGCAGCCCATATCAAGAATGTTGGGTGCCCAGGGATACTGGAAATTAGGTAACTGGCAGTGGGTAACAGCAGAGCCCTATGACACAGCAGCAGTCAGGACGCTGAGCAAGCCAGGAGACTAACTGCAGCAGAGTCAAGGTGGGTGACCGGCAGCGGAAACCATGCAATGGGCTGAGATGCTGCTGGTGGGAACCCAGGGAAAGGGGCCAGCAGCCAGGAGCTGGTGAAAACCGGGTGCGGAGCAGCCAACACCCTAGGAGTGGAGCCAGCAAGGGGCATCCTGGGTACAGCCCTGGGGGAACCCCTCCCCCATCCTTCCCTCCATACCCCTACGTCTGCAAGAAAAACAATTAATCATGTAATCAACAGAATTTTGATCCGTTACATTACATCCACTTACTGTTTTTGTACATTTTTGACAACCCTAGTAATCATCAAGTGATCCATTCCCTGTCATCCATTCCCAGTTTCTGACAAACAGAGGCTGGGGAAACCAACCCTGCCCATCCTGGCCAATAGCTATTGAGAGACCTCTTCTTCATGAATTTATCTAGCCCTTTTTGACCCTGTTACAATCTTGGACTTCACTACATCCTCTAGCAAGAAATTCCACAGGTTGACTGTGTGCTGCATGAAGAAAAACTTCCTTTTGTTTGTTTTAAACCTACCTATTAATTTCATTTAATGACCCCCAGTTCTTGTGTTTTGGAAAGGAGTAAATAACTTTTCTTTATTCACTTTCTCTACACCAGTCATGATTTTATAGACCTCTATCATATCACCCGTTAGCCATCTCTTTTCCAAGCTGAAAACTCCCAGTTTTACTAATCTCTCCTAATATGGCAGCCATTCTAATAATTCTAATAATTTTTGTTGCCCTTATCTGAACTTTTTCAAACGCCAATAACTTTTCTGGGATGAGGCGACCACATCTGCATGCAGTATTCAAGATGCAGGCATACCATGGTTTTATATAGAGGCAATAAGATATTCTCTGTCTTATTTTCTATTCCTTTCTTAATGATTCCCCAAAATTCTTTTTGCTTTTTTGACTACTGCTGCACATTTAGTGGATGTTTTCAGAGAACTATCCACAATTTACATTTATTTACATTAAGATTTCCTGTCCTTGAGTCGTTCATATTTGCAGTCCTCCTAAATTCACTCTACAAAAACTTCCCTCACCACAATCAATGACAACTTAATTCTAGTTAAATTTCCAGTCCCTAAATTTTAAAAGGTATATAGTGGATTATAATGATATATCAGAAGACTTTCAGTAAATGGAATAATTTCAGCAAATTTTCCAATGCTTTCTCACTGAGATATTACATAAAACAAATGTCATACTATACATACTATATAAAATTAAATGTCAATTTAAACAGACAAGTATAAAAACCATATAAAATATTTAAAAGCTCCCTAAAAATTTGAAGTACTAACAAAGAAACTTTTTGGACTTACTTCATACAAGCCAATAGCCATAGTGTATCTGACGGGCACTTCAGGGTCATGACAAAGACAGAAAAATGTCGAGTATAGTTCCAAATGGAAGTTTTTTGGATCCACAAAAACAATCATGGCCTGTGGACAAATAAGGAGTCTTTCATTCAAATGTGCACATACAGAGCCAAACTCTTTGGGATTCCAGCTACTGGTGGAGTCCCCAGTGTGAAATCAATGCTGGCACTTGAGCTAGCAAATACTTATTTAAAAATGGGGGAGCTGGTGACAGGACATTTTCTGTGACTGGTCCTGGAACTCTCTCCTACCCCAATAGTCTTACAAAATTTGGATCTACTGGCTTCTGGACATGCTGCAAGGCTTTTTCTGAAGAGACAGATTGAAAAATAGAGGACAGTTTGCACAAGAACCTATTAGTTCATGATGAGTCAACTGATGGGTGATCTATATTCTGAGAAATGGGTCAGTTCCAGAAGGACAAGAAAAAGTCTGGGCATTGTGGATATGGATCCTCTAGTTTTATATATTTGAAATTATTCTCTGAACTAAAGCCTTCAATGGGAGCTTTTAAAAACAAATAACTAAAATGCATTTTTAGCAAGCTCCCCCAGCAGCTCCCAGCTTCCATCCTGATGGGGAGGACTCTGCATCTGCTCAGCTGCGGCAGGATCTCTCAGTCACAAGCAGGGGATGGGGAGTTCCTGCAGTAACCCAGCTCCCATGGGCAGCAGGAGCCTCCCCAGAGTTGCTCGGCCACTATGCAGGAGGACTGCAGAGTCCCAGAATCCCAGCAGCAACGGGTGCTGGACCTGCCTCCCTCCCCATTTTGTCAGTCATATTTTTTGTGAAAGTCAAGCACAGGTATTGCGCTTCTCTGAATTTTTGTTTATTGCCTGTGACCTGTCAGTGACTTTTACTAAAAATATCTGACAAAAAATGAGCCATACTCATAGCCTTTTTGGAGAAACCATGCACTAGTAAAATTTACTTGAGCTTTGCACTGGAGTTCAGATTTGGCTCACAATATACTTTGTGGTAACAGATTTTACATCTTATATCTATTCATGTTTTGTGGCCAACATGAACAATATAAGTTTTATAAAATAGTTAACTTACTGGAAAGTTGTAAGCACAGTTCTTCCTTACTGATATATACTTCTTTTCTTGCTCTAGTGTTTGAAGTTGTATCTGATTATCATTATGTCCATTTTCCTGCTGCAAACCCAATGTGCAAAGTTTCTTGTAAAATTCCAAAAATCTCAAGTGTTGCTCTGGAGTAAAAATTCCTTTAAAAATACAACACTAATGCTTAAGTTTCTTGTAACAGAAAAGTTAACAATCTCCAACAACCTAAATTTATTTCTGGAGCAATCAAATAAACCATTTTTGCTATTCATTCTCATATAATGATGCCAATGGTAACCATTCCCTTATTGCAAGTAGTAGGGAGAAATAGCAATTACAGAAAAATTAGACTTACTCACAGAAAAATGAACCTTCACTTCTGCATTTTAGAAATAAATAATTTTTAGAATCTTAAGAATTTCATTTAGGAGGATTGTGAATATTTTTTAAAAATTGTAGGATCATGTTTATTCCCCTTCTTGACTCCAAATCCTAGAACACCACCACCATTCTCACTGAGATCTGGCAAAGCCCATTGCACAAATTAAGCCTTGGAGATCATAAGGAATTTAAAAAGCATGAAGCTGTTTACCTGAGCCACCTGCAATACAGTGAATTTCGCCTTACACTTAAAGGATCATTGAGCAGGGTTTTGATCTCTAGCCAGCCCCCTATCTAGGATATAGGTGTATAGGGATCTCTAGCTCTACAAGAATTTTGATCTCTATCCAGCCTCTATTAAGGCTACACATATACCATGAAAGGGGGTATTACAAGTCAGAGGAGAAATCAAGTGATATGGGAGTAGTTTAGGACTAATCTGTGTGGCCCTGCACTGCCCTAGACTCATAGGACACATGTTGGTGATACAAGCTCACTGCTTTGAAGATTCTGAGCTGCAGATTCAGACCTCACAGAAGCCAGTAATCCAAGTGGTGTCTTCCAGTGCTAGGCCTTTTGAACTGTGTTTGAGGAAACACAGCATAACATCTAGTACCTTATTGCTAATACCGTGCCCTATTTTCAAAGGCTTATAGTTTAACCCCCACTAACATGCTCACTTCAAGATGAAATGTGCAACAAGGCATCAAATGAAAGTAAAAAAAACTGAGAGAGACAAGATAATCCAATCTTTATGCTAAAGATGGTTTCAGAGGATTTTTGTACTCCTAATTCTACTTGATACATTTTGGCAAGCTGGACATTTTCCAATATGTATTTTTCACAATATACTGAGTCATTCTGAATTTACAAAAATTGTAAAATCATACCATATAATCCATTACATAGTTTCCCTAAATGGAAAGACAAAGAAACAAGAATAGATTCATCCACTTTGAAGGATTTTTCACAGAATGATTTCACTAAAGGGAGCACAGTTTGACTTCTGTCATCTGAAAAGCAAAACAAATGTGTAAAGTTAGCTATACATGTTCAATCACTTGAAGAAAAGCACATGTAACTTTCATGATAAAAATGTGAATGTCCTTTAAAATGCAGCTGGGATTGTTTAGTTGACATTCATATTTGAATTAAGGAAGAGTATTAGTGAAATTTATTTATTTTAAGGTAGCATCTTTTGAGGCCTGAATGATCAACCTACTTTTCTAGGGAAGGACCCTCATATCTTTAGAAGATGGGATAACAAATGCACTCTGAGCTCAGGCTCTAACCTGCTGAATGTGGGTATGTGAAGACGCACACCCATCTTCTCCTTATACCAACAAACCTAATAGCCAAAAGATAGTCAGAAAGGATATATGGTGAGATAGAAGCTAAAGAGAGAGCTTGTGAAGGTGGAGCAGCATAAGTTCCACTACTTTGGATCCCAAGCTCAGCTAGAAATGAAACTTTTTAACCTACTAAGCTCCCGCATATTCCTCTGCAGGGCCGTCATAACCTCTGATCACTTTTTAACCACTTTCTAACAGCCAAAACAGCTGTTGCAGCAATAGTAATTAAAAAACTTCAAACAGAAGTATGAAATTGATAGTCTCAACAATTTGAAAATAAATGGGTACCATTGTACCCATGATATAAATGCTATCTGTTAAACAATCAATTGCATCCGTTAGTATTCTCTCCAAACTACCTCCTTTTCATTATGCAGTGTTCCATATATCTCAAGATCATCTCATCTGAAGAAGTAGGTTTTGCCCATGAAAGCTCATGATACTATATCCATCTAGCTATCTATTAGTCTCTAAGGTGCCACAGGACTACTCATTTTTAAAGTTACAGATTAACACGGCTATTTCTCTGAATGTTCCAGGAAGGTGCAGTAAAATCAGAAAAACAGGAGTGGGAGTGAAAGCTGTTGTGAAAAATATTGGGTTTCTAATGAAGATAAACAATTGAACAGCTCTGAAGAAAACAAAGAATATTACTATATACAGTACTAAGCGTTAAAAAGTGAGCAATGAGTAATAAGAACTGTGGCATCACATAGACATATTAGGGTACTTTTGCATATACTCTATGAGCCCATCTTGATCTTTTGTACCTCACTGATTGTGAAAAAGCAGTGGAGATGATATCTGCAACGGTAGAGCTAGTGTATCTGGCTCCTATTGCTTTCCTTAACCCCAGCAACCCTCTGTACAGGGAATATGTTTGAAAACAGTGCAATTCAATTATCCAAGATGCTCTCTTGGAGACTGCATCAGTTGTTGAAAACTAGAATGCATCCAATTCAAGCATCTCCAGCTTAGGCAAAGCTGGGAAGAGAATCAGGGATACATAGCTGGGCTTCCAACACTGAGCCAAATAAACTTAGGAGAGGATCTGGCTCTACTTCCCTAAAAATATAGGTTCACATAGCTATAAATGTGTACTAATGCGAGAAGTATGGGGAATAAGGAGGATGAACTCAAAATGCTAGTAAATAAACAGAACTATGATATAATTGGCATCATAGATTGGATGAGATAATATGATGGGATAATATGCATGGCTGGAATATTGATGTATAAGGGTACAACTTGCTCGGGATGGACAGGCATGGAAAAAAGGAAATGTTGCCTTATATATTATAAAGGTATACACTTGGCTTGAAGTTGAGATGGAAATAGGACACAGACTTCTTGAGAGTCTGTGAGTAAGGTTAAAGGGGGTAAATACAAGGGTGATGTCATAGCAGGTATATACTGCAGACCACATAACCAGGAAGACAAGGTCCACGAGGCTTTTTGTGAAGAACTAACAAAATCATCCAAAGCTCAGGACTTGGTAGTGATGGGGGACTTCAACAATCTAAATATCTGTTGGGGGAAATAATACAGATTATCCAACAAGTTCCTGGAATGTATTGGAGACCACTTTTTTATTTCAGAAGGCTGAGAAAGCTACTGGGGAGACGCTGTTCTAAATTTCTTTTGTCAGTCAACTGGTATTTGTGTTTCATTTTCCTGGACTAGGGAGTCGATGGTACTTCCTGTAAGTTCCTCTCCTGATCGCTACGGAGAGGGGTCTCTGTTCAAGAATGGTGAGAACAACTGGGCTTGGAGAAGATAAGCTAAGTATTTCCTCAAAGGTGGTGCCTCAAAGTCCATCATGATGATGGTGGTCAGAGCAAAGTGCCTGACCCCAGTGTGTGTATGGTGGGGGGGGGAGTGGATTGTTGAATTTTTTTTTTCTTTTGAAAGGTAAGATCTGACTGCAGACTTTTGAAGACAAAAGAATTAATGCTTCAATTAGCTAACTACAAGCAGGTTCAGGAAATGGGGCATGAGGTGCAGCATGCTCTCTCTCTCTCTCTCTCTCTCTCTGCCTACATGGAGCAGGGGGTATAGAACAGCTTGTTCATGTGTCTGCAGATGGAGCACAAATCTTGTTTGCACAGCTCCATGACAATCTCACACAGGAACTTTTTAATCCTTCTCACAAGATTTTTGGGGAGGCCAGCTTTATGCCATCCTCCGCGGTAGGACATCTTCCCACACCAAGCCACCAGTAAGTGATGTGGTATCATGGAACCACAAACCATAAGGTCCAGGTTTATAGACACATTAATTCAGCATTCACTCTCCATCACTTGTGGTGATTCGGAGAAGACTGATATCTCACATGGCAACCTGGACGGGGAAGGATGAGGGGAACCTATTAGCAGTCTCCCTGAGACTGCATGTGCGGAACACACACACACACACACGCACACACACACGGACAGGAAAAGAGGAAGTATCCCACATGTGCTGGACCCAGCATGTGACAGACACAGCAGGAAGCCAACCCACCTCTTCTCCTCCCTCCTGCCTGCAAACTGCTGCCTTGCCTGGGAAAGTACCATGTCCCCAGGAGGTCTCATATGTTGGACCCAGCATGTGCCAGACACAGTAGGAAGCCACCCTCTGCCACCACTCCCCTCCCACTTGCAGTCTCCTGGCCTGGCAGGCCACTTACCATGCCTGCCTGCCTCTGATCAAGTGTGTCCTGATGCTCCCCTGAGACATCTGGGCACCTACTATAAAGTGCCCACTTTAAAGCTAACATTTGGCTTTGCGTGGAACAATTCTCCATTGTCTTTACACAGACCTTTGGTGTATGGTAAGAGATTAGGAGTAGGCTTCACACAATGTATCTCCTGTTACATCTGCCCTTGTAACTTTTCTTTGCAGCTGGGCTGACTGCCAGTTCAGTGTGTCCTCAACCTTCCACTCCATCTGCCTACCTGGCTTATATCTGCAGGCACAAATGCATGAGCAAAGAATGTTCCTGGAAAAAATAGACTGCATGCACACCCTCATGGCAGAGATCCAGGCAGAGTGGCAGGAACAGATTGCAGAGCGACAGGAACAGGTTGCAGAGTGGCAGGAGAGGAGGGCTCACTAGACAGCATAAGATAATGTTTTCCATCCTGACCACTGTCATGGAGCCAGTGGCAATGTGCCTGAAGAGGGCCACTTCGTAGAACCCCATCTGCCCTGAAGCTTCCACCTCAAGAGTTGCCAGGGGCCGCAGGGGCCCCAGGACATGGGGGGATTTCAAGGAAAACCAGAGCCTCCAGGCCGTCAGGAGGCAGAAGACAGTCCCACTCCTGTTCCTGAGCCCCCTTCCCTCCTTCTGGTTCCCAGTTCATTCCTTTCCCTGTTGTTTTTCCCCAAATAAAAATTCCTGTTATTTGCACAATGGTCTTTGTATTGGTTGAATGCAGGGGGTAGGGTGGGGTGGGGGATTAAAGGCAAAACCAGGAAACACAGTGCACCTTGTGAAGAGCCACAGGGAAGAGAGTCTCAAAATAAGTCTTGCACAAAACTGTCCTTCAAGGTGTCTCTGATTCGCAGTGCCCCTTGCTGTGATCTCCTTATAGTGCTGATGGCCGGCTGCTCAAACTCTTGGGCCAGGAGCTTTGACTGAGCCTCCCACCGCAAGAGAAAAATTTCCCCCTTGTTCTCACACAAGTTGTGAAGCACACAACAGGCCAACACCACAAAGGGAATGTTGTGTTTGCTGAGATCCAAGCAGGTCAGGAGACTCCTGAACCACCCCTTTCAACATCCAAATGCACATTCCACCACCATTCTGCACCTGCTCAGACTATTGTTGAACTCCTTCTTGCTGGGAGCCATGCTGCCCATGTAGGGGTTCATGAACCATGGGAGCAAAGTGTAGACTGGGTCACCCAGAATCACAATGAGCATCTCCACTCTCCAACTCGGATGTTCCAATTGGGAAAAAAAGTTCTAGCGTGCATCTTTCGGAAGAGGCAGGACTTCCAAAACATGTGGGTGCCACGCATCTTTCCTGACCATCCCATGTTGATATCGGTGAAGCAGATTTTGTGATCTACAAGAGCCTGCGGTGCCATGCAGAAGTATCCTTTGCGATTGATATATTCCGAGACACGGTGGTTGGGGGCCAAGAGGGCTATGTGTGTGCCATCTATGGCACCCCCGCAGTTAGGGAAGCCCGTAGTGGCAAAGCCCTCCACTATGTTGCCCATGTTCCCCAGAGTTGTAACCCTCCATAGCAGGATGATTCCTGTCTGACCGATAGCTGTCTGGTGTTGCAAGCTTCCAGAAGGCAATTGCCATGCACTTCTGCACAGTAAGAGTAGGACTCATGTAGGTATCCTGGTACCTCAAGGCAGGGGCAAGCCTTTTGCAGAGTTCCAGGAATGTGGCCTTGTGCATGTGGAAGTTCTGCAGCCATGGCTGATCATCCCATCCCTGCATCACGATGCAGTCCCACCAGTCTGATCTTGTCTTCCAACGCCAGAACTGGCATTATACTGTATGCAGGGGACTAACTAGCAGCTGTGCTCACACTAGCATCAGGGTTTGCCTGAATGGCGCCTCCGTGTCACGCCAAGGTTCGTCCTCTTCCTCATCCTGGTAGAGCAACATGCAGGTGCTCTCGAAGTACAGCGTCATGAGGTGTACCATAAGAGACATGAGCATGACAGTGCTTTCCAGAACACTGAGCTCCATGCTCAGAGTGCTCTGGCATCCAGTCAGGCAACCAGGGCACAAAAAGGCATGAGCATACTGCGTCCCCTTCATCTTGCGCAAGGGGGAAAGACTAGAAGAGTGGCCTATGGGACACAGCCTATATAAGTCCCTCTAACTAACCATAGCAGAGTTTTGGACTCAGCGGAGTTTTGGCCCAGATTGCTAAATTACCCATGGTGCCTTGCTCTCTGAGTCAACAGCAGGCTCCGTAATGGGGACATGCTACTTCAGACAACATTTGATTCTTGCCCATAGTGAGGACACAGACCTTCACCTTCTCAAAATCAGGTGGTAAGAAGCTGACCATGAGAGATTCAACCTTATCTCGTAGTGTAGACGTGCTCACAGTGAGTAGTATCTCATTTGTTAAGTGCTTGCAATGGAATCTGTGACAGCACTCAAAGAGTTAGCCAAAATGAGTAAGGATATCAGAATCTGACCCTTACAACAGTAGGTTATGGAGCAAGGACTATGTATTTCTCCAGGTTTTGCATAGTGTAAAGCGAACATTAAATAAAGAAAAGTAATTATTCAAATATTCCTGTCAAATGCCCAAAATCAATAAGTGCAAGGACCAAACAAAGATAAAGGAACAAAATTACAGCTGGTCCCCGAGTTACAAACGCATTACGGACCAAACGCTTTGGCCGTAACTCGGAATGGTCGTAACTCGGAACCCACTGAGTTACATTGCGACCGCGCTGTTCGTAAGTGCGGGGTCGCGTTTGTAACTCGGAGCCTGCATTTATGACCGCTCTGGTCGTAAGTGTGGATGGTCATAAGTCGAGGTGGCCGTAAGCTGGGGACCGGCTGTATAAATAAAACAGTAAGGCTATGTCTACACTATGCGTTTTGCCGGAAGAGGCAATGCAAATGAAGTGCTGCTGAGCATTTTCTCGTGCTTCATTTGCATAATCTATTCCGATCCGTTTTTGTGCAAGAGATTTTTGTGCAAAAACATGCAGTATGGACATGTTTGTTTTGCGCAAAACCTCCTTTTTTTATGCCTCCCAAAGAGGCATAAGGATCTTGCACAAAAAGTGTTTTTTTGCACAAAACAGACACGTCCACACTGCATGTTTTTGCGCAAAAACCTCTTGCGCAAAAACGGATCGGAATAGATTATGCAAATGAAGCACGAGAAAATGCTAATCAGCACTTCATTTGCATTGCCTCTTCTGACAAAACACGTTGTACAGACATAGCCTCGAGAATAAATCCTAGTAACATAGACAGAATATGAAGAATTTTAAGCACAATTTTATCATCTTCTACATAATGAAATACAATGGGACAGATTCTATAATCCAGCTATGGCAGAATTGGGCTCCGAATTTCTAAACTAAGACCTTACCTGCATCAAACATTTCAAGCAGATTAACTAAAGTCTCAAATGCTGCAAGACGCACACTGCTGCCTTCATCTCTGGCTAGTTCTACTAATTCAGGAAGCACTACATTTTTTGTTAGTTCTGTCCTGCAAAACAAGCAAAATGGTTAAGGAAGACAAATAATGATAGTGTTTACAATCTTAACCAAACATAACTTTCTCCTGGAGGCTATACAGTTGCTCTTCACTTTGCTAACTATGAAAAACTGAAAAAGCTGTAGGAAAAAAAAATTAAATTAAAAACAAATTGACCTCAAGGGATTTTGTAGCCAGTAAAAAACAGATTAAAGTTTAAAATACAAACCATCCCCTCTCATGACTAAAGAAAATTGCCTAGTTTATCTCCTAATAGATTGTACAAACAATGCAAACTTCAAAAATCAGCACAGTTATGATGATTTAAAGTGGAGACACAGAAGAGTTCTTCTCAAGGGTATTCAGAAACTTCTCAATGCTATAAAAGAGCAATGTCATAAATGTAAATGGCAAAATAGGAGCCATGACCAGAGAAGATGTATCGGAATGACTTGTCCTCTTTAGATAAAATGGCACTAGCCAAAGGAAAGCCCTTCTACATGAAAAGCTTGATTGGCTGACCCAACATATGTGTTGCGTCTTCAAAACCAGTTCTAGGGCAGTGAGGAAGGGGATCCTTCTTTCCCAGTTGCTAAAAATATCTGCGATCGTGGCCTTGGAAACTTGGGCCTGTAATCTAATACAAATTGCTGTATGAAGGGCGGGAATGAAATGTCAATCGCTCATCAGTTTGGGGATTGAAGAGGGAGACACATTTTCATGGCATAGAATCATCTGTACAGAAAAATGAGTTGATGTGAGCAAAATGGGAGAGAAATTCATTTCCTTGTGCAATGGTACTAAACCAGGAGTAGGCAATAAAACGGCAGTCGTTCACCAGGGTAGCCCCTGGTGGCCCACTGCCATTGTATTTACCTGTGCCTCCACAGGTATGGGTGATCATAGCTCCCATTGGCCAGGAATGATGATCCACGGACAACGGGAGCTGCAATTCCCTGTATCTGTGGAGGCACAGGTAAATACAGAGGTGTGGGAGCCCACCAGGGGCTAACCCTAAGAGACCAGATCCAGCCTATGGGCTAATATTTGCCCATCCTGTACTAAAGTGTGGGCAGATAGCATCATTTGAAATACCTGAATGCATATATAATATATAATAGTTACAATAACACTTAGTTCTTATATGCTTTTCATCAGTGAGGAGAGGCAGAAATACTCTCAGACACAGACCATAGCAGACAGATACAGATACACAAGCAATAAAGGAGGTGCAGGAAGAGAGAAACAAACAGCTGTTCAGCAATTGATAATTATTTATTAAAATGTTTTTCCTTCTCTATTAAATTGCCTTTGTGGAGATTGTTAGCCACTAGTGGTACAGTTATCTCTTGCCAGCTGGCTTTCTGCAGGATCTATTCCCTTTATGCAAACCTCAGTTTTTCTATTTATAGTGTAGTTGTTCCTATCTGGCCTAAAAATGAGACCACAAGATGATGAACAAGATTTCTTCATTTCCTTTCTCAGAGTGTGATTTAGTAATACAAGAGTTAGCCACTTTGAATAAAAAAGAGAACAGCATTTTTCCTTCTTCAGTCTCACTTAATGCCCTGGCCTTGAACTTTTTTTTTTTTTTTTTGACCTACTATAGCTCACTGGGATTTAAAAGAAAAGAATGAAAATAAAACTCCTGCACTCTTGCATATATCCTCCTGTTTCCTTTATTTACAGGAGCCGCTTTTATCCTCAACAAAAAAGGCATTCGCAAGTTTATTTTCTGTTTCCTCTCCATAAATTGTCATGGTAGATGAAGATTCTAAGAGTGTGATATAGCCACTTGTAGTGTCACGCATTTTAATTAATAAATAAAACAGATTATTTGATGGACTTTGTTAATTGTTGCGATGTAATCTCCTTTCCACACATACTATACATTAGAATTAGTTTTACTGATGTTAGTTTAGATTATTTTATAATCCACTCTCCCCCCAAAGGAAATCATATTTTAGAATAGAATGTGTCACTTACACATTATTATCAACACCAAATGCATCATAATGGCCTCCTACCTATGGATGGAGCCAAAGAAAATCAGTGAGAAAATTACAGGAAACAATGGAAATGCAGACTGAAACCCAAAGGAAAGAAATATCAACAAACAGGTGGATGGATGGATCAAGAAAGAAATAAGTGAGCATGTGGTCAGAAATAGTGTGTGTGTGGAAGGGGCAAGAGTAAAATTAGACCCAGAACGACAGCAGGGAGAAAGAGAGAAAAGAAAATCACAAGCTGATGGGTAATAGGAAAAAAGCTGAAACAAATGAGACATTTCCAAAATGTGTTTCTGTGAATTTCCGTTTTGGAAATATTAAAAGGTTTATGTAATTTATGACAATTAAAACAAATATGGCAACTACAAAAAAGAACCAGTTGTTTATAGCTTTGTGATAAAACCATGTTATTTCAAAAAGATAATGCAGCTACCATTGGTGAGGTACCAATCCATACATTTTTCATGCTATTTTTACTCTTAAAACATATAAATATATGGATATATAACAATCAAAGTGTACTATAATAAAATTATCTTAAAATGTACATTCTGTATTGAGATAGACAAAGTGGGTGAGGCAATATATTTGACTAGATCAACTGTGATTGGAGGAAGAGACAAATTTCAAGCTTCATAGAGCTCTTCTTAAGGTCTGGAAAAGGCAACTAAAGTGTCATGGCAAAATACAAACTGGGACAGATTTTTAAGCATAAAGCATTAACACTTGTTTGAAAGAAATCACTTAAAAATGAAGTGTGCAATTAATGCTTGAAATATTATCTTTTTCACCTGGTCAAATAAAATATATCAAAACAAAATTTATTTTAATGTCAAACGTTATACTTACTTATGCTAAGCTGTCTTTTGGGTGGAGGGAGATGAGGAGATAACAAATGCCGTGATCACTTAAGTAAGTGAGTAATCTGAATAAGTCTTCTAAAATCTCTCATGTGCTTAAATGTTGGCAGGACAAAGCCCGTACACAGCAGCTATTCAAAGCACTTCTACTTACTTTTATTTTCTATCTTAGGTAAAAGGTAACTGGCAAATTAATCTGGCACTCCCTGTACTGCATGGTTTTACTAAATATGTTAATTTAACCATGTTATTAATACTTATCTTTTGCTCTAACTGATTAGTAGTTACACAGCTCAGTTCATGACACCAACTTTGAAGGATTAAAGACAAAAATTAAGTGTAAAAATATAATAAGAAAAGCCAAAAAGGAGTTTGAAGAACAGCTAGCCAAAAATTCAGAGTAATACCAAAATATTTTTTAAATACATCAGAAGCAGGAAGCCTGCTAAACAACCAGTGGGGCCCTTGGACAATCGAGATGTTAAAGGAGCATTGAAAGATGATAAAGTAATTGCGGAGAAGCTAAATGAATTCTTTGCTTCAGTCTTCACAGATGAGGGTATTGGGGAGATTCCCAAACCTGAGCCATTCTTTTTAGGTGACAAATCTGAGGAATTGTCCCAGATTGAGGTGTCATTAGAGGAGGTTTTGGAACAAATTGATAAACTTAACAGTAACAAGTCACCGGGACCTGATGGCATTCACCCAAGAGTTCTGAAAACTCAAATGTGAAATTGTGGAACTCTTAAATTGTGGTTTGTAACCTATCCTTTAAATCAGCTTCCATTCCTAATGACTGAAAGATAGCTAAGGTGACGTCAATATTTAAAAAGGGCTCTAGAGGTGATCCTGGCAATTACAGACCGGTAAGTATAACATCAGTACCGGGAAAATTAGTTGAAACTATAGTAAAGAATAAAATTGTCAGGCACATAGATGTAATTTATCGGGGGAAAGCCAACATGGTTTATGTAAAGGGAAATCATGTCTTATTAATCTACTAGAGTTTTTTGAGGGGGTCAACAAACATGTGGACAAGGGGAATCCAGTGGAGGTAGTATACTTAGATTTCCAGAAAGCCTTTGACAAGGTCCCTCACCAAAGGCTCTTAAGTAAAGTAAGTTGTCATGGGATAAGAGGGAAGGTCCTTTCATGGATTGATAACTGGTTAAAAGACAGGAAACAAAGGATAGGAATAAATGGCGAGTTTTCCAAGTGGAGAGACGTAAGTAGTGGGGTCCCCCAAGCGTCTGTCTTGGGACCAATCCTATTCAACTTATTTATAAATGATCTAGAGAAAGGGATAAACAGTGAGGTGGCAAAATCTGCAGATGATTCCAAACTGCTCAAGATAGTTAAGACCAAAGCAGACTGTGAAGAGCTTCAAAAAGATCTCACCAAACTAAGTGATTGGGCAACAAAATGGCAAATGAAATTTAATGTTGATAAACGTAAAGTAATGCACATTGGAAAAAATAATTCCAACTATACATACAATATGATGGGAACCAATTTAAGTACAACTACTTAAGACAGAGAGATCTTGGAGTCAGTGAGGATAGTTCTCTGAAAACATCCACTCAATGTGCAGCAGCAGTCAAAAAAGCAAATAGACTGTTAGGAATCATTAAAAAAGGGATAGAGAATAAGACAGAAAATATCTTATTGCCTCTACATAAAACCATGGTATGCCCACATCTTGAATACTGTGTACAGATGTGGTCGCCTCATCTAAAAAAAAAAAATAGTAGCATTGGGAAAGGTTCAGAAAAGGACAACAAAAATGATTAGGGGTTTAGAACAGGTCCCATATGAAGAGAGATTAAAAAGACTTGGACTTTTCAATTTAGAAAAGAGGCGACTAAGGGGGGGATATGATAGAGGTCTATAAAATTATGTCTGGGGTGGAAAAAGTGAATAAGGAAGAGTTATTTACTGATTCCCATAATATAAGAACCAGGGATCACTAAATAAAATTAATAGGCTGCAGGTTTAAAACAAACAAAAGGAACACTCAGCACACAGTCATCCTGTGGAACTTTTTGCCAGAGGATGTGGTGAAGACTAGGACTTTAACAGGGCTAGATAGATTCATGGAGGTTAGGTCCATCAATGGCTATTAGCCAGAATGGGTAGGAATGTCCCTAACCTCCGTTTATCTATAAATGGGTGACAGGAGAGGGATCACATGAGGATTACCGGTTGTGTTCCCTCCCTCTGGGGCATCTGGTATTGGCCATTGTCAGCAGACAGGATACTGGCTAGATGGACCTTTGGTCTGACCCAGTATGGCCGTTCTTACATTCTTATGTTCACAAAGAAAAATGATTCCCACAAATGTTGGTACTTAAAAAAAAATGTAAACTGCATTTGAACAATACCTCTCAAAGCCTGTCGTCAATGTCATCACCTCCTCCCCCTTAGTACTGTTCATAGATTTTAATGCATCTATCTGACTCCGCCCTGCATGACACAAGCCAGAGAAATTCCCACCTAGTAACTTAAGAATCAAGCCTGCAATATTATGTACTGTTCACATCTCCTACATAAGGACAGAGAGGCAGACAGCAACATCTGTGTTTATAATAGAAATTTCTGTAACCTGTGGTACCTTATATGCCAGATGTGGGCAATTATTTTTGCCATGGCTCCACTTCAAAAATTTTTGAAGTAGCCCTGGGCCGCCCCAGAAGGGGCGAGACCTAAACAGGAAGGGGTGGGACCTAAACGGGAAGGGGCAGGACTACCCCACCCCCAGGCTATGATTCGTCTGGGGGTTGGGGAGCCCCTTTGCCCCCCCTTCCCACTAGGCACCCACACTCTGGAAGAGGCATGGCATGCTCCCCCACCCCAGGCCAATCAGGGCCTAGGGGTGGGGGAGCACAGGAAGTGTCCTCCCGCCCTGCGAGGAGCATGTGACACTTTGAAATGCTGTGGGCTCCTTGCAGGTCCGGGGCAGGGCAAAGGAAGCTTCACGCCAATTAAGGCCTGGGGGCCGGGGAGCACGTGAAACCTTCTGCGCTCTGCCCCCGCCCTGCGAGCAGTGTGTGGTGCTTTAAAGTGCTGCATGCTGCTTATGGGGTGGGAAAGGCTTTGGGCACTCCCCAGCCCCCAGGCACTAATTGGCCTGGGGGCAGGGGAGCAGCAGGGCCTCTGTGTGCCGGATCCACCCACTTGGTGGGCCGGATCTGGCCCGCGGAGGTCCTTTTGCCCATCCCTGTTATATGCTGTATGATCAAGACGAGGTGCTATAAATTTTAATTTGTTTATAATTTCAACAGAACCTTCTATAGTTCTGCATTACTAACTTTTAAAAAATGAAGAGGCTTTCAAGCTTATATAAACAGCTGGTATAGAATCTACATTTACTATAAGTAATCAAAACATGTTTATCATCCTTGTGCAAAGCGTAGCGTTTGTTTTTAAATAAGAATGATGGACTCCTTCCAGGTTGTTTGCCATCTTTGTATATCCACGCATTAAATAACTGGCATCAATTAAATCTTCCCATTGATTTCAGGGGGCTTTGAATCAGACACTTTTCAAAAAAAAGATTTTTGGTTCACATGATAGTTACAAAAATACACTTCTGAATTACATAAAGTGTAAGTGAGTGAAAGCTGTGGGCAATTAATTGAGAGGCTACAATGCACCCTGAATTTCAAATAATTTAACATGCATAGATACAAGTTTGAAAATTTTAAGAGTTTTAAATTACTATGAAATACTTTAGAAATATATTTTACATTTTATAATAAATTTTGCAAGTTATACTCACCCTATTCCTTGAGCTATATGTTCCAGTTGCCGACACATGCAGGATCGAACTTCATATTCTACATCCTGGCAGAGCGATTTAACGAGTGGAAGAATTTCCCTTTTAATGCTAAAAAAAATTGAACATTTTAAATTAATAATAACTAAGTATTTGTAAACATCACTTAGTTAACACATCTGATTCTAGATGGTTCACTGTAATCTTAATTTGTACTCTTCAGACAGCAACATTTAGTATTTATAACCTTTACAAGTAGGTGTTGAAGGGAAGGATGATACAGTACAACTGACAACTCTGAAGCTTATAATTATAAATAGTACAAAACTTTACAGAGTATTTTTTTAACTAAATTAAAATACAAAATGGAAATTCCACAGACGAGTATTATCCATATTCACCGCAGTTTGTTAATATTTCATTTGAAGGATTTCAATTATTTGACAACACTGTTTTAAGTATAGTGTCTTTTAATAAAGCTACTTAATAACCAACTTCAGGACAATATTTAGACAGCTGCTGTATGAATATATATACACTGTATAACTTGAATGAAAATCCCAGTTATGTTTATAATCATCAGCTGTTGCAAACACAACAAAATAGGAATTTTAATGTAAATGGCTATTTTTTAAAATTAAAAATAGGGTGCAATAACCTTAAGTCCACTGATCCAGACATTACATCGATCTGTTCCAGAATACAACAAATCAAACAGGACCCTCAAATCATCATGTATAGACTCTGCTGTAGCCAATCCTCTATTACATTTTAACAGATTTTGCTGCAGGACACAGATAGCTCTGTCCTTAAAAAATACAATCCACACAATGTGAATGGACTCAGCAGGACAGCATTATCCCAGCTGTGGATTTGAAACACAGAAGCTTAGTTTGTAAGATAAACAGCTTTTTTAAAATTTGTTTTTACAGATCCACTAATTTAATCTGAAGGGACTATTCAGCCGGTCACCCAACTACAAAGCCAGAAACCATCTGTCAACCTCTTGCCCATAATACACGTTTCTTAAGATACCCTGTCATGTGCAGAGAATAAGGAATGGATTTCCAGAACAACTGGTTTGTGCAGCTATGCCTTCCATCTCTTTCAGTACTTAAGGTGGAAGAGGCCCCAATGAAGTAGGAATAAGTACATACTGGACACTCTGTTGCAAGACCTGAACTGCATAGCCCTGGATACTCTTTGGAGGTTTTAAACAGATCTTGTAATGCCACGTCTATGCTTAGCATGCTGGAGATTGATCTTCTGGCACTTGATTTAGCTGTTCTAGAAAGGAGCCACTAAATCAAACGCTGAGGATGCCCCTGGTCAGTGCTGGTATTTCTCAATTAATGAGGAGTAAGGGAAGTCGATGGGAACATTTGCTCCTGTCAACCTCTTGCTGTGGAGACAGTGCCAAGCTCAGCTTAAGGTACATAGAGTCCAGCTATGTTATTTACGTAGCTGGAGTTACATACCTTAAGCCAACCTTCTGGGTCTAGTATAGACCTGGCCTATATAAAAAAATCCTTATTTCAGTCCAGACAGAATTTAAGGAATCTTGAAAAATCTTCTTAGAATATAAAAGAAAAGGAAAACTCCAGGCTGATATGGAAACCTTGTGCTCTCTTTGGGAAGAAAATCTTGTGTTACTGCATGTGAGGTCCAAGTCATCTTGTGGTTGCACAGCATCTAGCACAACAGGGCATCAATTCCAAATAAACCTTGGTCACTATCACCACACAGATCATAAAATTAAATTTTAAAAGGAGTCCTACTTAAGGGTTTCTGGTATCTAAGCTGTTCTACCCAAAGCAAGTATTCCCAAGAAGGGATCTTTGAAATGGAAAAAAATGAAACAGAACAATTCCCTTTAGTCTTAGAAAAAGGTCATGATCAAAGTCAGATTCCAGGAGACAATAGTAAGTCTAACTCAATTTAGACTCTATTCATGAACACTGTACTTAATTATTATTTAAAACAGCAACATAGATATTCATGGTACCACGCAAACACATACATTGCAAAGACTCTAATCTTGCAAATCGATTAATTGCAGACTGACTCAGCATCCATACCAAGTCAACTGTTATTAATGATAATAAAAAATTCTGGTCATTCTGGGACCATGAGCTTCCTTCCACTTCACAGAAGGATTCTAATGTACAATTCCTCCCTGGCAGCTGGCGTTATGAACTGCTTTACTTGGTCTTTCTAAGAATTCAGATTTGCAGAAATCAGATTTGGATTTTCTATAAACCATGGTCTGTGCATGCTTACAGCATGACACAAAGCCCCACTATGTTCTATGTAGCAAATGAAGATTCTTTTGGTGTTGGAAGAAGTTATTCACCTTGTTCAGTGACGATGTTCTTCAAGATGTGTGTCCCTGTGGGTGCTCCACTTCAGGTGGGCACTGGTGCATCCTCATGCTGGCGACTGGAGACTTTTCATAGCAGTGCCCTGAGTATGCAATCAGCACCTGGTGGTGCCACTGGTGTCCATTTACTGTGCATGCAGCGCGACTCCCTCCCTTCCTTCTTTTCTGTGGAAACTGATATACAGCCTCCAAAGTAGGGGAGGAGGGAGAGTAATGCAGCAGCCACAGGGATACACATCTTGAAGAACCATCATTACTTCACAAGGTAGGTGCTCTACTTCAGGTGTCTGTAGAGCAGTGTCCATCCTGAAGAGATGAGCTTTGGAGCTATATTCCAGACACAGTAGAAAGGACAGCTAGTCCTAAATATGGCCATAGGGATTGGTCTAGTGGCTATGACATAGTGTCTAGCAAAAGTGTGCTCGGAGGACCAGGTGGCTGCTCTGCAGGTATCAATGAGTGGAATGTCTCTGAGGAAAGCTGTAGTTGTTTATATCATTCTGGTGGAAAGCACTGTTATCATCTGCAGCAGTTGTTTGTTATGAATAATGTAACAGGTATGCATGCACAAGGAGATCCATTTGGAAAGCCATTGGGAAGTTATGCTAACTTGGAGCATTCAACTATGGAGAAAAAGAGTCTAGTGGACTTTCAGCAGGGTCTAGTCCTGGCCAGACAGAAGGCGAGGGCACATCGAATGTCAAGCATGTGGAGGGATGCTTACAGTGCATTCTCGTGTGATGTGGGAAAGAAGATAGGTAAATGTATAGGTTCATTGAGCAGGAGGTGGACACTACCTTAGGCAGGAACTTGGGGTGAGGTTGTAAGGTGACTTCACCATTGGTAAATATGGGAAAGGGAGGGCCGGCCATAAGGGCAGCTATTTCTCCAACATGTATGGCTAATGTGATTGCCACAAGAAACGTCACATTCATAGACACATGAAGGAGAAAACAGGTGTCCAATAGCTCAAAGGGAGCCCTTGTGAGGCTCTTGAGGTCGTGGTTAAGTCCCAGGGTGGAGCAGAGGCTCTAATCATGGGGTATGTGCTGTGAATTCCAATGAGGAAGCATTTTGTTATGGGATGGGAGAAAAGTGGGGAGCCATATATTGGGACATGAAATGCTGTGATGGCGGCCAAGTTGACCTTTAGTAAACTAAAGGATAGGCTGGATTCCTTCAAATCAAGTAGGTAATCCAATACACTTGAAGTAGGGAAACCAAGTCTGTCTGCGCCATGTTAGGATTAGTATGATGTGTGCTTGGTCCTCACATATCTTTTGGATGACTTGCAGTATGAGAGGTAATAGGGGAAAGGCATATAGGAGAGGTACTTTCCACGGAAGGAAGACGTCGCCAAGTGATCCCCTTCTGAGGCCCAACCTAGAATAGAATTTGGTGGCATCTGCAGTTGGGGAAAACACAAAGAGATTGATTTCAGGATGTCCCCATTTGTAGAAGATCTTGTGGAGAACCGTGTCTATATCCCACTCATGCTGTTTGGAAAAATAACATCTAAGAGTGTCTGCCATTGTGTTGAGGGAATCAGGTAGATAGGCTGCAATAAGTGTAATGTAGTGACGGATGCACCAATTCCATTATTTGACTGCTTCCACACAGAGGGAATTTGACTGTGCTCTGCCTTGTGATTGATGTAATACATACAGGTGTCTGTAAGAATCCAAATTGTTCTGTTCCATATAAGATGGACGAAGTTCTTTGTTCTTTGTTTCAGTCTTCACCGAGAAGTCTGAAGGAATGCCTAACATAGTGAATGCTAGTGGGAAGGGGGTAGGTTTAGAAGATAAAATAGAAAAAGAACAAGTTAAAAATCACCTAGAAAAGTTAGATACCTGCAAGTCACCAGGGCCTGATGAAATGCATCCTAGAATACTCAAGGAGCTCATAGAGGACGTATCTGAGCCTCTAGCTATCATCTTTGGAAAATCATGGGAGACAGGAGAGATTCCAGAAGACTGGAAAAGGGCAAATATAGTGCCCATTTATAAAAAGGGAAATAAGAACAACCCAGGAAACTACAGACCAGTTAGTTTAACTTCTGTGCCAGGGAAGATAATGGAGCAAGTAATTAAGGAAATCATCTGTAAAAACTTGGAAGGTGGCAAGATGATAGGGAACAGCCAGCATGGATTTGTAAAGAACAAATCATGTCAAACCAATCTGATGGCTTTCTTTGATAGGATAACGAGTCTTGTGGATAAGGGAGAAGCGGTGGATGTGGTATACCTAGACTTTAGTAAGGCGTTTGATATGGTCTCGCATGATATTCTTATCAATAAACTAGGCAAATACAACTTAGATGGGGCTACTATAAGGTGGGTGCATAACTGGCTGGATAACCGTACTCAGAGAGTAGTTATTAATGCTTCTCAATCCTGCTGGAAATGTATAACAAGTGGGGTTCTGCAGGGGTCTGTTTTGGGACCGGCTCTGTTCAATATCTTCATCAACTATTTAGATATTGGCATAGAAATCTTATTAAGTTTGCAGATGATACCAAACTGGGAGGGTTGCGACTAATCTGGAGGATAGGGTCATAATTCAAAATGATCTGGACAAATTGGAGAAATGGTCTGAGGTAAACAGGATGAAGTTTAATAAAGACAAATGCAAAGTGCTCCACTTAGGAAGGAACAATCAGTTTCACACATACAGAATGGGAAGCGACTGTCTAGAAAGGAGTACGCAGAAAGGGATCTAGGGGTTATAGTGGACCACAAGCTGAATAGGAGTCAGCAGTGTGATGCTGTTGCAAAAAGCAAACATGATTCTGGGATGCATTAACAGGTGTGTTGTGAGCAAGACACGAGAAGTCATTCTTCCGCTCTACTCTGCGCTAGTTAGGCCTCAGTTGGAGTATTGTGTCCAGTTCTGGGCACCGCATTTCAAGAAAGATATGGAGAAATTGGAGAGGGTCCAGAGAAGAGCAACGAGAATGATTAAAGGTCTAGAAAACATGACCTATGAAGGAAGGCTGAAAGAATTGGGTTTGTTTAGTTTAGAAAAGAGAAGATTGAGGGGGGACATGATAGCAGTTTTCAGGTATCTAAAAGGGTGTCATAAGGAGGAGGGAGAAAGCTTGTTCATCTTGGCCTCTGAGGATAGAACAAGAAGCAATGGGCTTAAACTGCAGCAAGGGAGGTTTAGGTTGGACATTAGGAAAAAGTTCCTAACTGTCAGGGTAGTCAAATACTGGAATAAATTGCCCAGGGAGGTTGTGGAATCTCCATCTGTGGAGATATTTAAGAGTAGGTTAGATAAATGTCTATCAGGGATGGTCTAGACAGTATTTGGTCCTGCCATGAGGGCAGGGGACTGGACTCGATGACTTCTCGAGGTCCCTTCCAGTCCTAGTATTCTATGATTCTAAGTACTGGCAGGTGTTGTGCAACACTTTGAGTTCTAATAGGTTGATATGAAGCACAGCTTCGTGAGGAGACCATTTCCCTTGAACTATGTTGCTTCCTAAATGAGCCCTCCAACTGAGGAGGGAGACATTCATGGGTATGACAGAAGTTGGAACTACCTTGTGTAATGGAACACCTTGGAGGGTATTTTAAGGTTGCGTCCACCAGTGAAAGGAAGACAGAATGTGTGGTTGTACCGATACTCTTTTGTTCAGTCTGTTACGGAAGGGAACATATATTGTGGCAAACCAGGCTTGAAGGCAGAGCATAAGTGGAATGGCAAACTTCACTACATAATTTGTGGCCACCGTATGTCCAAGAATTTGGAGGCAGGTTCTTGTAATACAGGGGCTGAGTCAAGCTCTGTCAATAAGAGCAGTAAAGGTGCTGAGTCTGTGTTGGGGCAACATTGATTTGGACTGTGTAGAATCTAGTGGGGCCCCTATAAATTCGAGGGTCTGAGTGGATTTCATTGTTGACTTTTGGAAGATGATGTGGAAGACTCTGGGGAAAAGTGGACAAACTGAACCAAAGACACGATATTGGTAGTGCTCTGTGCTGACTATGACACTCAGAAAATGTCTGTGTGCTGGATGGATTCTTATTTGAAAATATGCATCCTGGAGGTGGAGGGCTGAGAACCAGTCTCCCCTGTCCAGCGCGGTATAATCATAGCAAGAGTGATCATTCTGAACCTTTGAATACATAGAAACTTGTTCAGTTTTCAGAGATTGAGTATTAGTGTCCAACCCTCTGTTTTCTTTTGCATAAGGAAATAGTTGGATGATAAGAAGGAAAAACTAGCTATGGTTAGTTGAGAACTGGGATGAGAAAAAAAATCAAAATTTGTAAGTGTTTGTCGTTCTTTTGTAGGTGAAGAGAGGGAGACTGTATGGAGCTCCATCTGCTGCTGAGGCCAGTAGAGAAAGAACTGAAGGAGACGTGCCATGCATGCAGTCAACAGGCGCCAACGGCACTACCAAGTGCCAACTGTGCATGCATGGGCACACCACAGCACTAGTATAGAAAGTCTCTGATCATCAGCATAAGGATGCACCAGCACCTGAAGTGAAGCACCCACAGGGACAGCACTCAAAGAAGAAACCTTCTTTATGCTTGCATCTATTCCTCCAAATTCAATTAATAGAACAAAATTAGGTATAACGTATAGAAATTTACTCCAAGCACAATGCTAAATGGCCCATTTGTTTACCTTTCATGATATGTTAAGTTGTAGCTTCTTGGCTAGATGAAAAGTAGCCTCACAAAACAAAACAAGAACGAACAAAAACCTTGAAGGCCAATGCACACACAATTTAGACTTCCTTTTTCATGGAAAAAGGAACAGCTTGGTAAAGGTAATCATTTCCATTTCATTAACCCAGTCCTAGTTGGATCTGGTCAAATAAAAGTTTAGACCAGAAAACAGATGTAACACTCATCTCTGTAACCCTACTATCTGTTTCTTTTTCTTTCTCTTCATGCATTTGATGAAGTGCGTTACAACACCTAAAAGCTTATGCCATAATAAAATGGTTAGCCTTTAGGTGTCACGGGACTCCTTGTTGTTTTTGCTGAAACAGACTAACATGGCTACCTCTAAAACCAATCATCAAAGTATAAGTAATTCTCCCAACAGCTGCACAATCACCAGCTCTACACAAACTATGTTAGTGTAGAACGTAAGCAGGAGTCAAAGGCCACCTTTATGCTCTGCTCTTGGGAGAAGAGAAACATGTATTCTGCAACAATCCCCAAGAAAGGTTCCACCCACATCCCAATAATAGGTACTGCAAAGAGGGGTCACATAGCGCTAACTATACCAGCTTTCTGCCACCTTAAGATTCCACACACTAGGAAACATTCAGCTGGTCACTTAACCAAGTTTTGTATTTGCTCTGAGTTGCTGGAGTAGCATACAACAGATTTGAGATATGATTCTTCAATTTTTCCGTTAAGAAATGTATATTTAAAATATGTTACCAGATAAAACATCTCGTTTCAGAAGGGGCTTGGGGCCAATAGAGAAATGGAAGCATGTTCAAAGAATCTCCCCTTCAACAGAAACTGAACTGATACTTGTGTTTAAACCTTGGAGAACCTGTTCTGTTTCCTGGCATGAGACCTTTGTGACTTGTCTATTACCCAGGGAAAGGGGAGCCCCTTCCTCCACTGAAAAGTGGCTTTCTTTGGCAGCTCATCTTTCCAGTTGCTAGGGATGGAGATCCTTGTAGAACAGTGGTGAACAACCTGAACCCCGCAAGCTACATTCGGCCCATCAAAGCAATCTGATTGTGGGCTGTAAGACGTTTTGCAGACTTTGACCATCTGCAGGCATTGCCCCCTGTAGCTCCCAGTAGCTGTGGTTCTCTGTTCCCAGCCAATGGGAGCTGTGGGAAGTAGCAGCCAGCAGATCCCTGCTGCTCCTTTGCCTGCATGTGCTGCTTCCCACCACTCCCATTGGGTGGGAACAGAGAACTGCAGTCTCTAGGACCTGTGGGGAGTAGTGGCTGTGGACCGCTGAACACCAGCAAAATGTCTTGCAGCCCAGAATCAGATTACCCTGATGGGCTGCAAGTTACCCATCACTGCTGAAGAGGGATCCAGAGTCTGAAACTTGACCCAGAAACGCAGATCTCAAGGGCAGGGGTGGCAAGTTGTATGGGCCTGTGATGCCTGGGCTCCAGGAATATTCGGGGTTGGGAACCCAGTTCCACCAATGTTTGGAGCTGAGTCTCTCTTCTGGCTCTGCATGCCACCCCCACACGCCTCTCCTGGAGCATCCTCCAGCTCCCATGTGCCTCCCCCAAGTCCTCTGCTGCTCCATGCTGTGCTTTCTCTCTGCAGCTGGCTGAAGTAGTAACCAGAACAGCTCCTTCTCAGACTTCCTTCTATGCTTGGTAATATCTGCTGGTTGCCACAGCTCTCACTTGGAGTCTAGACACTGCAGCTCCTTTCTATCTTATACAGTGTGCTGAGGTGCTAAATTCCCATCCCTGCCCCCATCCTAAACCCAACTTCCGCCCCTGCCCAGAGCCTGCACCCAACACCCAAAATCCTTCCTAGACCCTACACCGCTTTCTGTACCCCAACCCTGAGCCTGAACCACTTTTGCACCCAAACTCTCTTCTAAAGCCTGCACTCTCCCTCACCCAATCTCCCTCCTTTAGCCAGGGGATGGCGATGGGACTTGGACCTATTCCGGGCACCACCAAAAATTATACTCAAGGGAGTCCTTTTCTTCAGCTTGGGACTCTGGGAGTCAGAAAGGACCCTGAAAAGGCTGCAAGGACATTAATCTTTCATTTACAATCCTGGGGTACAGTTATTAATATTGCCTGAATAGGAAAGGCTAGCTGAAAAGGGCCTATTTAATATAAGGCTGATTAAAGAGATGGCAGAGGTTAATTAAGCAGTATGGATGTTTTGGGACAGATAGCGTCTACGGCTTTTACTGCTGTTAGATATTTCCAGGTTGTGCATTGAAATCCAAGTCACTGATTTTCAGTCTTGGAGGTGTAGGAGGTCAGGTCAACAGCAGCTGGTTGCTGTTATGTCCCTATTTAGTTATGACAAGGAGAAAATCCCAAGCAAAGAATTCTGAAATCTGGGCACAAAACTAAAAATGTAGAAAAAAGATTTTGCCTTTAAGTGAAAAGAGCTTTAAGTTAATCAATTTCTTTACTGGAGATTTTAAAATAGATTTTAATGATACATTTAATCAAAAAGGCTTGGAAGAGTCTGATTGGAATGCTCATCAGGATTTGGGATGCTTGACAGCTGTTTTTGATAAGCAAGTACAGCTATGCATCCAAAAGCTGCAAGCAGGCTGAAAAACCATTGTTTAGATCTGTGGACCTTCCTTCATAGAACAATAATCTGGAGAAATGTCATGAAAAATGTGTTCCCAAGGTAACCTCTTGACTAGTAGAAGAATGAACACCGAGAAGTTGAAAGCTGATGACAATAGCAACGTTTGAACAGGCTGAGTACTGTGACCTGCCTAATGAACATTGCTTACAGTTAATTAGTATTATACTGGCTAGATCTGGAAGAACAAAAGCATTCAATTTTTGTACAGTAGAGAGAATTATGTAAATCTACTTCTTGTAACATTATCCACTAGCAAAGACATTGTGATAAACATTAAATCTGAAACACATAGACACAAACTACTCACATATGAGCTTCAAACTTGTTAGCTAATTTTCCCAATATTTTACAGCTAACTAAGCGAGACTGAAGTGTTTGGGAAAGTTGTGCCTTGGAAACAAGTGGATTCAGGATCTATATGGAAAAAATGGGAGGAAACATTTAAACACTAAAAAATGTATTCCTGTTTGAAAAAAATCCAAATGTATATACTACAAATGTCCATTACTTTTCACAAAATTAGACTGTGATCATACTAAAGCACACATGAAGACTACTAAGAACCTTGAATTTTAATATTCAGTACCAACTATAGTATGTACCAATGGTATCTTGGCCCAAATTCTAGTTTATGATTCACATCACAGTTATAGCCATTACATCTTTGCAATATTACATCTATCTTCTTGTGTTTTTATTTAGGGAATAATACCATAAGTTTATTTATTTATATTATTTGGGGAATTTTCATATAAAGGTGCCCTTGTATGGAAAAACTTAGAGGAGGAGGAGGGAACAGAAACAGTATGAAACTCTCTTCGTCAAGTTTTCTCCAAGGACATCCACTTTGATGTGGATTTGGTGGTCACATACCCTTCCAATCTTGGATATCTCTGGGATTCCTAGGGAAGGGATTCACTTCCATCTCTAGCCATGACCCACTCCTGCTTTTGCTGGAGCTGTGCTACTGTTTGCTGAATCTCCTCCATGACTGTAGAGGATCAGATGTCAGAAGAAGATAATATTCCTAGTTGTATTATCTTCTGATGAAAAATTGCCATAGAAATTCATATGCAAGTAGGGGAAGATGCTACAAAGAAGGATACCTCCCTTACTCTGCCTCAACTCTTCATCCAAGCTTTTATGTACAATCCTAGCAGAAGAGAATACACAGGCAAGGAAAGGGTACCAGTGGTGCATAAGCAGCCCTTCCCATCATCTTACTGACAAAAATTCTGAGATCAATGTGCTGAGATTTCCTACTGTGAAAATGTGAATGGATGAACAAGCTAGAATTAGTACATGTTACCCATTATAACACTTAGTAAGGAAACAAGTCATACAGGCTTTGTAGGTACTATATACTATTATTATTTAATGTTTGAACAATGGAAGAACCCAGAACATGCCAGGCGCTTTCCAAATATTTAAGCAAGACATAGTTTTTTCTTCTAACATACTTTGAATTTAAAACTGTCCTCCAATTTCTATTTACAATAAATAAAACAAGAATCTAGGGGTACGTCTACACTGCACACTTATTTTGAAATAAACTATTCTGGAAGAAATACTCTGAAATAGCTTATTTCGAAATAACACGCCTACACTACAGGGAAGCCTCAAAATTAGTCCAAGGCAGGCTTCCCCCTAATGTGGACGCAGTACTTCTATTTAGAGCTCCAGGAGACACTGGGGAGTAATTACTTTGAATGGCCCTGAGGAGAAGCTATTTCAAAATAGCAGCAGTGGAGCGTCCACACTACTGCTATTCTGAAATAGTTATTTCGGAATAGGTGTTATTCCTCATGGAATGAGGTTTACAGAAGCCGGAATAAGCTGTCCATTATTTAAAATTTAGTTTGAAATAACAGAAGTGCTGTGTAGACACTTGCATTGTTATTTCGGAAAAACAGCCGTTATTCCGAAATAACGCTGCTGTATAGACGCACTCTTGGTGTCACAATACAAAACTGAAATAATTAAGAAAGGCCTTCTTACTTAATGTGATCTTATCCAACCAGTGTGTTAAAAGTGCCTCAGCGATTGTATTATACACAAGGCTTAGTCTACACTGGCATGATTTTACGCAAGAACTCTTTTGCGGAAGAGTTCTTGTGCAAAAACTCTTCCAGAAGAGAGCATCTACACTGGCATGTGCCTTTGCGCAAGAGATCTGCTTTTGTGCAAGAGCATCCTTGCCAGTGTAGACGCTCTCTTGCACAAAAAAGCTCTGATGGCCATTTTAACCATAGGGCTTTAGAACATAAGAACATAAGAACGGCCGTACCGGGTCAGACCAAAGGTCCATCTAGCCCAGTATCCTGTCTGCCGACAGTGGCCAGCACCAGGTGCCCCAGAGGGGGTGGACCGAAGACAATGATCAAGCGATTTGTCTCCTGCCATCCCTCTCCAGCCTCTGACAAACAGAGGCCAAGGACACCATTTTATCCCCTGGCTAATAGCCTTTTATGGACCTAACCTCCATGAAATTATCTAGCTTCTCTTTAAACTCTGTTATAGTCCTAGCCTTCACAGCCTCCTCTGGCAAGGAGTTCCACAGGCTGACTACACGCTGTGTGAAGAACTTTCTTTTATTAGTTTTAAACCTGCTACCCATTAATTTCATTTGGTGTCCTCTAGTTCTTCTATTTAGGAACTAATAAATAACTTTTCTTTATCCGCCTCTCCACACCACTCATGATTTTATACACCTCTATCATATCCCCTCAGTCTCCTCTTTTCTAAACTGAAAAGTCCCAGTCGCTTTAACCTCTCCTCATATGGGACCCGTTCCAAACCCCTAATCATTTTAGTTGCCCTTTTCTGAACCCTTTCCAAGGCCAAAATATCTTTTTGAGGTGAGAGACCACATCTGTACACAGTATTCAAGATGTGGGCGTACCATAGTTTTATACAGGGGCAGTAAGATATTCTGGGTCTTATTTTCTATCCCTTTCTTAATAATACCTAGCATCCTATTTGCCTTTTGACCGCGCTGCACACTGTGTGGAAGTTTTCAGAGAACTGTCCACGATAACTCCAAGATCTCTTTCCTGATTTGTCGTAGCCAAATTAGCCCCCATCATACTGCGTACGATAGTTGGGGTTATTTTTCCCGATGTGCATTACTTTACACTTATCCACATTAAATTTCATTTGCCATTTTGTTGCCCAATCACTCAGTTTGGTGAGATCTTCTTGGAGTCCCTTACAGTCTGCTTCTGTCTTGACTATCCTAAACAGTTTGGTATCATCCGCAAACTTTACCACCTCACTGCTTACCCCTTTCTCCAGATCATTTATGATCTTGCGCAAATAATTCATGTTGCCTATCTACACTGGCCTCTTGCGCAAGAACAGTTGCGCAAGAGGGCTTATTCCTGAGCAGGAGCATCATAGTTCTTGCACAAGAAGCACTGATTTCATACATTAGAACGTCAGTCTTCTTGCGCAAGAACTCGCGGCCAGTGTAGACAGGCAGCAAGTTTTGGCGCAAAAGCAGCTGCTTTTGTGCAAGATCGCACCAATGTAGACAGCCAAGGTACATTGTTGTGGGGACATTTTATCATTTTACTGTGTTTTCAGGAAAAAGCAGCAAGCAAGTTGACATTTTCCCTAAGTGATTGTTTTTTATGCTGCATTACAGAAAGACATTGGTTCCAGCAAAATGAATTTATTTGGTTATAGTTAGACTTTTACTCTTTAAAAGAAATTTTAAAGTAATGATGGATTTCATTTACAAGAACATTTTAAGAATGTTTTTCTTAAGCGCAAATTATTGTTAAGGGGCAGGTGACAATTCTTCCATACTCCAGGACCAAAATGTAGAGACAAGTATACAGTGTTTTCAGGCTTACTTCCAAATAAAGACCTTTAACCCACTGAGAAGAATTTAAATCTCAAGCCTATTAGCATAAAATTAGTTTCAGTGCCAATCCAGAATTTTAAGTTACTAAAACAAAAGCTCTTTTGTTAGCAAATGTGGAAGAATGTTCTATCATCTTTAAAATTGAAACCTCAAAACATTTTATTGATGATACCTCATTTAAAAATATTGTAGCCATTGTTTGTTAATGTATACAAAAAACCTTTTAAGATGCCCCCCCCCCCCCTTCCCCAATACGTTGCTTTACTACACGATGTTCTACATACAGCTTGATTTTTACAGGTGTTGACTGCCTGTTACTTCTTTTGACACAAATAGGAATTGCAGTTACTCCATTAGATCATTATTCATAAAAATATTTAATCTATTCTCCATTAATGTTTCCATGAAAAAATAACATTACCTCATGTCTGATGGTTTCTTTTGGCAAGACTTCTATTACAGCAAGAAGAGTTTCCAGCCATGCATTGCTGACACCTGTTAGACATAAATGGACTATGTGTTATGTTATAGATGAGTTGTATGAAACAACTTCTGAGTTGATACAGCCAGCTATTCAGTGAGTTTCTAAATTACATTACAGTAACATTCAAAAATATTTACACATCTCAACCTGTTTGCACATATTTCATTTGAAAAGTAGGTTTTTCTTACATCTTGGGAAAGGGGGGGAATTACTTTATTACTTGGTTTTGGAACAACTGTTTGAAAATGACAGTTTCCCTCTACTTAGAAATAGCATGCTTTTAAATTTACTTATGTAAAACTTTCTATTTTTGCTGCAACTGTATTTTTTTTCCTGTATTAAGAAAATAATTTCCAAGAAGTCAAAAGAAAATCTAAAAAAATCTCAATATTATCAGGAAAATATTGTAAACCACTTGTACATACTCAAGTACAGATTCCAATTAATTCACAGGAAGTTTGGACTAATGACTTCAAGATTTTGTGCACCAAAAAAATGTATTTATTTGTTTTATTCAAAATGAAGGAAACTTTCAGCTAAATAACAGCATGCAGGAAGGTAAATATATAGAAAACCTTTCATACTGCAAGCCATTCCGCATCTATTAATAAATTCAAATTGGTATAAATTGTATGTATTGTTTTAAATAGTACTGTACAGCCACTAAGGACACATAAATCACAAAGAAACAATCAGTTATCAGCATAGCATCATGACCCTGACCTGCATCCCTATGTTCCAGATTCTGTAGAATGATGTGTAGAAAGGAGTGGGAATAAGTATGAATGGACACTGACTCCTCTTGCAGAATAGTCAAAAATGAAACAGCAGCTGTCAACTGCATTTCCACCCCTGCAACATGCAGGACCTCCTGTATAATCAGAAAGCGTATTGATGTAAAAGGATGAGACAAACACATTTAAAGAAAATCCAATGTTTATTCAGATACTAGGAATCGGTATATAAGATGTTAGATACATAACTGTCCTTACACAACCCCTTCCTCTTAACAGCAATCATTTAGAGATACTCTAATCTCTTTTAAACTACGTCTTTACAAATCCAGGCATCTTAGAAATCATAATGATATGAAACTTTCAAGACAAATAAATTAAAGTGGATCATAATGTTTGACATTGATTAGTTAGCAAATGTAGCACACATTACAATTTTACTAAGCTTTTTAGTTTTGTCTTGTTCAGTTACTTACTTGTTTAGATATAGATGTTTTCTTTATGTATAGTAAGAAAATGTCACAACAGACTAGAGAGCATTCATTTCAGTAATTAATGGGTTCGAGAGAGAAATATTGTATCTGGGAAGTGATACCAAATTGCCCAAAGTAATTTAAATTTCCATAATCAATGATACTTTACACACCTCTCTGTTTATGGATAATCAACTTTATCATGAACCAATCTTACTTTTTAGAAACTCTTTCAAGTGTCTATACCAGAGTCAAATAATAATAATGATCATATCATAGAGAAATGTGAACAAGTGTTCATTTGTAGACAGTTGACAGAATGAAAATTAAAGACTGTATCTATCTAGCTCTTTCGAAGTTATTTAACATATCACAACATCTGCTATGTATAACCTCTATGAGTCACTACTCACTACCAGTATGTACCCTTCACTGGATATTACTAGAATTTTATTTCATAATTTACTATTAAAATATTATGCAAGTTTTACTTGTGAATCCAACCTAGGTAACACTCAGCTTTCTATCTAGACCAACTGATCCTAGCCTGCCATTTGATATTTTTTACAGATACTTTTTTGGTTCTTTTAAACATACATATTGGGAGACAAATAACATTCCCATATTTAACAAAAGAGCAAAGAAAAACAAACAAAAAACCCCCTCCAACAGACTTTCTTGACAATAAATCACAAATCACAGGCAAAAATGTCGACAAAAGATGATCCTGGTTTATGATCTGCTCACAGCTGTCATGTGGTGACTTAGTACATTTATCTTTTATGTAATAAGAGGTGAACTATAAAGAAGTCTCGGTACAGAAATGTAAACCAATCATACTGTATGTGCAAATACCTTTTTTCAGAGTAGCTGAGCTAAAGAAAAACTGTTATTCATCTCAAGAGCTGGTTGTGCATATTTATAGAGGTGGATATTTCTACCATTATCCAAGTAAAATTAAGCTATGCCACACAGCTTACCAACTAACAGTATAGTAAAATGTTCATATTCTTTAAAAGGGATAAGTTGCCATTTTTTGTCATTAAAGACCGTACATTGCCCTTGTACAACTTCCATTAACACTACTGGGTGTATTACCAAGGAACTAGGTCAGTATTTGGTCTTATAACAGGGGATCAAAATAAGTAAGCACATAAAAATCTGGAAATGCAACAGAAAGGATTTCACAAAACAATTAAGAAATAAGGCAGAAGAAACAGGGCCTAAAGACATGAGTTCTAGGATACAGTTTTTCTTTTAAGACAGCAGAGACAATTCTGCCCGTTTAGAGTTATTTAAGAAGAAGCTCTATCCCACCTCCCATCCCCTTGTGCTAAGATTCAGGTGAAAGACAGGATTGTTAATACAGTCTAACTATAAAATGGGCTAAATGCAAACAATGCAATTCAGAACACTGTATGATTGAGTTTATCCATATGACACACTTTCCATACCAAAAGGTTTTTAAATTGTGGGATGAAATGGACCTTTGGAAATGTACATTTCTGCAATGTTAAGCAGAAGTTTAAAAAAATCAACAGATTTTGTTAGAATAAAAGGCAGCGGACATCAATTTTAAATATGTTCACTGGGTACACAACATAAATAGGGTTACTTACCAACAACTCAAGATTCCAAATGGGTAGCTCCTCCACAGATCCACACTCTCTGGATAATCATGTGTGAGAGCCACATTCTCTGGATGTGCCTCCTCATGGACCTCGGGAGACATTGAAATGTAAATTTCTAGATTGCTTAAACATGTGCCTGCATTGATGTCTGCACTGAGAACTGTAAAGTTCCACCTATTAAAATGTGTCTGGCTCCCATACCCACTTCAGTTCCATAGACCTCAAGTTGGACATAAAAATGTATGACAAAAGACATCAGGTTTGTGAGTGTAGATCTGTCGAGGAGGATACCCATTTGGAGAATTATGATTATGGGTAAGTAACTTCTTTTTCTAGGCATGGGATCTCCTTCACAGATTCCCACTCTCCAGTGGCAAAAAAGCACTAACCAGCAGACTCAGACAGAGGGATTCAGTGTGACGTCAAAAGAACCAGGTGGTTGCTGAACTGCCCTATTGAAAAAGACTATGGTCTAGCAGTTAATTTCAGGCAGCTATCGTTTCAAAATGTAGAAAGCACTGCAGATTTCCTGTATTGGAACAGATGAAATTTCAACTCTAGTGAAATATCGTTTATGTCCCTTTGGAACAGAATATTTCCTTGAAAGAATGCTGTAAGTGAAAATACAGTCTATCAATTAGTATATGTTAATAATGCATAACCTTTTAATTAGGATCCAAAAGACACACACAGTGAGGCCAACAGCCACTGCAGGCCCTAGGGCAAGGTATGCTGGGGAGGCTAGCTCCTGCACTCAGAAGGAGGGAAGGGGGGGGGAAGCTGAGGCAGTCAGCCCTCAGCACCACTGAGACCACTGTAAGCTCCCCTTCACACCCCAGCCTTAGAGCTGCACAGAGCGGCACTCCAAAAGGGCCTGGGGCTTGAGCTATTGCCATTGCTTTGAGTCACCCAGCCTCAGGGCATCTGCCCTCTTGCCTCCTCCCCCGTCAGTGGACCTGGACGGATGGACGGACAGACAGATACACACACACAGAAAGTATAGAAGAATGGTAAAAAAGAAGACTGATTAGTTTTGAACCCAAAGTCATTTTTGAATGTAAGCTAGGGTTAACAGCACCATCGCTACTACCTCCTTAAATTTATGGAAACAGTAAAAGAAGAATTTGTCAACAGTAACTGCAGCTTGCAACACTGAAAACTTGATGGATAGTAAATTTTAAAAATAATTTCCTAGATTACAAAATAATTTGTTTTGAAAATGGCTTCAGAATGGATCAGATAGCACAGGGGAAAGGCTTGCTGCATAGGAGTCAGATAACTGAAATAAGAAACAAAAACGTTCAGGATTTTGAGAAACCAAAGTACTGTATACTTGACAAGATGGGCTCTCTTTCCTTAGAAGTATGTAAAGACTTACATTAGTTAACCAACTGCAGCTCTAGATCTAAATTAGTTGACTTTTTTATTCTGAAACCATAACATTTGGAAAAATAATTCTTAATAAAAAAAATTCAGATAGATAAATGCCTTCAAAAACCTATTTCTGGTGGTACAAAGATCTCCCAAACCATGGGGATCAAACAGAAAGGGAGTTGTCAATGCCAAATACAAAGAAATCATTAGGTGCATTGAACATATACTAAGGATTATGTCTAAGCTATCTATGAATCAGCATTTCAGTGATTATCAAGGTTTGTGAGGAGGTGTATGGAGATATCCAGAGGGTGGGGGATCTATGTATGAGAACCATAACAAGACAGTGTTTTTTTAACTGTAGAGACTGTACAAAGATTTAATATACAGGATTCTATTTTAAATTTTAATGTATGTATATCATAGCTGATTTAACTGATCAAACACAATACTGATGCCTCAAACTTGACCATACTTTCTCTGAGTTATATTAAAGAGTCTGGCAAATTTAATTTTTTTTTTTTTTTTTTTGCCAATCTTAAAATCTGCCTGGTAAAAGGTGAAAATTTTTTGTTTTGTAGTTTCTTTAATTGTTGCTTTATTCTGAATATTTAAAATGACAAATATAGACTGTCAAAGGAAGTGTTTTCCTACTTGTTTAATTTCCACAATTGAGCAGGCAAGATTACCAGGTTTGGTTTACCAATTTCTGCCAACAAGCAGAGATAAAATTCTTGATCCAGACAGTCATAATGTCTTTGAGATACCTTTTCCTCGGTCTATTTTATCCACAGTATTGACAAAATAAGCATTTGTTCTTACTTGTGAGTTCTACAAACATGTTCAAACACCAAATGAGGAAGCTGAATTCACTACCCAATTAGCTCATGGTGATAAAAAGGTGCAGACCACATAAATTACACATGGCAATTACTGCCTTTCACTTTACAGTTGTAGATACAAATTTAGAAAAGTGGATGAACATCATAATCCCATCTCACCTATAGGGAATGGGGGTGCAGAGAAATTAACAGGCAATTCAATTTCCTTCGAAATGAAACAACTCCCACTATTTTCCAATGGAAATTAAATCAAGTGAAGACTATACTAGATTTCCAGTTACAGGTCAGTACATCAGCAGTAATCTTCAAAAGATGTAAAAAGGAAAAAACATCAAACATAACAAAAGTCTGTCAGTGCTAAAAAATATTTGCAATCAAAACTAACAACAGCATTTATCAACCCACCCAGCAAAAATAGGAAAACAAGAACATCTCAGATGTAATTGGATTCAGTAAATTTAAACAGCAAATTTCAGAAATTCATCAAGTCAGCAAGTTAGTTTAGAAAGGGGCCTGGAATGAGAATCTGAAGTTTATGTGGCAATTAAGTTGAAAAACTAGGGTTAAAGTTAACATTTTCAATAGTTTTGCATCCTCAAGTCATTGTTTGTTTGTTTTCCCAAAGCTATTTCATATTTTTATAAAAAGGTCTATTGAACTGGCCATGACAACACTGAGTCTGATAATGGAAGCATTTACTCAGCTGTTTTTCCAATGTGTCAGTTTATTTTATTCCTCAATTCTGAACACATCTTGTTCTGTGGCCATTTGTTCAGTTCAAAGAATAAGTAAAAACAGCTCTTTTATAAAGGCCCAGGAAGACAAGACAAATTGACCCATGTATTAGAGCATGCATTTAAGTCTCTGTAACCGGTTTGGTCTCCCAGAGGGGCTCCTCTGTCTCCAGGTCAGTGGGCAGCCGCTCCGCCCCACGACTTCAGGCACTAAAACAAACCCCAAGTCAACAATCTAAGCCCGGGTCTCGGGCAGCAACAACAAAGAGAGGCCAATCGGTAGTTCAGTGTCTTCGGCCTTGTTCCAGGAGGAGTGGCAAACATGCAGTCTGTTTGGAAGCCCTAGCCCTGGGTCAAAGGGGGTAGCAAGCAACACAGTCAATTCAGAGAGAGCCCCGGGGCAACAACTCCAGTCATCTGAAGAAGTGTGCCCACGAAAGCTCATGATACCATCTACATGTTTTGTTAGTCTATAAAGTGCTACCAGACTATTTGTTGTTTTTTCGGTAACGGAGTAACTCGGCTACCCCCTGCAGCTCCCAAATAAACACAGTTAGTTCAGGGGTTCAGTGGCCCAGGTCTTGCTTCAGGCAGGGTGACAACCTAACACAAGCAGGTCAGGGCAGGCAGTAAACAAACACAGTTAGTGAGCCAGGGCCCTAGGTCAGGGCGGGGCAGCAAATAAACACTGTTAGTTCAGGAGTTCGATAGCCCCGGCCTTGCTTCAGGTGGGGCGGCAAACAAACACAGTTCATGCTCCAGGCCCTGGTTCAGGGCAGGCAGCAAAAAAACCCAGTTCAGAGTCCTTGGCCCTGGTTCAGGGCAGGACAGCAACCAAACACAGGGGAAACCAGAAGGTCCGTAGCCCAGGCCTGGTTTCAGGCAGGGCAGCAAACAAACATAGAGAGGAGCCCTGGTCCTAGGTCAGGTGGGGCAGTAAATAAAGATAGGTAACAGTTTAAAATCCCCAGTCCTGGTTCGGTTCAGGGCAGGGGGGGGGGGGAGGGGAGTGGAGGGACAGCAAACAATACTGTTAGTTCAGTGGTAAGTAGGTTGTCTCCTCATTCAGGAGGGGTTCAGGCAACTCACCTGTGGTGAGGGAATGCAGGCCCGCCCACTCCATTGCCTCTCAGCCCAGGGCCCTATGCCCACTATTTCCCAAAATAGTGAGCACGCTATTCCGGCATCCCTGTAACCCTTGTGCCATGAGGATTAAGGGATTTGTCGGAATAATGCCTTATTTTGAAATCTGACGCTGTCTACACAGCACCAAATTTCAAAATAAGTTCTTTCGACCTAGACTTGGAATAAGCTACACAATTTGCGTAGCGCAAATTGCATAGCTTATTCCAACAGAAGGGGGCTGTGTAGCTGCAACCCTAGAGGACTATACCTGCCAACTAATCACATTGCTCGATTGCCTGTAACAGAGGGCAGCAGGCTTGCTGATATATTTATTCTTGTACTTTTAATCTAAAAGCTTATAATGAAGTAGATGGAATCTGTGTGTCAGAGATTCAAAATTAAATTGCTTTAATTTCTACAAATATTGAATTGTCTCTTAAACAGCCTCTCATTTTAGTAGAGTGGAAAAAAGAGGACACATTATGAGGCTATTTCCACAGGCAATTTGATAAAATATGAGAGAAGGAATTATGAGTAGACTCTCTCCCTGTTTTATGATTTTCTGGAACATTTTTGTTAATACAGTAAGTAAAAAATGGGTGACCGAAAACCAGATAAAGCTGAAAGGAAGGCTATAAACAAAGTATGTTTGTATAAATAGCTAGTTTCTACAAAACTAAAATCATGAGATGAGTGAAATACAAAACATAATTTATTGTTGAAAAAAAAAGAAGTGAAGGACAGCGAAGTTACTCACCTTGGTGAGATAACTGTCGTTCTTCGAGATGGTGTCCTCGCGGGTGCTCCACTATTGGTGCTGGGCTTGCCCCGGCGCCACAGAATGGAGACTTTTCTAGAAAGCAGTGTTTGGCCAGACCACGCACGTACCGCACGGCTCGCGGCGTTCGCGCTCTTTTCTGTGAGTGCGCAGTCCAGCCCCCGCCAGTTCCTTGAGGCTGCCTTGAAGTCTGCAAGACACAAACAAAAAGCGGACTCCGGAGCGGGGAGGAGGACGGGTAGTGGAGCACCCGTGGGGACACCATCTCGAAGAACGACAGTTATCTCACCAAGGTGAGTAACTTTGCTTTCTTCTTTGAGGATGTCCCTGCGGGTGCTCCACTGTTTGTGACTGAGTAGCAGTAATCACCACAACGGAAGGAGGGGAAAAAAAATCCGGAGTCCGTATTTGTCCGCTGTCCCATCGGACTGTCTACTCTGAAGTAAGGCATAGTGACCAAAAGATGACCAAAAGAAGGACCATCTCCGGGAGTCGTTGGTTCGTGGCGCACCAGGAGGCAAATCTACACCACTGGTACAAGTAAGTGTTTCTGGTTGTTTGTCTTCTGCTATGTATGAAGAAGACTTGTTTGACTGATACCGAGCATAAGGATTCAGATGGATTTAGCCAGCTGTGAGGTTGAGGGTGTGGATCTGGGGGTTCTGTAGGCGACCCCGGTTCTGAGTAAGAAGGTCCGGGAGAGTTGGTAGGCGAAACGGTGAGTGTAACGACATGTGATGGAGAAAGGGAAACCAGTGTTGGCGAGCCCAGGCTGGGGCTATCAATATAATTTTGGCTCGGTCTGCTCTCAGCTTTTGCAGGACTCTTGGGATGAGCAGTATCGGCGGAAAAGCATATAGGAGGGGTCCTTTCCAGTTGAGGAGAAAGGCATCGCCTAGGGAGCACGGGCCGAGGCCCACTCTGGAGCAATATTTGGGGCATTTTCTGTTGCAGTATGTGGCGAAAAGGTCCACTACGGGAGTTCCCCATTGTTGAAATATCGAGTGAAGGATTCAGTCGGAGATTTCCCATTCGTGTTTTGTGTCAAAGTGTCTGCTGAGGAAATCGGCAGTGACATTCGTCTCTCCAGGTAAGTAGGATGCCATAGGTGTTATGCCGTGGTGAATGCACCAATTCCAAATCCGGATAGACAATCCCACGCATAGGGAATGAGATCAAGCTCCGCCCTGGCGATTTACACATATCAAAATTCATTCTGCATATGGATGGGAAAAAATAGAGGGAATATTAACTACATAATACATGGCTGTAACATTGTTGGTAAGGATCCTTACTACGGTACTCTGTATTTGATCGCAAAAACATCTGCAAGAGTTGAATATCGCTCTCAGTTCTAGGAGGTTTATATGAAGATGCGCTTCCTGGGGCGACCATTGGCCTTGTGCTGAGGTCGTACCCATATGGGCTCCCCAGCTTAGTAGGGGAGTGTCGGTTGCAATCTGTTATTTGGGCTGTTGTTGCTGGAAAGGCATCCCTGATAGAAGATTGTTGCGGCATGTCCACCAAAGAAGTGATTGGAGGATGGCTCGTGGTAGGGAGACTGACCTGTGGAGGTCGTATCTCGTGTGGTTGTACACCTGCGACAGCCAGTACTGGAGGGCATGAAAGTGAAGTCTGGCGTAGCGCACCACGTAAGTCGTGGCGGCCATATGGCCCATGAGTCTCAGACAGGTAATGACTTGGACCGTAGGACTGCCTCTGATGATCTGAATGAGGTCTTGAATGGCGTGGAACCTCTGGAGCGGTAGAAAGGCCCTGGCTATAACCAAATCCAGGTGGGCTCCTATGAATTCTAGGTCCTGAGTTAGACGCAAAATGGACTTTTGTTCGTTTACAAGGAGTCCTATGGCTTGAAAGACTTGTTTGGTGACTTGAATCATCTGGAGTAGTTCGGATGAGGACCGGCCCTTTAGAAGGCAGTCGTCCAGATATGGGAAGATAATCATCCCTTGTGTTCGGAGATAGGACGCAACCACCGCCAGGATTTTTGAGAATACCCTGGGGGCAGAAGAGAGGCCGAAGGGTAGGACCTTGTATTGGTAATGGTCTGTGTTGAGAACAAAGCGTAAGAATCTCCTGTGGGCTGGATGGATCGAAACATGAAAGTAGGTGTCCTGAAAGTCGAGGGCCGCAAACCAGTCGTCGCATTCCAACGCGGGGATTATGGCAGTGAGAGTGATCATTTTGAATTTTTGTTTTCGTAGGAACTTGTTCAAGCATCGTAGGTCCAGTATTGGTCACCAACCTCCCAACTTTTTCCGAGTGAGAAAATAGTGGGAGTAGAATCCCTTGTTCCTGAATTCTTGTGGAACAGGTTCTATCGCCCCTAAAGGGAGGAGGTAGTTGACCTCTTGTCATAGTAGGACCTTGTGAGAGAGGTCCCTGAAAAGGGACAGGGTAGGTGGGAGGGATAGACCTGAAGGGGATGGTGTAGCCTGTTTGAACAATATCCTTTACCCATCTGTCCGAGGTGATTTTTGCCCATTGGTGGGAAAAGGGCTTCAGACGTTGGTGGAAGATACGGATGGGTTGTTGAATGGTGCTGCTCGGAGATGGTTGCATGCCCTCGACCAGGATATCAAACCTGTTGTTTGGTATTGGGTGTGATCTTGGTATGGTTATTATCAGGGCTCGCCGAACCACAGCGAGCCCCGCTCGCCAGCCACGCTGTCCGGCAATCTGCGCATGCGCAGATCGTTCTGCGCATGCGCAGATCGCCCAAACCCGGCTCTTCCAGGTTGCAATCTACTCGCCACAGGCCAGTAGATTGCATCATTTGTCAAGCCCTGGTTATTATTGTTGCGTCGTCTCTGCGGTCCTTGGCGTGGACGCTGAGTATCAAAAGGTCTTTGTGGCTGATTGTGTTGCTGCCACTGGTGGCGGACATAGGGGTAATCATACCTCCGCTGGAACGGGGTATAGCGTCGTCTCCTAAATGGAGGGGTGTACATCCCCAGCGTCTGCAGGGTTGTACTTGAGTCCTTTGAAGAGTGTAGGACTGTATCAGTCTTCTCCACAAACAAATTGTCTCTGTCAAAAGGCAAGTCTTCGACCTTGCTCTGTAGTTCCTTCGGAACCCCTGCTGATTGTAGGTAAGAAGCTCTCCGCATTACGACGGCAGTGGCCGTAGAGCGAGCTGCCGTGTCCGACACGTCCATGGCCATTTGAAGGGACATTCTGGCAGACGTGTATACCTCCTGAATAACGGACTTTAGAATGGGCTTCTTAGATTCCGGTAAATGATCTATTAGCGGAGTTAAGTGTGAAAAAGTGTCAAAAACGTGGTTGGAGAGATGGGCTGTATAATTTGCAATTCTAAGCATTAGAGTTGCGAATGTGTAAACCTTCCAGCCCAGAAGGTCCAGCCTTTTCATCTCTCTGTCATTGCTAAGTTGCTTGAATTGCGGGGTCTTAGATCGTTGTTGGGCTGCGTCCACCACCAGGGAGTTGGGTTGGGGGTGGGTAAAAAGGAATTCCATCCCCTTTGGAGAGATAAAATACTTCCTGTCAGCGTTCTTGTTAGTTGGAGGTACTGATGCTGGAGTATGCCAAATCGGCGATCTCAAGGACAGCGTCGTCCAGGGGAATGGACAGCCGAGACCTGTGTTGTGGTTGGAGGTTCTTAAAGAGCTTGTGCTGTTTGTCCTTGACCTCCACCAATGATATCTCCTGTGTGACAGCGACCCTCTTAAACAGCTCTTGGAACTGGCAAAGATCATCTGGTGGTGAAACTTCGCCCAGGATAACCGTGTCGTCGGGTGGAGAAGAGTCTACTGGGGAGACCTCAAGTGATTGAACTTCAGGAGGCGTGTGACTGGCTTCGGAAGTAAGCTGAGGTGGTGGCGTGCTCCGGTGAGGTAGAGTAAGTGGAGCAGGAGTTGGCGAGTGTCTGGACGAGCCGTAGTCGTATCGGGAACAAGAACGTGAACGAGATCAGTAGTAGTAAGAATATCTGGTATGGGGGTCACGTTAGTAGTGACCATCAGAATGGTACAGCCTTTCTAAGGGCGAATGTCTTTCAGGATAATATGCTGGACGGCGTTGCCAGCGATGCAAATGTGGAGAAGCAGGAGAACTAGAGCAGTTATAAGAGGCTCTGGAGAGCACGGGGGAGAAGGAGCACTGTCTGCAATAGCATCTCTCCTGGGCAGCCAGAAAAGGAGATGGGAGGTCCTGAGGTGAACATGGAGATCTGCGAGTGCTCCTAGGATAGACCGGAGAGCACGGTGCCGGAGGAGATGGAGATGGTGCTGGCGAGAAAATGGGCGAGTGGGACCGGCTTCGGCACGGAGGCGTCATCGGCGCCGGGCTGTCGGCGCCGGCGATGGTGGAGCACGGAGCCACGCTTCTCGGTGCTGGTCTCTCCGAAGCTGCTTCCGGGGATGCCTGCTGCACCGCGAGTCCTGGTGCCGCCTTCTGGGCCGGTGCCACCGAGGCACTCCGCACTGGCACGATCAGGGCCGAAGGTGATCTAGGCACCGTATCCTTCGGTGCCGGAGGCTTGGGTGCTGGCGGGGCCGAAGCAACCCTCGGTGCTGGGAGCGGTGCCGGGTCTGCTGCCGGCTTAGATTTCGGCGCCGCTAACGACTTCAGGCGCGATGTCATTATGCCGGAGGTGCCAGGTTTGTCCCCATGGCTAACTCGGCTGTGAGACGAGACTGGGAGAGACCTCGTTGGAGATGGTCTCAGTCTTTTCTGTGATGCCAGGGTGGGGGATGAGGCTTTCTTCGAGTGTTGCTCAGCAGGAGTGGAGCTCTGTGGCTGTAGCGCTTTGTGAAACAGAAACATGCGCAGCCGCCGCTCTCTATCTTTCCTTGCCCTTGATGTTAATTTAGTGCAATGAGGGTACTTTTGGGGTACGTGCAATTCCCCAAGGCATCTTATACAGCAGGCATAGCCATCCGAGGCGGGCATTGCCTCGTAGCACTTTTCATATTTTTTGAAGCCCGGTGAGGATGGCATTTTAAGTGTCCTGGTCCTCCCGCAGTCTATCTACCTGCGATAGTGGCTCTGCTCCTGTTGTTTCATTTCTTTCTTTTCTTTTTTTTTTTTTTTTTTTTTTAAGAATAGTTAACTATATACAAAGTGAACGTAGAACAAACGGGAAAGGAACAAGAACAACTAGGGTAAGGGATAAAAACTTATCAAATGGGGTTTTTTTGTTTGTTTGTTTAGGATCAATGGGATAAACGGGATAAAGGGAGAAAGGTAAGAACAGGAATTATATACAGACAATCTCACAGCAAGAAGCTCGTGTGAAGAGTGCAGTTCCGTCCGTCTGAAGCCTGAGGCGGTCGAAAGAAACTGGCGGGGGCCGGACCGCGCACTCACAGAAAAGAGCATGAACGCCGCAAGCCACGCGGAGCATGCGCAGTCCAGCCAAACACTGCTTTCTAGAAAAGTCTCCGTTCTGCAGCGCTGGGGCAAGCCCAGCACCAACAGTGGAGCACCCGCGGGGACATCCTCGAAGAAGAACATTTATTTTGCTAATATCCAGGATCTCTAGAGGTAATAAATCCTATTTTGAATTGGTCAGAAGTTCTGGAATAGAAACCAATTGTTAGAAGGAGTCCCATTACTTTCTGACTAAGGAAGGCCAGCAGGCAAATGCCTCCTGCTGGTTCCTAGACCTGAGCCTCTCTCAACCTCTTAGCACTAGCTCTTTTAGCTGAGAACAGCCCTGGGGGAGTGAGGAGTGGTACTTCACGCGATGCTCCTGCCCCCAACACTATCCAATTGGCTGATTTCTGGCCAATGGGAGCTGTCTGTTTGAAAAACAAGCAGCAGGCGAAGCACCACAGGCTCTCATTCACCATCGCGCATGGCCCCTGCAGCCTGTGTGAGGGCCGAGCAAGCAGGCAGGATGGCTGCCTGCCTGCTTGCCTGCCTGAGAAACCTGCTGGGTTATTTGCTGGGAGTCACCCAGGTAAGTATCCCAGCCAGAGCCTGACTCTGGCACCCCACCCCGGCCCTCCCCCCAACCCTCTGCCTCCCCACTCCTGACCTTCTACCCCACAAAAGCGAAACCCTCTTTTCCCCATCCTGAACCCATACCCTCTCCCAGACATTGCATCCCAATCTCCTGCCCAAGGTAACAACACAAACCGCTGCACTCCTCCTGCACCCCAGTCCTCTGCCCTAGGTCACAACCCAAACCCCTGCACCCTAATCTCTTGCCATAGGTCACAACTGCCAGCTTCACCCAAATTACCTCCCAGACCCCACACACTTTCCTGCACCTCAAACCCTTACTCCAAGCTCCCTTCTGCACCAAACCCACATCCCAGACCCTGCACCTCCTCCATTCATGTCAGGGAAGAGTGCAGCCCTCGACCACTTTCCAAAATCTTGGAGTGGCCCCTCATCAAAAATTGTTGCCCACCCCTGCTTTACACACTCGCTCTTCCAAGAAACTCTCATTTAACCCTTTCCTAACTTCTCCAGTCTCTGCTCTCAAGCACTCCTGACTCACCAAGGGTATGTCTACACTACAGCATTATTTCGAAATATCTAATTTCGAAATAGTTAATTAGAAATAGCTTATTTCGAAATAACGCATCTACACACATAATGCATTTCAAAATGGCTTTTTGCTATTTCGAAATAGCGCATCCACACTGAGTGGACGCTGAATCACATTTAAGGCCTGCCAGAACCAGGTATGGCAGGGCATCAGGTCAGGAGTTACTTAGCCTCAGGCAGCAGCCACACAATCTGAGGCCTGTGCTTAAAGGGACCCCTCCTCCATCTAGCATGGAGATCATGGACGTTGGGGGCATCCCCCCCAAACCTGAATAAGTTCCATGATCTCCACCCTTCTCTGGGCCCTGGCAGGCTCCTGGGAGCTGGCAGACTGCTCCTGGGGAGCGGTGGAGGGCTGGCTGCCAGTGGCTTGCTGGCTCATGTTTTGGGGCCACTGAGTCGGGGCAGTGACTGCTGACTCTGGGCTGGCAGGCTTGGAGCTGGCACAGGCACTGTGGCCAGAGTTAACCCCTTTAAGGGCTCCAGGGAGGGGGGAGGGAGAGGAGTGTTCTTGGTTGAGGCTGGAGTGGCCACCAGGGCACCCTGGGAAGGCTGGAGGCCCCCTATTTCAATATGTGTCTACACAGCACTTATTTTGAAAAAGCTATTTCGAATTTGGCATTATTCCTCATGGAATGAGGCTTACCAAATTTGAAATAAGCGCTCCGCTATTTCAAATTTATTTTGAAATAGTGGTTTGGCTATGTAGACGCTAGTAAACAGACTTTGCTGTGTAGACATACCCCAAGACTCTCTCTTACTGGGTTTCCCCCACAGGGTCCAGGGCCTTTTTTAAACCCAGTTGGGGTAAGCTGTGGAAGCACAGGTGCATTGACCCTGCTCCCTCTTAAAGGGACCGAGTCAGCTTGTGGCATAAACCCTTTTTAATACATCCTTGTTGTACAGAAGAAACTATAGATGAAAATATGAGAAAACCTGTGAGCCTCACCATGCCACTCTTCCTATATTACCCTTACCTAAGTTCTGTCACTAAGAATATAAAGAAAAAGTCAAACAAGAAAATAGGTTGCAACTGTTACAATCATTTTTTTCTCCTCATTTCTAAAAAGTTTCTGGGATTGGGTTGTTCAAAATATTCTTAATGGAACATGAAACTTCATATCTACTGGTGGTCAGTGATTCAAATGTAGCTTAGGTCAGTAATGAGCCATATTTTTTCAAGCAATTTCAATTAATTTCTTAGAAGACAGTTGTCCACATCATGATGATCACCAGCAAAATTATACTTATACATACATCAGCAGATTCAGCTAAAAAAGATTTCAAGGATATGAAGAAACTTCATTTCTATAGATGGTCCCCTTCAAACTATGGATGGATGAGTCATATTGTCAAAGAAACTGGCAGAAACATAAAATTTCTAATCTCCAGGCACTAACTCTCTTCATGGATATAACACTTCAGTCTATAGGACTTTCAGTCTGGCAACTTACTCAAGCATTAAATTACACACACTGAAAAAGAGCTGTAGAAATTATGTTGAAAATGAAGCTGTCCTTTACATCACTGGAGATGCCACAAATTAGGCTCTTTAGAACTCAATTTTCCAGCAGCAGTCTTTTAAAAAATAGCATTGCATCTCTTTATGTCCATTACAAACACACCCATCCTACTAATTATAGACCAGTTAAGTTTGGTTTAATGTGAGGCTGTACACTCTGGATGAATACCTAGACAGAGGTGACCTATGGTCTAGTTTCTCTCACATTCTGTCAATCTTCTTTGCTGCATTAACCATGGGCGGCAAGTTATATGGGCTCGTGGTGCCCATGCTCCAGCAATATTCAGAGCCGGGGGCCCTGCTCCACCAATATTTGGAGCTGGGTCTCTCCCCCGGCCCTGCCTGGAGTGGGCCCTGGCCGCCACCTGCCGGCCCCCAACCCCGCACATCCTCCCACCCCGGCCCCAGAGCGTCCTCCCCAGCCCCGGCCCTGCTGTGCGCAGCTTTCAGTCCGGCTTCTCCTTGCCGGCGTGCGCTGCCAGCTGCTGCTGCCATGCGCGGCGTTTACAGGTGAGCGGGGAGATGCCCGGGTGTGACATGACGACATGGCCCGGGACTTTAAAACTGCTCGGCACGGCATTACGCCGCGCGGCCTAGCTCCAGGTTCAGAGTCTGGGGACTTCTGGGGCCCAAGCACAGACTCCGGCCCTGCAAAGTGGAAGGCAGAAGGTAAGGGAGGGGACGGGAGGGGAAGGGAAGGGGGGAAACTAGGGGGAAGGGGTGGGAGAGGAAGGGGTTTGTGCGGAGGGGGAGGGGAAGAAAGGGGAAGGCACCAAGGGACAGGGTAGAGGAGAGACAAATGCCAGGGGGCCAAGTGCAGACAATGAGGAAAAGGGAAGGAGGGGAGGTGTCAGTGGGAGGGGACAGGGTGATGCTGGGAGAGGAGAGAGTAAGGGCATTGGGGGCTAGAGGGGGAAAGGGGAGGTGATGGGAGAAGGCTTGAAAGAAGGGGTGGGCATGAGGAAGGTGGGGATGGAGCAAGTCGTGTGAGGGCACAGAGGGGCATGAGGGGAATGGGGGCAGAGAGTGGCGAGGGGTGGGCATCAGGAAAAGAGGGCAAAGGGGCAGGGGCAGTAAGGGAAGGGGAGGCACCAGGAGGTGCAGGGCTAAGGAAGGTGTAGGTGCCAGGGGATTCTGGGGTGAAGCAGAAGGGCAGACACCTGCAGGGGGGGACCAGCACCAGAGGAGAGAGGCAGGGCAGGTGTGTAGAGAGAGGTGTTAGAAGAGGGGATGAGGAGAAGTAGCTCACATGATCAAAGTGGGGCTACTGGAGGAGTGGGCACAGGGGGGAGAGAAGGGCAGGTCGCAGGAGGGCTGAGGGCAGTGAGAAGGGCAGGAGTCAGGACAGCAGAGGAGGGTGAGGAGTTGGGGGGGGCAACAGGCACCAGGGGAGCTGATGGAGCAAGGGGAGGAGACATGGCAGCAGAGAGAAAAGGTAAAGGTTTATAAAATATTTATTAATAACTTGGGTGCCACAGTGGCACATCCAAACAAGCCACATGAACTCAGTACTGGTGCACAACACAAAATTCATTCTGCTCATGGGAGGAAACTCTTAGGCTATGTCTACACTGGCGGCTTCTTGCGCAATCTTGTGCAAGGGTTCTTGTGCAAGAAGTCTTGCGCAAGAACATGTCCACACTGCCATGTGCGAACTGTGCTTTTGTGCAAGAGTATCCATGGCAGTGTGGACGCTCTCTTGTGCAAGAAAGCTCCGATGGCCATTTTAGCCATAGGGGTTTCTTGCACAAGAAATCCCTGCTGAGCATCCACACTGCCCTCTTGCGCAAGAGAGCTTACACCTGTTAGAAAAAGAGCATAGCTCTTGTGCAAGATGCCCTCTCTTACCACGCAGTACGGTACATTTCCTTGCGCAAGAGCAGGTGGGCAGTGTGGATACTCTGTGGGTTCTAGCGCAAGAACGGATGTACTTGCGCAAGAAGCCACAAGTGTAGACATAGCCTTAGAGGGAACACTTCCCCCAGCCTCTCTGCCCCAGAGTTAATGTCACACACATTGGGTTAATGCAATTGCAGGATAGTTGCATGAGGGGGGGTTTGTTGGGGGCCAAACTAATCCCTGTTGGTAGGAGGATGGTGGGAAAAGTCCTTCGAGAGGGGTGACATGACACCTTTTACTTCTGGTCATGTGTCCATCTTTCCCCGAGCGTGTTACCTCCAGAGGCCTGGTTAATGGGAGTCAGGGGGGCATGGTTAACAGGGGTCAGGGGCGTGGTTAACGGGGATCAGAGGGTGTGGCTAATGGGGGTCAGGGCGTGGTTAACAGGGGTCAGAGGTGTGGTTAATGGGGCACCACCCATAATTATACAAACCTGCCGCCCTGGCCTTAACCACAGGTAAACACAGACAAAAGATAAATGAGGGATAGATCAGTCTCTAGGATAAAAACTAATCATAAACATTTTCAAACCATCATGAACTGATGTGATATGAAAATTTTGGCAGAATAACTAGATTTTCCCTCTTCTGATATGTTCACTTTTCTTAGATTGGGATTTTAACAGAGAAGAGTACAACTCATACTGGGATTTAGTCATAATTAGACTCTCAAAAAGAGCTCTGAAATTTCCCTGTTAAGGAACAGATATAATACATTGCACAGAATTTTTGTAACAGATTATTACATTTTTTAAAAAATCTGAGAGAATGTTTAAGCCATATTAAACTGGGTGCAAAACTTATGCAGTTTCAAACTGAGCAAGTTGGCCCTCCACTACCTTTATTTCAGCACAAGCTTTAGAGAATCTGAGATCTTTGAAAGAGCGGAGTCTTATCTATTGCATTCTCTACAGCAGGCTTGGGCAAAATGCAGCCCGGGGGGCTGGATCTGGCCTGCCAAGCAACCAGATCCAGCCCACAGACACAGCAGGGAGCCCTAGGAAGACTTCCTGCTTGCCCTATGTGCTCACCCATACCGCTCAGAAGAGGCTAATGCAGCCGTTTCTCTTTCTCAGCTGTGAGCCCGGGGGAGGTAGGAGTGGTACTTCACGCGATGCTCCTGCCCCCAGCACAATCCAATTGGCTGATTTCTGGCCAATAGGAGCTGCCTGTTTAAAAAACAAGCAGCAGGCGAAGCACCACTCGCCCCTCCCCTCAGGCTCTCATTCACCATCGCACATGGCCCCTGCAGCCTGTGTGGGGGCCGAGTAAGCAGGCAGGATGGCTGGCTGCCTGCCTGCCTAAGAAACCTGCTGGGCTGTTTGCTGGGAGTCACCCAGGTAAGTCTCCCAGCCAGAGCCTGACTCTGGCACCCCAACCCCTTCCTCCCCCCCAACCCTCTGCCTCCCCGTTCCTGCCTTTCTACCCCACAAAAGCCAAACCCTCTTTCCCCCTCCTGAACCCATACACTCTCCCAAATACTGTGTCCCAATCCCCTGCTCAAGGTAACAACCCAAACCACTGCACTCCTCCTGCACCCCAGTCCTCTGCCCCAGATCGCAACCCTTCTGCACCCAACCTACATCTCAGACTCTGCACCCCCTCCATTCATGTCAGGGAAGAGTGCGGCCCTCGACCACTTTCCAAAATCTTGGAGCGGCCCCTCATCAAAATTGTTGCCCACCCCTGCTCTACAGATTTAACAAATCATCCGCACTGCAAATTTTAGGTTGTTGCAAGAATTTATTTATTGTTAGCAATCAGCTGCCTTTGATTTGAACATTTTCTTTGAGTCTAATGCAGCAGTTTAAGAATTAGATTAAGAATTATCTATCCCACAGTCTAAATAACAATGAACAGTCACTGGTTACTGTTGGATTTAAAAATAATATAAAAGAAAATAATGCAGAAAATGCAGCGACAAAAACAGATGGAAATATGTTTGAAGGAACAGCATTTATGAGACCAGATGTTAATCTGAAAGCTGTGTCTCTATGAAAACAGATTTGTTCTTTGTTTTTTATGAACTTGAATTAAGTTCTGGCTTACTCTGCCACAACTTTAGCTGAATGCCAACACACTGAACCAATGAAACACCACATAGAAATATTTCATCATACAAAACAAAACTCTTAGACCCAGTCTTGATGGGCAAAAATGATGTATTATAATACCGCTGTCTCAACTGAGTTAGTTGAACTCCATTGAAAAGAGCTGCAAAATGCAGGCCAATAAATCTGAAGCTAGGGAACCTGTCTGTGTTGTACCCATACACAGCTACAAATGTGTTAACCCACATCTTAATGAGGTTTTTCAATCATGTTGTTAAGCTAACTAATTGAACTAACAAGTACCAGATTTGCTGACTATACCAGTGTTTCTCAACCTTTTTTTTATAAAGTATCCCCTTTGAAAAAAAATTATAAGTACCCCCAGTACCTACAGTTTTCAGATTCACACAATTTTTTTTCTACTATTGCAACACATTTGTTTAAACAACTTAAGTGTAACTGGGCAGGGGATGAAATTTTTGGGTGTAAAAAGTAGAAAAATAATAAAGTGCTGTAAATCTTAAAACAAAAATTCAGTTTTCTCCAAATTTCAGTTGTGTCGATGTCCCCCTTCCCCTCAGACTTCTTTCAAGTACCCCTAAGGGTACTTGTACCACTGGTTGAGAAACACTGGACTATACCATGCACATAAAAAAAATTAACACTAGCTGATCAAACTTTTGTGGATGTCACATATGCCATGGAAAGCTAAGAGCAAAATACATAATTCTGGATGGTAGCATAAAAATCTCCATGCTTCCCTCACAGAAGATGAAGTGAAGCTGAAGAAATGATGTCTGCCAAATTGTACCATTAAGACTGATTGATTAAAGATTTTCCATAGTCTGACAGAGAATGGTAAACTTTATAGTACCAAGATTTTTACAGAAGCAGAATGCATAAAATTTTTCTGGACAAATACACTTATTGTGATAATTAACAATTAAAATACATGGAACTTACACAGTGAATTGGTGTGGAAGATCAATAAGGAACATCCCTTTCTAATGAATACTGATACAACATGATCTTCAGTTCATACTTTTTAAAGCTGTTGTTTCTCTTTTACCTTTATTGCAATACTTCATTAGGAAAAAAGGTATGTTCATAACTTCACATCTAGTAACTTACTCTGATTTTTGGCAAAACCCGCCGAAGTGTCTCTGCCGGATTCTGTCTCATCAGGACAGGAAGATTTGCAACCACGCTTGTTCCTTGGATGTCTTGACCAGAACTTACAAGAAAACACACACATTTTCAGCATTATATGAAAAACTGTCCTGAAGATCACAGCTTTCATAGTGAGTATAATTACTATTCATATACTAACTCATATATAAAGAAAAACTGCCATGATAAACATAAAAATCACAAATATGCTATTTCTAATATTAAATATTCTAAGCATATACATTAAAAACATAAAATATTTAAAAGAAAAATTATTTTAAACTGGAGACTCAATGCCCCACCTTGATGGAGATTTCTTTGAGTGTTGTGTTAAGCATAACAGCATGCAGATGATATCTTTACTATAGATATAATGTAATATTATAAATATTAAACATTCAAATATAACTCAAAGTGCTGTTTTATCTTTTCACCATTATACAACCTCAGTATGCTATCAAGACAGTATGTACTTTTGACTTCAGTCTGCACAGTCATACCTTTTCTGTGGATATCTTGATAAGACCTTACAAAAATACGTACATTTTAAATGTTATATTTTGAGCTGACCTCAAGCTCGCAGCTTTCTTAAAAAGGACAATGCATCTTAGTAGGATAGCTGAAATAATATGCTCCTTTCTTAACATGTTGTAGATAAGCAGGAAGGATAGCAGCAGAGATTGTGAAGATTGGAAAGTAAGAATGGTGGAAAAGATTAAGAATAGAAACTAAAATATAACCTGTATATTATAAAAGAAATTTATCATTCCGTGTTTAAAATATATTCATTTGCATATTATCACCAAGGACTGAACAAATGTCAACACCCATAAGGAAAACGAGGTTAGATTATACATGTAACTTTTCCAACTGCAAGAAATTCCATTATGAGACAAACACAGGTGGCAAGGGGAAAAAAGTTACAGGAGATGCAAGAGTGGAGAGTGGGGTAAAGAAACAGTGAAAGGTGTAGAGTGGAAATACAAGATCTATCAAGCAAGGGCATGAGTTATTGAGACTCCTAAAATGCTGGAATCTCCCATCTGAGAAAGAACAAGAAATATCTGGGCATCTAATGACAGCCACCAAATTAAAAGCTGTAGCATAAACTACCATTGCTGCTTCAAAGTTTTATAACCTGTTATGCTAAACAAATCAAAATTTGTTTTATATGGCTAAAAAGTCCAATCATACATAAGCACACGAAGCACACAAGCAGTTTCTTTGGGGCATCACCACAATTAGTTTGCAATGCATTATGATTTAATCCATAATATGAACAAATAATTTTAAAAAGTAATCTATACCATCGTTATTACCTAAAAAAAAATCTATATGTTATACCCTCTCCACATGATCATTCTGATAAGGGTATAAATTTCTTTATTTAAAATATGGGCTGTATTAAAGAAGCAACTTTTAGCAAACATAATGATCTCTTTTTTGTTCTGTTTGTTTGTTTGTTTGTTTGTGCATGAATTTAAAGTTTTGTTTCTAAGTGGCACCAAATGTTCCATAGATTACGGAAGTTAAGTGTCAAACTATTACTGCATCAGTTAAAGATGAAAAGGTCTTTAAGAGGTCCCCTATAATTTCTAATTTCAGTTGTCAACATTTAAGTTTTTCAGAGGAACGAACATACATTTGTTGTTATATTAAGCTACAGAAAAATAATCCAGTCAAACTCTACTCTCTTAAATGAATACTACATCACTTTTAAAAAATAGATATCTACCTTGCAAAAGTTTCTATGTTAACTGGAAACAAAAGTAACTATTGTGGTTACATTCAGTGAGGTCCAGAATGTCTTCATCGAAATACTGGAATATGTTACAGGAAAGGGTTTTTTTTGTTTTTTCCCCTGTACATAGTAAACAGCATGATTCCTCAGTAGAAACATTCAAGAAAGTATTAGCTGACCACCAGAATTCATTTGTTAGCGCGCAGCAATTCAAATACATTTGTGACACTGGCAGCCCGGTCAATCTGTGTACATAAAAACATAAGAACATAAGAACGGCCGTAGCGGGTCAGACCAAAGGTCCATCTAGCCCAGTATCCTGTCTGCCGACAGTGGCCAGCACCAGGTGCCCCAGAGGGGGTGGACCGAAGACAATGATCAAGCGATTTGTCTCCTGCCATCCCTCTCCAGCCTCTGACAAACAGAGGCCAAGGACACCATTTTATCCCCTGGCTAATAGCCTTTTATGGACCTAACCTCCATGAAATTATCTAGCTTCTCTTTAAACTCTGTTATAGTCCTAGCCTTCACAGCCTCCTCTGGCAAGGAGTTCCACAGGCTGACTACACGCTGTGTGAAGCAGAACTTTCTTTTATTAGTTTTAAACCTGCTACCCATTAATTTCATTTGGTGTCCTCTAGTTCTTCTATTTAGGGAACTAATAAATAACTTTTCTTTATCCGCCTCTCCACACCACTCATGATTTTATACACCTCTATCATATCCCCCCTCAGTCTCCTCTTTTCTAAACTGAACAGTCCCAGTCGCTTTAACCTCTCCTCATATGGGACCCGTTCCAAACCCCTAATCATTTTAGTTGCCCTTTTCTGAACCCTTTCCAAGGCCAAAATATCTTTTTTGAGGTGAGGAGACCACATCTGTACACAGTATTCAAGATGTGGGCGTACCATAGTTTTATACAGGGGCAGTAAGATATTCTGGGTCTTATTTTCTATCCCTTTCTTAATAATACCTAGCATCCTAGGTATATGATCGTCAGGGCTATTCCCCACTCTGGCATTCCGAGTGCAGAAGGTGGGGGCCCGCAAAGACTTTAAATATACCTTGCCTCTACAGGCTCTGGTTACAAAAACTTCCCCAGAGTCACAGATTCACTGACTTTGGGGAAGGGTAGCTGCCACCATCAAGTGATTTTATCCCTAAAACCAGGGGCGAACTCTTGAATTCTCCCCCAAGGGTACCCCAAGCTCTTTTGCCTCCAAAGAGCTTGAGAAAAAGAAAAGAGAAAATCAAGCTGCAGTCCCTGGTAGCTGACCGCCCAGTCTCAGGTAGGCAAACACACAACATACCCCTGTCACTCTCCAGGACACAAGAATCAAATCATCACCTTAAAAAAGTTATTTTTATTACTAAACAAAAGATATACTTGATAAAGCATAGTTGGTTGCTAGATGTTACAAAGCAACTCAGGAAAACAAAACAGAGAAAATCTCTGGGAACAATTCTTAGATAGTAAATGAGGAGGGGAGGCATAGATTCACACAGAGCAGTTCAAACCAAACCACAAAATAAAGAAAGTACCCTGATCACAACTAGATTCACTTTTTCCCTTTACATACGATCCTCTCTTGGTTCAGTCCACTTCCACGCCCCGAATTCCTTGGAGGCATAGTAGTCCTGCCTGGGTTTAAATGTCTCTCCTGGTTTAACTCTCCCATACAAAGAAAGCAGGCAAGGTATCTATATCCAATTCAAATTTCAACACTGTCTCAATTGGTTCTTCTGGTCCCTTGCCAATACCCTTGCTAGCTACCTGAGTTTAACCCCTCATTCATCGGGTGCTGGCCAACAATCCTCCTATCCATTACAATGATCTATAACAACTTAACAAGAGGCATAGCAATGATAATCAAGACAATCCACTTATGTATGTAACCCTTCTGCCAGGTAGCACCAGCAGTAACCAGGGCCAGGTTCAATATCTAGGGCAGTGGTCTCCAACCTTTTTACACCCAAGATCACTTTTTAAATCTCAGAACAGGTGAAGATCTACCGCCCCGCCCCTTCCTTGAAGCCCTGCCCTCTCTATTCTCCTCCTGTCCATCACTTGCTATCCCCAGCCCTTACTTACACACTCTGATAAACAGTTTATTTTTAAATTATGCGATATATAAAATTAAAATCACGTGTTTATAGTTATTAAATAAATGGTCTGTTTTTATTCATGCTATTTAAATCTAAAATGAAGCATTTATAATTATACATTTTGTGGGGACAGAGTTCTGCGGCTGGGAGCAGGGGAGAGGGAACAGGGTGCTGGAAGGGCAGAGGACAGGGTTCTGCAGCAGGGGACAGAGTGCCAGTGGGGACAGAGTTCGGGGAGTGAGGACGGGAATAAGGACAAAGTTCTGTAGCTAGGAACAGGGGAGTGGGGACAGAATTCTGTAGCTGGGGACAGGCGAGTGGGGACAGAGTTTTGTGAGTGGGGACAGGGGAGTGCGGACAGCGTTTGGGGAGTGGGGACAGCGTTCTGTAGCTGGGGACAGGGGAGTGGGGACAGAGTTCTGTGGCTGGGGAGCGGGGAGCCAGTGGAGGCAGAGAGTCCCCTGCATCTGCCTCCACCCAGGATTCCCTCCCCCCGCCCAAGAGGGAAGACCCGCACGCACGCGCCTGCCCCAGGGCCAACCCGCGCAGGGAAGCACCGCAAGCGCGCGCGCCTGCCCCAGGGCCGACCCCGCACAGGGAAGCCCCGCGTGCGCTTGCCCCGGGGCCAACCCCCCGGCCCGGCGCAGGGAAGCCCCACGCGCGCTTGCCCCGGCGCCAACCCCCTCACCCCGGCGCAGGGAAGCCCCGCGCGCGCCTGCCCCGGGGCCGACCTCCCTCCCCGCGCGCGCCTCCCCCGGGGCTGACTCACCCCTCCTGTGCGGTGCAGGGAGCCAATGCTCCCTCCCGCAGTACACCCGGCAGAGCAGCTAGCGCACTTCGGAATCGCGGAGCGGCTAAGCTGCAGGACTTCTGTCCATCCCCGGGAAGCCGACACTACCTCCATTTTCACTTGAGGTAGGTAGTGGGGCTTCTAGGGGGTGGGAGGGAAATGGGGGCGGGGCAGACAGGATGCCTCGCGATCTACTGGTCGAGGCCTCGCGATCGACCAGTCGATCGCGATCGACCTGTTGGTGACCACGGATCTAGGGGTTCCTGTCCATTCATCCAACACAGAATTGGCTCGAGCCCCCACCCAGTAACCTGGAAAATTCACACAATATCCCTGGGCACCTCTCAGAGGCAATGCTTCCCACTTACAAGCACAGAATGTGAGCGTAGAAAATAAACTTTTAATAAAAAGTTCTCCTGCTCTTCTGTCCCCCAACAGCTCTCTTTGAAGTGCGACTAGCTCTCTCATAAAGCAGCCACGCCCTCCACAGGTATGTGTGCCGAACCTGGTGCTGAATTGCCCAGTCCTGGGGCCCCATCTCATTGCAGTCCCCTGTACCAGGGCATGGTATGTTTCCTTGTAAATCCACCCCTAGGAATTGGAATATGTTCTTCCCATATTTATTGTTCATCTATAAAGTATACCCCAAGAATCTACTGGGTTTGCTCTCTTTGATCTCATGTATAGGAAGGTGTCAGGGGACTCTTACATTTGATCTGTGACTTCTGAAAGGGCAATACTGAAGACCCAAATCAATAATGACAGAGTTGAGATCCAACAAATCCTGAATTCTAATCCCAGCCCTAACAAATATTTGCTGTCTGGTCTTAAATCCAGATCAGTAAACTGCAGCAGGGTCATTGCTTTAACCTCTCCACTTCACTTTCCCCATCTGTTAAATGGGTACAATAATACTTATCTGTTTAGCTCAAATGCTTTGGTGTAAATTGATGTGTACTGCTGCACTTTGAGTATGTCAAGCAGTATGCAGTTGCTCTTATTATTTTGTAGAGCAGCATTAAAGTGGGCTTGACTTGACTTGATCATATCACTTTCTCTCACAGTAGCAAGCATAGAAATGTTGATTGTAATGTAAAGTAAAGTTTTAAATTATTTAATTGTATACATTTTGCTCATCTTCTGATCTTTAAGAATACCACAGTGAAATACAAAGTACATTGGAATTCCACAACATTAGTACAGAGTAGAAAATCAAAATGTTATCAAATTAAAGGTTGACAAACTTCAGGATAACAGTTTTAGTGATATCTAGAAACTGTTTTGGATCTATTTTTGGACCCAAATTAGTCCAAACTCTAATAGAAATATTGGACAAAAAAGGTATACAAAAATAACATACATGATAAAGATTTTACATGATAGCTATCCAACTCTTCTCCTTTTCTCATCCTGACTCATTCCCTCTTTCTTTTTATCTTATCTGAAGAATATAGAGCGTGATTATACCAAGAATACAACTATAGTTTACAATAACATCCAAATTAAAAAGTGCATCAATATTTTGTTTTTTGTAAATACATCTATTAAGTAGGACTATTGATTATTCAGTTACCTCATGTGATTAACTCAAAAAATAACTGCAATTAAAAATTAATTGTTATTAATCACACTGTTGAGCAATAGAATACAAATTGCAATGGATTAAATATTTTTGGATTTTTCTCTGTTTTCAAATATATACAACACAGAATGCAAAGCGTACAGCACTTTTATTACAATTACTTGCACTGTAAAAACTGTTTAAAAAATAGTGTTTTTAATTCACCTCATACAAGTACCATAGTGCAATCTTTTTATCATGAAAGCGTAACTTACACATTTGGGATGATGGTGTTGTTACACAGTTGCACTCAAAAAACAATGTAAAACTTTAGAGCCTACAAGTCCACGCAGTCCTATAGCTTATTCAGCCAATTGCAAAGACAAACAAGTTATCATTTCCAGGAGATAATGCCACCCACTTCTTGTGTACAGTGTTTCCGGAAAGTGAGAAAAGGCATTTGCATGGCCCTTTTATAGCCAGAGTTGTAAGGTATTTACATGGAATTCCCAGATATGCTAAAATTCATATGCCCCTTCATGGTTTGGTCACCATTCCAGAGGACAAACTTCCATGCTGATGATGTTTTCTAAAATGAAACGCAATAATTATTTGTGACTGAACTCCTTGGGGGAGAATTGTGTGGCTCCTGCTCTGTTTTACTTGCATTATGCCATATATTTCATGTTACAGAAGTCTCGGAAGATGACCTAGAATATGTTGTTCATTTTAAGAACACTTTCATGGCAGATCTGACAAAACACAAAGAAGGTACCAATGTGAGCTTTCTAAAAATAGCTGCAGCACTCGACCTAAGTTTTAAGAATCTGAAATTCCTACCAAAATCTGAGAAGGACAAGGTGTGGAGCATGCTTTCAAAAGTCTTAAAACAGCAACACTCCAATCAGGAAACTAAAGAACCCAAACTATGAAAAAAGAAATTCAACCTTCTGCTGGTGGCTAAGGTTGCCAGGTGTCCAGTATTCAACCGGACAGTCCGGTTTTTGGGGCCTCTGTCCGGTAAAAATTTTTAGAAAATACCGGACATGTGCAATGTCCGGTATTTTCTGGTTTTCCGGCTGGGTGCCCGAGGGAAGCCTGGCGGGGGTAGGGGGAGTGGCTGGAAGGCGGGGCGCAATTGGCGCTGGGAGCCTCTCGTGCGTGTGATGCCTTGGATAGGAGGGGAAGTCCTGTACGTGCTCCTGAGTGCTGTTCCAGCACGTTGTGGAGCCACACCCGGACTCACTAGTGCTTCGCCGGGACCATGCACAGGACAGGCAGCACCCTGGGATCTGCACATGCCTGGGTCAGTCCCGCTCCCTGCCGGCCGATTCACTCCCCCCCCCATCCCCTGCACCTCCCAACCCCCTCCCGGCCAGCCGGTTCTCCCTCACTTCTCCTCCTAATCTTCCCCAGCCAGCCCCACTTCTGGCAGACAGTTCTTCCCTCCTCCTCCCAATCTCCCCCAGCCAGCCCCGCTGCCCCCGATGACCCCCCAATTCCCCTGGCCAGCCCCGCTGCCCCCGCCAGCCCTGTTTCCCGCCGGCCGGTTCCCCCGCCCGATCTCCCCCGGCCAGCCCCGCTGCCCCCCGACCTGCCCCCGCTCACCAGCCCTGCTCCCCACTGGCCACCCCCACCATCCTCCTGGCCAGCCCCGCCCACCTCCGGTCCAGTCCCCCGTCTGGTATTTTTTTTAACTCACCTGGTAACCCTACTGGTGGCATTTGACTCAGATGATGAAAATGAATTTGTTTCGGTCAGTCTGTTCTGCTCTGGATCATTATTGAGCAGAACTTGTCATCAGCATGGACATATGTCCTCTGGAATGGTAGTTGAAGCATGAAGGGACATATGAATCTTTAGTGCATCTGGCAAATAAATATCTTGCAACTCTGGCTACAACAAAGCCATGTGAATGCCTGCTTTCATGTTCAGATAGCATTATAAACAAGAGGCAGGCAGCATTGTCTAAAGTTTTACATTGTTGTTTTTGAGTGTAATTTTTTGTACATAATTTTACATTTGTAAATTCAACTTTCAAGATAAAGAGTTTGCACTACTGTATTTGTATTAGGTGAACTGAAAAGTACTATTTTTTCACTTTTACAGTGCAATAACTATAATCAAAATAAAGTGAACACTGTACACTTTGTATTCTGTATTGTAACTGAAATAAATATATTTGAAAATGTAGAAAACATCCTAAAATATTTAAATAAATGGTATTCTTTTATTGTTCAACAATGCAATTGAGTGTGATTAATTTTTTTTAGATAACTTGGCAGCCCCCCACTCTTATGACAGCAAGGTTACTTCCCTACCTGAAATTAGGATGGTATTCTTAAAAATAGTATGGCCCATTTTTTGATGAATTATCGCATTATTTAAAAATACATAATGCTCCAATATGAGACAGGAGAGCTCATTAAGTTTCTCAGATGCACTAGTGTATCCAGGTTTTAAAACACTGTCTGCAACATTCAGCAGTTTCAACAGCTCACAGTGATATCAATTTTTTTTTAAACCATTAAAAACTAGGATGAACTAGATTAGAGAACAGAAAATTTAAAGAGTCAATTTAAGCACAGTTTTACAAAGTTTCCTGGACATGTTTTTGAACCTCTTTTTAAAATGTGTTTCTTAGCAGGGAATGAGAGATGTTATGAACTCAGTTACTGTGAATGGACTTACATTAAATTATTAGTTACTTTGTCATGGGCATGGTTTGACTGTTTGTTTGTAAGCATTCAATCATTTCATTATTTTATTTACAGCAATAACAATGTGCCTAATGTTCATCTTGTGTGTAAGTGACTTCTTTAACACTCCTTCAAAGACTCACAAGCTAAACACATTACTTGTAAAATCTCAGCTAAATCTTAGAAAACAAATGGTATTACCAGGCTGAGGGACAGTGATTTGCTTTCTGAAATTCGGCAAAATTGAATGTAACTGTACATCTTAATCAACAAAATACAATCATCTTTGTGAATAAGAATCATAAAGGAAAAAAAAGAGCCTTCCCCTTTAAATGAGAACTACTCACAGTGACTGGCTCACTGCCAATTCAGAATTTGGAGCCGGAGGCATTTCAACACCTCCACACAGCCTGTAATTTTCCAACTGTGAAAGATTTTTCTTACATTACTAGCATTGTACTAGCATTGTGGATTCTTTTCTTTAGCTACTCAGGTCTCCAGGATTAAAGTGAATTCTCTCTAAATGTTCAGGTTAAGACCATTTTAATACTGTATGATGCATCAAAATAAATGCCACATAGTTATTTGTTTCAGAGGTCAAAGTAAATGCAATGTTATAGAGAAACTATTCCTTTATTAATAACACTGACTGCAGGAAAGCTTTGCCAAAGCCCTCTACTGAAATGCAATTTAGATCACCCTTTTTTGTGAGCAAGTTTCATGCAGACAATATAATTTATGTACAATAATTCAGCACTAAATATTCGGGAATTTTCCAATCTTTCTTCAGCTTCTAACCAGGGACATATTCAGAATATTGTGGGTCAAATTTTCAAAATCCCTTTCTAAAATTGCATCTTAAAAAAATATTTAATGTTGACAACACAAACAAAAAAATCCTGCATACAGACTGCACAGACAAGAAAATATGGCCAAATTTAAACTTGGCACAACTGTACAGCCTCATGTATATGTAACAAAGTGTGACTGCGACAATATTACTATTATTAGTCTGAGTTTGCAATGACATCACAGGTAATGATAAAAATCTTGATATCACATTATCTATTTTGTTTCACCATGTACTTTGAGAAACAAAACGAAAAAAAATGTTTAAAACTTGAAACTATTATTTACTACTTGGGAAATGTGCAGAAGAACTTTGAATCCAACCATGCAAGCCCACGTTCCATGGAACTTCAGTTGAAGTCAACCTAGACAACTTGGGAGATTGGGCCCTTTATTACTGAAAAGGTTGAGAGAGTTCCTAACATTGGAAAGCAAGTGATAAGATTTTTTTAAGAAGCAATTTAAGGAAAATAAAATCTAGAAGAGTCATATTACTGAAGGCCAGCTCTGTAACCCTTATTCGTGCTAAACAGTATGTAATCACATAGGAAAATCCTACTGATGTGAGTAAAAGTTCTAGAATCTGGCCCTAAATAAGAAAGAAAAGCAAAATTACATAGGAAGCTCATTAGTAATTGGTGGATTAACACTGTATACTTTAGGTGACTGTATTAAATGCTCAGAAAACGAAGCTAGAATATTTAATATAGTAATGTAATTATAATTAACAATAATCAAAACAAAATCAAAATTTAACTCACACTTCTCTTGTGATTCCCCCCAAATGTGAATGTTAATTACAAAAAAGGTAATCACTAATCATAAAACACATGTATTTTCTATGTTTTCGATTTGAGGCTAGATACTCTGGGTTGTACCTCTCTGAGCTGGCACCCTCAGAACCTGACCAGTCCCAAACCAGGGAATTTGGTGTCTTGAATAATGCTGAATACATGCTTGATGTTTAACAAAAAACAAACATAATTTCCTTTAAGTTATGCCTAGGTTTGAAGTTCTTTGAGAAATAAGTGCACTTCTTATCTAGAAAATGAACATCAGAACTATTAAATATTTGCATCTACTAATACAGTACTACTAAACATCAACACCTGTAGACACAGAGGGCATGTCTACACTACAAGATAAGGTCAAACTGAACATGGTTGATTTCGGAGCACCCGAATTTGAGAACTCCATGATGATCCGTGTCTTCACTGTGAGGAAGAAATGCACGTAATCTGAAGCAGCACGTCCCATTAGAGAGCCTACCATCGACTCAGAAAGCGAGGTACCATGGGTAGCCTGGCTGTCTGGATTGTGCTTCCAGTACCTGCTTGGTCCAAAACTCCGCAGCAGGTGATTAGAGGGGTCATGTCAGCTGCATCCTATAAGGCACTAGTCTACTCTCTCCCCCACACACAAGATAAAGGAGACAAAGTGTGCTCATGTCTTTTAGTGCCCTGGTTGCCCACACAGATGCCATAGCACTACGAGTATGAAGCCCGATTGGCATGAAAGCATTGTCATGCTCAGGTGTGTTGCAGTGTACCTCATGGTGCTATACTTTGAGAGTGTCTATATGGCACTCCGCCAGGAAGAGGATGAGTACGAAGCTTGGTGTGGCATTGAGGCCCTGCTCAGACAAGGTCTGGTGCTCATGATAGTGCACTTTCCAGTCAATCCTCTGGACACAGTGCAATGCCGGTTCTGACACTATGAGACAAGCTCAGACTGGCGGACCGGATTGTGTTTCAGGAATGGAATGATCAGCAGTGGCTGCAGAATTTTCAATGTGCAAGGCCACATTCCTGGAACTGTGCGAATGGCTTTCCCTGTGCTCAGGCTCCAGAATACCAGAATAAGACCAGCTCTGACCAGGGAGAAGCACATGGCAGTTACTCTGTGGAAGCTTGCCAAGCCAGACAGCTATCTGTCAGCTGGGAATAAGTTCCGAGTAGGGAAAACTACAGTGGAGGCTGTTGTCATACAAATATCCAAGGCAATAACATTCTGCTATGGAGGGCTGTGACTCTGGGAAATGTGAACAACATAGGGGATGGCTTTGCTGTGGTGGGCTTCCCTAATTACAGTGGGGCCATAGGCGGAACACACATCCCCATCTTGGTCCCTGACCACCATGGGACCACCTTCTGCCTCCAGAGGCCCTGAAGAGTACAGCTCCCCTTGAGTTCCCCTCCTCTGTCCTGAGGCCCCAGCAGCCCTTGGGGCTCCAGGGGTCGGAAGACATGGGATGGGAGGACCGGGGGTGTCATTGGGACTGTTGGGGTTCTGGGAAGTGGCCCATTCGAGACAGGATGCCACACACTCCACGACAGCAGTCAGGGAAGCAAAAATCGTCTCATACTGTTTCACAAGCTGCTCCCTTGCGGCTCTCCTCTCCTGACACTCCGCAATCTGGTCCTGGAGCTCGGTCCGGATCTTCTGCATGAGGGAATTCATGCAATCCCATTTGCTCGTGGAACATCTCTCCAGTTGGGCAGGTGCTGAAGGAGACTGAGGACATGCCAAGGTGGCTGCTGGCCCAGCTTCAAATAAAACTTACAAGAGCAGACATTACAGGAGATACATTGTGTAAAGCCTAACTCCAATATCTTAGTGTACACCGAAAGCCCCTGTAAAGACAATAGAGAAGTGTTCCGTGCAAGGCCAAATGTTTGCTTTAAAGCAGGCACTTTACAGCAGGCACCCAGATGTCTCAGTGGAGCATCGGGATGCACTTGGTCTGAAGGCAGGCTGGCCTGGTAAGAGACTTGGCAGGCTAGGAGCCTGCAGGCAGGAGTGGGGGGGTGGCATCAGAGGGCAGCTTCCTGCTGTGTCCAGCACATACCAGGTCCAGCACACGTGGCCTCCTGGAGACACTGCTTCTTTTTCTGCCTGCAGGAGAAAGGGGGTGGGATGAGTGTGTGAGACACACACAGCTTCCCTGAGAGAGTGCTACTTTGCCAGCCTGCAGGAGGGGACGTGTGAGCAGCACACACGGCTTTCTGGGGAGAGTGCTAATAGGTTCCCCTCCTCATTCCTCCAGGTTGCCATGAGAGATATCAGTCTTCTCCAAATCACACTGAGTGATCGAGAGTGGATCCTGACAGAAGCTGGTCATAAACCTGGGCCTTATGCTGTACTGCTTTGTGGTTCAATGACACCAGACCACTTACTGGTAGCTTGGCATGGGAAGGTGTCCTATCATGAAAGACAGAATAAGGTTGGCCTCCCCAAGAACCTTGTGAGAAGGATCAAAGATTTCCTATGTGAGAGCTTCATGAACCTGTGCAAACAAGATTCTCGCTCAAGCTGCAGATATGGTAACAAGCTGTTCAATGAGCTCTATGCTGTGTAGGCAGAGAAAGCATGCTGCACCTCACATCCCATTGCCTGAACCTGCTTGTATTTCAAAAAAGTCTGTGAACTCACTGGAAGTGCCCTCTCTGGGGTTGGTGCTGGACTGGGAGAGAGGGACTGGCTCCAGCATCAATACAAGCTCTTGGCTCTCAGGTACTGGTGGCTGGCTAGTCTCTTCTTCCTCTTCCTCATCCTCCTCTTCCTGACCCTCCACAAGCCTGCTCTCCTCCAGGCTGATACCAGGTATGTCTTGGCTGGAATCCACAACCACGCTGAGGAAGCTGGATGTCCCCCTTGCCCAATAATGGCATCCAGCTGCTTGCAGAAATGGCACGTGTTAGGTGCTGACCCAGAGCATCTGCTCTCCTCCTTCACCTTATGATAAGACTGGCGCAACTACTTGATTTTCACCCTGCATTTCTGGGCATCCCTGGAATATCCTTTCACCCCAAGGCAGCTTGCAATCCTGCTGTAAATCTCGGCACCCCTGCTTCAGAGTAACCTCTTGTGGAGTATATGGAGAGTAGTTCTTGGCCTTTGCATGATGCACCAGAGAGAGGTTTTGCACCCTCTACTTCATCTTCCAGAAACATGTACCTGAGGCCTGGTCTACACTAGGACTTTACATCAACTATAGTCGCACATGGTTGATTTTCTAGAGTGATACATTAACACTACCAAGCCTTTCAGGTCACCCTTAGGGGTCGCTGAAGTCAATTTCTGTACTCTGGCTTTTTACCAGGAGTAATGCTATTCCCTTCCCCTCACCCCAGGAGGCTGGGGCACCAGAGGTCTGAGGTATCTCAGCTGAGGGCCACATCAGTGAGTGTTGGGGGTTTTTAGAAGAGTTTTTTTGCTTCTGACTTGTGCGGTCCCCAACTGATTATTCTGTGGGTCAGTGATCCCCTGACCCAAAAAAGGTTCCCCACCCCTGCCATAAATAAATAAAATATTGAAACCTTTTGTGTTGGACATATTTTACTTTATTTAAAATGAAGTTTGATAAACATGAGAAAGTTAAAATGCTTAATCTGTTTCATAATTTAAATTAAACCATTCTCACTAGCTGCAGCTGGTTCAGAAAATAAGGTCACCATACCCAGCCTGCCCTTGTCTCCCCTTCCTCCTCCTTCCCCCGGCACACAGATCCATAAATAAGTTAAATCTCAGTACGCCACTTCTGAAAAGTTGCCAACCCCGAACTAAAAGGTAAGATCTGCATCTTAATTTATTTATTAATGAAGCTGCTGTAAATAGGACTATTATTGACTTTAAAAAGTATCACCAGCATTTGGACCTGTACATAGAGGCAAATAAATTATATCTCGGCACTCCACCTCTGAAAGGTTGCTAACCCATGCCCTAGTGCATTGCCTGGGAGCCTGAGATGCATGAGCCCTTTCAGCTGCTTCTATTTAAAGGGCTTGTGCTTGCTGGGTGGCTCTGTTGTCTGGCAGCCACCTGGCAGGAACAAGCCCTTTAAACAGAAGCAACTGAAAGGGCTCACAGCTCTTGGTTCTACTGGCCTGTTGCCTGGGAGCTGCCCAGCAACAGGCTAGCAGCAGGGCCAGGAGCAGCCAGCCATGTCATGTGAATTCTAAGTGTCCACCCCAGACAACTCGGGGAAGAGGCTAGCTCCCAGCATACTCCCATCTGCTCCAGGTCCTTTCCATTGGCCAGATGTTGGGAAGCAGGAACCTCAGGCCAAGCAAAGCTCCCAGCAAGGTAGTTCTCAACCCCGCCACTTCCACCCGAAGCCCTGCCCCTTCCACCCAAGGCCTCACCCCTTCTGGGTCAGCCCGCAGCCACTTCCAAAATTTGTGAAGTGGCCCCCCTTCCAAAATTATTGCCCACCCCTGCCCTAAAGGAAAAATATAGACTAGGTGAAGGCAAGTCCATGGCCCTACCTCCTCCCTGCACTGGTCTGAAAAGTGTGGTGCATTCTGCTCCATGCAAAATACCAGAGAATGATGAGGCACAATGTCTTCCCAAGCTCAGACTCTGCAAGTGCAACTGCATACAGCCCCTTATGTAAAACTATGGCAAAATGCCATAATCTAGTTCAGAAGATTCTCCAGTTGATTATGGCTGAATTACTTTGTGCTTTATGTTTATTGTTATTTCTTAAATTTAATAATCCTTACAAATCCTCAGGCTCTAATGAATGTGCACTCTGCTCTGTAACAGAGATTCTCCATCTCAGAGGAGAAAGTATCATTTTTGGAAGATTCTAGCCACAATATTGTGTATTTCATTTCCTGGTTATTTAATTCACACTTCAGCTATTATTTTACCCTTAAAGGTGGTCAATCCAATTTAGGGCTGAGGACATGGATGGAACAGTGTCACTGTTTCACATATACAGGTAGGACGTTAAGCATCCAGGACTGTTGATCTATGACTATTCAAGTACTAACCTTTACATATAAAATGATTTTAAAGAATTGTAAGAATAACGAACAGTGGTGGTATGAGATTTTCCAAGTGCTTCAGATGGCCTAAATTTGCTCCAATGAAACTCAATGGTAAAATGCTATTGACTTTCATGGGAGCAAAATTAGGCCACAATGGTGTGCTGCTGAAAGTCCCTCTCCCAGTTTTTATGAATCATAGAAGCATAGAATATTAGGACTGGAAGGGACCTCGAGAGGTCTAAACAAACCCAATTCTTTCAGCCTTCCTTCATAGGTCATGTTCTCTAGACTCTTAATCATTCTTGTTGCTCTTCTCTGGACCCTCTCCAATTTCGCCACATCTTTCTTGAAATGCAGTGCCCAGAACTGGACACAATACTCCAAATGAGGCCTAACCAGCGCAGAGTAGAGCGGAAGAATGACTTCTCATGTCTTGCTCACAACACACCTGCTAATGCATCCCAGAATCATGTTTGCTTTTTTTGCAACAGCATCACACTGCTGACTCCTATTCAGCTTGTGGTCCACTATAACCCCTAGATCCCTTTCTGCCGTACTCCTTTCTAGACAGTCGCTTCCCATTCTGTATGTGTGAAACTGATTGTTCCTTCCTAAGTGGAGCACTTTGCATTTGTCTTTATTAAACTTCATCCTGTTTACCTCAGACCATTTCTCCAATTTGTCCAGATCATTTTGAATTATGACCCTATCCTCCAGATTAGTCGCAACCCCTCCCAGTTTGGTATCATCTGCAAACTTAATAAGCGTACTTTCAATGCCAATATCTAAATCGTTGATGAAGATATTGAACAGAGCCGGTCCCAAAACAGACCCCTGCAGAACCCCACTTGTTATACCTTTCCAGCAGGATTGAGAACCATTAATAACTACTCTCTGAGTACAGTTATCCAGCCAGTTATGTACCCACCTTATAGTAGCCCCATCTAAGTTGTATTTGCCTAGTTTATTGATAAGAATATCATGCGAGACCATATCAAATGCCTTACTAAAGTCTGAAATTTTTATCTTGTTGGATACTGAAAGCTAGTGTGCCTCCAAGTTAGCGTCTCAATGCATTCAAGGTGTGTAGTATGTACAGCTTTTGTTATGATCGTGTATCCTGCTACACAATCTTTCTACATAATTTATACTTTGTTCCAGGTATCAGGATTTAAGGGCCTAACCTTGCAAGGTGTGGAACCCCTCTGATTTCTATTTTCATATGAACTGGAAATTAAGAGGGCTCTGTATCTTACAGGAGTGGTACTTCAAAGGAGCAGTGCAGAATTAACGCCTACGATTAACGTGTTAATTTTTGTAATGAGTTAATCCTGCCCTGCATTAATCACAGGCATTAAAGCAGATAAATTGGCAGCCCTAATTTTTAACCTAACAGTATTCCTAAAGTGACACTTGAGGGAGCACATAGCTCTCACGGGCAATGTTACATACAACCGGCATACACTACAAATTCAAGGTATGCAACTGTAACCCACACACCTACTGGGCTATTGGTGTACTGTCCCATATTGTGGCACTTAGACCATTTGCAGAGAGGAAGAGTTTACTCTACACTCTACAGCCTTAGAGCAACTGGCTTTTAGCTCAAGTGGTAGAGGATCGTGTACAAAGCCCCAGAGATCTCAAGTTCAGTTCCACCTACCGGCATTACATACACACAGTTAGCAAAACTACCCTATCCTGGGATATCCTAGGTTACAACAATCTAGTAGCCCACAGAGATGAAAAAGGGCCACTCATATAGCCCACTCACTAGCCTAGGTTGCCCACTGCTGCTTTATAGGGATTATTCAATATCAACTCTGTTTCCAAATTTTCAATTCTCCTCCTGTATACTAGTTGCCATGGCAAACAACAAATGCAGATAAATATCACTGTAAATAACAGCAACCACATGGTGAACAAAGTTTCCTAATACAGTACAAGGATCAGTTACTAGGTTATGTAAAATGACTAATTTTTAATTTAAAGATTTTGATATAACATTTTCAATAATTTAAAAATCATTATCTTTCCATCCAATTGTTAAGCTTACTATTATCCCAAGTAACATCTAACATTACTGTAACTAGTAGAAGAGGGTTGTTTTGTACTTTTGAAAATGTTTCATGTTTATTTCTCATACAGCAATAGAGGAAAGAAAAGCTTTTTAAAAAGTAAGAAAATGTACTTGTTGGCAGCCTGCAGATATTAACAGATGTGCTGCTTTAGACTATTTTTAATAAAAAACTAGATTTCAAGTGTCCCTTTAACATAAGAAAATAATATTTTCTGTAGAAGACGACATCTGTTCCTTTCACCATTCCAATGCAAATATAAAACGCAGTAGTTCTGGCTTCCATGTCAGGAAATATATGAACTATGCTCACATCTTAATTACAGCTCTATAAATGTAAGTTATTATTTAACAACAGAAATAAAATATCTAATAATTTATCTAGCTGACAGTGTGATAACTATATGAAAACTGAACCCACTCCCATAGAAGGAACTATCGTTCTGATACAATCACTTCATCTTAAGATCACAAGTTGTGCAAAGAATGAGAAGACGCAGAACTACAAATTGAGTTGCTAAAATAACAGACCCATTACCAGGGAGACTCTACAGACAATATAGCTCTCGAAGGAAACTAGTCTGTGGGTTATGTGCAACCATGTTGCAAGCTGTACTGCGATTCCAAAGAGACATCTAGGGGTAGAAGAAAAACAATCCTAACAAAAGGGGGGTTTACAGAGAATTTTGACACATTTTGAAACTGAAGCTATACATAAGATTTGGTAACAAATTATTAAAAAGACATATGCCAGTATACCCTCTAAACTGCAGAATTTTCTGATGATAAATGAAACTGAAGAAATAGAAAAAACTCTGTCTTCAAATAAAATTGGTATCAAATTTAATCAACATTATATTTGTGTATTATATGTATAGGCCCCTGAGATCTATCTTCCCTGGCATTAGGAGATTGTATATAAGAAAGAGAGCAGAGCAAGACGACATTGGCACTGCAGAGATTCCTAGCTTCCAGAACAGTCCTTTGGGGCCATAAACTGAAATACTACATAAAGTAGCCGTAAGAATACTTTAAATTACTTCAGGAGCCAAGGGCCCATTCCTGCATATACTTACACATGCTTAACTTTATGCATGCAAGTAGCCCCATTAACTTGGAACTACTCAGTGCACAATGTTAAGAACACACATAAATATTTCCATCATTAGAGCCCAACCAGCTCTCTAGATAGCCCCAGGATTCTTACATTACTAAAATGATGTCCTTCACCTTGTCCTCCAATCTCCCCTGTTCCATAACAGGCACATCTCAACTAGATAAAAGAATCTGGACTTATATTTCTAAGTTTCTTAGATGGTGTTGTAAATAAGGGACCAAAAAAAAAATCTAAAATTATAAACTATAGTTGAGACTTATTATAAGAAACACAGATATCCCAATTGTGATAGCCATGTTTGCCTTTTTACATTTGAATTTGCAACTCTTTTTCATTAGAATTCTCATTTTCCAAAAACATGTTCTCTTCCTACTCATCTACTTCTTCCACTAAATGTGCCTCTGGATTGTTTTACAGTGAATCTCAATAAAACTATAAAAAATAAATGAGTCAATTAGCTTTCAGTGACTTGCTTAATTTAACTTGTGTTACTAAATATGAACAATTCAATGGAGTTTAATGTGATTAGAAAAACAATACTTAACTGTATGATATTGTAGCTATGTATTCATTGTAACCATGTTTACTAAGATCAGTTTGCTCAATTAAACTTCATTTCTTTGTTTTCTTATTGAAGAATTGCCAAAAGGAATTCTAATTCAGACAAGTGACCATTTTGTGACTTTGCCAAAGCAAATGTACTACAGTAACCTCATTCTTCTATGAGTAATTAATTTCTTTAAACTGTCAGAATCATAAATGTGAATATGTTTAAAAGGACACGTGTGCCAGGTCACAATGCCACTCACTCACATTTGACCTGGCTGCCTCTGTCAGCATATCTAATTGGTGCTGCAACCCTAGAGGGGAGGCTGCCTCTACCTTTGCAGTACTTCTAGTGCCAATGAGAACCTGGGGGTCGGGGTGGGGCCTCAGAAAGAGGCAGGGCAGAGGGATGGCCTCTAGGGATGTTAATGTTTAACTGGTTTACCAGTTACTGTTAACTGGTGGAGGCTGGAGCAGCCCTCCTGCTCAACCACAGTAGGCTGGGGGATGCTCCATCTCAGCCAGGCTGGAGCGAGCCCCCTCCCCGTCCCATTTAATCAGTTAACCAACCAAACTTAACATTTGATTGGTTAAACAATCAAATGGGATTTTACATCCCTCATGGCCTCAGCAAAGGGTGGGGTAGGTGTTTTCGTTTGTGGGATTAGACAGTTGGTAATGCTACATGTTTACATATTAGTCCAACTGCCTTCCACTGTTCTTGTCTTTTCAATAGCTTCATTGGCCTGATGAGCAATTCAGTGAGTGTATATAGATGATAGCTCCAAAACAGGTGACAGTAACCTCAAGGGAAAGAGCAAGAGCTGATATTGATACTATCTTTTGGAACTTAAAAAGTATGAATGTTTTGAAAGATGTTTTTACATTTTACAGTTTAAGATAGAGATCATCTTTTAAAAATCCAAAATAGGTTGTGACAGGTGAGGCAGTGCACAACAATATGAGGAGTAACTTATCCAAATGTAGCCTGCACACCATTTGGACATCCTGTTTTCACTGTTGCAAAGGAATGGGAGAAAGGGGAAGAAAAATGCAAAAGAGAATGAGTGGTAAAGAGGCAGTTATAATAGATATTGTGGATGGAATGAATGAAGAGACAGAAGGTCAATGAGTAAATGAAGAGGTTGATGGAATGAAGAGGGGGCTAAATTAAGGAGGGAAAACGAATGGAAGAAGAAGAGACTTAGAGATTTAAAAACTTGAGCTCAGACAACCTCTCTCTTCCCTCCCTCACACCAGGGAAAATAAATATTAGAGGGAACGCTGTTCTCAGTCTGAACTCAAAATTTGTGGGTGCAAATAATTGGGTATTGAAAACAAAAACTTGCAGTTTTAAAGGCTATTTTTGAAACTCTGGCCCTAGAGGTGGTAGAATGAAATTACCTTTTTTTTCAAACCAAAGAGCTGGATTAGATGTTGAAGGGGTTTGAACCCATAACAGTTCCTGAGGATTACAGGCACAATGTGTGATCTCCATAGTGGGCTTAGTGACCCAAGACCGAAAAGGGGCTCATTTTTTAAAAATTCTGAACTCGTACCTTTCATAAAAAACCTTCTAGGCAGAATGTTAGTAATAAGAATTTCTCATCCTCTAATTGTTATTCAAATAGTTTCAAAAGTCTTAACTACACAGATCAGATTCGAACATAGAAACAACAGATACACTGTATCAAATAGCTGATTGCAATTATCTTCCCTTATTTGTCAGAAGCACACAGATCAAGGACAGCTTTTCCTCTGCAAAGTGTGAATCACTTACAATTACTGCCATTTCCTGCTGCAGCTGATTCATGGTCAATGCAAAAAGAAAGAGACGTGTGCCTGATACATATTCAGTCTGGAAGTCAGATGGTGCAATAGACTGATCCAAAGCCCCTGGAGTTAACAGAAGTCTTTCCTTTGACATCACTGGACTTGGGATCAGGCTACAAATTAGGTAACACAATGAATATCACAAACAGAAATTCAGTGGAACAAGCAAATATACTGTATCTTCCCATCTCTCCCTTGAGAAACCCTTAACATAATATTAAATAAAAATGTATATAACTTTTCTGTTCTTACGCCCATACACAATGGTGATGAATACAATACCAGAATCTTTCTAGCAGCAACCAAGTTTATACTTTTCTGATCACAGGGCTTTGGTCTTGATTGTGATCCACATGTCCACCATACTGATCTTAAAAGATTTTTGTGAAACTATTTTCCTCTCACGTACCATTATTTTAAATTATTTCTAACAGTATGATTATTGCAAAAGGAGTGTGACATTTTGCAGTGGAAAGCATAAAGCATAGACAGTAATCTCACCCACATATATTAAAATTAGCTTGACATCTTCTTTAAAATGATTGCATCTTTCCTTTGGATGCATCATGATTAAGTTCAGTGGACCAGATCCTCAGCTGGGTGCAACTCCACTGATTTCAATGGAGTTATGTCAGTTTAAACCATCTGAAGATCTGGCCTACATATTCAGTGTGCTAATATGAACATCTGTCTATTGGAGAAAAAATAGTGAAAAAAGAAAGAATCCAGTAAAACAGCCACAGACAGCACAATGAGGAGATATATTCAGGAGTGAGAAACTCTGTAATGCAAAATACTTATATTTGGGATTGGGATCTGACTTTGCAAGCTTGTCAGCAGACTTTCTGAGGCAGAATTTTAACTTAGAAGTGATATCCTATGGGCCAGTCTTCTTTCTGTGCATAAAGAGCTCCAGAGTTCCATGCATGCACTAAAGAGACTCATTTATTTATCGAATATTTATTATTATTTGTGATGTTACCGCCATCAGACTTGACAGAAAAGGTTCTCCACACTGTCATATAACCAGCATTTTGTAGGTACTGCTTCCAACAGCATGAACTTACCAAATTCACTAGCAGAGGTAAGTGCTCAGGTGACAGAGAAGTGAAAGACACTTCCCAGCAGTCAGTGAATGAACAGTTCATTAAAGAGTCTGAGTGACAGAATAACAATGGACTCTTTGCATTTACAAAATATCATTCGTTAAAGGTGTGAAAGCATTTTAATAACATGAAGAAAACCTCCCAATACCATCATAAGGAAGAGCATCATCCCAATTTTACAGATGGTTTAAATTATGGCAAAGAGAAGTTTTGTAATTTACCTACGATCAGAGAGAGATATAGTGAAAGAGCAAGGAAAAAAATTCAGAAATCCTAATAACCATTCTCTTGCCCCAACAACTATCTCAGAAAAGCTCATTGAAATGGCTGAAATGTTAAGAGATAAAAATGCAAGAACCATTTATAACTGCTCATAGCAATCTGTCCCATGCCCAAATCCACCTGATAATCCATTATGAAATGATAAGTGTTGTTTTCTTGTAAAACACTATAAAACATGTGAGGTCTATAAACTTGCAGTGGACCTTTAAAAAAGCATTTACAATTAGATTTTTAATCTGGTGATATAGATAATGTGAGATGCATAACATGTACAATAAAGTACATATTAAAGATTATTAAACCCCTATTTAAATTTTCATATTCCCTTTCTCTGTTATTTCTTTATTTATTTCGCACAGACAATAGCTTGATCTTGTCCCAAAACAATCACAAAAAACAGACATACCTGCCTAGATTTTATAGTGTAAACTAGAGGATTTACCCGGCACTACTTGGGTCCTTGTGGGGGCTCAGGGCAGCAGGTGAGGGGGTGTAGGAGTCAGGGCCTGGGGGGACTCACCAGGGCTGCCCACGTCAGCGAGGGTGGCACTGCTCTGGTGACAGTGGCTCCCTGGGCCACGCTGCTCAGCCAGCAGCTTCTCCCAGGGGGCTGGAGCTGTGCTGTCATGCATTCTGGGGAAGGGGGGGGAGGGGTCAGAGGCTGCACTGCCTGCATCTCCTGTGGGGGCAGAGTAGCTGCACTGCCCAGACTGTGGCTCCTCTAGCGGGGTGCTGCCTGGCCCCTCCAGCCCACAGCTCCTATAGGGGAGAGGCGAGAGCACGCTGCTGTGCCACAAATCCCCGGTTCACATCTGTCTGGAAGGGAGGCTAGGGGTGCGCTGCCCAGGCTCCCCACCCTGTGGCTCCTCTGGGGTGGGAAGGACCACTCTGCTCAGCCCCCACAGCCCATGGTTCCTCTGTAGGGGGATACTATGCTGCCCACACTCCCACCCGCCCACAGCTCCTCCCCTCTCTAACAGGATTCCAGCTCTGGGAGGGATGGAGGACAAGCGACGATGGAGCATGAATCAGGCGATTCATGGCACTCTGAAAGTGTTGGGAGGGAAGAGTGGGAAGTGCAGAGCTCTGATGCCCTAATGCATGACAGGCATGTGGGAGAGGGGGACAGAGGGTCCACAGGCTGAGCCCCAATGGGCCGTGTGGGGCCCGCGAGCTGCAGGTTTCCCACCACAGATGTAAATGCTCAAGATTTAAACATTTGAAGTATTTTTCGTATTTTTTCCTATCTTGACAAGGTGGGTTTTTAACATGTACCACAGAATTCTCTTTTTTCCTGAAAAAGAATCTGAGCTGGAGTTTATTTCTCTAACCAAGTTAAATCCACAACAGAAAACTTTCCATTATCCCAGATTTATTGATAGTATTGTTTGCTAAAAGATTTTCCTCTGGAAAATAAAATTATTCTGTGATGAATGGGGTGAGGGGGGGGTTCCTACCCTTTTCTGGAAATTCAGTTAATTAAATTGCCTATAAGGGTTAAACCAGAGACAATGGGTCTTTAAGAGCCTCCGGTAAATATTGGCAGAGAGCCAGGAGAGACAATGAAAAGAGAGTATGAGTTTTGAACTGAAGCAGGACTCTCCTGCTGCAGTCTTTTGTGTGAGGACAGCAAGAGCTGGGCATTTCCAGCGATATCCATGCCTAGGGAAAGACTAAACCATGGAACAACAGAAACGTAGGTAGAACAGAGATTGTTTAGTTAGACTCAATCAAGCTATTTTCTTTATTTTTGGGTTTGTTGAATTCCTCTGTGCAGAGCCCATGTATACTCCCTCCCTATACACTGTAGCTTTTAACTAGGAAGCAATTGTCTGGGTTTTTTATCTGCTTTTTTTTTAAATGTTCTGTAACACCTAGCAACCAAACATGCTTTACCAAGACAAGTATGTGTTCTGTGTTTTGTTAACAAAATCACCTTTTTATGACTACGATCTTATTCCTGTGTCCTAGAAGGCAGGAGGATCTATGTGCAAGTGCCTGAGACTGAGAGGTCAGTTATTAAGAAATTACAGTTTGTTTCCAAGCTCTCTTCATAGGGAGGGTTAAAGAGCTCAGGGCATCCCACAAGAAGAAGACATTCCCAAGTGCATCCTCCTGGGTTCTCAAAAGGGTAGGGATGTTAAATATCAGTTAATTGAATAGTCCAGTAACCTCATTAATTTTTATCGGTTCGTTGACTATTTTATAGTCCTCGAGGGCAGAGCTGGCAGCCAGTGCGTTCTGGCCTCACTCCCAAGGAGCCCTCTGCCACTCTGCACTGCTTCCTCTGCCTCGGGGTGCCAGGCGGGAACTGGTCTGTGAGAGGAGTCAGTTTAAAAACCAGCTCCCCTCACAGACCGGCTGATAAAGAGGCAGCAGCACAGTGTGGCAGTAGCCCCTGCTGGGGAGGTGATCTGAGCTCCCAGACCTGATGCGAGCCAGGACTGAGCCAGGCTACTTGCCCACTTGGCTCCTAATATACTTTAAATGCAGAGTCACAGCAGGGGGAGGTCCCAGACCCATCACAAGCCAGGACTGAGCCAGGCTGCTGGCCAGCCTGCTAAAAAATTTACTGGTAGTGGGGGGAGAGGGAGGAAAATGTGCATCGTCTACAGCAGTGATGCACAACCTTTTTGCACTCGCAACCCCCAGGAAAATTTTGGTTGAGCAAAAAAACCCGGCCCCTTTAAATGCTGCTGGCCTGAATCACAACGCTGTGACCCCTCCTGGAAGACAGCCCAGGGGTTGCACACCACTGGTCTATAGTATTAATCAACTACACTATTATATCCCTACACAAGGGTTTTTGCATTTGGGTGGTGGCAGTGTACAACTCAAGGTCAGGGAATCTGTGACCTTGGGAAATTTTTTAAACAAAACCTTTTAGTGACAGGTTTGGGGGGTTTTACAGTTTTTTGTGGGCCCCCACCTTTTGCACTTGAAGTGCCAGAGTTGGGAACAACCTTAACAGACTATTTCTCAGTAACTATTCCGGTGACATATAAAATGATTTGATCTAAAGTCTAGCCAAAGTAGCTGTAAGTCACCTGTTTTCTCAACCTGTCTTATAGTCTCCCAAGGAGACACAGCAGGTATAACAATAACTATTGGTCCAAGCACAACCCAGGTCAGGCAACTGTAGTCAACTAATGCTAACTCTATCTTGCTCTTCTTCTTCCAGCATGAAAGGAACTTTAATTTTAACTTGGACTGGAAGTGAGTACTCACTACATTTGCAATTGCGATAGGTTTTTCTACCTACATTTTAGTGCACCGCTAGCCAAAAAACACAAACCAAAACACAGAAACCTTTAAAAATCTATGTGACATGCTTCTGAGTAAAGCGGAATTGAGAAAAATTGTGGGAAGCATATCCATTCTGAGATGAATGGCTTGCCTTCAAAAGTCAATGAGAAACAGGCGTCACTAAACAAACAGTCTATAGAACTAGCAGATCCATGACAAAGGAGAGGAGAAGAACATAGAAAGATGGATAAATAAGTCTTCTCCTTCCTTGTCCCATCTTCATACCCCCCCCAAAAAAATCAATTGGTAAAGGGAAAAAGAGAATACAGCCCTCTGAGGGTGAAGACAATGCTCCTTAGTTTTTGCAAGTTATTTAGATTCTATAGTGATGGGAACCTATTATATAACTCAATGAAAAGAAAGTGAAAGAAAAGGCCTGCACAAGTGCAAACATCTTCCTAGTAAACTAAGAACAAAACTGGAAATATTATTCCAAGATATCTAGTCATAGTCTCTATCCCCTGGAACCAGACTTGTTCTAAGGAGACACAACTCCATTTACATTAATTAATTTGCACCAGGCTTGACTCTGATATTTCACGCCTTCTAGCTAGAAAGTACAGCAAAAGTTAGAGATGAACAAAGAGCATTACTTTTTAATTTAAGGATTAAATCCACACTATCGAATGTTCTTGTAAACACTCAAGGTGTGGTTTTCACAGATTCTAAAGTGGGAAGGGACCACTGTGATCACCTAGTCTAAGGGTGGGGAACCTCAGGCCTAGATCCGGCCTTTGAGGCTTGGGGCTCTTCCTCAAGTATTGGGGAGCCTGTGATAGTGGTCCAGCCCCCTATGGGGTTTGTTTTGGGGTTTGTTTTGTTTTGGGGGGCTTGGGGTTTTTTTGTTTGTTTGTTTGTTTACTTTTCAATTATGTGTGGCCCCAATCAAGGTTCCCCAGGTTCCCCACCCCTGATCTAGTCCAACCTCCTATATAGCACAGATCACACAACTTCCCCAAAATAACTTCTAGGGTATACCTTTTAGAAAAACATCCATTCTTGATTTTAAAATTGTTAACAGAGAATCCATCATTATCTTTGTTAAATTATTCCAATGGTTGATTACTCTCACCATTATAAACATACATTTTGTTTCCAGTCTGAATTTTTCTAGCTACATCTTCCAGCTATTACACTACTATACCTTTTTCTGCTAGACTAAAGAGCAGTGTTCCCTCTATTTTTTATGTCCACATGCAGAATTAATTTTGTTACATGCACCAATATGGAGATGATGCGTGACACAATATATGCACAAAACAAAATTCATTCTGCACATAGACTCAGTGGCAGGGATGGGGCCAGGGTTTCAGAGGCTATGTCTACACTACAGAGTTTTTGTGCAAAAACTCGTGGAGCATCCACACCTCACATGCGTTTTTGTGCAAAAAAAATCGAAAGAACAGAGGGCTTTTTGCGCAATAGTTATTCCTCTTTCTACGAGGAATAACTCCTTTTTGCGCAAGAACTCTTGTGTGTGTGGACAGGTAACAGGGTTTTTTTGCGCAAAAACAGGAAAGAGGAAAAAGCACCGGTGCCCTAGTGGCCATTCTGTGGATAGCTATCAGCACTTTCTTTCAAGAGAGCATCCACAAGGAAGTGGAGTGTGGAAGTGGGTTCAGGGCAGGAGTTTGGGGTGGGGGTATAGAGTCTGGGTGGGTGTTAGGGTGTAGGAGAGAATCAAGGCTGGGTGTGTGTGTGCTTACTGGGGCAGCTCCCATTTGCTGGTGGGGGGAAACAGGTAGCTCTGTCTAGTCCACGCTGCCCTGTGGACAATGGGAGCTGCAGGAACGGGGCCTCTAGGTGAGGGCAGCACTGAGACAGTTTCCCTGTACTCATAACAATGGGCGGGGAAGGGGAGAAATGGAAGCATACAGAGCCACCTGAAGCCCCTTCCTTAATTGGATGTGCTGCTGGCTTGGACAAGTGCATCTCTCCCCCAACCTTGGCAGCTACCTGCTGGTCCTTCTGGGGAGAGGCATACTTCTCCAGGCCCAGCAAAAACTGCTACAGCCAGGGGAGAGGGGCCTCTCCCATGACCATGCCAGCTCTGTGTGCAGCAGCCTGAGCCCCTGTTAAAGTCATCAATATAAACAAAAGTAATATTCTCATAGCTCTGAATGTAATAAAAAGCTACTTAACACTAACTAAAAAATAGTTCTATTTGGGGATTTTTCCTTCACTAACTTCTTATCAGTGAATTTATTGCATAAAAGAACTAATGTCACACAATTAATGTATGCAAATAAATAGATTAATAGTGCAATTCTGATATAATTTAAATACAGTTTACAAAATAAGAACAAAAAGTTGTTAGGCTACAATCACAAGCATGTAAAGGAAGAGTGAAGAGAAAGAACATCTTTTTTGTAATGTTAATATTTGCAGCGTAATGATATAGATAGCAGAATATTCTGCTACACTGCTGAATCCAACAGTTGGATATTTCAAACTCCTTTGTAGGCACCGTGGCCACAAAATATGAAATCCTATGTTTTGAATCAGCTTTACTAGCTCTCATAATTTCATTGCTAGTCTTGCAATATTTCGGGTTATATTAAGTGTAAAGCTCCAAGAGCTGGATCTTTACACGAGAATTTCAGCTTTTATTTAAAACAAAAAGTAAGGTGCTAGTACTCACAGTTGCAGATAAAAAGCTTCAAAACATGAGCCCTAAAGGCTAAAAAAGCCAAAAGGCAAATAAAACCGCCAACATTTATTATTTTAAAAATGATTATTTTTAATTGCTTGCAGTTAGCAACAAGGTAATATTTATAAAAGTTCACTAAAATTTGCAAATACACCAGTTGCTCTGAGATGACTGTGATAGGGTAATGTAAACTTCTGCAAAGTTATTGTGCTTATTATATAAACATGGCCAAGATCTAAGGTTTTATTAAGTCTACAATAATCTTCTGTGTTAAATGCTTTGCTAAAATATAGTGGGTTTTTTAAACTGTGAGACAAGATGCCTCCTACTACAAAACATGTTCCCAAAAGGGTGAATAATTGAACCTTCTAACTTGGTAACACATTATTCCTCTGTCATTTTCAATACAACAGAAAAGGCAAGTCTTGGAAGCTTTCAAAATAAGCAAGCATAAACAAACAGTCCAGAGCAGCTGAATACAATGATATACATCAGTAGTGGGCAGCCTGCCACAGCCCATTGATGTTCCACCTGCAGCCCTCTCCCTCCGGTCCCCGTCCTCCATGCTTCTCACACACTGGGGCAATGAAGCCCCACCCTCACCTACTCCTCCCCCTCCCTTTCAGAGCACCATCAATTAGCTGATTCATGCTCCATCTCCACTCTTCCCCCTCCCTCCCAGAGCTTGAATGCCCACAGGCAAAATTTATCATATAAGTGTTACCAGTCGGACACAACCCCCCTCCCTTTTCTTCACTGGTGTTTAGCTGACCAGACATACTCCTCTGCTTTTCCCTTCTTTCCTGACCTTGGCTTTCTTAGTTATAATTTGTTAAGCATACCAAAGGCATGATAAAAAAAAAAGCTATCTGTAGTACAATGCAATTTCTTGTACTCAAGGCCATCATGAGGCCCAACTTTGCTTAGAAATCACATTGCTCATGAATATATATGTAATCTTTGGAATGTGTGTGAGGTGTGAATGAGGAATACCCAACCAAAAAGGCAGTTTAGGATCTGTGACCTTTAAGGGCAGACAAAGACCCTGCAAGCAGATAAATGAACTGAAAAGTGGCCAGAAGCTCTCTCTCTCTGACAAAATGTAACATCACAGCAGAAACCTGGGACCGGACCAGGAGAAGTAAAGCCTTCTGCAGATCAGAAGGGATCTCCCAGGGAACATCATGGTCGAATCGCCGGGAAGCTGATGCCTGGCCAGCACTCCAGCCATCAGCAAACTCAAAAGTAATCTACACCGCACTTGCAGCCTGACTCCAAACTGCCAGCATGAATGTGATGTATGTGTGTATCTCTTTACTCTTAAGAATCTGTACCAAAAAACAACCCTAAAAACAATACTGCTCCAGCCCATCTTTTGTCCGGGTTTGTTCCTCAGTCTGAGGAAGTGCAACAATAAGACTTCAGAAAATAATCACAGAACAGTGTACATGCCAGTGATAGATACTATCCCAATACCAAATCAAATATCTTTGCAACAAAATGTGCCTTTAAACAGTCATAATCCATCACTATATATCATGCTGACCAGTATAGTCTCATTGTTTAGCTGGACTCCCTTCTTCGTCTAGTAGTTGAAGACAGTTGGCAGTTTTTCAAAGAGATATTATAAAGGGCACAAGAGCAAATTATCCCACTGCATAGCAAATATAGGAAGTGTGGCAAGAAGTCATCCTGGCTTAACAAGGAGATCTTGAAATATCTAAAAATCAAAAAGAAGTCCTACAAAAAGTAGAAACTAGCTCAAATTATAAAGGATGACTAGAGACATAAAGGGGAACATTCTACTAATTATTAGAAGCAAGAGGAAAACCAAGACAGGGTTGTAGTAAGTTGAGGGTCAGTAACATGGAGTCAGCAGGCCTAAATAGAGGCCTGTAACATGAAAACAGCAACAGGCCTTGCAATCTAGTGAGCAAGACTTTGGTTCAGTAACAGGAGCCAAGAAAGAGGCCGTACTGATAACTGTGTGATTGTGTAAGTTAGGACACAGGGCGACAACGAGAACAAACTGTAAGCCAAAGGGGAGTAACGGAACATCTTAGTAAGAAATGTCTTGGTACAAAGACTCCCTAAAAACTAATGCACATACCAACCTAGGTTCAGGACCAGGTCGGAATTGACAGCATGAAGGATAGTAAGTAAGCCCCACTTCCGTAAGGTGAGGGGTGGTATCTAGGCAACAGAGGGTGGCAACCTGCACGTAAAGAAATGATGTGTTGTTTGTACCTGTCTATAAAAGGACACCGCAAAAGGTGCTCTCCAGCCGACCTTAGGGGGGGCGCACTAGGCGCCTGAACGGCAGGTGTCATTGCCTGAACTTACAGAATGCACAGTAGCTTAACTTTGACTAACTGCTGTTAATATCTGTTATATGGCAATAGGCCTGCCCGGTGTTGGTACCTTGTCAACGCGGGCCATAGTGCCCAGTGGTGTAACATTGTACTGATCTCTGTTACCAACTGGTAGAGCTTCGCATTTGACAATAAACCTGCTCGATTGATTTTTCGTACCTCGGTATCTTCGGTGGTCTGGACTGTCAGTGTCAGCGTTGTCTGGTCAGGGTCGTCCTGGCGCGCTCCTGACAGGACCTCTACTCCGTCGGTGATAATAAACTTTCGGCTGCGTGCGTAACAATCGGTACTCCCTTTATCTCGAGTGTTAGACCCCGTGCACTTGGGTCAACACAGAAGATCTCTGAGAGGCCCCGGAAACGACAGATGCAGGCAAGGTTTGAAATCAATCGAGCAGGTTTATTGTCAAATGCGAAGGTCCTGTCAGGAGCGCGCCTAGAGGTCCTGTCAGGAGCGTGCCAGGACGACCCTGACCAGACGACGCTGACACTGACAGTCCAGACTACCGAAGGTACCGAGGTACGAAAACACCGAGGTACGACAAGGGTAAGCCTGTTACTGAGGGTACAGCTAGACTGTGGGGCGGGAGGAGGGGTTCGGGATACCTCCAGTATCCTGAAAAAACTCCGCAACGTCCAGGGAACGCGTTTGCTCTTCCGCTTTTTTTTTGTGGAAGAGCAAATACGCTCTTTTGGAAGCCCCTGTATTCCTCCACCTCTAAGGATGGAGTGGAGGTTAAGGATAATCTAGGAATGGCCCAATATCTAAACAAATACTTTGCTTCAGTCTTTAATGAGGCTAATGAAGAGCTTAGGGATAATGGTAACATAACAAATGGGACTAAGGATATGGAGGTAGATATTACCATATCCAAGGTAAAAGCCAAACTTGAACAGCTTAATGGGAGTAAATCGGGGGGCCCAGATAATCTTCATCCAAGAATATTAAAGGAACTGGCACATGAAATTGCAAGTCCATTAGCAAAAATTTTTAATAAATATCTAAACTCAGGGGTTGTACCATTTGACTGGAGAATTGCTAATATAGTTCCTATTTTTAAGAAAGGAAACAAAAGCGACCCGGGTAACTATAGGCCTGTTAGTTTGACATCTGTAGTATGCAAGATCTTGGAAAAAATTTTGAAGGAGAAAGTAGTTAGAGACATTGAGGCTAATGGCAATTGGGACAAATTACAACATGGTTTTACAAAAGGTAGATCGTGCTAAACCAACCTGATCTCCTTTTTTGAGAAAGTAACAGATTTTTTAGATAAAGGAAATGCAGTGGATCTAATCTACCTCGACTTTAGTAAGGCATTTGATACAGTACCACATGGGGAATTATTGGTTAAATTGGAAAAATAGGGATTAATATGAAAGTTGAGAGGTGGATAAGCAACTGGTTAAAGGGGAGACTACAGCGGGTCATATTGAAAGGTGAACTGTCAGGTTGGAGGAAGGTTACTAGCGGAGTTCCTCAGGGATCAGTTTTGGGACCAATTTTATTTAATCTTTTATTGCTGACCTTGGCACCAAAAGTGGAAGTGTCCTGATAAAATTTGCAGATGACACAAAGTTGGGAGGTATTGCCAATTCAGAAAAGGATCGGGATATCATACAGGAAGATCTGGATGACCTTGTAAATTGGAGTGATAGCAATAGGATGAAATTTAATAGTGAGAAGTGTAAGGTTATGCATTTAGGGATTAATAACAAGAATTTTAGTTATAAGATGGGGACACATCAGTTGGAAGTAACGGAGGAGGAGAAGGACCTCAGAGTCCTGGTTGATTATAGGATGACTATGAGCCGCCATTGTGACGTGGCCGTGAAAAAGGCTAATACGGTCTTGGGATGTATTGGGCGAGGTATTTCCAGTAGGGATAAGGAGGTGTTAGTGCCATTATACAAGGCATTGGTGAGACCCCATTTGGAATACTGTGTGCAGTTCTGGTCTCCCATGTTTAAGAAGGATGAATTCAAACTAGAACAGGTACAAAGAAGGGCCACTAGGATGATCCGAGGAATGGAAAACCTGTCTTATGAAAGGAGACTCAAGGAGCTTGGCTTGTTTACCTTAACCAAAAGAAGGCTGAGGGGACATGATTGCTCTCTTTAAATATATTAGAGGGATAAATACCAGGAGGGAGAGGAATTATTTAAGCTTAATACCAATGTGGACACAAGAACAAATGGATATAAGCTGGCTAGTAGGAAGTTTAGACTTGAGATTAGATGAAGGTTTCTAACCATTAGAGGAGTGAGGTTCTGGAACGGCCTTCCAAGGGAAGTAGTGGGGGCAAAAGATCTATCTGGCTTCAAGATTAAACTAGATGGGTTTATGAAGGGGATGGTTTGATGAGATAACATGATCTTGGTAACTAATTGACCATTCATTATCAGTGGTAAATAGGTCAATGGAGGGATGATAGGAGTTACTATAGAGAACTTTCTGGGTGTCTGGCTGGTGAGTCTTGCCCACATGCTCAGGGTTTAGCTGATCGCCATATTTGGGGTCAGGAAGGAATTTTCCTCCAGGGTAGATTGGCAGAGGCCCTGGAGGTTTTTCGCCTTCCTCTGTAGCATGGGGTACAGATCACAGCTGGAGGATTCTCTGCATCTTGGGGTCTTCAAACTATTTGAAGGCTTCAATATCTGAGATATAGGTGAGAGGATTATTCTAGGAGTGGGTGGGTGAGATTCTGTGGCCTGCATTGTGCAGGGGGTCAGACTAGATGATCATAATGGTCCCTTCTGACCTTAAAGTCTATGAGTCTATGAGTCTATGAGAGGCGTTTTTTCTGACATTTGGCCCAACCTAGACGGGCCAAATGTTGGAAAATCCTCTTCCAACAAAAGAATCAGAAAAAGGTACGCAAAATGCAGAGTGCATTTTGCGTACCTTTTTCTGACAAAAACTTGTAGTCTAGCCATTCCCTCAATGAGGAGAGAAAAATAATGTGGAAATGGCAGAGGTACTTAATGGCTTCTTTGTTTTAGTTTTCACCAAAAAGACTGGTTATGATTGGACGTCTACATAGTGAAAGCCAGTGAAAATAAGGTGGGTTCGAGATTAACATAGGGAAAGAACAGGTTAAAATTATTTAGACAAGTTAGATGTATTCAAGTCACGAGGGCCTGAAGAAATGCATCCTACAGTACTCAAGGAGCTCACTAAAGAGATGTCTGATCCACTAGCTATTATCTTTGAAAAGTCATGGAAGATGGAAGAGATTCCAGAAGACTGGAAAAGGGCAAATATAGCATCAATCCATAAAATAGGAAATAAGGACAAACCGAGTAATTACAGTCTAGTCAGCTTAATTTCAATACCCAGAAAGATAATGGAGCAAATAATTAGGCAAGCTGTTTGAAAACATCTAGAATTAGGTGATAAGTAACAGTTAGCATGGATTTGTTAAGAACAAATCATGTCAAACCAGTCTGATAGATTTCTTTGACAGGGTAAAAAACATTGTGGATAGGGGAGAAGTGGTAGGTATGCTATATCTTGACTTTAGTAAGTCTTTTGATAATGTCGCACATTACCTTTTCTCACAAACACACACAAAAATAGGGAAATACATCCTAGATGGGGCTATTATAAGGTGGGTCCATAATTAGCTGGAAAACTATTTCCAGAACTAGTTATAAATGGTTCACGGTCATGCTGGAAAGGCATAAGAAGTGGGGTCCCACAGGGATCAGTTCTTGGTCTGGTTTTGTTCAATAATGTCAATGATTTAGAATAGATAATGGCATAGAAAAGACTTATAAAGTTTGTGGATAATACCAAGCTGGGAGAGGTTGCAAGTGCTTTGGAGAATAAGATTATAATTCAAAATGATCTGGATAAACTGGAGAAATGGTCTGAAGTAAATAGGAGGAAATTCAATAGGGACAAATGCAAAGTACTTCACTTAGGTAGGAAAAATCAGATGCACACATACAAAATGGGAAATGACTACCTAGAAAGGAGGATTGTGGACAGGGATCTAGAGGTCATTGTGGACTACAAGCTAAATATTAGTCAACAGTGTAACACTTGCAAAGAATCACCAAAAAAACCCAAAACATTTTTCTGGAATGTATTAGCAGGAGTATTGTAAGACATTAGAAGGTCTTCTCCAGCTTTACTCTGCGCTGATTAGGCCTCATCTGGAGTAGTATGTCCAGTTCTGGGTGCCACGTTTCAGGAAAGATGTGGTCAAACTGGAGAAAGTCCAGAGAAGAGCAACAAAAATAATTAAAGGTCTAAAAAACAAGATCTATGAGGGAGAACTGAAAAAAATGGGTTTCTTTAGTCTGTGAAGGAGAAGACTTACAAGAGGACATGATATCAGTTTTCTTCAAATACATAAAAGGCTGTTAAAGGAGGAGGGAGAAAAAAATGTTCTTTTTAACTTTCGAGGATAGAAGCAGCAATGAACTTAAATTGCAGCAAGGGAGTGTTAAGTTGGACATTAGAAAATATTTCCTGTCAGGGTTGATAAGGACTGGAATAAATTGCTTAGGGAGGTTGTGGAATCTCCATCATTGGACATTTTTAACTTTCGATTAGACAAATACTTGTCAGGGATGGTCTAGATAATATTTAGTTCATCCATGAGTGCAGAGGACCAGATTTGATTACTTCTCGAGGTTCCTTCTAATCCTATGATTCTATATCCGTGGTAACCAACCCGTCGATCACGATCGACTGGTCGATCGCGAGGCCTCGACCAGTTGATCGCGAGGCATTCGGGCACCCGCACCTCCCATTTTCCCCCCAACCCTGAGAAGCCCCACTACCTATCTCTAGTGTAGTGCCGGCTTCCCGCAGGGTGGACGGAAGTCCTGTCTGAAGCCCGCGTCACTTCCGGGGGTTCCGGAAGTGCGCGGGCTGCTCCCCTCCCACAGCTCTGTTGTGTGCTGGGGGAGGGAGCGTCGGCCCTGGAGGAGGGGTGCGGCAGCTTCCCTGCACCACCGGCGCCAGAGGGGTGAGTCGAGAGCAGGGGTTTCCCTGCGCCGCGGGAGCGGGGGTCGACGCCGGGGTTTGGCCCGTGGCAGGCACCCGCGGCGGTTTGGCCGGGCTGCGGGAGAGGAAAGGGGAGGGGGAAGGGGAGGGGTTGACCGGGCTGGGACGGGCCGCGCCACGGGAGGGGGGTTTGGCCCCGGGGCAGGCGCCCGCGGGGGTTGGCCGTGCCGTGCAATGCCACGGGAGAGGGGGTTTGGCCCCGCCGCGGGGTTGGCCCTGGGGCAGGCACCCGCGAGGGTTTGGCCCCACCGCGGATTGTCTGCGTCGCGGGAGAGGGGGTTTGGCCCCGGGGCAGGCACCTGTGGGGGTTTGGCCCCGCCGCGGGGGAAGGGGTTTGGCTCCGGGGCAGGCGCCCGCGGGGCTTTGGCTGCGCTGCAGGAGGCACGCGCCGACTTCCCTCGGGGGGGGGGAAGGGGAAAGAATCCTGGGAGGAGGCGATAGCAGGGGACTCTCTGCCCCCACTCCCCCCCATCCCCTCCCCCCTCTCCCCAGCCCCCTGTTCCCTCTCCCCACTCCCCAGCCTCAGAAACCTGTCCCCACTGGCACCCTGTCCCCTGCCCTCCCGGCACCCTGTCCCCTCTCCCTTCCCCAGCCACAGAAACCTGTCCCCATTGGCACCCTGTCCAAACAGGTTCCCTGCCCTTCTCAGAAATAAAAACAATGCAGAAACTTTTTGTGTCTGACATAGTATTTTATTTGAAAATGAAGCCTGGCCAACAAACTCCCAATCGGGGCCAAGCCCCCATCTGGCCACAGCATCATGACACTCCTGCACTCCCCTTTCCCCCAGACCCTAGATCTCAGCCTATCATACACTGGAACCCCCTGCCCTGAGCCCCTCACATATCCCAACCCAAATTCCTGAACCCTCACATCCAGAAGTCGGTGGCTTACATAGTACCCTAACCCTACATCTGACCCCAACACTGCCCGGCCTGGAACTCCCTCCCCAAGCCAGCATTCCCTTATCCACTTCCTCCTGCATCCAGATTTCCTCTCAGAGCTTGCACCTCTCACCCCGTCCCGCACCCAAATCCCTCATTCCCACCCCGGAGCCTACACACCCTGTCTCAACCCAGCAAGGGTACAGCTAGACTGCAGGAGTCTTTCAGGATTCCAGAGATACCCCAGAAAAACTCTTCTGCATCCAGGGATGCGTTTGTTCTTCCACTTCTTTTAGTGGAAGAGCAAACATGATCTTTCGGTCACCCCTATATTCCTCTTTCCACAAGGAATAAGGGTTTCCAAAAGAAGGGGGTTTTCTGACATTTGGTCAAGTCTAGACAGGCCAAATGTTGGAAAAACTTCTTCCTACAGAAGAATTGGGGGAAAAAAGCAGCAGTGTAAGAGTTGGGGATAGCAAGTGATGGAGAGGAGGAGAACAGAGAGGGCGGGGCTTCAAGGAAGGGACAGGGCTTCACGGAAGGGGCGGGGCGGTAGATCTTGGCTTGTTCTGTCATTTAAAAAGTGATCTTGGGCGTAAAAACGTTGGAGACCACTGTTCTATATCATCTGTTGTCTTCTTCTTAAATTGCTCTTTAGGGCAGGCACAGCCTTTTTGTTCTGTTTGTACAGCATCTTGCACAATGAGATCCTTGTCTAAGGCATCTAACTGCTGCAATACTACAAATAATAAATAATTATCATTTTTCTATTGTCCTAAAGTCCCAAAGTAATAACTATTTTTTAAAGTACTGTATGGATATTACTGAGCTGCCAACACCTCTGTGAGACACACAAGTTTTGTTTTCCCCCATTTTACAGGTGTCCAAACTAGGGATGTAATAGTGTAGTTGATTAACAGATTAACCGATAAGCAAAAGCTTAAAGGTTAATGCTATAGACTGCACTCATTTCCCTCCCACCTGCCTTGCCAATAAATTTGTTAACAGGCTGGCCAGCAGCCCAGCTCAGTCCTGGCTGACACTGGGTCCAGGATCTACCCCCACTGCAGCTCTCGCACTAGGTCCAGGAGCTCAGACCCCCTTAGACAAGGGGTGCTGCCACCCTGCACTGCTGCCTCTTTATCAGAGGCAGCAGCGCAGGACAACACGCAGCTGGTGCGCGAGGGCAGGGCCAGCCCAAGCCATTTTGGCGCCCTGGGCGGGCGGTGCCGCCCCAGGCGCACAGCGCATGCGCGGACCCGCCTCCAGGCGCATGGCGCATGCGCGAGCCTGCCCCCGGGGCGTGCGGGCCCGCCTCCGGGCGCACGGCGCATGTGCGAGCCCGCCCTCAGGGCACGCGGGCGGGCGGGCGCACAGCGCATGCGCTGTACGGCCACTGACGCTGGCGCACAGTCCGGGGCCACCTGGGCGGGCCGCGCCTGGCCGTGCAGGGCCCCGCGGCCGCGGGGGGAAGGGCACTGCGGGGGTTAATGTGGCCCCCGCCCCAGGCAATCACTGCAGCCCGCCAGGAGCCGGGCGCAGCGCCTGATGGCAGCTGTAAGGCGGGCGCCAGCGCCTTACAGCTGCCATCAGGCGCCCCCCATCGGTTGGCGCCCCAGGCAGCTGCCTGGCTCGCCCACCCCTTAGTCCGGCCCTGTGCGAAGGGAGCTGGTTTTTAAACTGGCTCCTCTTGCAGATTAGCTCTCGCCTGGCACCCTGCGTTGCTGTCTCTGATACTGAGGCAGTAGCGCGCAGTGGCAGAGGGCTCCTCGGGAGTAAGGCCAGAGCACACTGGCTGCCAGCCCTGCCCCTGGGGACTATAGAATAGTTGACTAACCAATAAGAATTCATGAGGTTAATCGACTATTCAATTAACTAATATTTAACATCACTAGTACAAACTTAGATTGAGGAGTTAAATGACTTGCCCAAGGTCACAAAGGGGATCAGTGCCAGAAATTGTTACAATTAATTACTTTCTGATTTGGAGCCAGAAGATCGTTCCACTACACCAGTGGTGGGTAACCTAAGGCATGGGGGCCAGATGCGGCTGCCGGCTTGCCTAGATCCAGCCTCAGAGGCTCAGGGCTTCCCTCCACCCAGCATTGGGGAGCCCGCGTTGGCACCCCAGCCCCCTACTGTCTCCCCGCAAGGCTGGAGCACACAAAATCTACTAGCTTGGGGCCCCCTAGTGGAGGGGAACGTGGAAAGTGTCTCCTTTTCAGTCAGGCGTCAGGTGAGCTTTTGTTTGTATGTGCAGGTGTTCACAAGTCAGATTTTTTTTTAATTTTTTGTTTCTCACTTGTGTGCAGCCCCTGACTGATTTTAATGTGGGTCAGCTCCCCCCAACCCAAAAAAGGTTCCTCACTCCTGCACTAGGCCGTGCTCCCTTTCAATTATTACTCTAAAAATACAAGTATTACCAGTTATTCAAATTGAATTCTCCAAACACTGATCATCTGAAATTCTAAAACATTCCATTAAACACCAGAATTTCATTTTTTCAAAATCTGACTGTTCTAAAAAGTCACTTGAGTAGTGGGGGATTTACATGCAAAAAATGTATGTAAAATTTTAGAAAAAAACAAGACAATTGACATCACACAAAAAAGAGAAAAGAGAAAAAATATCATATTGCTGAGTCAACAAAAATCTGTTCACAGACAGTGACTGAAAACAAATAAAACATCTTCATGAAAGTAATACAGCACCAAAAGTAGATCAGTATTATTTGAACTGCAGTAGCATCTAAAGGTTCCAATGAAGGATTGGAGCTCCAGTGTATTATGCAATGTGCACACACACATAATCAGTGCTTAAAGTAGCCTTTAAAAAGTGTGACGATTTTTCATTGCCCACATACCTGCCCATGTTCCCTGTCTAGTAGGGCTGTCAAGTGATTAAAAATTTTAATCGTGATTAATCGTGCGATTAATCACCTGCAATTCCCCTTTGAAACGCTGTGGTGGCGTTTCAATTGGGAAGCGCTGCATGGAGCCAGAGATCAGCTGGAGTTCCCAGCTGATCCCACACTCCATGCAGCACTGCCCCTTGGAAGCACCGCAGTGGCGTTTCCAAAAGACAGTGCAAGGCAGAGGCCGGGGTCAGCTGGAGTCCCCAGCTGATCACTAGCTCCACTGTGGCAAAGCCCCTTTGAAGTGCCACTCTGGCACCACAAAGGGCTTTGCAACAGCGGAGTCCCGTTGAAGTGCCATTTTGGCACCTAAAAGGAGCAGCGCAGTATTAACGCCTGTGATTAACGCATTAATTTTTTTAACTCGTTAATCCTGTCCTGCATTAATCGCAGGCATTAATGCAGGTCAATTGACAGCCCTACTATCTAGCAATTAATTACACCTCAAAAATAAATGTTCATCTTTACTGTCTTCCATCAGCTCTGCACCTCAGACCCATATGTTGCCCTTATCAGTTTTGCCTAAAATGCGAAGAGAGTGAGTAGAGCAAGACCTGAAAAAATAGGAACTGACTGATGAGACTGATACGAAAGCTGAGGAATGAAGACATCATCATAGACAGAGTATGGGGAGAAATTCAATAAGAAAAAATAAAGTACTACATGTATCAAAAATTCTCAGACAACTGAAATGTTAATACTGCTCTCCACAAGAAAGATGACAACATCTAGCTGCAGACTACTGATTCCATAGCAAAGGACACAAGAAAAATAACTCAGAGAAACTCTAAGCACAACAAAAATTACATTAGCATCTAGCAAAAAATTTAAAAATTCATACATACAAACCACCCACTGTGGTGATACGAGGTTTGTTTGTTTTAAGACACTAAGTGATGTAATGTGAGGATTCAGACATGACTCTCACTTTCAGGTGCTTTTTTATTATTATTAAATATTTATATTGCTGCAGCATCTACATGCCTCAGGCAGGACTGGAGCCCTATAGTGCTAGGTGTTGTACAGGCCCATACACGGGAATTTCTGTAGGCTGTACGCCTTTTTTGTAAATGTGGACCGCAAGTGTGTGAATACACCCCCCAAAGTTCCCCAAGTAAGCAGGAAATCAGCCCCAGCCTTTCCCCAGCCAGCCAGAGCATGGGGGAAGGAGGCTCGGGCAGCACACCACTCCTGCCTTCCCCTGGTTGGCTGGCGCATGCTTACTTGAAGGACTATGGGGGGTGCTTTTGCACTCTTCGCACAACCCTCCCCTCCTCCCCGCCATGTATAAACACATTATTACTTTAAGGACTACTCATTTTATTAAAGTTAAGCATCAATGTATGTGTTTGTAGGATTACAGCCCTAAGAAGATAAGTAGACAAAAGAAAAGACAGGGCAAGAGGGATGCAATTATAATAATTTTACATATATAATTAAATTATTATATACAGACAAGGCATCAACTATCTTCATCTGGCACTCAACTCATCACTACATTGATTACGTTTTTTCATAGGTATCAGTGCTATGCACAAGGGCTGACAGGGGAAAGTACATGAACATCTTGGTGACAAGCTGACATCACTGGCAAAAAGGAATAGGTGGGAGGGCAATGTGATATAATAGATGAGAATACTGGAGACAAAAATGTGAGATATAGAGAGGATACTATTTCTGCTACAGGATGAATGCCTTTCCAGCTCCCTTTTTTCCCCACTTACATCTCATGCAGCATGAGGGGAAATTTTCTCCAAGCTATCAAATGACAAAAGCTTCAATACACATACCTCAGTTTTATCATAACAAGCAACCATTTCATAAAAAAGCTTATCGAGTACAAATGAAAGTTATTTTCAACAATAAAATGACTACACTTAGATAAGTCTCAGAGGGGTAGTCACGTTAGTTTCTAGCTGCAAAAACAACAAGGAGTCCTGTGGAATCTTAAAGACTATCAGATATATCTGGGCTTAAGCTTTCATGGGTGAAAAGCACTTTGTCAGATGTATGTTTTTCCCCATGAAAGCTTATGCCCAAATAAATCTGTTAGTCTTTAAGGTGCCAATGGACTCCTTGTTGTTTTCACACTGAGACAAATATGCAATCCTCTTTGCAAGGCAAAAACAGCATGGTCCTGATCCTCAAACAGCTATGCAGGTCACAGAAAAGGAGAAAAGAAAGTCAGAAAGAGTCCAAGTCCAGACTGAAAAATAACTAGTAAAATGAAAGATATGAAGATAAGCCTCTTTCTTACCCTTTACCCAGACAGTGCTCCAATGATGACATAGTATTGGAAATAAGATCTTTAATCAGGAAAAGAAGAAATTCGCCATCATTCAGAAAAAAAACACCCTAGTGATTGTTATGACCTAAAACACTGAAGAACTACAAACTAGAGCTCTGATCCCTATTCTCTTGTACTTCCACTGGAGTCAATAGGATTAATAGAAATGCCAGGCATCTGGTTTTCAACTGTAACGCACTGTCAACAAGGGATCCTGGAAGCTCCAGTCAGCACTGCTGACCAGACTATAGAAAGTCCAGTCAGCAGTGAAGTGATGCTAAAGCAGGCTCCCTGCCTGTCCTGGCTCTGTGCAACTCCCAGAAGTGGCCAGCATGCTAGCCCGTAGGCATAAGAGTGCCCACAGGAGTTACATGTACTGCCCCTGCCCTGAGTGTCGACTCCGCAGCTCCCATTGGCTGGGAACTGCCACCAATAGGAGCGGTGAAGAAGGGCCTGTCCCTCTGCCTAGGACACGCCGGTCACTTCTGGGAGCTGCACAGAGCCAGGGCAGGCAGGGAACCTGTTTTCGGCCCTCAGCACCGGTGACCAAGAGCCAATTGAGATAGCACTGCCTGCCCAAATCCCACAACCCAGACTCCTTTCCATACCCCAAGACCCTGCTCCAGGTCAGAACCCTGTCCTGCACCCAAACTTCCTCGCAGAGCCTGCACCCCAGCTTCCTGCCCCAGCTTTGAGCTCCCTCCTGCATTCTGAGCCCCTTGGCCTTAGCCCAGAGCCCCCTCCTACCTTCTAAACCCCTTATCCCTGTCCCCACCCCAGAACCTGCACCCCCTCCCACACCCCTTTTGCCGCAGCCCAGTGAGTGAAGATATGGAAGACCAAGTTACAGAAAGAGGGAGGATAGAGTGAATGGGATGGGGCCTCAGGGAAGGGAGCATGGTAAGGGTGTTTGGGTTTGTGGGGTTAGAAAGTTGGCAACCCTAATGGGACTAGTCATAAAATTGCATTAGTAACCATTGCAAGATCAGGCCTTTAATGATTAGACCATTAAACATTAAAAAAATAAACGGTAGCTAAAATTTATTACCAAAAGTACAGCAGATGGACAAAAATGCTGGCCTATCAATACTGCCAAGCAGACCAAACCAAAACAATTAGGAAACTGAAAAACATACTGAAAACATGTAAGACAAGCATGGATTCAGAGACCGCTAAAGATGGCAGATAGACAATTTGGGAGGAAGCTTGCAGCTGGCTTGCTAATTACTGATCATTGTATAAAAATGTATATTCAAATCAAAATCCTTCAGAACACTTATCCCCTCAAAGATTACATCTGCAGTCTAGTCAAAAGAGCTCTGGGTTTGAAACAATTATAATTTAAAACAAGCAATAGTAACTAGATAGGTTAGGGAACTGGAAGAGGAGGGTAAAATGAGGAACAAGAGCATGGTTAAATATTAAAATAATATGTTACACATTATTTTCTTAGGATTGTAAGACCGATCTCTCAACATTCCCCTCTTTATACTGCCCAGAAGCAGGCAACAAACTCAAACAATTCTGTTCCATATCTGCATAATCATTGCTCATATATAGAGTGAATATGAAGTTAGTCACTGATTGCTCTCTTTAATACCAACATTCAGCCCAGTGAACCTTGGAAAACCAATTACAGGGCAAAAAAAAAAAAAAAGAGAGAGAGAGAGAGAGAGAAATGAAGTACAAACAACTCATTAATGGCAAAGGCACATATCAGGAACTCACTGAGCAAAGAAACACTTGTAGATCTGTAGGAGTATCCTATCCAATGCCAACATGTGCAAGTTGATCAAATGACACCTATTTTATCTTGCCTCTATTTATAATCATCCATATAGTAAGAAGAATAAAACCAACAAATGTTATAGACAGAAAACATAAGGAAATAGGAATAGGGAACTAAAATAAAAACTGGATGTTGTACATATGCACAACAATATTTTAGGACATACCTGAGTAGATATACAGCCCTTTCAATATCATTGAGTTCTTCATCAACTGTCAATCTCTCTATTTCTTCTGGTGTCTGTCAAGTGTGAAAAACAAAATATGATTTTAAAATACCTTACTATTTCCTTTTTTTCAATTGTCTTGTAACAATCCCTTTTTCCAACCTCCAGAAACAATTACATGGTTAATGGGAATTTAATCCTTAAAATTGCAAATGAGGTTTCTAATTCAATCAGGTAAATCTTTAGCCAGAAATATGTCAGTGGTTCTAATACGATACTGTTCTAACCATTATTCTTATAATAAATATTTCATTTACAGTTAATATAAAATATATGAAAGTTACTTTAAACATCAACTAAGTTTTCTTCATTTTTCCTACTTGAGATTTTGTTTATACCGAGAAACATTAAGGCCCTACTAAACAGAATTCAATGTTGTTAATTTCACCACAAGTGAAAACAAATTTTAAAAATGAGTGCTGCAAGAACATTATCAGTGCAGCTATCTATGCACAAATACAAGCCTGAAATAATTGCTGGATTTTAAAGCATCATTCAGGGTTTTAAGTATATACCTTTAAACTCCTGCGTACCGGCCTTTCTATAATAGTTAGTTCCTGAAGGTCTTCTATGTATCCAAATAAATTGTTCTGACTAAAATCCATTTTGGAGATGATTATCGGATGATGCACGTAACAACTAGAGCCCTTGGCAAACCATGATCCATCCAAGCGTCACATTGCATTTAGTAAGGGAGGAGTCCGTACAACACCCCCTTCCACCGATGCACTTGAATGTAGAGCAGTGCCAGTGACTGACTCTTCCTCATATGAAGCTGCTGAGCCCCCACCACCCAGGAGGGGCCTCAGCAAACACAATGCGGCACCAGCACAACCCACTTCTGCCTCTCTATGAGCATCACTCCATTCTCAGCACAACCTCCTGGAAGGAAACTTTCTTCAGCTGCTTCACTTCCCTCCGGCGTCTGCAGGGAGCGGCAGGCACCAGCCTTCTTACCCTTCGCTCCTCGTGCCCTGCTGGGGCGGGGGAGGAGAGGGGTTGCTTCCACTTTCTCCTCCACGCACAAGCGATGCTCTTGTCCTCAGGGTTGTGGGGAGGAGGCACCAGCCCGTGGGTGCCGCCCCCAGAAGGGATCGGGCGCAGTTGTTTGTGGAGGAGCCTATGGGGGCAAGTCCCCTAAACGGGTAGGTGGGGCAGTTCGCCCTTCTGCCGCAGGTCCCCCAAGAGCGGTGGATGGGGCGCAGTTGCGGGTGCGGTTGGGCCGCCTCCCCAGCGCACCCCGGGGGCGTTATCCGCCCGGATAGGTCACCAGTGAGGGGGGTACGGTGCCATCGCCCCAGGATGGGCCTCGGGAAGGACAGAGGTTTCCCAGGCGCCCGGCTACGCTCCCTTCTCCAGCGAGGCCCCAGCGAAGCGCAGAGCCGCCGTTCAACGACTGAGAGCAGGAGCCGCCCCCAGCACAGCGAAGCCGGTTGCCGGGGCAACGCGCCGCTACCGCGGCCTTCGCGGGGCAAAAGAGCTGCCGGAACGCGGCAATATCCGAACGCGCCGGGGGATGCGGGCCGGGGCGCCGGTGCTACCTTGTCGCAGGTCAGCCCGGAATGGGAGGGATCAAGCTCCAGGACAGAGGCGACCCCCGCCGGCCACTAGCGGAGCTCCGCCTGCCTCACACAGCGCTGTGTCAGGGCCCTCCTCCATCTCATTCACACCCACACCAGATGACTGGGTTCTCCTCGATCGTACACCCCCACACACAGCGGGGTCTGGGCTCTCCTCCCTTACACACCGCCGTGTCAGAGCTCTCCTCCATCTCACATTCTCACACACACACTGTGCTATGGCTCTTTCCTCCTTCCATGCCTTCCTCCTTCCCCCTACACACTGTCACAGTTCTCGCCTCCCCTCTCCCCAGTTTCAGGACTCCTTCCTCCTCCGAGCTCCCCTTCACACACACATACACACAGTGTCAGGGCTCCCTCCTCCATCGCACACTTCACAACCACATACAGATAACGTCAGAGCACTCCACCATCACAAACCGGGCATGCCTCTCTTCATGTCACACACCCTCATATGCTATGTCAAAGTTCTTTCCTCCACCTCTCTTTCACCCACACACAGTGTGAGAGCTCTTTGGCTCTACACACACACACACAATGCAGGCACAACCAACCAACCATCAGAGTTGTCCCATATTGTAGATCCCTCCACCACCAGCAATAGGATTCATGATCCCAACGGCAGAGCTCTGATCCATCATACCCCTCTTTCCCACAATGTCAGTACTCCTACATCACACACCTATTGTTCCATGCCCTGGGTATCCCTAAATCTTGGACTGCCTTGCTCTATAAATTGTGCTGTTCTGTTCATTCCCCCTGAAACATCTGGTAGCACTAGCCACTGTTGGAAGACAGGACACTGAACTAACTGGACTATTGGTATGACATTCTCATAAACACTTTCCCTCCTATGTCAGAACTGTCCTTACACCCCACACCTAAGTTTTCCCTCCAAAATCCAATGTCTGGTCTATTTTAAAATAGACCTCAAAAAGTTTTTGAGTGAGATCAATTTTTCAGAAATGTTTGTGAAAGCATGTCATGAAATACACAGCAAATTCCTTTTATACTATAAGCTTTTAAAAGCTCCGTTAAAATTAATCTCCAGCAAAGAATTTATCTTAGAATAAATGGGACTTGGCACCAGGTCTATAATGGAGGATGGAAGACATCTCCAGTAATAATACCTTGTTAGTATTCACCTCCTGTTTTTTCATGGGCTCTGGTTAGATAATGTTCAGACTTACTCATACAATAAGACAAGGTTTATTATTGTATTTGATTTTTATAAGTATTCTCAACTTACAGTAAAATTTATCACTCTGCCTGGCAAATACATATTTCTGTAGAATGAAAATATATTCAATATTATTTTGAAATAATAGTATCCTGTTTTTAGATATGGCTGATAGGCAATTTGCCAAACTGTCAGGGCTCTCTCCTCCATCCTACTCACAAAAGATTGCAAGCAAGAGAAGACAAGAAGACTTGCAGCAAGAAAAAAAATAGAAGCAGGAGAATCATAGCAACACCAAGAAGAGACAGAGTTGATTTATTTGGGAACTACCAAAAAAGCAGATAGACTTGTCACCAGAGTTGAGATGAAGAGCAGATGGGTGGGTTGTCTGCTGGTAGCTAAGATACAGCATATGCACCTGATGCTGAAGACAGGATCCTAACAGAAGCAGAAAAGAGCCACTGACTGTCCTTCACATGGGAATAATTGATACTGGCATACTCTCACTGGGATGCATCAAGGAAGACTACACTAGGCTGGAGAAGATGCTTAAAGTAACAGAGGCTCAGGTGAACTTCATTGGGATGCTACCTGTCACTAGAGATGAGCAAAGGTAAGACAAGATTATGATGATCAACAGATGACTCAGGTAATAGTGCTATAAGAAAGGCTTTGGGATGTTTGGTCATAGGGAGGCATTTATGATAGATGACTGTTGTTATGGGATGGACTCCACCTGAGTTGAGTAGGAAGGTCAAGATAATAGATTTTTTTAATTCAGTTTGGCATAAATTATTAAAACAAGCTTTAAACTAGGGATTTGGGGGAGATGACTGGAAGATTCTTTTGTAATCTCCATGCCTGTCTTGTAATATCAAGCAAAAGGACAATCAAATAAAAGAGTATACAGAAGTGAGAAAGGAGCTACTGAAGGTACCGGAATTGACAACAGGTGGAAAGAGGACCAGTGACATTAACAGTCAGGTAAGCAATACTAGCAGTAAAATGACTGTCCTTATCAGGCCAGGAATCTGGGTAAGCCAAGGAGAACCAACAAAGACATTTGTATACCACTACAAACAGCCTGTGCCACAAAATGGAGAAACTACAACTAGTGGTGCAGGAAATGAAGCCAGATAATACAGGAATACTGGAAATATAGTACAATAGTAATCATGACCAGAATACAGATATTCCAAGGCAGTCTGCAAAATATCTTTGATGCCTGTACACAAATGCAAGGAGTAAATGCTGGGAATGGATAACGGGGGATGGATCTGATGCTGAAGACAGGATCCTAACAGAAGCAGAAAAGAACCACTGACTGTCCTTCAGATGGGAATGATTGATACTGTTAGGTTCTCAGATGATTATCTGTTTTGTTCATTCCCTCTGGAGTATCTGGCATTGACTACTGTTGGAAAACAGGATACTGGGCTAGAATGACCTTTGGTCTGACTCAGAATGGCCAGTCTTATGTTCATATGAATACGGGGAGCAAGCAGGGTGAACTGAAAGTCATAGTATATGAAGAAAATTATGACTTAATTGGTATCATAGAGACCTGGTGGGACAACCAGAGGTGAAATTAAGGGGGTGTGACCCAGTGCACTGCTCCATCAAGAGCTCTTTAAAGAGCTGGCTGGGGTGCAGCTTGCATGTGGTCTCCTAGCTCAACTCCTGCAGCTGCAGGTGAGGCAGCACTGCAGGAAGTTTAAAGGGACTAGATGGAGGTGTGCTGTAGGGTAGATGTGTGCTGGGCAGCCTACATGCTATCCCTGACTTGCACTGTTGCCATCAGTCCCTGGGGGGAAAAGCCAGTTTCCCAGCAGCAGTGCCCACAAACAGACTGCCCACAGCTCCCTTGTGGCCAGGTAAGGTTACCTAGTCCCAGGCCAGCCCCCCTCCCCCAACTCCTGCACTTCACACATGCACTCCTACCCCTGTCCTGAGCCCCCTCACATCCACCCCTCTGCTTTGAACCCCCTCCCCGTGCTCTGAGCTTCCTGCACTCCCACTCCCTTCCCTGACTCTGAAAACTCCTGCCCCCTCAGCCTCATCCCTGGCTCCGGTGCCCCACACACACCCTCAGCCCCCTGCCCTACGTCTCCCACACCCCCACACACTCCAGTGGGAATGAAACTGCATTAATAACAGAAAATCAGAGTTATTGCTTTAATTGCATATTTTACACTACAAATCCCCCTCAGTTTTCAATTTTTTACTTCTTGCCAGGTGGAATACATTCATGTCTGGTCTGATGTGATGTGTACCTGTAAGAAATTTAAGTTTCTTTCACTCCTGGGGACAACTATCATAACTGGAGTATCAGCACTGAGGAACCTTGCTTGTTCTGAAACGATAGGTATGGGGGGGAAAGAAGAAGTGCTTGTGACATTGCACCCCATATTATTTATGGAAATATATTTATGAATATAATGTAACTTGAATATGCTTACTGTAAAATATTTCATGTAACATATAATTTAAAAATGTATAACCTGCTGGATATGTGTAGTTTATTTGGGTGCATGTACCATCCCTGTATTTGAATTTAGAAATATGAAGTATAAACCTGTTTTACTAATCTAGACAGGCTAAGTAAGAGCCATTAGTAGTACTGAAGGAACTTAATGGCCTGTACTTGGGACAATGATCTGTGAAAAGTCTTGGTTTTCCTCTAAGCCTGGACTGTGACTGATCCTGCCATGACATGTGACCAGATCACCTGATTCTAGAACCCATTTTGAATGCTGTACTTTTCCACTGGAAGTGTGAAAAATTGAAACTGAATACAAAGGATTCCTGCCTTTGGAAAAAGAGTTATAAAGGTGAGAAATCAATCAATAGGCAGTGGCTGCCAGATGCCAGAACACCCCTGTTTACCATCTAAGAGGTCTGCTTCAACCACCTGACACTGAACATTAAGGAGGACTGGATTGAGACTGAGAAGTCTACTCAGTCTGTGAAAGACGCTGAGTAAAAGACCATGAAAGTGATATATTATATGTAAAGTTTCTTAGTGTATTACGCTTAGCTGGCATGTTTTGTTTTATTTTGTTTAGTAACTTACTTTGATCTGTCTATTACTTGCAACCACTTAGATCCTACTTTTTATTCTTAATAAAATCATGTTTGTTTACTAATAAACCCAGTGTAAATAATTATTATGGGGAGGAACAACTGTGCATATCACTCATTGATAAAGGGGGGCAAACATTTTATGAGCTTGCTCTTTATACAGAGTAAGATTTATCTGGGATTCTAATCCCATTGGGGCTGTGCACATGGATGCTATAATATATCCCTTTGACTGAGCCCACCTATAGCTGAGCTGATATCAGTGTCTGTATTACTCTGATATGAGCTGTGACCCCAACTCTGTGCCAGTGCTGGAGGAGGATCAGAGGTTGGATTCAGCAGGACAGTGTCCCAAAGGGCAGATAGGTGGGCTCAACAGTATTTCAGCACATCAAGTGACCGTGTCAAGGGGATCTCTGTGACTGAACCTGTCACATTGCTGTACAACAAAAATATATACACTTGCTCCACAGTCCAGAAGAAAGCGAGTGAGAGACCTACTGAGAATCTTTGAGTGAGGATAACAAGGGAAAAGAACAGCAACAATTTTGTGGTGGGGGTCTATTATATACCACCATATCAGGAAGGAGTGCATGAGTCATTCTACAAGCAGGTAACAAAGTTAGTTAACACACATGAATTAGTATTAATTACTCCTGGGGAATTCTGCACCCCCCAAAAATCTGCATACAATATTTAAAAAAATTTGCAAAATTCTGCACATTTTATTTGCCAATAAATAAATGTGCAAACTCCAGCACAGCAGTGGGGAGCATAGACCACTGGCTGTATGGAAGTGAAAGATCACCATGCAGCCCTCCTCCTAGTATACAAACTTGTAGAGGAGGCTGTACCTGACCCTGACACAGCACAAAGGTCAGGCTTGCCTCAGAAACACCCCAGGGCCCTGTCCCTTTGAATCAGGTGTGGGCAGGCAGACTCAGCCCAGCAGAATCAAAGTGTGGAGGGGCTTAGTGGGGAGGGGAATCTAAGTGCAGGATGAGAGGGCTCTGTGGGGCACTCTGGGTGTAGGCAGCTTAATGCACGTGGGTGCAGAAGGGATCTGAATACACAAGGGCTCATTAAGGGGCTCAGGTGCAGGGGGAAAGGGATTCTGCCAGGGGGTCCAGGTGAAGATTGTTGGGGCTTTGCAGGGGCATTCTTCTTGTTGGGGGCTTAGCAAGAGGAGCCAGCTGCTGGGAGAGTGCTGCCTGGGGGTGGGGAGGTTAGGGTGCAGCTGGTGGGAGCAGGAGTTTGAGTGAAGGGCACACATGGGGTGGCATAAGTTCAGGGGGTTGGGCTTGATGGGAGGTCTGGGTGCAGGGTGTGGGGCTCAGTTGGGTGTTCTGGGTGCAGGGGACAGAGCTTAGCAGTCGAGTTCCAGGTTCAGGTGGGCGAGTTCTAGTTGCAGGGGTGAGATTCAGTGTGTGTGGGGTCTATAAATGAGGGGTCCAGATGCATAGGAGTTGGGCAAAAGGGGAGCAGCTCTGCAGCTCTCCAAACAGTGACCCCCTCTACCTCATGGCGGAGGTGTGATGGGGGCAGGAAGTGGGGAAAGGAAGGCGGAGCTTGCTGTAGCCAAGGGAGGTTTCTGGGGTGGGTCTGACTCTGCACTGGCTGCTCCTTCCAGGGGGAAAAAAAGGAAGTCTTGTTCTACCCTGCCCCAAGGCTAGCCCAGGGCTAGCAGCTGAGCCCGATGAAGGGTAGGAGCCACTTACAGGAGCATCTGAGTCCCACCCCCCAAATTTATCTCCTTGGCTGCTGCTAATGGTGAGAGGTAGGTGACCACTCTCCCAGGTTCCTTTTGCTTTCCCATTAGAAAGGCATTTTTCTGTGGTGAAGCAAAGATATCTGCAGGGAACATGAATTCTGCACATGCACAGTGACACAAAGTTCCCCTCGGTGTATGTTAATGGAGATTTTTATTTCTCTGATGTGTTGAAAGACTATTGCAGCAAAACACAATACAAACTGCACATACTTAGCATGTCTAGGGGACAGCTTTCTGATTCAGAAAGCTGAGGAAACAACTAGGACGTTGTCCATTTTAGATCTGGTTTTAACCAATAAGGATAAGTAAGTTGTGAAAGTGGTCAGAAACTTGGGAGGAAGGGATCATGGTTAGACAGAATTCAATAATCTGTGGAAAGGCGGACATGAGAACAGCAAAACAAGGACACTGGAGTTCAGAAAGCAGATTTCAACCAATTCAGTGAAACGGTAGGCAAGATCCCATAGAAAGACCATTTGGGAAGAAAAGGAGTCAAAGGGACTGTCAGCTCTTAGAAGGTATAAAACTAGAGATTCAACATCAAGCTATTCTGAAGCAGAGGAAAGATAAGAACAGCCACAAGAGGCCAATGTAGCTGAACAAGGAGTTTTTAGCTATCTAAAAATCAAAACTGAAACAAAAAACAGGACTATGTAGCACTTTAAAGACTAACAAGATGGTTTATTAGGTGATGAGCTTTCGTGGGCCAGACCCACTTCCTCAGATCAAATAGTTGAAGAAAATTGGCATGACCATATATACCAAAGGATACAATCAAAAAAATGAACACATATGAAAAGGACAAATCAAATTTCAGAACAGAAATGGGAATGACGGGGGGGAAGGTAAATGTCTGTGAGCTAATGATATTAGAGGTGATAATTGAGGAAGCTATCTTTGTAATGGGTAAGATAATTAGCGTCCTTGTTAAGGCCTAGGTGTAAAGTGTCAAATTTAAGCATGAATGACAGTTCAGAGGATTCTCTTTCAAGTCTAGTGTTAAAATGTCTTGAAGCAGGATGCAGGTAGTTACGTCCTTGAGACAATGCCCTTTCTGGTTGAAATGGCAAAAAACTGTTTTTTCTTTGTGATCCTGTCTAATATCTGTTTTGTGTGCATTGATTCTTTGGCGAAGTGTCTGAGACGTTTGTCCATTGTGCATAGCAGACGGACACTGTCGGCACATGATAGCATAAATTATATTTCTGGATGAGCAGGAATATGTGTTCTTGATCTTATAATTCAATTGGTTAGGTCCAATAATGGTATCAGCAGAGTGAATATGTGGACAAAGCTGGCAACGGGGTTTGTTGCAAGGGAAAGTTCCAGGGGTAGGTATTAGTGTGGTATGTCCTGTGGTTGTTGGTAAGAATCATCTTGAGGTTAGGTGGTTGTCTATAGGAGACTACGGGTCTGTCTCCCAGAGTCTCTCGGAGTTTAGTATCCTGTTCCAGTATAGGTTGTAGTTTATTGATAATGTGTTGGACGGGTTTAAGTTGGGGGGCTGTAGGTGATGACAAGTGATGTTCTATTGTTGCTTTTTCTATTGTAGTATAAAGTGCTACATAGTCCTGTTTTTTGTTTCAGCTAGACCAGACTAACACGGCTACATTTCTATTACTAAAAATCAAAAGGGATTCATACAGGAAATGGAAGGAGGGATTGTCACCAGGGACGTATACATGGGCATAATGCCAGTGTATAGAAACAATAATAGGAAAGCCAAGGTAAAGAATGAGTTACAGCTGGCAAGAAATATTAGAGATAAGAGGAAGGCATTTTTCAAATGTCAGACAAAAAAAGAAAGATCATGGATGGTGTAAGTCTGCTGCTCAATAGAGAAAATGAGCTGGTAACAGAAGACGAGAGAAAGGCAGAGCTTATTTTGCTTTGGTCTTCTTACAAAAATATCGTGTTTCTGGACAACTAACAAGGTAACCTGAGACAATAAAGGACAAGGAATGCATATGCTTATTACTGGGTGCAGTGCTTGCAAAGCTGAATAGTTCCGTTGACTTAAGAGTAAATGTCTTCACAATTATAAAGAACTTATATGATCCAAACAACCAATGGCAACAGGAATGAAAAACATTTTTTAAAATACTGCACAAAGCTCTAAGCACCAACAACTGAATGGGTGATAATACTTTGAAAACAAAGGTACCATCTACTTGATTTTGTTTAGTATAACAAGTGTGACAGTAATTCCCAAGAATCTGTTCCCATTTTAGGTTCAAATAAGTGTGGCATATTGCTCAAAATCTAACCTATTTTTATTGTGTGTGGTGAATAGAGGTAATTCTGTATTTATTTTAAAATTAACCCCACCTTCCCATCAGTGCTGCTTGGCTATCTCTATAAAATAAGTGGACCAAATTATTTTCTCAGTTATGCCACCAAAAATCTAAAATAACTTCACTGACTTCAAATTTACACTAGGGTAACTGAGATGAGAGTAACCCAATGCTCAGATCTCAAGCACTTACCAGCAACAATAAATTAATAAACAATTGTGTAGATTCAGCATAAGACCAAAACATCCAACAGGAATACAGATGTCAATGTAATGGTTACAAGGCATTATAGAAAAGAACAATGGGTGTTTTGAAAAATTCCTTGATTGTGTTCTTTTAAATAAGGAAAATTAGTAACAGAAAACATAATACAGGCACACTTAATGCAAGCCCTTCTTAGGGTAGCTCATTAATTAGACACTGAAAGAAAATAAATTACATTAAATGTTCTGTTCCCAAATTTTCAGGATTCTTTCAAGCTTGTGCTGATGATAAAGTATTTGAAAAATACTTTCAGAGTCCAATCCTAATTAATTAATAAAATACAATCCTTTGTAAACTCTATCACATCCAAGTTTCAGTTATTTCACCTTGTAAAGAGTCCTTATGAATCTAATGAGTCCTCTGAGACCAAAACCATTCCCTTTTTGGAACTCATAGCCTTTTAATATTCAGCATTTCATAACCCAAATTTCAAGACTGAATTAAAGACCAAAGTTTTAAAATTTATAATGTGGTTGACTTGTCAATTTATTTTTATTATAAAATGTTGTGAGACACTAAGGGCCATCAGTTTAAATGTATTTAGGCATCTCAAGATTCAGATGCCTGTCTCAGAGAGAGGCACTTAAGTACTTTTGAAAATTGTACTTAGATACCTATCTGCTTTATTAGGTGGATAAATACCTCTTAAAATCTGGCCCTAATGACCAAATCCTAAAAAACAAACAACTTATGCAACTATAATTCCTATTAACTTTAAAATCAACAGGCTATTTTTACAAGACTGTATGAACATCCAGTAGGTTAGAAGAGTGTAATATAAACTTATTACAAGTTGCACCTCCCCAAACTGGAATTCTCTGGACCATGGATGTTCCTTGATCAGAGAACCCCAGTAGCCTAGTGGCAGGAGGGCATTCCAGGAGGGGTTGAAGCTGCAGGATGGGGCAGAAGCTGGTGGCAGCCCCTGACAGCCTGCGGCACTGGGACTGGGTCAGGGCAGCCCCCGGAAGTGCAGGATCCGGCTGACGACAGCCCATGGTAGTGTGGGGCCAGAGCCAGAGTTCTGGGCAACCTGTGGAAGCGGGACCAAGGCTGGGCTTGGCAGCAACCCCCAGTAGCGTGGGGCTGGAGCCCCAGACAGCCCGCAGAAGCAGGGCCAAAGCCTGTGGGCTGCTGTGAGGCAGGAGCCCATGCTATCAGCAGCCCACAGCAGAGGGACCAGGTCTGGGGCTGGAGAAAGCCCCAGCAGCCCACGGCAGCATGGGGCCAGAGCCCTGGACAGCTCTTGGAAGCAGGGCCAGAGCTTGCATGCTACCGCAGGGCTAGAACTGGAGCCCGAGCCCCTGGCAGCCTGACTAGGGCTAGAGCCAGCCCCCGGCATCCCATGATAGTACAGGGCTGGAGTCTGTGGCAGCATGGGCTGCTGGGGCCAGGCAGGCAGTCTGGCTGGGGCAGCAGCAGTGGGGTCAGCAACCTAGCAGGCAGCACAGCAGGGGCTGGAGGGAGTCCCTCCAACTCTCCACCCCAGCTGGCAGAGTCGGCAGCTGGGGCTGTGATAGGGAACCATCTGTGGTCTGGCAAATTTCCTGGTTTGGGACTGGTCAGGTCCCGAGGGTACCGGATAAGAGATGTCCAACCTGTACAACAAAATAATGCTCATCTATGTCACAATGCTCATCTGAAAATGCTTTAGCTTGGCCACATCTGATACACATCTCTCACTGCGAATGAAAACTCTGTACACTTGGCAGATATCACAGGGAAGCTTGTACATTTTGTTCCGAAAACTCTTAATTAAAAGCAAAACAAACAGCATTTCCCCTTGTGTTATTCACACAGCAGCCACTCTCTCCCTCCATGGTCTGTCCTTCTGTCACTCCTTCACCTTGAATTGTCCTCACAGGGCTGCAGGGAGGCTTTGAACTTCTTTCCTTCCACTGCTGCTTCAAGCTTCTCCCCACTTCCAGCCATTCTCTTCCTCTACATAAGACTCCATGTTCCACAGCCTTTCATGCAGCTGTTGTGACAACTTGAGGAATTTGTCTCTGTCAGTTTCCCCCTTTGTTTTGTTCATATCCGTTGTGATTGTAACCTCAGTGTAACCTCTGAGTGTAACCACCAGAGCCAATAAGATGATTGAGGGTGGCCCCCCCCAAAGCCCATGCTTTGGGGGCCCCCACGGCAGTCACCCAAACCTCTCTATGGATGAGAGACCGAGAGGGGATTATGGAGGCCCGGCACAGGGTGGAAGCAGGGGATCACACACACCCCACTTACCACAGCAGCAGGATATAGAGCAGCCAGGCAGCTTGCTGCACTCTGCCACGCCACCCTGTCCTGGCCATCTGTGCTCCGCTCTGCAAAGTGCAACAGGTCAGAAGAGGGCAGCAGGGCAGGATAGGGTGGAATAGGCTGATGGGTTGCTCTGGTTCCCACTGCCACAGTATGAGGGGATGAGGGGGCGACCCCTCATGCTGCCTCACACCAGGCACTTGTAATCCCCCAGCTTGCGTTGTTTGGGAGAGTGGGCAAGAAGGCAGAGCAGAGGAGGGGTAATGGCAGAGCAGTGGTGGGGATTGAGGAAGGTGTGGAGTGGGGGGCGGGTGGGATGTAGCAGAGACAGAGTGGGGGTGGGACCTGCAGAAGGGTGTTTGGCCTAGGCCCCGAGCCTGCAGCACTGGAAGCAGGTTGCCCCAGGCCCCGTGCACTCCTAGAGCCCTGGTAACCACAGTCAGATCTGACAGCTGTCTTTTGCTACCTCCTTCTCCTTGACTTTTGCTTAACCTCTCCTCTGATTTTGACACCTGTCTATCGTCTCACAATCCACTTTCCTCATCATCTGATTTTTGCTTTTATGTTCTGTCTACCTCCTTAGCCTCACCTCCTTCCCCTCTTCTTTTCTTAACCTGTTGTCCTGAGCCACCTCTCGCAGTCACTAAGATGCCACTCACTTTATCCTTTTGTGCCAAATTTTAAATCAAGGTTGGATGGTTTTCTAAAAATGATGCTTCAGGAATTATTTCAGGGAAGTTCTATGGACTCTCTTATACAAGAGGTCAGATCAGATGATCACGGTGGTCCTTTATAGCCTTGAAATCAATGAATGGGAGCAGATTTGAGTCCTTAGGGCTTCATGCTACATTCCAGGTGGAATTCTTAGCCTAACAGTGTTATGTCATCAACAGAATAAAACAGGTATTAGGGAAGCTAAACTCGAAGAAAATAACATGTAGAAATATCTGCATATATATTTTTAAAAAATACCTGTAAGGTAGTATGCACACGTCTCCATAAAAATAAAAATACTACTTAACACAGTTTCCAGTTTGTTGCTAAGAAACTGCTGCTTCATAGTTTTGTCATTTGCAGAATTCTGGTTTTCCTTTGCCACTTTGTCAGCTCATTATAACAGCATAATTAGAATGAGCATAATGGAGCATAATGGAACATATAATTTAAATTTTCATCACCTATACTGTTGGCTTGCTGTTTACTGTTCTATAGTCTAGTACACTCTAATATAACATGAAAGAGAAAAGATGCTAAAGAAAAGATTGTTTATGCTAGCACAGAAAATGCCAAACAATTCATTTTCATTTTGTACATACAATATTTCATTATGACCTCTCCAAGGATCTATTATCAGATTATTTGAATAAAGTCTTGCTAAAATTATAACTCTTCCCTCTTACTTTAAAAATCACCTGCAAAACAAATGGGGGAATAGATGGTTGTCCTTGTTTACTTATGTTATGTTAAATATACCAGTATAAAGAAAGTTGTTTGTTGTTTAATGGCATATTTTTACCTTAGATATGCATAAATGTCAATTATTCTTTCCTGGTTTTGTTGGAATTCTCCCTCGAAGAACCTACAGTTTTGATTCTGCTCCTGTTGAAGTCAACGGTAAAAGTCCAATGTGTTTGATGGTGCAGGTTCAACCTTACAGAGAAGTAGACTGAAGAAATTTTCAGCCCTCAGGTAAAAGAGGCAGCATGTTGAATCTTTAACAAAGAGAGCTGCATCACAACATGCTTTACAGAGTTAAATAAATAATCTATTTGCAAAGATAAAACAAAGTACAAACTTAGGGAGAGAGAAAGTAAAAGGTACAGGAAAACGAGAAAGAATTTTTTCCGATTATGCTTAAAAATAGATGGAGAGCAAATGAGTTGGATACTCCAAATGGGAGAGGATGCAAAGAAAAATGCCACACCCAATAGTGACCAAATTGTGAGGAAGGGCAGAGAGGTGATTCCCACTTTGAATTTCTCTTACAATTGACAAGCCACTTCCCAGAGTTATTCCTTTCAAGTGACCATATACAGCTGGTCAGAGTCCTAATGTGAAAATCCTGGCCCCACCAAAGTAAATAGCAAAGCTTCCATTTCACCTCAGTGAAGCCAGCATTTTGCTCTAGACTTTAACCTTGGGAGGAAGAAGGCCTTCACTCAGTGGGGCTGATACATAGCACAAGAGGATTAGTGACAAATGCAGCGGAACATGTACTCAATCAATAGCTGCAATCAATAGCTGCATTCACAGACAGTAAGCACCCACACACAATTCCTAACAGCCCCCAAAACTTTAAAGCTGGATACAGCGCTGTGACTAAATGCTGACATGCACTTTAACATCTCCCTCAGCTGCACAGCTCTGCATTCAAACCTCAGCTCTCCACACGACTGCAACATTTGCTTCACAGATATTATACAGAATACAAATGGCAGCTTAACTTTTTTTTTTCACAGAGATCCAGACTGGTGATTTCCAATGCCAGAATCTCTTCAGTCTACTGAAAGCACATTCAGCTATCATTCTACATCTGGTGTGCTGATAGTTATATCTTTCCATGGTGCTGTCAAGCTGGCTGGTATTCACATTTATAAGCCAGGGGAGCAAAGGGTAGCCTGGATCCCACACAATCACCAACAGCATTTCAACGTCACTAATGCCAATTCAGCTTTCAAGATCGTCCCTGCTTCCAGCTGTCAGAACAGGTCTATGTTCTTACTAGTGCAAGTGTCATGCACCTTCTTTGACCAGCTCTGATGAACCATGGACACTTGCAACACCATAGAAAAGTAGCTTTTCCTAGTGATGGGCTCTGTGGGCTGATTTCACAATAAAGAAATGCATTCTATCTATTGCCTCATTGTACTTAGGGAACTCCATTGCTGAAAATCTATCCCCTATGTTCTGCATATTGCCAAGTACCACAGTCTTGCATAGCAGGAAATTACTAAGGGCCCTACACACTTGCAAGACAATAGCCCCAACTGTGGATCTTCCAACTCCAAAATGATTTCCCTCTGACAAGCAATAATCTGACACTGCAAGATTCTTCAATGTAATCATCACTCACTTCTTTGCTGTCAGTACAGCTCTAGAATAAGAGTCCCTGTGCTGGAGGACTGGGCTGAGTTTGGTTCACAGACATCTGGAAATTCTGCAGACATTGCTCATTGTTCCAAACTTGTGTTATGACGCAATCACACCAGTCAGTGCTTGTCTCTCAGGCCCTGGGGTGGCACTCCACTGTCTGCAGTTGCTCTGCAAACACCATGAACAATCTTGGATTTTGCTATGTCCCACAGCAACTTCTCCTCCATAAGATCATGTCTTTTCCTGGTAGCGTTCTTCTTGCAGCTATGCAAATACCAGAGGATTACTCATCCTATGTTTGCAGCACTCATAATATACTGACGAGTTGTGTGGGTTCCATGCTTCCGTCAGAGGTGGCAAGACAGCAAGAAATGCCACACAGATTTGTGGGATTTTTTTTAAAAAGGCACCATATGGGATATGGATGCATTATGTTATGGAGAAAGATGCATGCTGGGAGCGTGACCCCTTGTTCCCAGTCACCTTTGTGTGACTCATTTCAGCCCCATCACACATTGACAAAATTTCCCAAATGACAGTGCACCAGAAATCATGAGCTGCACATTGGAATACTATTCTTTGTGAGTCAAGTATATGCATGCACATAAGTGATATATTAACCATGGCCATTACTTGCTTTCACCAAAGTTTGTAGGGGCCTAAGTCTTGTTGGTTGTCTTTTTTTTCATATGCCTGTGTCAGCCGATGGTCAGTGCAGTGCATGTGTGTGTGTTACACCCGAGTCTTCAACTGCTGAGACACAAGGCCCCGTCGCAGTGGGCAGTCTAGGTGAGACTGACGGGCGCCCGGGAGTTTAACGTCCGTGTCTTTACCGCTAGGATCGATCCCTTCGCGGGCAGCCAACAGGCCGACAGACGCCCCAGAGTTTACAGGGAGAGCTTATTACACCTCAGATTTTGACTGCTAGGATACACGATCCCTTCGCAGCGGGCAGCCTGGGGAGGCTGAGAGATGCCCCAACGGATCTGTCCCCTGGAAGCGACACGATCCAATGCTCAATCCCTCCCTATATCTGTCCCTTATGACCGGCTGGAGTTCTTTTTAAAATTGTGCTTGGTTCTGTTACAGCAACTGAAGGAGTCAGGACACAGCTTAAAAAGTTACTATTTTATTGTTACAGGGTAAACTTAGCTGTTAAATGCTACTACTGTGTTACAGATAACACAGCCACTACAAAGGACAGGACAGAAATTACACTAAGAAGTCACTTACAGGTACCATGAAACCCTTTTGGTTCTCTGAGCTCTTATTAAATGCATGCAAAATAGACACCTAGCAGGTATATATTCTCACCTCATGCTCCAGACTTGGCGTGGCCAGCGTCTTTCTCTCAATCCCTCGGGAAGAAGTAGGGCGAGGTTGGGCGCCCCACAGACCTCGGGAGTCAATCAATACCTGCCAGCAGGAGTAGATGATTGGAGCTCCAATGGGGTGGGCTACTAAACCCTCTTTATACCCCTTGGGTCACGAGGCTTCTTCCTGGTCTCAAGTGGCCAATTAGGAAAAATGGCTTTGAAAGCCAAGTTTCCCGCGAAGGGTGCAAAGCATAATTCACACCTGGGAAAATGCAGACAATGGACACCTCTGGTATGTGATGGGCGAAGATTCCTCTCCTGGGACAGTGCAGGCGTATCAATTACTGGTACTAGCCATCAGGGCGGCGGGAGGCCCCGAGTCGTCAGTTAGCCCATTTACTGTCTAGTTTCTGTTTATGGTAGAGTCAGGGACAGGCAGCACACCTGCGTTCCCAGGGCATCAAAGGCTGACTGCCTTTCTCTTGCTCTCTGGGGAAGCAAGATGGGGTTCATGTCTGGCTACATTCCACCCCATTGACATGCCTCACTATGTCCCAGAACGCAAGGTGGCTGTGATGCCAGCACCTTTTGCCCTCCTTGGAGGAAGCTAAAATCGCCCTATCGGCAGGGTCTGATCAGATAATTTTGTATCAAGGGATTGATTAGGATCGCTTCCCAACGCCATATACCAGATTTGTGCAGAGGAGGTAGCAGTGTACACAAAACACCTAACAATACATAGAAGCATGCAGCAAGCAATTACAACAAGTAAAATGGTTAATGTAGTATTTACAATAGAGTGAAGGAATGGAGTTAACGAAAGTCCTAGGTGTTGGGCTAGCCAATCTAGCCATGAGGCTTTTTCATTCTCAGTTACAGCATGTATTATTTAAACAGCGTCCTTTATAGCGAATGCATCTTGTTTAATTTGTAAGCAGCAAGATTGGTTAATTATCGCACATACTCCCCCCTGCTGGGCTAAAACTGCGTCTAAGGCTATTCACTAATGCCTTCTCCAGCTCAGCTACTCCAAGTCAGGGCAGGAATGCGCGGGTGAACTGGGTAAAAATCTGTAGAGCGTTCTATAAGGGGGGTTCAGGGTGAATCTTCTTGGCATCCGGTGCAGGAAACTTCCAAGGTTAGTGAGACCAGGAGCCATGATGTGGGGGTGTACAGTGAGCCCCCCAGGGGCAGCATGCCCCAGTGAGCAGTGCCCTATTTAATTCAGTGGCAGATACTTGTAGGCTTTCTGCCTGCAAATGAAAAAAAGAGTCCTGGCTCTTCCTTTAGAATAGGGGAGTAGGGTCCCTTATACCACCCTGTTCCAGTGGGTCCTTTCTTTGGGGTATGGTGGGTAGCTCAGTAACTATCATTAGCGGCTGTGCAATGCAAGGCAAGCAGCAAGTCCTGTAGGACCTGATCCGCTGCAAAAAGCTCTGCCCTAGCACACTGGTTTGGGAGTAGGGTGTTACTGGTTACCAGTGTGGGGTTGTATATTCGACCGGTGTTAGGAATAATGAATAATGACTGATTGTACCAGGCTTTTCCTTCCGGGTATTGGCTGAAGTTTAGGGGAATAATGGTAACATTGCTAGATAGTGGTGTGCCACCTTGGGAGATGTTATATCCCCAGCACCTTAAGGGTTTTTGGTGGGTTGCACTGGGATAGACATCCCAGACTTTGAATTTCTCATTAAAACTTACAATGTGGGTACACTGCTGATCCCCTAACCACCCGAGGTGGGGTCCGGTACCACTTTTGTTCTCAAAGCAGATGGGGTACGCTTCCCTGGAGGTTCCTGTTATATATACTCAAGAGGTTGACCCCATAGTGTAGGTTGCCATTGTCCATGCCACCCCCAAGTTCCTTTCCCAGAGCCATTCCGAAGATCCTGGTGGTCGGGATCGCTGTCGTTGAACCAGGCTGGTCCCCATCTGAGGATGTCACTCTTGTTCCACTAGCTGTTCAAGTTTAGAGGAACAAATTCAATCCCTAGTCCTGTGGAAAAGTTCAGCAGTGTACACGTCCAACAGTCCGTGGCGCCAGTTTGGATGGCATTCCGGAAAGGGTGTCTGGAAACGGCGGAGGCTGCTGTGGCCACAAGGAACGTTACAACGAGTCCAAACATCATGCTGTTGCTCGGATCAGGGTCTGCCACACAACCAAGTTTGATTCTAAAAGAAAGCACAAAGTCAACCGGTCTTGGATACAATCCAAGCCTTAGTTATAGTTATTGGCATCCTTACAGAACTTGAGGTGGTCCACATCCCTTTTCCTTTATAAGTTTGGAGAACGTGTGTCTGTGTTCCAAGGCTGGGGTGTTTAATTACAACGGTGTTCCCAGGAGCATATTTGGGAGCCATTATCTGATTGTATTACTTGGGGTGTTAGGACGAGTGCTGTTGAGCGGTTTAGTCCCGTGATGGTTGACAACCCCGTTGCTAATCGGGTCGGGTAGGCAAAGCCGATTCCCAAGACAATCTCTACTCCAGTCAAAACATATTTCCTTCTCTGTCTGGTGGAGGGTAATGGGCCAATGTAATCAATTCGCCAGTTTGCCCATTACCAGTTTTAGCAAGGAGGGTGGCCTTGTTCACTAAGCCTTATACCTCCTGGTCCTTTTCTTAAGCATATTCCTGAAAAAAAAAATCTGAGAGTTGCTTTAACTCTCAGTACCCATCCTTAAGGGAATCTAGCTCTGTCTGGGTACTGAGGACATGCATTTCTACCTCTCCACTTCTGCAGCAGAGGCTTTTACATTTTTGCAGTTTCATATTTGCATTCTTATATTCAGTCAATTTGAAGAACACCTCATTACAGGTTTTCCATAGAAGCAAGCTGCAGCTGCTTCCTCTTCATTGGAGCCAAGGGTTTACATATCCACAAGTAGTTAGCCAATTTCTCTTCTAGGTCTGAAATTGTATGGACAGCAGCTAACACTTGATCAGACCAAGGGCTGCCCGAACCTTTGCAAGATTTTGTTCAAAAGGGTAACATCTTTTACAAATGCCAATTTCTCAGTCTTCTCTCTGGGAGCCTTCTTAAAAGACTGCTTACATTTAAACATTTTCTAGTATACCCAACCTCCTATTGGGACTAAAATAGCAATACCAATACCTCCTTTTTTTTTTCTTTCTTTCAGGGGATAAGGCAACATGCCACATTTATTGAACATACATAGATCAATCAATACTTATCATATGCATATGATACATTACACTCATGTACTCTTACACACCCACAAGCACACTCCATCTTGTTGTTACCAAAGGTTGTTCCCCCTTTTGTATCTGTTCTCTCATTTAGCATTGTGCAAACATAAATCCTTTTAGATTCTCATTTTTATGTTTGACTTCTTTTTCCCATCTTTCTTTCTAGAGGGCTACAATTTGAACTTTCTGATCTCAGGTAGTTTGCTGATCAAACTTAGCTATTACCTGCAAAGCTTCTTTGTGCTGCCAGCTAGGGCATTTGCATCACAAAGGAAATTACAACCTGTTGTGGCTCCTGGAGCCTCCATAGCATTTTAATTTGTTTGCAGTTTTTACCCCTTCTACAATATACATGGCATGTCACAGGAAAATGTGCAATCTTTGTTTACAACACTACTTAACCACATTAAACTTTGCATAGGGTGTAACTCTTTCTTTATGCTTACAGTTTTCCTGTACTTTCATTAAACAACTTGGACTGAAATGGTCTTACTGTAAGTAAACCAAACCAATTTGTTTTAAACCTACAAACAAGATTACTGGACCTTGAAAACCTAATTTATTTACACTATATATATGTATATTTACACACAGATACACATACATTCTCTCTGAACCTTTCTTACACTATTTCTACATAGCTGTACAACAATTACATTCCCTTTTTATTCATTGGGGTAGTTAAGTTCCAATAGAACCCCCTCCCTTTAGAGTTCTTTAGCAGTATCTATAATCAAATGTACGGATTTGAGTCAAATTTGCCTGGATTATTTACAGACATTCCTTTGGAAAAAGGGCCCATTTTTCCTTCAGAATGGCTGCAAAGAAACCACAATTTTCTATCTACACCATTTTAGCATTTGCACAACTGCTCAATTCTCTCCATTCTCTGTAGAGTTAAATTCTCTGTGGTTTTTCTTTTCTTAAAACACTTTCTTATCTCTAAAAATAAAAAAAAAACTGGCCTTGTTTCAGATATTACTCTTGTAAGTATTGTTTTAAGGATTTAGATTTCCAGTACATGTACTTACTCCCTTTTTCTCAGTTCTACCACAAGGCCTTCAATCTATCTGTTACCTGCCTGCTTGTCTGGGCCTGATCCTGTTTTCCTTGCTAAATGGAAAGTGGCTCTTTTCCACAGACTCAGGCTTTGTCCCATTCTTTAACTTGCAGGAAGTTCTATACTTACAGAACTACACCCACAACTCCTCAGGATTTCCCCAATCCTTTTCTAACATTTCTCTATCCCATTTTGGGTTGCCCCAACCTTCCTGGGCAAAATTCTTTTCTACTTTACTGAAATCAGTATTTACCATGACTAGCTTCATGTTGCTGTATTTAAACCTATAACACAATCCTGCTGACTACGCCAGTTCTGTCAGCCGATGGTCAGGGCAGTGCATGTGTGTGTGTTACACCCGAGTCTTCAACTGCTGAGACACAAGGCCCCGTCGCAGTGGGCAGTCTAGGTGAGACTGGTGGGCGCCCCGGGGAGTTTAACGTCCGTGTCTTTACCGCTAGGATCGGGATCCCTTCGCGGCGGGCAGCCAACAGGCCAACAGACGCCCCAGAGTTTACAGGGAGAGCTTATTACACCTCAGATTTTGACTGCTAGGTTACACGATCCCTTCGCAGCGGGCAGCCTGGGGAGGCTGAGAGATGCCCCAACGGATCTGTCCCCTGGAAGCGACACGATCCAGCGCTCAAGCCCTCCCTATATCTGTCCCTTATGACCGGCTGGAGTTCTTTTTAAAATTGTGCTTGGTTCTGTTACAGCAACTGAAGGAGTCAGGACACAGCTTAAACAGTTACTATTTTATTGTTACAGGGTAAACTTAGCTGTTAAATGCTACTACTGTGTTACAGATAACACAGCCACTACAAAGGACAGGACAGAAATTACACTAAGAAGTCACTTACAGGTACCATGAAACCCTTTGGTTCTCTGAGCTCTTATTAAATGCATGCAAAATAGACACCTAGCAGGTATATATTCTCACCTCATGCTCCAGACTTGGTGTGGCCAGCTTCTTTCTCTCAATCCCTCGGGAAGAAGTAGGGCGAGGTTGGGCGTCCCACAGACCTCAGGAGTCAATCAATACCTGCCAGCAGGTGTATATGATTGGAGCTCCAATGGGGTGGGCTACTAAACCCCTCTTTATACCCCTTGGGTCACGTAGGCTTCTTCCTGGTCTCAAGTGGCCAATTAGGAAAAATGGCTTTGAAAGCCAAGTTTCCCGCGAAGGGTGCAAAGCATAATTCACACCTGGGAAAATGCAGACAATGGGCACCTCTGGTATGTGATGGGCGAAGATTCCTCTCCTGGGACAGTGCAGGCGTATCAATTACTGGTACTAGCCATCAGGGCAGCGGGAGGCCTCGGGTCGTCAGCTAGCCCATTTACTGTCTAGTTTCTGTTTATGGTAGAGTCAGGGACAGGCAGCACACCTGCGTTCCCAGGGCATCAAAGGCTGACTGCCTTTCTCTTGCTCTCTGGGGGGGGGGAGCAAGATGGGGTTCATGTCTGGCTACAGCCTGCTATAAAGTAACACATGGGTGATGGGTACCATAGGTTGGCAGAGGCTGTGCCTCCCCAAACAGCCTAGTTTGGCCACATCTATGCTCCAGTTACCCTAAACGTCACTGTGACCCCAGCGAGGGCTTGAGCTGGCGCAGAAGCTGCCCTGGTTACCCTGCCTCTGAGGGGCTGGGGCCATGCCATCCACCCTGCTGGCACTCCAGGGTTTGGGGATTCCGGCCTGGGGCAGGGACCAGTGGCCATGGGGGGTGAGGGTGGGAAGGAGGACACTGTCTGAGTTCCAATGGGGGGGGAGGAGAAAGGGGTGTGGCTAGGAGGGCTAGCCTCCCCCAGCCAGCACTTTATACACCAACCATGAAGCAAAACCTACAATTTCACCTTCCTCTGGGTTGATCAAGCCAAATGGCTACATCAGGAGTATCAGAATTGTCTCCTGTAGTAATTATTGCAGTAATACCTCCTTCATATTCATAAATTGGGCAGTTGGTGATATGTTCGATGGTCTGCCATGGTCAGCCACACTTGCATGCCAGGGAGTCCTTGATTATCTATTTGTGCATTATATATCCGCCTCTACCATGGTTGGGTCAGATTCAGTTCATAGTTAATCAAGTTGATTGTGGAAAGTCAAACCCAGGAACCTTCTGCATGAGATACAGCACAAGATATTTATTTTTTAAGTCTTGTTCAGCCCCACCTGCTTTCCAATTAGGGTTGCCAGATGGTTTCACCAAAAATACCAGACACCCCCCCACCAAAAAAATAGCGCTGGGAAAATTTTGTTGAAGAAAACAAAAAGTGCCGGGCCGCCAAAATGCAGTCACAGCCCCTTTAATTGCTAGGCCACTCCTGCCAACCTCGCCGCGTGTTCACTGAGTGCCGAGCCAGGAAAAGCAGAAAATACCGGACAATTTATATGTCTGGTATTTTCTCAATTTCTTTACTGGACAGAAGGCGCAAATACCGGACTGTACGGTTCAATACTGGACACCTGGCAACCCTATTTCCAAGCCTCCTTCTGATTGCAGCCTGATTGCATGAGACTAAGTGAATATTCCCAGAAAGGCTTGTGGGACTTAAGATGCTGAGATATGGGGGAGAGTTGTCAAAGTCTTGGTGGATAGAAAGACATTTTCCTGGATTTGCTGAGCTTCAGTGTTGCAGCAGTTCAGTGTATCAGCAGGGGTGCAGTGTTAAACAGAATAGGTAGACTTGGTATTGGAGTCTACTTAAGGCAGAGCTACTCAGTTTTGGAAGCTCCGGGGGCCACAATAATACTCACAGCACATGCTGAGGGCTGCAACTTAAGTGTGGTTGCATATACATGCAAATATATGCAAATAGCTTCTTTCACACTGACAGGCATGAATACAAGGATTAAGGAAAGACTATACAACACGCAGGCCCCATTTAAGTCAGTTCTGCTGATATTAATAAAATGCAGTATTTACCCAATTTCCACCCATATGACAGCACTTTTAATGAGCAATGACAGTCCAGGAATTTAACTACTATTAGTTGAATAGCATATCAACAGAAGACCATTATATTGACTACTTTCTTGTTTTAGCTCCCACCTGTGGGCTGCGTGTTGAGCCCCACGTAAACCCAAACTGCACCATGGGCCGCAAACAAATGGGCCACAGGCAGCATGCAGCCCACGGGCCACGTGTTGAGTAGCCCTGATGTAAGGGTTCATCTTATGCACCACATTACTGTATACACCTGGGTGTCAACAAATCACATGTGGCTGCATCTGCTCTATACTGATGCACAATATTCAGCTACCAAACATACAAAGAGCTATTGCAGATGTTTGCACTGCTGATGCATCCCAGAGAGTATCTACTGGTTTCTGGATTATGCTGGCTCACATTTTTATCTTTACAGATACTTTGTCAAGGTGATCATGGAAGATGAAGGTGCAATCAAGTTTCACTCTGAGATATATTAAAGTGTAAGTGTGCAACATTTTCACCACAGAAAGCTACTTTTGGTGTGTTTTTGGCACTTGCTGGTAGGTAGGCTCGAACAGGGCTGTGTCAGGGTACCAATGCCCCCAGCAGTGGGCAGAGAGCTACAAGTTTGAGATTACAAGATTCTTTGGTAAAGATAATAGTGCTGATGTAATATACTTCGACTTGGTGCCACATAACATTTTGATTCAAAACTAGAATGATTAAAGTTATCATGGCAGACACTGCATAGCCTACAACATGGCTGATATGTCTCAAAATGCCATTCTAACTGGAGAATCATGATTGAAGCAAATCTGTTTCCAGTGGGGTTATGCACTAATTGGTTCTTAGCCCTATGCTATTCCAAATTTTTTTGTCAATGATCTGTAAAAGAACAAAAATCATAGATAAAGTTTGCAGATGACACAAAAATTGCAAGAGGGTATATAATGAAGAGCACAGGTACAGAGGCTTGGTAAGCTAGGTGCAAGCAAACAACACGTTTTAATACAGCTAAACGTAAACATATACATGTAGGAACAATGAATGTAGGCCACACTTGTGGGGTGGGGAGATTGTATCCTGGAAAGTGCTAACTCTGAAAAAGATGTAAGGGTTGTAATGGATAGTCTCCTGAACAGGAACTCCTAATGCAATTCTGTGGCCAAAAGGGCTAATGCAATCCTGGGCTGCATAAACACATAGGAGTAGTGAGATTATGTTACCTCTGTATTTGGCGCAGGTTCAACCACTGCTGGAATACTGTGTCCAATTATGGTTTCCACAGTTCAAGGATGTTGATAAATTGGAGAAGTTTCAGAAAATGTATGAGAATGATTAAAGGATTGGAAAACGTACCTTATAATGATAAATTCAATGAGCTCCATTTATTTAAGTTAATAGGTGATTTGATCACAATTTAAGTACTTATGAGAGGAATAAATATTTGATAATGGGCTTTTTAATCTAGCAGAGAAAGGTATAACATGATCCAGTGGCTGGAAGCTGAAGCTAGACAAATTCAGACTGGAAATATGGCATAATTTTTTAACAGTGAGGGTAGTTAGCTATTGCAATAATTTACCAAGGGACATAATATTATTGACGATTTTTAAATCAAGATGGGATGTTTTCCTACAAGATATGCTATAGGAATTATTTTGGGGAAATTCTATGGTATATATTATACAGGAGGCCATAATATATGATTACTATGGTTCCTTCTTGTCTTGGAATCAATGAATCCATCAGAGGCCTATTCGGCTATTTCACAAAAACTAGCAAAGGGAACAGCCTTCACAGCCTGCAGAGCATAGGAGACTTGCAATACTTCAAGGACCAGCAGATGCCAAGATATTTTTGGCTGAAACAAGCCAGAAAATTGTAAGGTTAACACAAAGGGATTTCACTGCATATAACATGATTTATTAGCACTTTTTGGTTCAATTTAAACTATGAAGTATAGATACAACACCCTGACTAAAGAGAAGAAACAAGAGATGCACCGAGGAGGCCAAACCAAAGCCAGCGTTGGCTGATTCACATGAAGGCTCCATTATATCTAAGTGTGACAGTTCGCAAGGTTTCCAGGACTTCAAATCACCTTGTTATCCCCAGCCACCAACAAGAATATGGGGTATCTGTGGTTCATTCTCACAGATACTGATGTGGATACAAGTTTTGTGTTTAGAACCCTGCAAATCTGCTGATATTCGCTTTATATCCACAGGTATCTGTATCCGCAGATGTGGATATTTGCAGCTCATTATTGTGGATATGCGTGTGGATATACATTTTGTATCTGTGTAGGACTCTAACTAGAGGGATACCTTTTAAGAGAAACAATAGATCAGGAGTGCAACCATTAATTGCCTGAGTATTCCTTACAAATGCATGTAGTCCCACTGGAGTTGATGAAGCTCCTCATGAGTAGCGTTATCACATTTGGGCCCCAGATTCCCTTCCTACTACTTCTTTGCATTTGTGTGTAATCCACTACAAAGTTAACAGTCCAATGTAACTAAGCTCATAAGTAAGGATTGTCCCATACATATAGAGTACGTCTAGACTGGCAAGATTTTGCGCAAAAGCAACTGCTTTTGCGCAAAAACTTGCCGCCTGTCTACACTGGCGCGAGAATTTGCGCAAGAACACTGACTTTGTAATGTACAAAATCAGTGCTTCTTGCGCAAATACTTCGATGCTCCCGCTCAGGCATAAGCCCTCTTGCGCAAGAATACTTGTGCAAGAGGGCCAGTGTAGACACAGGAACGTTAATTTCTTGCGCAAGAAAGTGTCTATACTGGGCACGGATGCTTTTGCGCAAAAGCTAATCTTTTGCGCAAAGGCACATGCCAGTATAGACGCTCTCTTGCGCAAATACTTTAACGGAAAAGCTTTTCCGTTAAAAGTATTTGCGCAAAATCTTGCCAATCTAGACGCAGCCATAAGGTTGCAAGATCGAGCCCTAAAATTATCAGGTCAAATCCTACACACCTAGCACACATGAGGACTCCATAGCCTTCAATTAGGCTACTCCTGTGAACAAGCCAAGGATAATTTGACACTTCATCCTTTTTATTCTGTAGGAAACTAGTTGAAATCAATCCCCTTGTGCAACTGCAAATCCACTAATACAATAATGATTTCCTGGAACTGGAAATGTCCTTGAGATACTGAGTTTGCCTCTTTCTTTTGCCCTTTGCTGCTATGCATTCAAAAAATATTCCTCCAGTATTCTAATCCTCTCACCATCGTCAACAAGTACCTGCACACAGCAGAGAGGAAATAATTGCAATCCTTGCAATAAATGTGCTTCACTTTCTAGCTCTGATTTCTCTCACCCAGAAACCTCCTGTTTTCTCTGTCTGAATGTCTCATAGCAAAAGAAGCTGTTCAGACCATCTGCCAATCTTCAAGTAGGATTAAAAATTTTCTTTTGTAACACAGAATTTATACAGTACCTTTTCCTTGCCAAAAATCACTTGATCAAACATGGGGAAAAAATATCACACTGTGACCTTTGCAGTATGCTTTCTATTTACAGTTATTTCTTCAAATCATGCTGCTTTGCCCAAGACACTCTTTTAAATGGAGAATAGGAAAAGAACTGAGTAATAGAAAAGTAAACGCAAATAACACAGCTGTTATTGCAAGAGCGTTTCTGGTGACATTTATACTCATGGTATTTTTGATGTTAGATACTAAATCCAAAGAGCATGGTTTTGTAATGGTGGATGGAGGGCTTTTTATGTATATTATATGTATACACACAGACACAGAGTAGGTTTTGAAAAGCTTGTGGGGGGGGGAAGGGAGCAGTAAGCTAATTTATTTTGTATTACAATTCTGCATTAGAGCTGCTTATTTAGACAGCTCCATAGGTGCTCACAGGCTTGTGAAAGATGCTGATTGTACCTTGTCAGAAAAAGGTGTCTTTTTCTTGCCTCTAGTTTAGCTTTATTATTAAAAATAAGCCAGTCTGAATTGCAAGATGATTCATTTGTTTAAATGGTATATTTCCTTTTTGATCTCATTTAAGTTGATACTGAACAGAAGCTATTACTTGCCAGCGTGAAGTAATTTGGTGGACTCAATTCAGTGAGCAGGTGCCCCATCACAAAATCCATCATCACAACTAAAATTAACCAGCAAGCTTGTTATTAATCTCAGGGAAAAGCTAAAGGATTGAATAGGCATAGAGTCTGAAGTGTTCTTTTGTACTAAATGACGTGGGAAAATCCGTACTGTTGTTTCACTGGCCAATTCTCTCTACCAGACCAATAACTTTCAGTAAAGACAATGGCTTGTATCCTGCAGGTTATTTTAGGCAGTTACATTGCACCTACCACTGCAGCATCGAAGGCTTTGAATCAGGAAAACATTTAAGAACATGCTTAAAGTTAAGCACATGCCTACATGCTTTCCTGAATTGGGACCTATGGTGTGTGCCTATATTACCACATTTCTTCTAATTTCCCACCAATTTCCCTAAATTTGAGGGAGAAAATTAAAACACTGGGGCTGTGTCTACATTGGCATGATTTGCACTTTTGCGCAAAAACATGCTGCCTGTCTACACTGGCGGGGAGTTCTTGTGCAAGAACACTGACGTTCTAATGTGTGAAATCAGTGCTTCTTGCGCAAGAACTATGATGCTCCCGCTCAGGAAAAAGCCCTCTTGTGCAACTGTTCTTGCGCAAGAGGCCAGTGTAGCCAGGCAACATGAATTTCTTGCGCAAGAAAGCCTGATGGCTAAAATGGCCATCAGAGCTTTCTTACGCAAGAGAGCGTCTACAGTGGCACGGATGCTTTTGTGCAAAACCACATCTCTTGCGCAAAAGCACATGCCAGTGTAGACGCTCTCTTGCGTAAATACTTTACCGCAAAAACTCTTGCGTTAAAAGTATTTGCGCAAAATCTTGCCAATGTAGACGTAGCCTGGGGTATCAACTAAAAAAAAAAACAAATAACCTACCCTTCTTACAAGTGCCTTAACTTTACATGTGGTATATGTAAAGAGGTCACTTACAGGTATGCCATACTTCAATGATAACCTGGGTAAAATGTTTTTCTTTGTTTCTTTCTACGCTCTTTGCCATTTGTCCTGTTCTTATAAAACTGCACAATACTCTCTCCCCTACACCATCTTATTCAGAAATAGTTTCAAAAAAAGTCAAGTTTGAAAGCATTTGAATTTTTTATATTTTTATTTTCACACTTGTAACTAAAGATATTTATATTTAAACTGAAGATACATTGAATCAATACTTCAGATCTGAAACTTTCCCTTGCACCACCTCGTTTGTTTGTTTTTTTAAATTTGTGTCCAAAGTTTACAAATGATTTTTTCTACAAAATATCAGCGGTTTCTGAGTTTTGATGGGGTTTGTGTGTGTGTGTGGGGGGGGAACTTAACCAGCCCCACTAATTTATTGCCACTTTCCCACCCCTACAAAAACAATCATTCAAAAATTGCTAAACTTTTAAAGATTGTGTGTAAATTATCTTCATGTACATTTATATCCCATCAAATTAACTAAATTCTAAATGAATGGAAACCTCTTTCCAAGAAGGCAGGCAATATGAGAGCAGTCACATAAGTACCAAGAGATAGGCACACATGTTCTATAATTGTTTAAAAATCATATGTTTATTCACTATAAATGGATAGGACTTGTAGACAGTACCTCTGAACCTAAGAAATTACTGAATCGGAAAGACTTAAGTAGGAAACAGACTTTGCTATCAATATACATTGCCTGTAAACTGACTTGCCCTATAGTCACCTAGGGATGTAAGTGACTAGTCAACTACTGATAAGCCAAAGCTTATTGGATAGTAAACTAGTCCCTCAACTAGTCACTTCTTCCAGCAAGGGGGAAATCAGCGGAGGGGGTGGGGGAGAGAGAAGCACAGGAGCCAGCTTAAAAGCTGGTTCCTCTCAGCACTATCTCCATGGAAGGCAGGGGGGCAAGCCAGACGGGGCCTGAGCTGGGAATCACCTGGCCCCAGCCTGGTCCCCACAGCTGCACTTCGGCCTGGTGCACAGGGGGGAGGAAGGGCGGAGGGAGCTGGGAATCAGCTGGCGCGGCTCACGCAAGGTCCCCAGGTGCACTTCAACCTTTTAAGTATATTAAGAACCTGCAGGGTCTCTTTTCAACCCCGTGTTCCAGTACACGACCGGACACCAGGCAACTGAGCCCCCCCCTCCCCCCCATACCTTTTTGAACCAACCAACCCTTCCTGCCTGCTCCCTTTCAAGCCGCCTCCAACCACCCCGTTACGCCCGGTGCTTCTCAACCGGCAGCACCCCCGGGCCGCTGGCTCCTTCCCCAGCCCGGCCCAAGCCGCAGCTCAAATGCTTGCACGTGCCCGCAACGAAAGCTGACCCCGTAAAAAAACCTCCAGTCCCTTTTTGCCTCTCCCCAGGCCGGTGTAACAACAGAAACGCTAACTTCTCCAGATTTGCGACTTTGGGTGCGCTGAGCATGAGCACCCGAACTGAGCAAACTCAGTAGCCTTCGCTGTAGCCGCTGCCCCCTCTCCTCCCTCACTGCTACGTAGGGTTTGCTTCCTCCTCTTCGGAGGGGTTTAAAATGATTAAGGGGGGCAAATTGCAGCGGGGGGGGTGTCATGGTCTGATCAGGGGGCAGAAATTTACCGGCTGGGGGAATCAAGCTACTGTAGGTAGCGTCAGAAGAGGGGCGAAAATTGAAAAATCGCGGGGTGGGGGGGTAGCCAGGGTTAAGCCCGGGCGGGGGGACACTGCCCGACCCTGTGCGTGGACAAAACCCCCGTTTAGGGAGGAGGAGAGGTGGGAACAGTCACCCTGCGGGACAAGCCACCTGATGTCCTTGTAAATATCGGGGTGCCAGGGGTGCAAACCCTTTTTTCTTTCTTTTCCCTGTACGCTGCCTGCCAGCCCCCGAGCAGGGGGCGGGCTCCTGGGCTTGAGTTCTTAAAGGCACAGGCCTCCCAATTCCTAGACGGTCAATGCTTAGACACCGCAGTTCCTCTGTATGTATACAAGTGTGAAATATTCCTCTGTATGTATACAAGTGTGAAATATTGTACAGACAGTTCCTGTCTCAAACTCTGCCTCTCACTTTTGGAGTATTTAAGAGTCTTCTCTCTGTTTCTATGTCTAAATGAAGTCACTGCATCTCCTTTCTCTTGTGTACTGTGCTGATGTGCTAAAGTCCCTCCCAGAGCTAAAGTCCCTCCCATCCACACCCTCTCCTGTACTGCAATCCCCTGACCCAGGGCAGAGCCCGCACCCGTCCCCCAAACTCCCCCTAGCATGCACCCCTGCTGATGTGCTAAAGTCCCTCCCAGAGCTAAAGTCCCTCCCATCCACACCCTCTCCTGTACTGCAATCCCCTGACCCAGGGCAGAGCCCGCACCCGTCCCCCAAACTCCCCTAGCATGCACCCCTGCTGATGTGCTAAAGTCCCTCCCAGAGCTAAAGTCCCTCCCATCCACACCCTCTCCTGTACTGCAATCCCCTGACCCAGGGCAGAGCCCGCACCCGTCCCCCAAACTTCCCCTAGCATGCACCCCTCCTGCACCCAAACTCCGTCCCAGATCCTGAGCCCCAAACATGGCCGAGTGAACCTTTTGTGATTCCTCACGGGGGCAATGGGGACATGGGTCAGAGACCTCAGAGCAGAGGGCTCCAAAGTTTTGAAAGTGCAATCCAATATGTACCTCATATATAAATACCCTTTTCCCGCTTCCTTCCTACCCCTTCTCCAAGGCCCAGACGCTGCACCCTCTATCCTCCCTCTCTTGCCCATCCTCAGTCTCTTTCATCAGCCTGGGACAGAGGGTTGGGTGCGCAGGCTCTGTTCTTGGCTTAAAGGATCTGGAGTGTGAGAAGGGCTCTGAGCGGCTCTTGGGTCATGCATTTAGTATGGTGTTCTAGGTGCAGGCTTTGGGAGGGTATTTGGATGCAGGGGTGCTCAGAGCTAGGATAAGGGCTTGGATACAGGAGTGGGTTCATGACTGGTGTAGGAGTTAGGGATGTGTGCTCCATTTTGGCCCTGCTGGTGGCTCCTGGATGGTGGTGGAGTGGTGCTAAGGCAGGCTCAGCCATGCCCTTGCCCTGAAACACTCCCTAAAGCAGCAAGAAAACTCCATCCCTGGTCCTGTTGTGCCCCATCTCTGCTCCGTGGAGAAAGGATACAGAATGGTATAGGGGGAACCCTGACATCAGTACCCCTCTTTTCCCTCCCCTGCCCTGCACAGAAAGCAGGAGACTCCCAGGCGGAGGGGGCCGCTCCAAGGCAAAGGGCAGGACATGCGCAGCAGTGGGGGGAGGGCAACTGAAATGCTAGCACTTGATAGCCTCTTGTCCAAACCAGTCAAGATCACCTGACAGAGGCTACAAGATCTACCAGTAGATCCTGATCTACTGGTTGTTGACCACTGCCTCAGAGTGAGAGGCTGGCCGGGGCAATGGGTCATGTCACCGCAGGGACAGCCCTGCTCCACCCAACCTAGTACAAGGGCACTGCTTACAAACTGACACACAGTGGCCCTCCTGGCACTGAGCTGATGCCATTATGCTTCTTCCCCTTGTGGGCGGGCCCATGCAACACTCTGCTACCCCCGCCTCCCCCTCCCATCACCCCTCTAACTCCCTACACCCAGTGCCACACCACCCAGAGACCCCCACAAATCACTATGCCCAGTGCCCTCCCACAGACGGCTATGCCCAGTGCACCCCACCCACCCAGAGTCCCCACAGATCCCTTTAACTGTCCAGTGCCCCCATATTCCCACCACCACAACTGCAGTTCCCCTCACAGACCCCCCACACTTCACAGCGCCCTGACACACACAGATCTCCCCAGTGCCCAGTGGCCCCCCAAACCTCCCACTCCCCAGCATCACAAAACAAACAAACCTTCCCTACTGCCGAGCATATCCCACCCCCTCACTGCCCAGCACCCACTGCCGAGCACCTCCCACCCCCTCACTTCCCAGCACCCCAACAGGTCCCTGTCCACAATACCAAGCCCTGATAGGAGGCGAGGGTCCAGACCAAGCTGTATGTGTGGGCCTGCTGCCACAGTGCCATTGTAGTCCCCTTACTAAAACTCAGTCGTGGTGTTTTGCTTGGCTAGTTCACAATACCAACAGAAAGGGGAGGGGTGAATGGGAAATCATTGCCTTGAGACTGAGAGTCCCCTGGAAAAATGTGTAGAGTCCAATGCTCTAGGTCATCCACATTAACAGGGTGGTCAAGCTAATCAGGGAGTAAGGATGCCATTGGTTTCCTGTCCTCTGTGTGAGCTTGAATTCCCTGGTTCAGACACAGTTGTCCCCAGCTAAGCATAGAGCTAGTCTTGCCAGATGGTTTCAACCAAAATACTGGACACACTTTACAGTACATCACAATCGACATTCCATCGGGTTGAGCAAATGCTGGAGACAGTTCTATTGATTCAATTAGACGTTATAAATTTTTTTCCCAAATAGAAAGGTCAAATACTGTACTGTTTGGTTCAAAACTGGACACCTGGGAACCCTACATAGAGCAGGGCTCTGAGCTGAGCTGTGGAGCAGAGCTGGGCCAGAGACAGAGGTACCAGAAAATCAGCACAGGAAGCATGTCAGTATTGGGAGCAGAGTCACAGAAGCAGCACACCTAGCAGAATTGTGCTGTAAGCAAATCAGCAACAACCAGAGCCAGGGTGGCCACAGAATCATCCCTGGTACCTAGAGGCAGATTAGAAGCATTGGTAAGGAAGAGTGAAACTGGAGATGAGGCAGAGTGGTGTAGCTGGAACCATCTGGAGCCAGGTTCAGTGAGGGAGACACTGGGCAGTGGTCCTAGCGTAGGGAGATGCCCCCAGCCAAGAGACCACCTAGAGCATGAGAGGATGTGTCCACTGCCAGAGTATGTGTCCAAGCCGCAGCATCACCGCAGTACAGCCAGGTTCTGAGAGGGGGCCTGTGACTTGTGATGAACAGACTGAACTTCCTTTGCATTCATGATACACTGGTTGTGATATCCCTGCCTGTGCCACAGAGTGCTGTTGTGTGTTTTCCTTTGAGCTTCTCCCAATTTACTTCACATTTTTAAACATTTAAGCTGTGTCTATATTGGCAAGATTTTGCTCCAAAGCAGCCACTCTTTCGAAAAATCTTGCCCCCTGTCTATACTGGCCGTGAGTATTTGCGCAAGAACACTGATGTTCGCTCTGGGAAAAGTAAGTGTCAACAAGGACTTAGATACTTTCACTAACCCACTTCTCCGGTGTAGTGCATAAGCAAGGACATTTCCCCACTGGTTACTGTACGTTAGAACATTAAGATCAAGGACATTACAAGCCTGAGGGACCAGGCCTTCCACCAGAGATAATGGACCCCACCAAAGCTGCTGACAGCAGAGTCAGGCGTGCTGAAGTCCCTGAGAGGCACCATATCCCAGAGTAGGATATGCGGACACCACAGGTCACAGTGGGCAGCACAAGAGATGTTCGCTGCACTGCACTGGACTCCCTGATAAAATGCCGTCTCACTCCCGCCGGAGAGGAGAAGGCTCACCGAAAATGGTCTGCCACAATGGAGAGGGGGGGTTCATCCCAGGATCCAAGGGGTGGTACCCATCACCTCTGTTATTCTCGGTGAACCAGAGCATGGTAACGTGTCATCCCTGTTGTTTTGGCCAGCCAGGGAGACACCTTAATTTAGAATCAGACACCTTTCTCAGGCCTCTACTACTTTTAAAGAAAAAGCAATTTAAAGGCCGTGAAGACACACCTTAAATGCCTCAGACAGTGGTGATAGTAGTACTGAAAGACCCCACCCTCATTCGCATTGAAGAAGGGACAGAGGGACATCTCATTACCATACAGAATGGAGACCAGCTATTCCAAAGCCAGAACTGCACTGAACTATGGTATACCGAAACCAGAGAAGCTCTGCCTGATGGGTAATCGCAGATCAAGATGATACTGAAGCCAGTCCTGCTCACACCCTCATTATTCAGTATTATTCCAATTGTAGTAATGGTCCTATTGACATTCAAAACACTCTAACTGCCTAGCTGCTTTGTGACCTCCATCAAGGAATAACACCCACATTCAGGGGTTATCATTCCCTTTTGTCACACCTCTGTTTATGTTACAAGTATTCTCCTATCCCTATTCTTCCTTTGCCTTGGAGAAACTTTTCTGATTTCTGGATTTTATACTGGATAAGCTTCATTGAGAGAGCAACACCATCTCCTTTCTGATCATGTTGTGGCTTCTGCTGTGCTTTTCTTCAACCCTCTGGTCACACAGATACCTTCACCATCTGTGAACCCGTTCCACGGAGTGGTGAGTTCCCTCTCTCTCTTTATCTCTCATTCCCCCACCCCAACCTACCTATGTAAGCATAGCCTCCTGAGCTATGTCAGTGGTGATAGGGGGTGATGAACCGGGGGATAGATGAGGGTGGCATCTTAAAGTGCTGGCTTATCCATCCCATTGAGTCCACAGGCACATGAGGGTGCAGTGTGGCATTTCTGTTAAACCCAGCATGCAGAGTCCATGGATATATGATGTGTCACCTTGAGATTGATGATTACCCAATCCTCTAAGGTGGTCTCTGTTAGTGGGTGTCAGTGTCTGTGTGTGTTGCAAAGTTTGGAAGAGACCAACCATGAGGAACATAGTTCCTGCAGGAGAGCTACAGTGTGAGGGGGAATTAGCACCATGGAAAATTCTGATCCCTATGAAAGCAGAAGTAACCACAAGCAGGACACTGAGAGAATTGCTAACTTCCCCCGAGTCCTATATCGGGAACAGGGGCCAATTGTGGGCACGAACTCAGAGCCATTACAGTGGGATGCAATTGATTAGACAACCTAGTTACAATTTATTACTCTTAACAATAAAAATTTCTGTGAAAGGATTGGTTAAATGCATTCCTGAGTCTGAAGTGATACTCATATGTGTATGTTCTAGGCGTTTCTTGATTTCACATCTGTCATAATTTTAGAACACTATCTTTTCCCCAGATTTTTCCCCAAGCAAAAGGTTTCCTGTACTACACACACCATTATGGAAGGTAAGTTTACTTTTCCAATCTGCATATTACATTGTTTCAATGTGCATTCATTTGCTTTATGAACCATTTATTTTCAAGAATCTGTTTCAATGTGCATTAATTTCCTTTATGAACCTACTCTTTCCGTGCATCTCTGTCCTTTTTTTTTTTTTTTAACATAGTTGGGATGTTAGATGTCCTGTCCTGAATTACTATAACCAGGGCTCGACAAATGCACTCGGCCGCTCGCCCGTGGCGAGTAGATTTTGCCAGCTGGCGAGTGCATGGGCGGACAGTACTGGTGGTTCGTTGTAACAGACTGGCACAAGCACGCACTAGGGGCGGCGCATCCCCATCCGATCCACCGGCTGTCGGAGGAGCAGAGCGATGCCGGGAAGGGGGAACTGCAGCGATTCTCAGTGCCGGTGGAACTCGGTGCACCCAAAGTATCAAATTAGGAGAAGTAGGTATGGAACGACACAAAGTGAAACCCTCACTTTCGCTGCGCCCGCCCCGCACCCCTACCTGGCTCCCGCCGCCCATTCACCACGCCGCCCCTGAACCCCGGATCCCCTGCTCTCCCTCTGGCTCTGCGCCGCCCTTGCACCCCGCACCCTGCTCCCCCCGATCCAGGCTCCCCCCCCAGCTCTGTGCTGCCCGTTCTGTGCACTGCCCCTAGACCCCGATCCCTCTGCCCCTCCCGTTCCCCGTGTCCCATTCCCCTTGCCCACCACACCCCGCACCCTGCTCCCCCCGATCCCTGCGTCCCTCTGACTCTCTGCCTCCTGTTCCCCGTGCTATCCCTGTCCCATCCCCCGCACTGTTCCCTGCACCCCTCTGGCTCTGTGCTGTCCCTGCACCCTGTTTCCCCTGTGGTTCGGGAGTGAGGGGTGCTTGTCCATAGGTAGGTTCTGTACAGGGCAGGGAAAAGGCTGCTGTGACCCTTCAGCCAGTGAAAGGTGGAGTTCACTTGAAGCGCCTTTGCATTTATGAAAAAAAATTGAATGAAAATGCTATTTATAGGGCTAAAATGCTGGGACAAAAATTAAAACAAAAAACCGTTTCAAAATACAAATGTGTAAAAGACAACAAAAAGGGGGAATGTATTGCTTGGCCATGGGTGAGGGGAAGCGGCTGGGCTGTGGGAGGAGGGGAGGGGAGTGGAGGGGAAAAATATGGGGTAGGGGTTTGTGGACAGGGGAGGAGGAGTTCAGGAGAAGAAGAAGAAGAAAGGGAAGGCACCAAGGGACAGGGTAGAGGAGAGACAAATGCCAGGGGGCCAAGTGCAGACAATGATGAAAAGTTCAGGAGGGGAGGTGTCAGTGGGAGGGGGGACAAGGTGATGCTGGGAGAGGAGAGGGTAAGGGCACTGTGGGCTAGAGGGAGGAGGGTGATGTGCTGGGAGAAGGCTTGAAATAATGGGTGGGCATGAGGAAGGTGGGGATGGAGCAAGGCATGTGTGAGGGCACATGGGCATGAGGGGAATGGTGGCAGAGGGTGATGAGTGGGTGGGTATCAGGGAAAAAGAGGGCAAAGGGGGCTGCGGCAGCAAGGTCAGGTGGAGGAACCAGGAGTGTGCAGGTGCCAGGACATTCTGTGGGTGAAGCAGAAGGGCAGACACCTGCAGGGGAGGGACCAGCCTCAGAGGAGTGAGTCAGTGCAGGTGTGTAGAGAGAGGTGTTAGGAGAGGGGCTGAGGAGGGGTAGCTCAATTGATCATAGTCGGTCTACTTGAGGAGTGGGCACGGGGGGAGAGAAGGTATGGTGGAGGGGGGCAGGTCTCAGGAAGGCTCAGGGCAGCGAGAAGGACAGGAGTTAGGACAGCAGAGGAGTTTGAGGGGTTGGGGGGCAGCAGGCACCAGGGGAGCTGATGGAGCAGGGGGAGGAGAGATGGCAGCAGAGGGGAAAAAGTTTAAGTTTATAATACATGCATTCCTAACATGGATGATATTTATTAATAACGTATTAGTAATTACTGTTCTTATTCTTATTATGAATTTATGCCCTTAAAGTAATTATTTTTTTGTTGTGTTGGCCAGTCCCTTTTTTGTCTGTCAAGTAGGGTTTTCAATAATTTGGCGAGCACTGACTATAACCAAGGTTCTAGGTGATATCAAAATCTCAGACAACATTAGATCATCATTGATAGAATACATCCTTCTTTGGTAACACATAAATTACGGAGAATTATGCATGTTCCTGAAATTGATTTATGTCTGTGTTGTCACTGTCCTGACAATCATGCATTGTTAATATTGTCTTATGTTGCTTTTATGTACGCAATGTACATCTCATATTTTCTACTTGAACTGACTATTATATGGATTGATGTTCCCATTTTCCAATTCAGTAACTGTTTCCTGTTGTGAACAATTCTCAGGGAAATGTTTTGAGGACAAAATTAAAAATGTTTTGGCATACATAAGGAGTAACACATATCCTGAAGGAATGAATAAGGCTGGACGATTGAACCTTCGAAGATTTGCTAGTAAATTCTCTTTGGAAGGCAAGGAACCCTTTTTTTCATAGAATAATGACATTACAATTGACGATACATGCTCTACAGGATTGTACGGCTGTCCCAACACTGGGATTATTTGGAATGTTACCCTTACCTTCACTGTTACTGTGATTGTCAGCATTAGCTTCATTCACAGATCAGTGAAAATTTCTATTGCTATCTATGCATGCATGAAACATATTGGGCAGTTACCTTAAAAAGTAGTATGAATTATAATTCTTTTAAAAGTAACCTTATAACTGTGCTTCATTTCTTATGAATATTATCCTTTATGCTGCAAGCACCAACAACAGTAACTTTATGGTCAGTCAGCAATGATTTCTAATTTACAAAAAACAAAGAAATACTCCTAACCATATACTGACAGTCACACCTTGTACTCCCCCCATTACAAACTATACAGTATATAGATTTCTTTGATATGCGTGTCTAGTATAATTTATTAATACCTTTGCTAATAACAGGTTGTATCTTAAATGCAACACTTGATTTCATCATGTTGTCTTCATCTTTTCCAGAGTAGCCGCTTTGACTACTGTGCATAGGCCGGGGGCGGGTTGTGGGGAAAACTTCAAATGGGTGGCTGGGCCGTGGAAAGAATTCATATGGCGCCCACAATACAGCCCTGGATGAATCGGCGCAGCAGCAGGGGGAATCCCTATTACAGACCACATCTACAGCATAAGTGAGGGGTGGGGTGTGACGTAGTGGGGGTATCTGGCTAGTTCCTATGCTGGCTCTGTGGTAATCCCCAATGGCTGCCATCGGTACCACAGCCCAGAAGGATGAGTCATTATGCAAAGAGGGTCTCTCAACCTGTCTGACCAGCTACCCCCCAGGGAGAGAGACAAAGGAAGGGGGAATGCTGCCCTGGCTGGGGGCAGGGCTGGAAGAGTTGAGTGTCTGTCTGGGATCATGGAGGAACCAGCCTAAGCCAGGGGCTGGGATTTAGGGGCCCAGTCTCCCCCATCTCAAGGGGGGTTGAGGCATCCTAGACCTGCCCTGTAACCAGATTACATCGGTGCTGTGCTGTGCTGTGCTGTATCCTGGAGAAGGAATAAACTCCCTCCATTCTACGGGCTGGTGGAGTCTGTTCGTGCCATAACGGGGGTGCAGGAGTCAGGGGACCCCAACGCGTCGTGTCACATGGGGCAGGAGAAGCTACAGCATCTTGATCATGTTCATCTAAGGAAGACATGAAATCCACTATCCCAGGAGCCCGCATGCTGTAGGTGAACTGACTCAGTGATACAGCCCTTGTGATACAGGGACTACACTTTTACGGTTCTAGGGCTGTGTTTTGCATAAGTAGTTGGGTTGAAACTGAGTAAAGTAGCTGTGGGTTAGTCACAATGCCAAGGAGACTAGGTGGAACATGAAATGGGATACATGGGAAGATGCTGAAAGGAGATGTAACATTGGTTGTTGCAGCAGGCAATCACCTTCCTCTTCCTCTTTGATCCATTTTATATATTCAACAGATGGCACATTGTACCATTCATCCAAAGGAAGAAAGGTTGTCGTTGTGCATTCCATGAAAGAAGCCCGGACACTTTTTGAATGGTATCATGACAGTTTCATGGGTGGACATGAAGGAATATTCAAAACTAGGAATATACTGACTGCAAAATACTATTGGCCAGGGATGACGAGAGACATTGTCGATTGGGTATGTAAAGTAATGACAATAATTCAGGAAGGAAGACATTGACTATTGAAATACAAGTTCATGATTTAGAAAATTAAAAAAATATATATTAGCTGTGGAAAGGTGAACTCTGTTCCCTTGTAGTACTACTGATCTAAGGAAAACGTAATGTGATCGTATTATTCCATCCAAACTAGGTTGCGTGATGTCCGACTTGCCAGAAACAGGGAAAGGAATTACATGTGGATAACAGCTTGAGAAGCATAAAGGTGCCTTTTTTAATCAGACACATTATTTATCAGTTGTGACAAAGATAGGTCATTAATTCACCATGTCCCACATTTCAACGCAGATTTTGATAGCCACGGAGGCTATCTGTTACCCACCATGTAGCCATTAATTTTCTAGAGAAAAGGGTCACAGCCTCCTGTGCCAGTGTCATCATAAGACATCAATGGAGATGAGGAGAAGCAACCCTCCCTTGCACAGTGTCTGTTGTCTCCCAGTCTCAGTGAATAATCGTGGAGGGTAGGGATGAGGCCGGGCAATCCCTATAGTCCGGGATCCATTCCATACACAATAATAACAGTAGCTATGGTAGCTATATTTCCTTTCTTACTTAGTAATATCTTTTAAAAAGAGCTGTCTTCATTATGATAATGTTGAAACCACAGTACGTTCTGTATTCTTCAAAAAAATTATGGGTATAATTGATACATTTGTGTGCTACAACTGTGAAGTCTGACTCTTACTTTTAACCCTGACTTATAGGCGGTTCGTGTCTGGGAATTGTTGGGAATGGATTTAATGGGACCATTCTCAGTTACAAAGAAGGGATACCGGTATATAATGACAGTCATAGATTATGTTTCAAAATTTCTGTTTGCGTTTCCACTTCGAAGTAAGTCAGCAGTTGGGGTTGGCAAGAAAATGTACTAAATGATTACTATGCGTGGATTCCCACAGCGGATACTGACACAGCGTGGTCCTGAATTCAATAATAAGGTAATAATTCTTTAAATTAATCACAATAATAAGGTTATAAGTTTTTTTTAAATAAGTTTGACAATGTATTCAACCTAAAGATTAGGTCTCTTCTACCTGTCAGTGAACATTGTTTTCTGTGCACTTCTGATTTCTGTAAAAGAAAGGCACAGTGTTCTCAACCACTGTTCCAGAACAATCAACATCCTTTTTTTAAGAAACTTATGTTGGTCACTGTGACAGGTGCTCTAAAAATTTTCAGTGTCGTCTTCCTATCGGACAATAGAAAGAACAATACTGTTGCTTCCAACAGTAGTATTAAAACATGGACTATAAAAATTCTAAATTATACTTAACACTTATGGAAAATAGGCATAGGAACAGTCCTTAAGACAATTCTATATGTAAGTTAATGATGTATTGTCTTTTCTTCCAGTTTAATATGTATCTATGCAAAAAATTCCACATAGAACGTAGCTTCTCCACCCCGTACCATCCTCAAACCAATGACTTGGTTGAAAATGCTAATAAAACCCTCAGAAGGTAAGTGAATGGGCGACAATATGACATGAATAATGGCAAGTGGAGTCTGCTGTGTCCGAATCTACAACTAACTAATGAATTTTCAAGATAAATGTTTTTGATTGAAACTATATCTTGATTATTCATTGCACATGTTTGATTATGTATTATTAGTTTCAGTCTACAATAAACGTGTGCTTTTGGCTCCACAAGAAAAAGCTCAATGATCATTTTTTACAGAGCATTACAGAAGATGGTTGATGACAACGGTACTAATTGGGATGAATTAATTAATCCAGTTTTGTTTTCGTTGCGATGCGAACAAAAGTACACTCAAGCACCAAACTTGCCCCCTTTTGACTAATGTATGCGGAAGACCCCAGATTTCCAGAAGAAGTCCCAGAAAATTACACGCTAAGTGTATGTTATCACCTGCAGCTTACATGTACATATGTCTTTCAGTGTGAATTCTGGGTACGAATACAACCCCTTCTCTATTATTTTTCTAAGCTCCCAGATCTGAATACAGTCCTTGAAGATTACTGCAGAGAGTATGACATAGAAAAGAAATTGCGACATGAGGCTGACATTGAAATGGCTTTAAGTAACATCTCTAAAGCACAAGAAAAGCAACAGAGACATTATGCGAAAAGGAAAAGCTCAAAATACGGTGAAGTAAAATTTGATGTTGGGAACTCTGTCCTGTTATTGAATGCTACGAAGAGAACAAGAAAAGGCGGAGTACTGGAACCTACATATCGTGGACCATACAAAATTACAAGTATTGAGGGTAAGACAGTGAAATTAGAAAACATGTCAGGAAAAATGTTAGGAACCAAGTACAGCATTGCACATTTAAAGCCGTTTAAAGAGCCACCACAATTAGCTCCCAGGAGTACATCAGAGGAAAGCATTGTAACTGAAATCACATTTGGTAACAATGGGACCACAAATACCTTCGAAAAGATTCAAAAAGTGGATGGGCCTGAATCACATAATTATCCTGTTCAACCATTGAAAGATATAAAAAACACAGCAACGGAAGAAGAGGAGATAGGGGAGGATCTTCCTCCAAATGATAAAATGCAGGAGGAATATGATTTTGGTGACATGATTATGGAGGATGTGGAAGACAAAAAATGGTTTCTGAAAGGTACTTTGTTAACTAACTCACATTTCTAAAACAGTTTTTAAGCACAATTGCATGTATGAAGTGTGTTACAATATTCTTTCAAATTAAAAAAATAAATCACACTATGAAAACAGAGAAAAAGGAGACTGAAATTGTCTGCAAGTAATGGGTGTTTCTTTTCTTTCCAGTAAAATTTGCAATGAATGGCAAACAGAAAGAGAGACTGGAGGCCAAAGTGAGAAATTACAAATTGTATGGCACTTCATTTCATTGCCTGAAACCAAGAAGCTGGATATGTGATGAGGTATTCTTAATTAACACTACAAGTGTATGGAAAGATAATTGATTAATCTAATATTATTGACAATGTACCCTTTCTGTCATCATGTGTTGTAGGTTATTGACGCGTATTTCAGCTGTCTAGTGGAGAAATCGGGGGGGAAAGGTAGGCCACGTAGTGTGATACTACATAACTGTCTAAATTGTATCAGTTAATTAACAGTCACTTGAATGTAATAAAAAATATGGGTTTCCAAATAGTTTGGCAAGATCAATATACAGCTGACATTGCAACATTTCCGATGATTTAATGAAAAAAACCATGTATTGGAATGCATTTTGAGGTGAATATCTGACATACAATACTTGATATGTTGATGGCCACAGTAGTTTGTCTATAATTTTCATCAGGTACATTAATTACATACTAATATGTGATCTAATTAATAATGTCTTACATTATATAAGACTATATATGTGGTTTACAAATCTTTTTTTTTTTACATGAATCTCGTACATACCCTTATTGATAACAGTACGGATCCCTTGCATGGATGTGTATGTGAAATTCATTATCTTCTTTATGTTTTCACTTATACACAGCATAGTGAAGAAAATACTCAACAGAAGCTACACACCACAATGAATTGGTGTCTAAGGGTCCCTAAGTACTACTAATTTTTGATAACAGAAATAATCTGAAAACTATTCTTATGTTCTTTATGTGCATTAATGAATGAATAATGCAGTAAGATCTTGGTTGTCTGACAACAGGTAGAAGCCATCTCAGCAGTAGTTGCCACACAGATTCTGTTAGGCAGACAAAGAGACCTGAAATCCAAGGTAAAGTTTTACAAGATTTCCTACCTAGCATGAGCAGAGCACCTTCTTAATGAAGACACTACAAATAACTATGAATGTTACATGACAATGCTAATTTTGATTTGTAATGCCTAAAGTAATAGTAATCCATGTTAATAAATTAAGACCGTATAATCTACATGTCATTGTTGGCTTAACTTTCAACTTTAATTTTGATACTAATTGTTAAAAATTAATTACAGAGCAGATTTATTCATCATGTTATAATATTACTTCCTTACAACGCACCAAATCACTGGGTTCTTGCGGTAAGATGCTTTCTATTTCACTTCTGGAATATGTTGAATGAAAGAGGTATTATGTAAGAAGGGGGGGTAACACAGCTGGGTGGCAGTGGTCTGATGTCCTCAACTGTGTATTTTAGGTAAGTTCATGCATGGAAATGAAAGTGGAATGATAGTGTCACTATTCCGAGAGCCGTGTTTCTTAAACAACACAAGTTAATGTGAAATTGTATCAAAACGTACGTGAACGAATCGAGTTAGTAACTGTTTGATCATTGAATTCCCAATATGCTTTTCTACTTTGTGTTAGTGATTACAAAGGAGAACATGTGAATTTTTTGTCTTGGGTAAGTCAGTAATAAGCAGCTTAAATTATCACATTCTCAACCTAACTTGTACATGTTCTCTACACTTACAGATAGCATTGATGGATACACAAGAACTGTTAATAATTGATCCATTGTGTGAAGAGATGAGCTATGAAAGAAAATTTCTTAGGAACTGGAGGTGAATGCTAAGATAATTGTGTTCACAGTGATCCTTACACTGTGGGTGTGTAAATAGTTTAAAGTAATGTAACAATAGTGAGAGTAATATCTTCCTGTTCGCTGCAAATAAAAATCGAAAGAGCATGTGTTTGTACTGAATGTGCTTACTGATGTCATAGCAGTGAACTTATGTTATTTGAGTATGGCTTACTAATTCTTAGCTTTTGGACACGAGACAGTTGAATGATGCATGAGTGTGAAGGTGTTATCCACATGTGGCACAGCAAAGCAGGTGATACAGTCTGTACTAGTGACAGAGAAATCTGAAAGCAAAAGTGATTATGTGTATATATATGTGTATGTGTATGCATGTATGTATTACATGAGAAATAAGTCATGAGTATCAATAACTAGAGAGAGCTCAAAAACATTTTAATCAATGTAAAGTAAATGAAAGAAAAAAAATTACGAAAAAATAGCTGTTCTGTGCAGTCCACTAATGGCTTCCACTAATATTTCAGAAACTTCATCAAAGGAGAAAAGAGCAACTCAAGATCAAACTGGAAGAGTCAAATTGTTAGTCATAATAGACAAACTGATGGGCACAACTGCGGACCACTCATCTTAAAGGTTAGTAAGAAAACATTGTCTGTATTGTTTCATATTTATGTGTCATTAGCAGAGGTGGTAGTAAATGCAAATGAATACTGGTTGCACTGCAACAGCATCCTTGCCAAGGTGTGTGGGCTGTGCTCTGGGACTTCATAAGTGCTGCTGTCTTGGGAGGAAGGTGCGGTGCTGGAGGGCCAGAGTCAACCAGCAATCACTTTCTGACAGCTGATGCTGTGGTGCCAAGGTGCCACATGCCCTTTTAAATTGCCCGTCACCTTTTGTTCCACCACTGTTGGTGGCCCTGCCAGATACCATGGCAGGGCCACAGAGGATGGGAGAGGTAAAGGGGGCAGCGACGTGAAAACAGAAAGCAGTACTACAGCAGCACTGTATGGTCAGCCAGGTACGTGACTGAACCAGTGTCTGTTTCTTACCGTCGTGCCGTCACAGCACACGCTCATCTATGGCAATTATGAAATGTTTTCTAAACAGAAGTCTTGTTAGTTTGCAGAAACGTATTTGCAGCTGAAAGACGTTAGTTCTGTAGACATATCAGAGGAGGCAAATAATGAGTTTAGAAGACACATAGCAATTCTTCTAATGAAGGAGTCAGGTAATAATTTTATCACATGCTCTATGGAATCAGTAGGCACATGTGAAGTTAAATGGAAGAGTTGAAATATGTGACATGACACACCGTCAACCTAATACCCCTAAAGTGGTATATCTCACAGGTTTGGTTATGTAATGCTGAGCATTCAACAATAATATCTGTAAATACCCAAAAATTTTGATTGGGAGAATCGTTACTATCGTTCGGAAAGTTAAATAAATAAACTGGTTTATTTTATATCCAGATGTAGTGTAGTTACAGTTTGTAAAAATAGTATTAAAAAAAAATTAAAAAATTAGCTTAAAACCAGTGACTAGTTTAACAGTTTTACAGTAACTAATAACTCTGTAGTAGCATTTAGAGTGTTGGTCATAACAAAATTTGCATTTCATTGCTCTGTATTTATTTTTCAGAAAGCATAGAAGAATTCTGCATATATTGCAATCAGATCAATTGTTAAAAGAAAAGTGAGGAATGCACTATGGTAAGATAATACAGATTTGTATATAACACATGCCATAATCTTTTTAAGATTATGGAATTTGATGAAAAATACACAACAGTAAACATTTCCATCATGGTCATAGTACAGAGGTGAGCAAACTGCGGTACGCAGGACACATATGGAATGTGGCACCATCCTGCCCTGCCCTAGAGATCACGGTCATGGAAGAGCCTCCAACTCTGACCACCCTCCCCTGCCGCATCAGCTCACCTTGCCAAAAGCGTTCTAGGCGGAGGGACTGCACTGCGCGGCGTAATGGCTCGTTACAGCCATGAAGCACTGCTGCCAGTCATGCTGCTCAGAGGGCAGAAAGTGGGAGTGTTGAATAAGGGTCGGGGGTCACATTGGACCGACAGGAAGCAGACCGGAGGTGGTTGGATGGGTGCGAGTTCTGAGGTTGGGAGTCAGGGCGTGTGATTTCAGAGGGGGCAGAATCGGGGCTGGGCACATACTGTTTAAGGAGTCAAAGCTTTCAGTACATGTCCCTGAATATAGTTTGAGAACCATTATGTGTCCCTCCGACAAAATTGTTTTTAAACACCTCTAATAGGAATATCTTAGGAAATGCTTACATGAGGAAGGAATCTCATGAGTGCGTTGAAAGTATGTGTTACATTATAAGTTGTGTGATTTCTTTTTCTCAACTGTCACTTATCAAAGGTCCAGTGTGATTCCTGCAAGAGGTGGGCACACATGCCGTGCATTCTGGAAGGAACCACTGAAGAAATGATCAATGATGAGGAGACAGAATACAAGTGCCAAAAATGTTCATAGTGCAGTTCTTCTTCATAAAGTTGACAAGATGTGTAAATAGATTTAGATAACCATGAAATATTAAATTTAAAAAAAAACTGAAATATAGTTTTCAGTATTTGTGTTCTTGTGCATAATGCAAAATGAAAGGCAAAAGGCCAGCATCCCCTGAGTCCGTTACCAAGGAGGGAGCAAATTGTGAGTGTTTTCGACCACAATACCCAGTCCCTCTGAATTTGCAACCCATGGACCAGGCAGCAAAGGTAGCAAGTCCTGAGCAGTAGCACCGACTTTCATGTATGCATGACAGAAACCGCAACGGTCGCAAAAACGGAGAGTTTCACTATCGGTCGCTGCACCGGCCCGGCCGCACAGCCCGGGGCGCTTGTAGGCGGCTAGCAAAGTTCCCCCCTTTTGAAGCGGGACGGGCGCGGGACAGTGACGTCACCCCTGCCATGGCCGCGCCCGGCCGTGTCCCCACGTGGTAGAGCGTGGCGGAGAGAAGCAGCAGCAGGCGGCGGCGGCTGGGGTGAGGTTCAGGCTCGGTCCGGTGGCAGCCGCGCCTGCTCCGACCTGCCTGCCGCGTTGCGGGCGCTGGGGGAAGGGAGCGGGCCCGGAAGCCGAAGGGAGACTCAGGCCTGCGGGTGTCCGGCCTAGCGGGGACGGGGGCGCGCGGGGAAGCGCAGCCTACCCCGGCCGGCAGCTGGAACGGGCTGTTCTCCCTGCCCGGCTGGCCTGTGCCAAACCCGCGCCTCCGGGCGCTGCCCGTTCACGCGGCTCCTGATGTCGCTGCCGCTCGCGGACTTTCGGGGGAGTCGCTCCTCTTCCTTCTGGCCCTGTTCGCCTTCTGCTGGGGTCCCCTGGCGTAGGCCCAGCCCGCGCCACCGAGCGTGCGGCGCCCCTCAGCGCAGGGGTCGGCATCAGGCTTTATCTTCCGGAGGCTACTGTAGCCAAACCTGGGATTTTAGGATTTTAAAGCCCGGTGGAACGGAGAGGCTAAGGTGGGCTCCCTGCACAGCTCCCGGAAGCAGTAGGCATGTCCCTGCGGCCTGGGAGGAGGGAAGGTGGAGGAAGGGTACTTAGTGGCTGCTCATGCCTCTGAGCACCAACTCTGCAACTCTCATTGGCTGGGAATTATGGCAGCAGGGACATGGCAGCAGATTCCCAGAGGCACAGGGCTGAAGGGGCACTGCCCTAGCTAAACACTGCCTGGACAGAGCCCGCACCCCAGTCCTGACCCCTCTCGCAGGGCCAATGCCCCACACTCCTTCCTGCACTATGGACCACCAGCCCTCAGCCCCCTTCTGCACCCACGCTCCCTCTGAAAGCTTACATCCTTTATCCCTCTTTTTTTTTTAGAAGGGATTTCTACAGCCAGTTCTTCTAGCTGTATATCAGGTTGGCAGTGGATTAGGGGCATCAACATGTCAATTATACAATTAACCAATAAGCTTAGTCTTATCTTGTCAACTACTCAAATTCCCCCTCCTTGCTGTCTCTGTAGCAGAGGTAGGAAATGGGGCAGAAGCAGTAGTCAGTGCTGGGGGAGCTGGCTTAAAAGTCAGTTCCCACCAGCTCCACAGGGCTGCACAGCTACCTAGCCACACCTCCACCAGCAACAGAAGGGATGGGAGCCTGGGGGGGGCCACTGAAAGTCAGTACACACCCCCATCCAATGCCCCTGTCCCAACTCTCCTCTTGGACCCAGACTCCCTCCCAGAATGTGCCCTGCAGCCCCTCCCATGCCCCATCCACCAGTTGGTCCCATACCAACCTCCCTATTAACCAGTTTTCCTATGAAGATCAGAAATGCCAATTTATTGAGCTTGCCGGTTGATACAGTGCCAGACTAAAAGGGCTTTTACTGTACATACTTACTAAAAATATAATGGTACTCAGAATGCCCCTCACCCCATCTTAAGGAAAAGGCAGCTCTTCAGAAGGAACCAGTTCAGTCATCTGTAGGTGGCACACACTCCCAGGAGTTCTTTGTAGTGTGCCCCTTTTCCACCCAGCTGCCTGCAACCTGCCCATCATCATCCATGCACAATTTTACTTTATTATCTCCTGGAACTGCAGAAGGGAGAAATACAGGATTATCTCTTTAATATAGAGCATAGTGTCCTGTACATTATGCTGTTTTAGTGAGATAAATCACAAGTGAACATAAATTCAAATAGTTAATGTGGTCATATATGAGCCTACCACAAATGAACAGCATTCTGGTAGAAAGGGATGTTATCTATGAAACAGCAGTAGAAGAACCCCAATATCAGGCTTCTGCTTGTTTTCCCTTTTTTGTGACTCAGGAGAGTTTCCAACACTAAATTCTAAAAAGTCAGATTAATAAAAAGAAGCACAGCAGAAGCTGGTTTGATTGTCAGGCATCAGGCTTTGATACTCGTTAGGGGTCTCACCCATTTTTCAGCAGGAGGCTGACTGTTTTAAACAGACCTGTTGTTTCAAATGCAATTTAAGGTAATTAAAATTCATTTGTCAAATAGCTGCATGAGGTTAGAGTTACAAGTGTTTTTAACGGGGTTCTGTCTAGCTCCATGTAAATCATTCAAAGCTAATAGGCTAGAATCCAGAGACAAATGGCATTCAGATACAACAGCTGTAGCCTATCCAAATTCCCAGAACCATTGGAGTGTATTTGTGTATGTTAACTTGATTGTCACTGTTTTGTCCTGGTGGTTTACAATGGTTTATTTTCCAATCTTGTTAGATAATCATGAAGAGGAAAAAAGGAAATAAGTTTAAGACTTCCTTTAAATTGAAACAAAAGGGTATCAAAGTAGTCGGAAAATGGAAACCCGTAGAAATTGACCCAGATCTGTTTGCTGATGAGAAGCTTGGCGATTTAGTGTGTTTTGAGGAGCTTACAGATTATAAATTGGTGAATTCTTCTAAAATTGGAAAAGAAAAAGTAAAGAGAAAATCTGATAGTGTTTCTGAAGAGGAGGAAGAAGATTCTCCCATCCAGAAAAAAAAGAGAAAGAAGGACAAAGATCTGGGAGTCAGAGCAAGTAAGAATGATAAACTTAAAGTGGAGGAAGATGAAACAGTAATTGATCAAGAGGACAAACCTAAAGACGACACTATCATATTGTTTGGTTCTGAGGAAGATGAATGTGAATCTGGAAGTGCCACAATTACAGAAAAAATACCGAAGAAAAAGAAAAAAAAGAAACTGAAAAAGAAAGTATTTTCACCTGAAAGAGCTCCTCTACCAGCAAAATCCTCTAAAAAGATTAAAAATTGGACTATGGAAGTTCTGTCTGCCTCATCGGCTCAAAAAGCAGAGGTGTCTGCGTGGAAAGACCTCTTTGTTCCTAAGCCTGTTCTGCAGGCCTTGAGCTGTCTTGGATTTAGTGCTCCTACTCCTATTCAAGCGTTAGCCCTGCCTTCTGCAATCAGAGATAATATGGATGTTCTTGGTGCTGCAGAAACAGGTACAAATCCATGCTGTCAGCACACTGAATCTCCCATTCTCACTTTTAAAAAAATGTAGTGTTATAAATGCTTTATAAGCTTCAACACATCCAATGAGTTAGCTTGGGTGTGGGTACTCTGAATAGTTATGATGTGGAAAAGATTAAATGTAGTGGATTTGTGTCACATACTATGTCTGCAAGCACTGCCTGCAAAGTTTTAAATCCTCCACTTCCTTCTTCCCCATTCAGCCTTATCAACAAATCTTATTTTGAATTATTCTTAAAGAGTAAGCCCTAATTACACATCCATACAATTCGTTTGAAAACAATGGGGCTACGTCTACACAGCTTCCCTGTTATGCAAAAGCCTATGCAAATGAAGTGCGGATTAGCATATTGCTGTGCTTCATTTGCATAATTAATTACCCATTTTTGCACAAAAAAACCCTCTTGTGCAAGAGCTGTTGTTCCTGAAAAATGAGTTGCTTACATCCCTAAGTCTGTGCCGATGATGTCCTTGCTTTTCTGATTCTGGGTTTCTCTGGGGAAAAAGAAGAGGCTGACAGTTGTGCTGAAGTGTTCCAAACTGGTGTGTGTTTGTGATATGGGCCAGTGTTGCCCTACAACAGTGATTCTCAATTTGTTGGTCATGACACCAAAATGGGTTGTGAGATCATTTTAATGGAATAGAAGACTGAGGGCTTCAGCCCTGAGCAGAGAGGCTGAAACCAAAGCCTGAACAACTTAGCCTTGGGGGCTCCAAGCAATTGCCTTACTTTTCTAAAGCTGGTCCTGATTCTAGATTTTAAAAACTAGAGTAACAAAGGGAACTGGGGTTCTTTCATAATTTTTATTGTTATAAGGGGGTTGCAGTTTTTAAACTACCACTCACCTTCAGTAACCTACTACAGGAAGATAATAGTAATTCACTAGTCCTCAGGATGTTTCCTTAGGAGAAAAGGGAAATTGACAAGGATCTAACTAAATTTTACTTTGCTGCTAGCAGACAGTATAGAGAGGGTCAGTAGGAGAGATGAATCACAAAAAGATATGATTGAGAGAGCTGGAAAGGGAAGGGGTTAAATCAGACAGTGACTAGATAAACTATATGAATTGAGTCTAGATGAACAGTTTTGTTTAACCTCATTTGTCCCCTTAAAAGATTCAGTGTTTGGCCAAAGTGACCCCTAGATGACCTTTGCATATCAGATACTGTTAAGGTTTGCTGACCAAGGCCTTAAATGAATCTGCAGTAGATCCCTGAAATTACGTTTAGTGGAGTACTTTTCCATCCTCCCCCCTTTAGTTCATGCTCTGTGTTAAGTCAAGGGATTGGTCTTTTTCATTACAAAAAGTGAAATAATGGTTACTCTTAGTTTCTCAGGTAATAAGCAAATTCATGTAATGAAAAAAAGAAATGAATCCTTTAAATAGCTTTCAGTTTGTCCTTGGCCTCATTTGCTATTCCTTTATTTGGAGAACATCGATCAGCACTGTCAATTAGGGCATGGGTTTGTCCTTTAGGGTATGCAGTTCTTTAAAAAGACTTTGGCTGCTATTGCAATTTTTAAAAACTACTTTCCTATCAAATATATATTCTGCCTGCCCATCTGGGGCTTGGAAAAATACCTGCTTCATCCAGAAAGTATCTATGTGAGGTTGCTATTATAGGCATTTAAAGTAAGATGATGGGGGTTGGCTTCTAGTTTCATAGAATCAAGAATGTGTGAAATAAATAAGAGCAATTTTGTGTTTGCTTTAGTAACTGACATTGGCTGCTGCGGCTTCTTTGCAAATAGTTGTAATGCTTGTGTTTGTGGTGTTGTTTGGTGTTTCTAGGAAGTGGAAAAACACTCGCATTTGCAATTCCAATGATCCATTCTGTGCTGCAGTGGCAAGAATCAAAAAGCAGAAGTGACCAGGCTACTAAAGAGCCTCTCTGTGATGACGAAGACAAACCAGGATGGGAAAGTGATAATGAAACAACCCCTAAGCATTTAAGTAATAATGTTGATGAATCTAGCATAACAGACTGCATGAAGGTGCTGGAAAACGTAGAATTTGATTTTGGTGCCAACAAATGTGCTGCTGACTGGAATGAAAACAGGCCGCTTTTGGGGCTGGTTCTGACTCCCACGAGGGAACTAGCTGTACAAGTAAAACATCATATTGATGCCGTGGCCAAATTTACAGGTAGGAGAGACAGAGGCAAGAGAGCTGAGGTCTGTTCCTGCCTTTGCCACTGACCGTGTGCCTCCGTTTCCGCTTCATAAAATGAAATACTTCCTTTATCGTGGAAGGGATGTTAGGAAGCTTAATGCATGAATGTTTGACATGTGCTTTGAGATTCTTTGATGGGAAACACTGTGGAAGTACAGAGTAGGAATGTAAATGATTAACCGGTTACCTGGTAAGTATTTGCCTTACCAGCATGCTTACCAGGATAACCGGTTCATTGGCAGCTCGGCTGGGCTGGAGCAGCCTGCTGTGCAATGTAGCAGACCCTGTCCAGAGCAGTCCCCTGCCCGCAGTGTTGTGGGCTCAGTCTAGCCCAGCCAGAACAGCCTGCACGGCGGTGGGCCCAAACAGGTTGGAGCAGCCTCCTGCTTGCATCACAGGCAGAGAGCCCTGCCCAGCGTGAGCAGCCTGCAGTGTAGTGCATTGGCTTGGCTTAGCCTGGTCTGGCCAGAGCAGCATGCGGCGCAGCAGGCCCAGTTGGGCTGGAGCAGCCCCCATCGTGGGATTCCGGTTAACCAGTGAAGTATACCGTTTAACTGGTTAACTTTTAAAATAGGATTTTATATCCTTAATGCAAAGTTACCATTAAAGATGTTGCCTAAAGCTATGCTTTGTAACTTCTATCTACAAATGTTTATCACTGTTGACTTACAAATGCAAAATCTGCACTAAAAATCAGAGGTTGTGTGGCCAGAGATACCCAAGTACTACTTTCTGACCCAGGTACTACTTTGTGGAAATTACTTAGATTTTTAAGGCCTGAAAGAAACATTAGATGATCTAGTTTGACTCCTGTATAACAAATGCCATAGGTTTTCAGCCAGTTACCCCTTGCTTTGAGCCCAATCATTTGTTTGACTAAAATGTATTCTAAACCTCTTCATTTCTTTATGTATTGTAAGCCTATACAACTCATATGTGAATGAGTTGAGGTAAGACAGGGAGAATCATAATTATGTATTCATTAGCATAATACTGCTATACTTGAGGAATATATGCAGCATTGTTTTTTTTGTTTTTTTTTTTTTTAAATAAAATCTATTTCTTTGACCTCTATACTTCTTGCTGTGTAGCTGATAGTAAGGTTAATTTTAACTCTTACCCTTTACATACCACATTGATTGGCAGAACTACAGTTCTATTAACTACAGAAGCTTTGCACCCAAGTGAGGGAAGATACTAGATATGCAGAGTAGATTGTGGAGGGTTTTCAACAACCACTGTGCTGCTGCAGCAACAATATTTGGAGGCAGGAAGGAACATCCCTTCCAGTGGTAACCTTCCCTGTCACCCTAAGCTGACTTTTAGGATATCTTTGTATGTTAACTTAGTCTGGCCATTTTTAATCGTCAACAACTTCCACTGACTGGTTGCTCCTTTAAAATTGGCAGTCCATAATCCAAATGCAAGGCAAGCCTTCCTCAAATTCATTTGTTATGTGCAGACCTACTGACTATTTAAGGGACTACTTACCCTCTGGACATATTAACATTTAATTCTGAGTGAAAGAACATCAAAGCTTAGGCACTGAGGAAGTGTAGTGGATTGCCTTCCTATGTGGGCATTTGGAACCTGAAGGAAACATTCATTAACTATCTTGGATATAAATAATCATTCCTGCTGTTTGAAGGCAATTGCAATGCAAGAGGTATCATTTTACTTTTGGCCTCTTTCTATAAGTAGCATTTCACTATAATGCTAACCATATGCTTAATGTTGTACAAGGAAGAGGAGGAGACAGTACTTGGTCAAAGAAAATTACAGTCTAGATGAAGACTTATTAAATGATGTCCCAAAGCTGCAGCGTTGTATGGAATACGTCCGTTTTCCTACCTGTGTTGTGGAGGATATTTTCCAGTAAGAAGTAACTAAAGTAAACTAACCCTCCATGGGCCACATCATGCTACCTTTTGTGTTCTAGGAATTAAAACTGCAATTCTAGTCGGTGGTATGGCTGCTCAGAAACAGGAACGAGTATTGAATCAGAAGCCAGAAATTGTAATTGCAACCCCAGGTCGTCTGTGGGAGTTAATTAAGGACAAGCACCCTCATCTCTCAAATCTCCGGCAGCTCAGGTAAATGTGGCTTTTAGTCTAACTACTCAGAATTAATATCTCCAGGAAAGACTATCCAGTATCACTGAACATGCTTAATTACTTACTGATTAACTAATGTTGAATGTGCAAGAGCACTTGCGTCTTTGCTAGAAGGTCTTACTAAAGTTCATATTCATTACGTTGAGAATGGGGGATGTCAACTCTATTACCAAAAAACCTAAATGTTGCCTGTGAACTTTGATCTTTCAAAGAAGAACAGAGACAGCTGCTGTAATTACCCTGCATGCCTAGACTTCTTTATGTTTTCTGTGGGGAAAGGCAAGAAAGGTTCTTTTGAAGTGTGTCATTTCTGTCTCTCTAAAGTAACCGCTATGCTTCTATACTGTGCCTGTCTTTTGTCCAACAGGTGCCTCGTGATTGATGAAGCAGACCGAATGGTTGAAAGGGGACATTTCTTAGAACTCTCTCAGTTGCTGGAAATGTTAAATGATTCACAATATAATCCTCAACGTCAGACTTTTGTGTTTTCTGCCACGCTGACTTTGGTCCATCAGGCTCCTACAAGAGTTTTACAAAAGAAATATGCTAAAAAAATAGACCAGAAGACCAAACTGGAAATGCTAATGGACAAAGTGGGGATAAGGGGCAAACCTAAAGTGATAGATTTAACAAGAAAAGAGGCCACTGTAGAGACTCTGACTGAAACCAGGATCCACTGTGACACAGATGATAAAGACTATTACCTCTATTATTTTTTGCTTCAGTACCCAGGAAGAACCATGGTCTTTGCAAACAGTATAGATTGCATAAAGCGCCTTAGCGCACTCCTCACAATCCTGGATTGTAACCCCCTGCCTCTGCATGCAAACATGCACCAGAAGCAAAGGCTAAAAAACCTGGAAAGGTTTGCTGAGCGAGAGAAGTAAGTTGATTTTTCTGTCATGGAAAAATGGTGTGTGTGAAAAGAAAAAAAAATGCTGACTATGGGGGGAGAAGGGAGATGACAGATGGTTCAGGGCATTGGCTGTAAGATGCAGTTCCTGACAATTTCTAGGTCACCAGTTCAAATCTAATCTAGGCTGGTAAAAACTGAAAATTGTTGTCATCTGTTAGCTGTTCAGTGGCCTTTGTGATATGAAGTGAGACCACCATCTCATCTCACTACATATAAGGGTCCACAACAACAGTGCCTTCACAGCTGGAAATGATTTGCACCCTGGTTGAAAGCCGGCTCCTAGTGAGTACTGGCTCTCACCTAGCCCCCTGTGTGTAAACATGTAACCGCTGAAAAATTCAGCAGTTCCACGTTTACAAAAATAAACATTTTAACATCACTACTTCCCATGTTATGGAAAACAATTAAATTCCAGGCACATCCTGTTTTCCTGTCACAACCAAACCCTGACCTTGCTTTAAGTTAGTACAAGAGGAAGCTGCATACCAAATGTAGTGGTCCTAGCTCTTACCGTTTAGGACAGGCCTGGGCAAAATACTCTCTGCGGGCTGGATGCAGCCCGCCAAGCTACCAGATCTGGCCCGCGAACGCAGTGGGGAGCCCCCTGCTTTCCCTGATCTCCCACACCCCTGCTCAGAAAAGTGGCTGCTGGGCTGTTTGTTCTGCAAACTGAGAGTCTGGAGGGGAGGAGTGACTGCTCGTGTCCCCAGCACAATCCCATTGGCCGGTTTCTGGCCAGTGGAAGCTGCTTGTTTAAAAAACAGGCCACATGCAAAGTACTACGCACCCCCTTCCCTCAGGCTGTTATTCACAGAGCACATGGTCCTGGCCAGAGCCTGCCTCTAGCATCCCAGCCCCTCCCAACCCCCCTATCCCACATAAGCCAAACCCTCTGCCCCCCTCCTGAGCCCATACCCCCTTCCAGACCCTGCACCCCAATCCTCTGCCACAGATCACAATCCCCTCCTGCACTAGGCCACAACCGAAACCTCTGTACCTCCTCCTGCACCCCAGTCCCCTGCCCTAGGTTACAGCCCCAACCCTTGCACCCCAATCCTGTGCATAGGTCACAACCCAAACCCCTGCATCCCCTCCTGCACCAGGTCACAACCCAAACCCCTGCACCCTAATCCCGTGCCCCAGGTCACAAATGCCTCATTCACCCAAACACCCTCCCAGACCCCCCAAGCCCTCCTGCACCCAAATCCCTTACCCCAAGGGTGGGCAAGGCAGCCTCCGGGGGTCAAATCTGGCCCACCAAGCTGCTTGATCCAGCCCTCAGCTGCCCTCCCACTTCCTCGCTCACAGGCCAATCGACACCTGGGGATAGGGGAGCTGGCGGTTCTCTCTTGGTGCTGGGGGCAGGGGCAAGGACTTCACGTGCTCGTCACATCACAGGCCAATCAGGGTCTGTGAGCGGGGGAGCACGGGAAGCCTCCTGGCCCCGCCCCTTCTGCCCAAAGCCCACAACCACTTCAGAAATTTGTGAAGTGGCCCCCCCCTTTCAAAAATTATTGCCCATCCCTGGTTTAGGAGGAGTTCTTGAACAAATGGATTTGCAGACAGACTCACAGAAAGGCACCTCTAAAATATTTTACACAAGAAATGGCTGGCTTGAAAATGCATTGGTTTGACTTATTTGCATTAACAAAATCTACTGGTCAGAATACAGTTTGCCCCCCCTCCGAGTTCAGAACTGGCTAAATGCTGTTTCCTGAAGGGCACGTCAATATAAATATTTTCAGTTCAGAAAATTCTAAGTGTTTGAACACAGAGGTCTATAGTGGACAGAGTTTTGCATTGCAGTGTTTATACAAGCGAAAGACATCATGTGTGTATCGTCTACCTTTTCAAAAGCATCAGCACTATTAGTACTAAAATAATATTAAATTCATGAGACATTTAAATCTAAACTGGACAAAGAGCTGCAAAATGTTTTGTAGGGGGAAACAGACTTGCACTGCCAGTAAGTTGAATTAGATGATCAGATAGTTCTTTTCACACTGACTTCTGTGAAATAGAAAGAGAATAAAAGAATAGCCAGGCATGATCTTGCAAGGATTGGAGTTAATGACAGCTTTGCCATTGACCTCATTAGGGAGTAGTACCTGGTCCACAATCAGTAACAGTTGTATTATTTCTTCTCCTTCAATATTTCACATTTCAAGATTTCTCTAGATCAATGTTTAAATCTCTATTTCTTGACTTCCAAACAGATGGTCTATTCCTAATAGGGGTTATTAAATGAGCATGGTCTTTAAATTCTTTTGGCAAAATTCTGGGTCATTCACACTGTGTGTTCATTGGCATCTTGTTTACATTACAGGTTTACGTTTAATGAATAGCATGTATCCCCACTTTCTGTATTTCAGCTGTGTCCTTTTGACAACAGATGTTGCAGCTCGTGGTCTGGATATTCCGAATGTGCAGCATGTCATTCATTACCAGGTTATAAAAATCTTTTGAAGCTTCTATTGTCTGCTTTTGAACTAAGGTATCTTTGATCCAAAACCTAGCTACAATGTAACACAGTGGTTCAGTCCCTAGTAAAGAAGTATAGAAATTAAGCCTCACATATTTAATGCTTCTATAGCCTTTTGCATTTAAGGATCTGAGTGCTTTACAGAGATAAATTATACCCATTTGAAGAGTGACTATGACTATTGTCAGGGTACACTCTCCAGACTGCGTACAAGAAGTCACCGGCATGGCTATAGTTCTTCTCACTTTCCCATTTACATTCTGAACTTAGGCATCAGGGTCCCACTCCAGAGGAGTCAGATGTCCTCACCTCATAATGAGTCTGAGGTTGGGTATAATTTTTCCTTGCTTTATGCATAGGGTAACAGGCTCAGGGAATAGGAGTTATTTACCAATAGTTGTGCAAGCAGTCACTCGCAGAGCTAGGTCTAGAACAGAGCTGAGCAAAATGTGGCCTGCCAAGCTTCCAGATCCAGCCCATGGATACAGCAGGGAGCCTCAGGCATGCCACTCAGAAAAGTGAGTGTGAAGTCCTGTTTGTCTTTGAACAGCTGTGAGCCTGGGAGAGGGGTGGGTGGAGAGGCTTTGCACACTGCCGCTGCCTCTCCCCCCCTGCCCCCAGCACAGTCCCATTGGCTGGTTTCCAGCCAGTGGGAGCTGCCTGTTTGTTTGTTCCCTCCCTTCAGCTTCTCAGCTATTCAGACCCACACGGTCACTGCAGTGATGCAGTAGAGGGGCAGGCAGGATGCTGGGCTACTGGCTGGGAGTCACTTAGATAAGTCTCCAGCCAGAGCCTGCCTTTGGCACCCCAGCCCCTCCTTTCCCCCAACCCTCTGCCCCCCTACCCCACATAACCCAAAACCTCTGCTCCCCCTCCTACATCATCCCCCCTCCCAGACTCTTTACCCCAGGTCACAACTCCCTTCTGCCCAAGGTCACAGCCTAAACCTCTGCACCACAACCGCCCAGGTCACAACTGCCTCCTTCATCCTCCCATACTCCCTTCGGCACCCCCCTCCATCCTAGATCCTGCACCTCCTCCATTAATATGGAAGAGTGTGTCCCTTGACCACTTTCCAAATTCTCGGAGTGATCCCCATCAAAAATTATTGCCCACCTTTTGTCTAGAACATGTTCCCAGAATTCCACCCCTGTACCTTAATCACTTCCTGTCATTGTTATTAACAAAAGTTCTTGTTATGGGTACAATTTATCAGATAATTGTTTGCCATCTCTGGGTCTGAGTGTTGCAAGCATTTTCTTACCTGTCACATGCACTGTTTTGATGTATGGGAGCCCTTTAACTGTAGATGTTTTGCAGGTTCCACGCACTTCAGAGATTTATGTGCATAGAAGTGGCAGAACAGCTCGAGCAGCCAACGAAGGCCTTAGCTTACTGTTGATTGGCCCTGATGACGTGTTACATTTTAAAAAGATTTATAAGACATTAGAGAAGAATGAAGAGCTTCCATTTTTTCCAGTTGAAACAAAATGCATGTTTGCTATCAAGGTAAAAAACCATTTCCAATGCCAGTGATTGCTCATATATCATGTTTAATGAAATACTCTTCATGTTTTATTAAGATTTCAGAGTAAGTCTGAGCTTCACAAGGTGACTTGGAAAAAAAAATTAATCAACTTTCCTCTTCAATAGCAATGTGCTGAATGGATGTATTAGTTAACGAAGGCATTCAACACACAAACTGTTTTTTTTAAGTGTCCATTGTTTAATAATTCTGCATAATTATATAAATTTGTGGTATGTAGATTCTGAAATGTTTTACAGAGGTGAACATATGTTTCACGGGCCATTCTGGTCAATGTCACAGTCATAGGAGTTTAAAAATGATAAATTTACCTTTTAAAAAAATCCTAATCATCATCCCTCTTGTAGGTAAACAGAGACAACAATACATTAAGTAGTTTATTCAAAATCCCTCAGTGAGTTAGTAGCAGAATAGGAAATAGGACTTGAGTTTGGTCAGTCTGCTAGACCACCGCTACCTCTTCTAGGTCCTCCAACATCCAGGACTTCCACAATTATATCCTCTGCTTTGATATCCCAGTACAGACTGTGCTGGCCAATGTCACATCTACTACTCAACCTTTGCTAAAGCCACATAAATGCCGTTTTTGAGCTGTTGTTTGGGTTACACAAAACGTCTGTTCAGCATCATGAAGGGTGAAATAATAAATAATGGCAAGGTTTTGCAAAACAAAGTCACCATACCTTCTGTCCTGAAGCATTGATGGCTTCATACTCTAGGAGGATTGTCTAATAGTTGTGATGGCACAAGAATAATGCTTGTCTGTCACCTTGGAGTGATAGTTGGCTAGCAGTAGAGGGACTGAACTTTGTACAACCCAAAGGATTAGGGAGGGGGGAGAAGAATTTTTTCAATTGCTGTAGGGAATGCTCCTCATATCCGGACTAGCATATTCACCACTAAGGCTAGGAACATGGCCAGCCCAGCAGCCACAGTAGTACTGCTCTCATGGGAGACCCAGGAATTTCCACGTGTTACAAGCTACCTGCAGGATGGGTTGCTAGACGGGAACTGACATGAGACGAGGTATGTCCTTTTAAAGAGAGAAAACAGAATTGTTTCTGCAAGCTTTCCTTTCAAAGTCTCCAGGAACCATCAGTTCTCTCAAACTTTAGTAGTGAGGCTAAATCATTCTTGTCTTGAGAGTTTTTCTTTCAAGTGTGGCTTCTGAAATGAGTTTGCTTCTACTTTATTTTGCGCTTATATAGCATTTCACAGTCTAACTTACAAACTACTGGGTGGTAGATATATTCACCGTCTGTCTCCTCCACTCTTCATCTTTCATTATGTGCAATGTTTTTACTCAAATGATGCATACTTGAGTTGGAGCGTGTGCTATATTTGAAGCAATTATGGCCTCATCTATTGTGCCTAACCTACCCCACTACTTAGCGTGATTGTTCTCATGATCATGTTACAAGGTGAAAACCACTGATGTTAATTAAAAAAAAATGACCGTTTAAAATCTTGGAAGCTGAAGCCTACAGGAAGTCTGTGTAGTTTGGGGGAGTTGCTCATCCTATATTAAATGTTACTTCTGTCTGGTAACAGAGCTGGGACTGCTAGAGTTAGTTTTCCTCATCTCTCCTATCGATATCTTCCATCTCTGACTCGAAATGGCTTCCCTTGAATTTATCTTATCTGCAAGGTAGGTACTATGATGTCATGGATAAGGCAAAAGCGACAAGGAGTCCTGTGGCACCTTATAGACTAACAGACGCATTGGAGCATAAGCTTTCGTGGGCAAAGACCCACTTTGTCAGATGCATCAGATGCATCTGACGAAGTGGATCTTTGCCCACGAAAGCTTATGCTCCAATGCGTCTGTTAGTCTATAAGGTGCCACAGGTCTCCTTGTCGCTTTTTGCAGATCCGGACTAACACGGCTACCCCTCTGATACTTGATGGATAAGGCACTGGCTGGGACTCCAGATACAAGGGTTCCATTTTCAGATCTGTTACTGACACGCCCAAGATCACCCAAGCATGCCACTTACCTCTCTCTACCTCAGTTTCCTCATCTGTAAAAGTGGCATATTGATACTGACCTTCTTTGAAAACAACACTGGGATCTAAAGATGGAAAAAGAGAGTGATGAGCTGTCTGAATTTCGTAAGCAATGCTACACCTCTGGGTACAACAGAGACTTGATAGTACCTTAGCAAACCACTAATGGCGGAGGGCCAAGTAGAGGACTCAAGAAGTTATATGGAAATTATAAAAAGCTATTTAAAGGTTCCTGTAATGAGCTGAGAGTAAATGGCTGATTGCCATTAATTATTTCAAGGTTAATTTTGCCTCTCTGATTTAATAAGTGTCCTAGCCCCTGATCCTCCAGCTATGCTGTTTGTTGTGTGTTGCTATTCAGTACAGTTGGAGTAGTTCAGTCAGCATGTCCAGCATACAGTCTTTTGTGCAATCTTGGGAAGCTGCAAGCTAGGGAGCGAATCTTATTGTTCAGTTTTATTCAATAACGGTGCCAATTTCCCCTCTATTCCAAGTTAGTTATCTAAATTAGTTGTACTACATTATACCTGGGTTAAGTAGTAATGGCAAGTGGGCTTTTGATTTATTCCTAACTTCTATAGAATGTCCCTATATGTGTCCCCACAACTCCTTAAGATAGACTCCTTACGAGTAAGTGTTCATTTGTGCATTACCTGAGAACTAGAATTGTTTCTGTTACCGTAGTGCCTACGAGTCTTAGTCATGTACCAGGGCCCCATTGTTCTAGACGTCACACAAACACCATGTCTGTATGCGAGACAGTAAATCACGTGTTGGAGACAAAGCCTGTTTCATGCATTTCTCTGCTTGTTTTTGTTCCTGCCTTTGCAAGACTTTTACATCACTGTGTTCCAACACATGCTGTCAAGTGCTGATTCTACAGCCATCCCACACTCCGCGCTGACGTACTGCTGTGCTTTTGTTGCAGGAGCGGGTGAATTTAGCAAGGCAGATTGAGAAGGTGGAATATTACAACAGCCGGGCAAAACAGCACAACTCTTGGTTCCAGCAAGCTGCGGAGGCTCTTGAAATTGACCTTGATGACGACGATCTTATAGGCAAGTAGAACTGTGTGCAAGTATGCTTAGCTCGCTACCTCTCCCCTGAGGATTCAACTCTGTCTACTATATAGCTGATCATACTAGGAAAAAAAAATCTCAACCCTTAGGTAGGAGAAGGAGAGTGTGTGGAGTGATACAACATAGAACTATACTAATACTAATCCTCCCAATCCCCCTGTAAAGTAGGTAGATTGAGCTAATGACTTTATCACAGAAGGGAAGCTGCAGTAGAGAGATGCGACACTTCTCACACATCACTGACAGGATCTGGGCTAAGAAGTCAGGAGCGTTTGCCAGCCAGCTTAGCCTAATTGAACATGCTGTCCCAGCAGGTCCTGCAAGAGTTTAATCTGTTCTAGGACAGTGGGATGGCTTCTGTGATCCTCCCCCCACATAGCTGCATAGAATCTGTTTCCTGCTCTTTCCTGTAATCAAGCAGCAGGACCTAACTCTCCCTGTATATTGCATACAAGAGCACATGAGGAGGTGCCTATAGGTGGTGTGGATGAAGTGACCTGGGCCAAAGGCAGAATACCAAGTCAAACAGCGACGAAGGGTAGTTATTCTTCTATAATTAGCCTTAGTAAAAATTGTCAATTTTTTCCTTTGAAAATTGAGTTTCCACTGAGAGAGAAATCATGAAAGGTGCCTGCTTTCTGTGGAAAACTTCCACTTCTTTAGACATCCCAAATTTTCAGTTTTTTGATGGAATTTCGCACTAAAAATCCCACTTTCCTACCAACTGTATTCGAAGAAAACTCTATGCTGCTTTAGTCATTTTGGGGGCGGTTAAACACCTTAAAATTAAAACCTTACATGCATGTGTCTTTTCCTAGATTTAAATTTAAAATCTCCATGTGGTGTTGACTGATTGATAATTCCTCATATTGAATAGGGAGAAGTCAGAGGGTTGTTGGCAAAATATATAGGGCTTAAACTGACAGTAGTGTGGTTTGTCCCCCAAGGAGGACGATCAAATGAGCAAGAAGAGAGTCAGAAGCAAAAGATGCTGAAGGGAATGAAAAAGCAGCTGAAACATTTGCTATCACAACCAACATTTAAAGTCCTTATGAAGACCAAATATCCAACACAGTCTGGAAAGCTACTCCTCCCTCCTTCACCAGTGAGCAACTCAGAATCTGCTCTGAGCACTGTCTCTAAACAACAAGCAAAGAGGAGGAAGAAGAAAAAGAAATTAATTACAGATCACTTAGATAACTGATTGGTAATACCTTGTGGTGTGGGAGAGAAGAGGAGCCATTTTTTCCTTAGAAGTGGATTACGTTCCCCAGTGATGCAGAACAAAAACTCCTAGTATCATGTGGGAGGACATTCTAGACAAACAGCTCCTACCTATTGTTGGCTTCATTGGCATGCTCTGGAAAATTAAGCTAAATGGCATTGGTAACATGAGAACTATCGCTAGTTAATTTGTCTTGACTGTCAGGAATCGTTTGCTGTATTCAGCCTTTTCCTTCTAGTTTGCTAATGAAAGATCAGCTTTGTAAAAAGTTTGTCAGTGTTTACCTACCTTATAAACAAAACTATTGGGCTAAATACATCCCAGGTGTAATAGCATTGACTTCAATGATTTTAAAAGAGCAGGGGGAGACTGGAAGGAGGTTTCTTGCTGTGGATCTTTGCCATTGCTAAAATAGACCTGCTGTGAAGTTCACCTTTTGCAAGTGCCAGTGCAGTAAGATAGGAAGAAAAATAATATTGTCATGCTGCCCATAACCCAACAGCTCTGGTTAACAGAATGAGTCCCATATTGTCTCCTTAGTGTTTCTCTATGGAGATTTAATTTCTCACTTCTCTCCCTTCAGTGTAATTTCACTAGTCTCTGTTGACATGTTATATATAATGTGCTACTCAGTTGGAATGGCAGTGTGCTGGAACCCATTTTGTAGGAGTTCTAATCTAGACTTCGGTGTTCAATCACTTCAAAGGTGTGTCAGCACCATGGCCCTTATTTTTGTGAAAAATGAGAATGTCATGGAAGAAACCGGCACTGAAGTGCACATATCAATAAAACAATACTGTGCTTTTAACAACATTCAAATCTGACTATTGGAAATAATCTACTATGTATTTTTGAGAGTTTGTGCATCTATCTGTCTAAGTCTATTTGTTCAAGAACTCCTCCTAAATGGTAAGTGCTAGGATGAGCAAATTTGGTTTGCAGCTTCCTCTTATCATAACTGAAAGCAAGTCAAGGTTTGGTTGTGCTAAGATAATGGAATGTGTATAGAATGCAATTGTTTCACATCAAATGGCAATGGAGGGGTGTGATAGTGGGGATAGTGTATTGGGAAATCTGTCCCTTTTACCTCCCTATCAAAACATTTTGAAATTCATTTTTAATCTGCTCATATTATAGCCCATATATATTATACTTGCTCTTGAAGGCAAGTATCACTGAAATCCTTTTACAGCTGGGCAAACTGTAGCACAGAATGACCTGCCAAAGTCCACTCCCATATCAATGGCAAAGCCAGGATTAGCCCCCAGGTCTCCTGAGGTCCGGTCCGGTGCCCCATCCATTAGGCGACACTGTCTCGGGTATGTTTTTTTAAAAAGTGTGAGCAAACCCTGACAATCTGAACTGTCAGAAGAGTTAATCAAATGCCATTCCCAATGCTGGACATGTTCCTGCTTCAAAATTCTTGACACTATTGAAAGCAGTAAGTAAACCTATGCAGAGCAGTTTGCTTCTGCAACATTAGAAAAAATGTGGGAAATAAATACTGGTAGGAAGTTCTTTCATGCTTTTTAAGGCAAACAAGGAATCTCTCAGCATTTCAAGTAAATACCTGCATACAGAATCTCAAAATAGCAGGAATATAAAGACTTGTCCCTATTTTTGCCAGAGACTTAGAGACTTTCAACCTTTAATTGAAAATAGGTAAGGATGCTGAATCTTTAACACGCTTTTCTCCTGCTTGTCAAGAGTTAGTTAAATGGGTGTGAACAAAAGATCTTTTCCTCACAGTTACTCGGCTTTCAGTCTCTAGGAGTGGGGAAGGGGGTGAATTTTATAATTAGAGCAGGGCAAATTTTCAGACTACTGAAACATTTCATATATTCATGTTGGGTTGGTTAAATTGATAGTATAAAGAATTCTAAAGTACATTTGTAGTTGACATTTTTTAAATGGAAATTTCCATTTGTTTGAAACAATTTCAAAGTTTCCTTGCATTTTTTTTATACTTTCTAATGTTTGTTAACTAAAAACATTCTATGTTGGTCAAACAAAGTTAATGCAGTACAGAGTTTTTCTTCTTTTGTTTCTTTTACAAATGTTCTGGTCATTAACAAATTTTGGAAAAATTTCACCATGCTTTGATCAAAAAATTGTTGCTACTTTTGAAGTATTATAAAAAAAAAAATTATTGGTCAACTCAAAAAACCAAAAAAACAAACAGTCCCATCAGTTCCCTAACAAAAAAAATGGGAATTCAAAACCTGATTTGTAATGTGAAAAACCATGGGTTTTTTTCACAAACCAAGCAGTTTTCATTCTGCACTCTAAAAACATGGTTTGTGCAGTACGAGGAACAAACATTTAATAATAGTGGCTGTATTAGTAAAATGGCCTTTCGATTATCCCAGCAGGCCTGTTGATATTCAGAAGTATGGGTGCTATCAGTAGCTAGCTGCAGCTCTGCACTCACAATCAAGGAAATGGTTGCATTTTTTTTATTCTAAAATGTTGTGTAAGAAGTGACTCGAAAGGGCACATGTGCTCCCAGAATCTTAATTCTTTGCAAGCCCTAAAAACACTGAGCGCTGACTGAGAATGTTATGCACACTGCTGGTCGGCAAAAGTGCTCTTTGTTATGCCTGCACTTTTATGGAGCAGTTTCTTATATTAATGTGATCAGTCCAAACCTGAGGTTGTGTCAAGTTAAAACCTCACAGAGCTAGGTCAAGAGGCATAAGAATAAACAGCAATGAGGTACTTATTCCCTACTGAGAACAACACTGCCATAAATACAGGTTTCTGCTCTCCTTTCAGTGATATTTACAACCGTTTTGTAAGCTTTGAAAAGTAAATTGGTCACTTGGATTTACGGCACAGTTTCTCCCCTCAGAAGTCTAGTGCCCAGCCCATAAAGCATTGTGTACATGCTCTTCTGTGCCAAATGACCTCCCAAGAGGAGGAGGTGGCAATTCAGAAAACATTTACTGCATTGTGATATCAGAATAACAGTATCCTTATGCTTTGGTTTTCAGTTAGTAGCAAAATTTTTCAAAGTTGTCATAAAACTAAAGGCCTAAATTTTCCAAAGGTGATCAGTAAGGTTAAGATTTTGTCCTCGATATTTTAAGTTTGTCAGGGCTGTTCCCCACTCTGGCACTCCAAGTGCAGAAGGTAGGGGGGCCACAAGAGAGCTTCAAAACCTTGCCTGTACATGCACTGGTTACAAAAACTCCCCCCCCCCCCCCCCTCGAATCATAACACATTTTAAGGAACTGCTGCCACCATCAAGTGCTTTTTCCCTAAAACGGGGTGAACACTTGAAATCACCTCTAGGGGTACCCTAAGCTTTTTTGCCCCAAAAGAGCTTGACTGACTTAAACAAAACAAAACACCTGCAGCCTCTGGTACCTGACCCCCTCAGTCAGAGGCATGCAGATACACAGACAGACTTTCCAGGACACAAGACTCAAATAATCACCTTAAAAGAAGTGATTTTTATTACAAAACAGAAGATAACCTTGATAAAGCATACTTGGTTGCTAGATGTTACAGAGCATCTGAGGAAACCAAATTAAAACAGAAAAAGACTCTGGCACAATGCTTAGATGGTAAAGGGGGAAGGGAGGCATAGACTCACACAGAGCACTTCAAACCAAACCACAAAATAAAGAAATATTACTCTGAATGTGACTGGATTCATATTTCCCTGGTACTCACTTCTAATTTTTCTCTTTGTTCAGTCCACTCCCATGCCCTGAATTCCGGGGGTGGTGGGAGGGGAAATGGTAGTTCTCCCTGGGTTTAAATCATTGTGTCTCTCTCAACTCCTGGTTTAACTCTCCCACACAAAGTACTTAGGAAGGAACAATCTCTCTCACATTCAGAATGGGAAGCGACTGTCTAGGAAGGAGTACTGCAGAAAGAGATCTAGGGGTCATATGGACCACAAACTAAATATGAGTCAATAGTATGATACTGTTGCAAAAAAAGCAAACATGATTCTGGGATGCATTAACAGGAGTATTTTGAGCAAGACATGAGAAGTCATTCTTCTGTTCTACTCTGCACTGATTAGGCCTCAATCAGTATTGGAGTATTGTGTCCAGTTCTGGTCACCACATTTCAAGAAAGATGTAGAGAAATTGGAGAAGGTCCAGAGAAGAGCAACAAAAATGATTAAAGGTCTAGAAAACATGAGCTATGAGGCAAGGCTGAAGGAATTGGGCTTGTTTAGTTTGAAAAAGAGAAGCCTGAGAGGGGACATGATAGCGGTTTTCAGGTATCTAAAAGGGTGTCACAGGGAAGAGGGGGGAAAATTGTTCTCCTTGGCTTCTGATTATAAGACGAAGCAATGGGCTTAAACTACAGCAAGGGAGGCTTAGTTTAGACAGGAAATCCTCATCACTGGAGATATTTAAGAGCAGGTTAGACAGACATCTATCAGGGATGATATAGACCATGCTTGGTCCTGCCATGAGGGCAGGGGACCTGATAGATGTCTGTCTAACCTGCTCTTAAATATCTCCAGTGATGGAGATTCCACAATCTCCCTAGGCAATTTATTCCAGTGTTTAACCACCCTGACAGTTACGAACTTTTTCCTAATATCCAACCTAAACTTCCCTTGCTGCAATTTAAGCCCACTGCTTCTTGAGCTCTGAGGATAGGACAAGGAGAACAATTTTTCTCCCTCCTCCTTGTAACACCCTTTTGGGTAATTGAAAACTGCTATTATAGAATCATAGAGCTGGAAGAGACCTCAGGAGGTCATCGAGTCCAGCCCCCTGCCCAAAGCAGGACCAACTCCAACTAAATCAACCCAGCCAGGGCTTTGTCAAGCCAAGACTTAAAAACCTCTAGGGATGGAGATTCCACCACCTTCCCTAGGTAACCCATTCCAGTACTTCACCACCCTCCTAGTGAAATAGTTTTTCCTAATATCCAACCTAGACCTCCCCCACTGTAACTCGAGGAAGAAAAAGGCTGCTATCAAATCCCCCTCACTCTTCTCTTCTGCAAACTAAATGAGCCCAAATCCCTCAGACTACGTCTACATTGCATCCCTCTTGTGCAAAAGCCTATGCAAATGAAGTGCAGATTAGCATATTGCCATACTCCATTTGCATAATTAATTAGGGGCCATTTTTGCACAAGAGGCTTTTGTGCAAAAAGGAGCCATCTATGCAGCTCCTTTTTGCGCAAAAACCTCCTCTTGTGCAAGAGCCGTTCTTCCTCATTTTTTAAAAATGGGCATTATTACATTTGTCTTTTTCCAATCATCCGGGGTCTCTCCCGATCTCCATGAGTTTTCAAAGATAATGGGCAAAGGCTCTGCAATGACATTTGCCAACTCCCTCAGTACCCTCGCATGCATTAAATCTGGACCCATGGCTTTGTGTATATCTAGCCTTTCTAAATAGTTCTTAACTTGTTCTTTCTCCACCGAGGGCTGCCTACCTCCTTCCCATACTGCGTTGCCTAGTGCAATAGTCTGGGAGCTGACCTTGTCTGTGAAGACAGAGGCAAAAAAAGCATTGATTACTTCAGTTTTTCCCATATCATCTGTCACTAGGTTACCGCCCTCATCCAGTAAGGGCCCCACACCCTCTCTGATCACCCTCTTATTGCTAACATGCCTGTAGAAACCTGTTTTGTTACTCTTCACAGCCTTGCTAGCTGCAGTTCCAATTGTGCTTTCGCCTTCCTGATTACTCCCCTGCAATCTCGAGCAATATATTTGTAGTAAATTGAAGGTTGGTAACATGGAGTCAGCAGGCCTGAATAAAGGCCTGTAACATAAAAACAGCAACAGGCCTGCAGTCTAGTGAGCAAGACTTTGGTTCAGTAACACAGGAGCCAAGAAAGAGGCCCTATTGATAATTGTGGAAGTTAGGTCGACCGTGGAAGGACATAGGAAGGCACCAAGTACAGCTGTAAGCCAAAGGGGAGTAGCGGCACATCTTAATAAGAAATGTCTTGGTACAAAGACCCCCCCCCAAAGTTAATGTACATACCGACCTTGGTTCAGGACCAGGCCGAAATTGACAGCATGAAGGATAGTAAGTAAGCCCCCCTTCCGTAAGGTGAGGGGTGGTAACTAGGCAACAGAGGGTGGCAACCTGGTACGTAAAGAAGTGATGTAAGTTGTTTGTACCTGTCTACCTGACATCGCAAAGGGTGCGCTCCGACCAACCTTGGGGGTGTGTGCACTACACACCTGAAACGGTGCCTAGTGCGTAGCGAGACTTATTGCTGAGACTTACAGAATGCACAGTGGCTTAACACTGGCTAACCATTGTTAATATCCGTCATTTGGCAATAGGCCTGCTATGTGTTGGTACATTGTCAATGCATGCAAAATGCACAGTGGCTTGGCATTGAGAATTTCTGCTGACAACTGTTAATGCATAGCATTTGACAATAAACCTGCTAGATTGATTTTATCCTTACCTGAATCTGTCGTTTCCGGGGGCTCTCAGAGATCTCCTGTGTTGACCCAAGTGCAAGGGTCTAACACTTTAGATAAAGGGAGCACACGTACGCGTGCACGCAGCCAAAAGTTTATCACCAACGGAGCAGAGATCCTGTCAGGAGCACACCAGGACAACCCCAAGAACCCTGACTAATGCCACAGACAACACTTTTACTTTTGACGACAATATTTATACTCCTCCCTAGTCATCTGTCCAAGTTTCCACTTCTTGTAAGCTTCCTTTTTGTGTTTAAGCTCACCAAGGATTTCCCCAGTAAGCCCATCGGTCGCCTACCATATTTGCTTTTCTTACTGTGCATTGGGATGATTTCTTCCTGTGCCTTTAATAAGGCTTCTTTAAAGTACTGCCAGCTCTCCTGGACTCCTTTCCCTTTTATGTCCCCTCTTAGTCTTCTCTTTTCTAAACTAAATAAACCGAATTATTTCGGTAGTTCTTGGAAGCCCCAGTCATAAACCGGGATCCCATTGTACTAGGCCTGGTACGAACAATAGAAAAAACTGGCCCCTATCCCCAAAGAGCTGTGAAACTGAGGCCTCTTTAAAGGTGTCTCAGGTTGGGCACTTAAATAAATGTGAGCCAAAAAATCTAGGGAAAACAAGGCAGATTTAATAGACGTATTCAAATGATGCTATATCATGTGACAGGAGATCATTTCTTCTTTGGTTAAAACATAAATAGATCCCAAGTTGATACTGTGACGGACATGATTTTCAAAGACTTGTGGACTATCAAGAGAGCACACAGGCTTCCTTGATAGTCCACACTTTCCCACGCATGCAGGTAAACCTGTGTTTTAAATAATATGAAAAAAGGTCCTCTGGTAACTATGTTTCCCTAAACCCTGAGAACACTGACTGTTCATATTCTGTTGTCAAATACTGTATTCTAAGTAGTTGCTACAGCTCTGCCAGACCTCTAAACCACAATAACTGAAGATTAAATGTTGTCTCCATCTCACCTGTAATCCTCTGTAAAGAGATATTTAGAACAAGAGAGTGCACAACCTGAATGTGATCACGTTGCATAACCATTGGTTACTCTCAATATTTCCTTTATTTAAATGTACAGGAAAAGTTAGCATGTATTAGCATAATTAGCACAGGATCAAAACTTGGGCCCAATTCTTTTCTGGAATATACTTTGTTCCTAGATTCCAAAGCCAGAAGTGACCATTGTTATACAGACGGTCAGAATAGATAGTCACAAACGCTATAGAACTTCCCCAAAGTTCCTAGACCATGTTATGTTTTAAATCAATATTTTTTTCTAAATTATCTGTTATGTAGAATCCACCACAACCCTTTGTATATTGTTCTAATGATTAATTACTCTCAACATTAAACATTTACTTCTCATTCCCACTCTGAATTTGCCCTCGCTTCAACTTAACAGTGGATTGTGTTATACCTTTCTCTGCTAGAATGAAGAGGGCATTATTAAATATTTGTTTCCCCATGGAGGTAATTACAGACTATGTTCCTTAACCTTCTCTTCATTAAGCTAAATATCAAGGGCACTTCTATAAGGCATGTTTTCTAATTCTTTAATCATACTGGTGCCCAGCAAAGACAACAGCTTTGCCTGGCCTCTGGGCAAGGTAGGTGGTGGGGGAGGCCCAACTCTGCACCCCTGGAAAGGGTAGAGCCTTAGGCAGAAGGGGCAGGACTGGGGATAGTTTCCTCCTGGCAGCCTCAGCACTGCCCGGAGCATGTCGTGCTTACCCCAGGCAGCCCTCAGTGCTGTCCAGAGTGCGCCACAAAGTGGTCATTTAAAGGGCCCGTTCCTCCAGCCACTGACTCTGTTGCCAAATTGCCAGGTCCTGGGGCAGTTCTCTCTCCCCCTTCCCCCCTCCCCAGGTAGCTAGGTTGACAGAAGAATACGTCCATAAGAAACTTATTTAGAAAGGAGGCCAACCTGTTAGTTGATTTTAGTCTCTAGAAAACATGTTATGATTTTATTGTCTCTGTAACCATTTCCCATACCCCGTGAACCTTTGATGTATTTATAACTGAAAACAAGAACAAGTGATGTGAATTACACAAAATGCTGGACCAGAGTTGACTCATACAAGCTGGTGTGAATACTGTGTCTTTGGGGATGGAAGACCTGGTAGTTCTGTAAGTAGGCAGTGACAGGAGCTGGATGTCACCACAGGAATGCCCCAAAGGGACTTGGGGACTGGGATGCACTTACTGTTAACTTGCAAGGGAAAGAGGAAGCTATATTAGCCCAGAGGAGAGGACTTGCGTGACTGGAAGCTCACACAGCTAAGCACAGGAAAACGACTCTTCTGCTAGGGGCAGGGGTTAACTAGGTGACTCAGTGCCTGGGTAACCCAAGAATTGTCACAAGACCACCTAATTCCTAAATTCCCTCCGTTATCATCTGATAACATTTTCTTCATTTTGTCTCTTCAGTTGTACTTCTATGAGGCTCTACCAACTTTTACCCCAGAAGTGGTGGCACTTCAGTGACATACACACACCCTTCCCTGCCTCTAGGAAAGGAAGGGATTCTGTCAATGTCATTGATAAGCCACAGCACACAACAGCCATCTCAAAGAAACACTGGCTGATAGCATGGAAATGTGATGTGATGTGAAGACCCATTTTTAAAATTATAAATAATTTGGTCTGTATGTAATGCTTTCCCTAAAGAATTTTGCTTTTGGTTAAGAGAGTATATACATTTTGAGTTGGCTTGCCATCCCCTCTAAATTCCTCTCTTCTTCCCATCTTCTGACCTATGGAAAGAAATTCTTTATTTGGCCCATTTCTAGAGGGAATGGCAGCATATTCCCTCTATGGCAGCATAGAGGGAAAGGAAAGCTGACAGAGGTTTTGCTTCCTAATCAAGTTAACTTTCAGACTACATCCCAGCAACTCTCTGCATCAATGCTACTGCTACATCCCATGATCCATCTAAACAACAAAGTCTAACACACCTCTACAATTAGTAGAGAAAGTTACTTTAGGGTCCCTTTATCTCTATACGTGTCTCTATCTACATCTATATCAAGTTTGTGGTGCATGCATGGATGATTGTCTTCCTTCAATATTTTGTAGCTATAGCCCTCTGCTGGCTAGAATATCAGACCTGCTCAAGTGTATGGTAGGATTAGAATTGGTTCGAATTTGACTTAACAGGTTGGGGAAAATTTTGCAGATATTTTTCCTGAAAATGTTTTTTTACCATTTCCAATAATAATGGTATCCTAGAGAGAGGCTGCAGTTGACACAGGATATAAGCTGTAACACAGCTATGCAAACATACAGGTGTCATGGGTTACTGCTAGTTCCCATTCGATATTACCTTAGCTACTCACAGTCCCTGTCTCTTTCTACAATTAGCTCCTATGCTTGGATTTGTTTTCTCATACACACAAATCTGAAGAATGCCAATATTTTTGATTGAGAATTAAGAGCCATCTGGCAGCATCTGAAATAGAACTGCAGCTACCATACCTACCCACAGCAACTTAGCCTACATAGCCTCACTAAGGCCATATAGGCTAACTTGAACAGCCATACTCCAAGTTACTTGACTAAAGATGTTTCCAGCTGCGTTCTCAAACCCAGCAGCCTTGGGATCTTCTCTGAACTCCAAAAACAGTTCTTTAAATCCAAATCAAGTTGTATCTTGTTTGAAATAGTAGATGACCATTTTCTGTATGTTATCCCTGAGGACAAAGATTAGGCAATGCCCACACAGGAAGAGCACCACCCAAACAGAAGTGGCTGTGTTCCACAGCAGAACAATCTCCCTCTTCATAATACCCATAAGAATCCTTTTGTTTCAAGAATGGCTCAATGTGCTTGATACACATTAAAGATGGCCACTGAGTGAGGTCAGTATTGTCCCCATTGTCAAGCGAGGGAGATCTATTCCACATTTTCTCTGGTGTAACACTAATGAATGTGGCCCTCAGTCTTTAAAACAATATGGGCCTGATCCAAAGCCTGCTGACTTCAATGAAAATGCTCCTGCTGGTGTCAGTGGTTTTCAGGATTAGGTTCTGAGTAAGTTTTAGAGTAAGGTTCTGGGTATGTATTTCTTCTCGGGCTTCCGACTTCTGAAGGATCCTGGAGCTTGTGAGAAGGGAATGGATAGCTAAGGAGATCCCACTGAGCTAAGAAGCCTTCATTTTCTAGCTCACTAGTTCAATTATAATTACTAATAATTATGCTTACTAAAATAAATAGTGCCGTGTTGCCCAGAAGCAGTTGTGCTAGGAGTTGCATAAACATACATATTTGGTCCCTGCACCAAAGAGTTTACAGTCAATAATTTTAGGTTACTAATCTGATAGGGCTAGTAGGAGGCCTGTGAAAGGAGCTAATGGACTCAGTCCAATTACTGGCAGAAAGGTTTCCACATCAGAAAAACAACCAGCAAACTTGTTTATCATCTAAGTGGGGGAGTGGGAGAGATTAGTTTCACAGACTCATTAGCTTCACTCAGAGTGTGAAGATACAATGGAGACAGGTGATTTAGAAGAGGGGGTAATCATGTGGTTAGTGGTTTACTACTTTGTTTGTGTCAACTCTCACAAACACACATTCTCCCAGTTTCTCTCCCTGTTGTAGAGAGTAGATGGGCCTTTTCCCTAGGGACCTCAGAGCACTTCAGAAATTAAACCAAAGCATATTGTAAAACAGTAACGTAAAGGAGATTAAAGAGGGTGGCAGGGGATCTATTAATCCAGTTTCTTTGCTTTATGCAAATGATCGCACTTACTATAGTCATTCAGTTTGCCTCTTCTTTTGAGAGTTCCCACACTGCAGTGGAAGAGAGCAAACGTTGAAAACAAAACAGGAAGATGCGACTGAAGAATACTAACAATGGCAGGAGAACTCGAGGACATGGGATCCTTGCACCTACTCTTTAATTTTTTTTCTTTTATAAGTAACCTCTGTTTCAAGGTGATGGTGTCCCTTTAAGTGACTGAATCTATGGCTGAGCACAGAATTTACATCCCCTGATGCCCAGTCAGTGATTTAGCCAGCTACCACCTGCTCTCTAAAGTCTCTCTTCTCAGTTATGACCAAGGACTGTTCTCTGGGAAGAGACATTCTGACAGCCACTAGATGGCACAAATGCATCAGCAAATCAGTTACTAACCCAAGAAATGCTGCTTTCAGAACTACCTGGAGTGGACAGGCTGGTGAAGAAGGCAAGCACGCTAGGAACTATTCTCCCCACTCTGAGCTTGCAAGACACTGGATTAGATCACAGACTGACAAACTGCCCTACCTACTCCTGGGGGAAGGGGGCAGTGGTGATTAATTCACAGTGTAATAAATCCTAGCCCTTCTTCCTCAGCATTAGGGAGCTGCCAAAGGCACGGGACACAAATCTAGATTTGTTCCTAGTTATTGAAATAAAGGTCACCCCAAATTCACAGCCCCCCACAGATCTGCTGCTGCCTCACTTTCATTTCCAGTCTGTTATTGGCCTCACAAATGTAGAATTATGAAATGCAGGAGAAAGATGGCATTTAAATTGAATGGGAGATCCATTTCTTTAATGGCACTGGAAAAATTTTTGGAGTGGGGGTGCTAAGCTGTACACTCCTTACTCTGGTCCCTCCCTCACCCTTCCATGGAGCTGGGACTGGGAGCAGGGCTGTGGCTCCGGGGGGGGGGGGGGGCGTATGGACGGGGTAAGACTGCAGAGGTTGAGGCCACAGCTAGGGGCAGGTACAGAAGCCCCAGCCATGGACCCCAGTTCTGGCAGCAGAGCCCCCAGGCAGCAGCAGGGCTGGCAGCCAGATGCAATACCTTGGGGTGCTGCAGCACCCCCTGCACTCTATTTCCCACACTTATACTCTCATTGTTCGTAAGGTTTTTGCAGTAACAGTATCCCTCACTTTGGATCGTCACCTCACCCTGTGTCCCATCTTTTGGAACCATGTAACCTGTTAATGTGGGTACAACTGTGTCTGTACAGCATCGTTTCTGCATCTTCCACAGCACTCTGTGTGTGTGTGTGTGTGTGTACGTACAGACACACATTCTGGGCAATTATACAAAAGCAGAGAGCATCCCAAGAACTAGCGTATTTTAGCAGCTCACTCCCTTCTTGCTTTCTGTGACTTGACTGCTTCATCCATCTTGTCTTCTTCCCCCAACTCTTCCCCCACTGTGCACAAGATTAGCCTGATCCATCTGATCCTGAGGACTGGGTGCAGCTCCTCAAATTATCCTGCCCATTGCAGGAGCCTTTATTCAAATCCTCCATCTATTTGTACTGCAGCTTCATGCAGCATTTCTCTTGCTCAGCTCTTTATATTGATACAGCTCACCCTTAAGTCACACTTGACAGTGCTTTAGAGAAGGCAGTTCAGGAAAACATTTTTAGAGCCTACAGGTGGAATCAGTGAAGTTCAGTTTGGTTGATTAGCTGTGGAGCCAACCACAAGCTATTAGAGACATGTATTGTTATAAATACATCTGGTAACAGTCCCAAGCAAACAGCAGCATTCCAGGACATTATGTGGACAAGGAATCTACCAGCTGCTGCAATTTAGACCTTAGCCCATGATATGACAAAGCAAGCTTTTCTATATAGCTAGTACCCTGTTTTGTGACTCTCTGCTGCTGAATTTAATTAGTACTAGATATCTTTAAAGGTCTCTCATTTATCCTTAATTTGTTTCCATTATTTCCCCAGTCCTCCTTAAATCATAGGTTCTTCCTTTAAGTACCTAAATAGGCAGCCAAAAATCAGAACTCTCAGTAAAATGGATTTAATTTAAACAAAATGTAATTTTAATACCAAGACCAGACTAAGAAAGGTAAGTAAAGCAGGTGCAACCTTAGTGTCTTTGTCTGCATTATGTCCAATAAGTGTCATCTACAGGGTACCTGCTTAGCTTATTTTGAGTGTATTTTTAAATAGCTTATTTTGAAAGAGCGCTATTCTGAAACATCCCTCAATCCTCATGAAATGAGGTTTACAGAGAATAATGAGCTTGTTATTTCAAAAGCTATTTTGAAACAGGCTTGTTTAAAAGAGGCAGAATAGCTATTTCAGGATACTGGAAGTATCCCAAAATAGCACCACGGTTTAGATGTGTCCTTAGGAGACCTTACTGAGGAAGACATCTTTAGCTTATTCAGCCATGTAATGGGGTGAAAGTTGTCTTGGCTTCATGGAGTAAACATCTTCAGTGGGGGGCGAGGGCATTTAGCAGGATCCCATGATAGAATTCTAATTCACTCCCTGAGGCTGAGTGGATCAGGCCAGTGGCCCATCTTGTTCTGCATACTGTCTGACAGCAGTCAGTGTCCAGATAACGGGAAAGACATCCCACATCTGCCTGCTGTGGGATAATCTGTCCCTTAAATCATCATCCTAATCACCAATAGTTGGAAGTCTCTGAAACCAACAGTTTTAGCTCCCGTCCTATTGAGTGAACATAATTCTGGACAATCTGGTTAGCTATATAAACTCCCAATGCCTCTTTGATCACTACTACTTTCTTGGCCTCAACATCCTGTGGCCGTGCATTCCACATTTTTATCGCATGTTGCATGAAAGAGGCTCTCTTTTTAGCTCTGGACTGGAGCCTGCAGTACTGATGAGACTACCATTCTTTCGTAGGTTGAGCTACAGGTGAGGTTAGCAAATGCTTGGAGAGACTGACCCACATTAAGTTCTTTGCCTTCAGGAAAGCAGTTAGATAAGATGACAATTTAGTTAAGTGTTTAAGAAATCCCAATGTGCTGCATTGTTGGAACCCTATATTCCCCATCCAAGTCAGTCATGAAAAACATTAGCTTGAAAGGCAGATAGTACTACAGCTAAAGTATGAGGTTTTGTTGATGCCATCCTTTTTATTTACAAGAATCATCAAGCCCTACTTCTTCAACCACAGAAGGAAGCAGTTTATCTGATAGCTCCAAGCCTCTCTAATCAAGAGACCCAAAAGCACTCTGTGCTGTTACTGGGCTGTTTAGCTTCTGCCCCATCCGCCCCCCCGGTTTGTGCATTCCATCTTCCCCTCATGCACAAAACATGAGCAATTGCAGCAAAAGTCCTCCACCCAAACTCCTGAGTGGGTTCACAGTCATTCTTCGCCTTAGGTGGGGAGGCTTATGAGGATCAAATATAAATACCTGTTAGATTAAATTAAAGGGTGAGTTCACATCCTTCAGCCTCAATGAATTTTTAAGGTAATCTCTAACAAGGTTTCCTCCACTCCACTCATTACAATCTTGATAAAACAAGCTGAACTCTGAATTAGCCCAGGGACTAAGCAGCTGGTCTTCTTGCTGCCTCTGACATCAACTAGTGACATTAATGACTATATTTTAAACCTTTGAGCAAGAGTCTTAATCCCAATGTTTATAGCAAGGAACACAGTCATTTCTTGCTACAATTAAGTCTTTTCATTGACTCATCCTTGCTCTAATATTGAACAGTAAACCCTGGAGTGAGGTGTGGCAATCTCTGGGTAGGCTGCCCTCCTCTCCCTCCCCCCTTGTCCCTTCTCAGGCGCTGAGTGAACCCACACTGACAGGTGTCAAGTCTTTACCTCTTCTGGGGTGGAATTCTGCAGTTTGCCCCCTCAAACCAGGAGTGGAGTTACAGCCCTTGGTACCAGCCATAACTAATACAGCAGGTCTAACTGGGATCAGGCCTAGCCAGAGTTTCTCTTTGGGAGCTTGCCACAGCATACATTAGCAGAAACAACTACTTAGAAAAGTGTATTTAAGCACAAAGATCTACATGCAGCTTGTGTCGTCAAGTGTAACTTCTCCCTATTGTCAGGTCTGGTTTATTCTCTGCTGAATTGGGAGAACCAGTTTGCACTGCTTTCAGCCTGGACCTTGGTCATCTTTTCCACATTCAGGCCACTGTCTTAGCTCACCCAACATCCTTCTTCCCTTTTTCAAAGGGTTATGCCTTCTTTTCAAAGCTTAGCCTGGATGGAGTCAGGTTCATTCTCCTACCAACTGATGGTCCAGCAATGGTTGTTTTAATCCAACTTCATGTACACAGCTTCAGGGGAATTGTCTGCCATTGTTTTACCTTTCTTGCTAGGTTCTGCAAGGCTGTGTCTACACTGCACCCCTTTTCCGGAAAAGGGATGCAGATGAGACAAGTCGGAATTGCAAATGAAGCGGGGATTTAAATCCCCCCCGCTTCTTTGCATAAACATGGCTGCTGCTTTTTTCCGGCTCGGGGCTTTGTCCCTTATTCCTTTATTAAAATCAGGAATAAGGGACCTTTCGGAAAAGGCTTTATTTTCCAAAAGATCCCTGTCTAGACTGGCGCTTTTTTCCGGCAAAGCCCCGAGCCGGAAAAAAGCGGCAGCCATGTTTATACAAATGAAGCGGGGAAAATTTAAATCCCTGCTTCATTTGCAATTCCGACTTGTCTCATCTGCATCCCTTTTCCGGAAAAGGGGTACAGTGTAGACACAGCCCAACTGTTTTCCAAGATTCTTTTGGATTAGCTGTACACTTCCTGAGTGGATAGAAAAAATCCAATTACACAAGTGTTCGCCATTCATCACAAAGTCTTCTTGACTAGCAGCTTGCAATACTTGGGTTAGTTGGCTTGAAACAGCTCTAAGTCTCAGCCATAGAGTTGAGATTTCTTATTTCAAATTTGTATTACAGTTACACAGAGGCCCCACAACCAACATCAGACTCTCATAGAAAGAAGGGGGGGGGGGCAGGAACTGTCCCTGCCCTGAAGATCTTCCATAGACATGATAACCCTGTCCCTGCTCTCCCTTATAGATCCCTTATTTTCCAAATAAATCACTTTGTGTTAGTTCCTCGTCCCAGGTCGCACAGGAAGCCTATTGCAAAGCTCTCTACCAAGACTGAGTTCAGTTCTGTGTCCCTAACAATCCTTCCTCTCCAAGGTCATATAATGCCCATTCCCCTGAGCTCACATACCCAGCCCCCATTCAGTTTGTTGCTAAATTGCCCGTGGCAGCTCAGATTGCTTCCAGGATGGTCAGAATTATTTATATTTGTAGAAAGTTATACAGTGATCTTTTATAGGCAATACTCAGCTGCCTTTGGGGGGGGGGGGAGGGGGAAGGGAAGAGTCCCTAGTAGGTGAGGAAGAGACCTATTTATGACTGTTAGATCAGTATTGCATTGCTGTAGGAACCCTTGGGAGCTCAGTTCTTTACAAGTAAATCCCCTCTAGTATAGATTGGCTAGATTTTAGCCTTCACATGGCACAGATCAGGTGACAATGACTCAAGCTATGGTTTTGTCATGGAAGTTGACAGACTTCAGGTTCCCACTGCCCCTAGTGAGCTATGGTGCCCCAGCTCCTGCCTGGGGCCCAACAGACCCCTGAGCTCCCACAGGGACCCTGCAACTCCCCATTGCCCCGGAGTTACCACGGGCAGTAGAGGGACCCCTGAGCTGTGGGTGGATGGGTACAATGAAGCTCTGAGCTAGCCCTGCAACTGCCCACTTCCATCATGGATATTTTTAGTCAAAGCTAGAGACAGACTTTCATGAATTTTTATTGATTGCCCTTGACATTTATTAAAAGTTTCCAAGACAGAATCTTATCCTTAAACGTGACCAGCAGCTACTTCCTCTATCATTCTAGTAATTAGAGGCAAAAAGCCCTTCCCTCCAATAAGAGCATAGCCGACCAAGGTAAATTACGGCCAACAAACAGGCAAAGCACTTAACTAGCCAAGGCTGCCACTTAATCCACCTGTCTAGTCTGTCCATCCAACTCAGGTATTTTTTAATACACAACATTCCAGAGCTATGGTGAGGCACTTGCTACAGCAGAACAGGCATTTACAGATAATGTCTTTGAACTGATCCTAGTATAGGGTGACCAAATCAAAATCCAAAAGCCACTTTTACAATGAAAGTTATCCTCTTCAGGGCAAAGTTATCCTAAGTCATGGATCATCACAGCTTGGGTTGACCCCAAAATTCCTCCCCTCCGTTTTAGATTATGGAGTATTTGTTTTAATCCCATGAGCCATTCCTTCAGAAGTTTCTTGTATAGGTCAATAAAACCTTTCAATGTAGTTGGACTAAGCCTTAACTGTATGTTTAGAATCAGTGACATAAGTGCCATCAAAATACTGTAGCCAGAGCCAACTAATTCAAGCCCAAGTAAATGGCACCTCTCTGCTTAAATGGAAAGGATAAGTACCAAAGCTGAACATCATCAGGAACAGTACAGCACCTTCCTCAGTCTCAAACTATGTTGCCACATGCCTGCATTTAGCTTCATGATGCCTCTGAAGTGGGCATATTCCCATTTAATTAGCTGTGCAAGCTAATTAAGGCCCTAGGTCAATCAAGCATCCCTGTTCAGGACAGCACTTGATCAGGTGCATGTGTCCCACTGGAGTCCGCAGGATTGAAGTGCATTCTTAGAGTAGTGCTTTGATCCTATTCTGAACAGCACGTGAGCACATCCTTCCCTAAACTCAGGAAGGAGTGTCTTGTCTAAGCCGCACAAAGGCCTCTGGTGGAGTCATGACTAGAGTAGGTAGTTTGGTTCCCAGTCCTGTGCTTTAGCTACTAGACAGTGCTCCCTCCCATTTAGTAATGGTATTTTCAGAGCTCATCAGGTTAGCTACCTATAGCAAATCTTCTCTGGCTTACAGAGAAATGGTTTGTTCCAATTAATTTCTGTTCCTTTCATGATATTTCATAGCAAGCAAAGGAGTTGGTATTACCCATCTATAATACCAACAGTTTTTATCTGTGACATTGAATACCTCACAGATCTGAAGAAGAGTTCTGGGATGCTTGGATCCTGACTCAACAGGTGTGACTGCTACACCAGTGGAGAAGCATTAACTAACATGTGACAAGTTGCTCTGTCCTATGAATGCAGAGGTGTTACTAGCCCACTTAATCTGGAATGATCTCTTGCAACATACATTAACACCTCATGTGTAGCAATCTGTCTACCTTGTATGTATCTGTGACACTGAATATCTTGCCATACCTCAAGAAGAGCTCCAAGTAGCTCAAAAGCTTGTACCTTTCACCAACAGGAGTTGTTCCAACAGAAGACAATACTACTCAGAAAGAGAAGGTGGGCAAGGTAAGTCAGGTGATTCAAGTGCACCTGGGTAGATTCAGCAACATCCCATTCCTTTACAAAGCACAAGCCTTTTAACAGTTGGTTCCCTCTCTCACTTTGGCACAAGACAGTTAATGCAATAGCAGGGATTAAAAACAGGTTTGCAGCTACTGTGCTTCTGGCAGAGGGAAGCAAAGCCATGCATAAGAAAATGCAAGTGGCAGACCTGTTTCCCTCACCCACAAAAGATTAAACACCACACCTAGCATCTGTGCAGGCCACCATTTAGTGGTGACAATAATAATAGCAAACTCTAAAATAAAATAACTTGACATAAATCCAAGAGTTATCTTTCGCCTGACTCAGCAGCTTCATTGACAGCACCTCTCTGCTCCTGATAGGGCTTCCCCTTTCCTCCAGCAGAGGACTGGAGAGTCCACCAAGACACCCTCTAATCCAAGTACTAACCTGCTTCCTTTAGCTCAGTTACTCACTTTCAAATGCACCGCTTTCTGCCTTTATAGGAATCAGATACTCATCAAGCAGTTACCTGGTTCCCTTCCCAGGTGGGTCTGATAATCACTACCAGGTCCAAAAACCTGCCCTGAAAGGGACTCTGCTTCAGAACAGGGCTTTTTGGCTCCAGGCTCTGTAGCCATTAAAGGGTTCGAACTAGGGTGGCTAATGTAAACATTCGAACTTGCAAATGAAGCTCGGGATTTAAATATCCGGGCTTTATCTGCATGTTCCGAGCCGCCGTTTAAATGCCCGTAGTTGAACTACCTGCCCACGGCTGCACGCACGGACTAGGTAGTTCGAATTAAAGCTCTAATTCGAACTACGTTAAACCTCCTTGCAGGAGGAATAACAGTAGTTCGAATTAGGAGCTTTAATTCAAACTACCTAGTCCGTGCCGCGTGTAGCCACGGGCAGGTAGTTCGAACTACGGGGCATTTAAAAAGGGCGGCGCCCGGGAACATGCAGATAAAGCCCGGGATATTTAAATCCCAGGCTTCATTTGCAAGTTCGAATGCCTACATTAGCCACCCTAGTTCGAACTAGGGTGGCAGTGTAGACATACCCTTACTGAGTCCTGGCAGAACAGCCTCTGCTTTTTACCTTAGGAATAGCAGGAGTGTCATATTTTTTTCTTGTCCCTAAAGAAATCTGCAGCAAAAACAGGGATTTTGCAGAGGTTTAGTGAAGGGGAAAGAGTGTTAAATCTTTACCAACGAGGCTACATCTACACTTCAGGCTTCTTGCGCAATAACTGTTTTGCACAAGAGTTCTTGTGCAAAGTTCTTGCGCAAGAGAGCGTCCACACTGCCATGTGCTTTTGCGCAAGAGATGTGCTTTTGCGCAAGAGCGTCCATGGCAGTGTGGACGCTCTCTTGCACAAGAAAGCTCTGATGGCTATTTTAGCTATAGGGGTTTCTTTCACAAGAAATCCATGTTGCCCATCCACACTGCCTTCTTGCACAAGAGCTCTTGTGCAAAAAGGCTTATTCCTCGTGGGGAGAGGAATAACTCTTCTGCAAGAAGCCCGCTTTTCCGATGCTGTGCTGTAAATTTACTTGTGCAAGAACGCACGTGCAGTGTAGACGCTCTGCAAGTTTTTGCACAAGAATCGCTGTTCTTGCACAAAAAGCCTGAAGTGTAGATGTAGCCAGAGTGTTTTTCTTCCATGTGTCTCTCAGGAGTGTGAGTTCACTGATTCGTCTCAGCTGTACTGAAGCCCTTTTAAGTTGCTCCATTGGCAAAAAGGAGCTAGAAATTACCTCTGATCAATGTCATCTCCATAAAGGGGTTTTCAGCTGGTGGAGAGCTGCTGAAATAACACTATCAGTCTCCTCTTTCTGCTCCCAACATAAGGATGAGGGGATAGGGTCAGGAAAGAAGTGGGGGCAAAACACACTGCACTCCAATGACTCTGCCTTGGCAGATAACACCTAAAGAGGCCCTTGCAGCCAGAAGATAAGGCAGGTCCATTCTGATTTCTCCAGCAATCCAAGGAGTAAAAAGGTGGCATAAAGCAGTAGAGAAATAGAATTTTTTTAAAAGCATTTATCTTTATCTTTTTTCTACAAATCAGCAGAAGGGAACTATTTGGTGGTGGTGATACATTTGTAAGGTTGTAGTGTAGAGTCAATGCATTGGTCAAAATAGTAGAATAAAGTAGTAATAAGGCACACAGAAATAGTGGAAGCCATGAGAGAGCGAAGGGTAGGGAATGGTTCAACTATAAGTTCTAGGATCTGTTTTTTTAAATTAAGTCTGGGGAGGAAAAAAAGACAATTGGGGCTTTTTTCCATTTATTTTATAACTGCAAAACCATTGCTTTGAAAATATATGCACAAGTAATATGACAAATGTGCCAAGAAATCCACTTTAATTTCAACTGACAGTCACACTTTCAAAACAAGGAAACACATCAGCAAATGGCAGACATTTAAGGCCAAATTCTGGGACTTCTTCCACAGGTCTAAATCTGGAATAACACTGCTTATGCAGATGTTAACTGATCGATGCTCGGGATCAGCATCTTCAGCTGGTATAATTCTCTTGAATTCTTCCAAGGCTTTGTCTGCACATAGAAGTGGTACCAATGAACATTACGTGATGCTCCACTTCCATGCATTCATAGTTATTTATAGCTGTGCAGAGTTGAAGTAGAACCCTTTCAAATCAGAATGGTATCATTTTACCTCTCCCAACCACCACCTTTGTGCTCTGTTTTTGGTAGCATTTTACACCACTTTGCACAAGTATAAATGACTAAACACATATAATGCAAGGAGGATCAGGCCTTATGGTGCTGAAGTTTTAAGGGCTAAATTCCATTCTAAGTTTAACTGGTGTAAATCTGGGATAACTGCATTACTTCAGCTCTATCTGGGTGTAACTAAAAACAACATAAAATCAGACTTTCAGTCCTGTTCTGGTCTCACAGCCCATGAGACCCAGAATTCAGCATTAGTGCTCATCTGCACATTTATCCCTCCATGAAAAATTCTGACAAGCAAAAACATTTTGTTTTCTTTGAAATTTCATTTTTCCCCTCTGAAAACTTGGGGGCTATGTCTACACTGCAGGCTTCTTGTGCAATAACTTTTTGTGCAAGAGTTCTTGTGCAAAAGTTCTTGAGCAAGAGCGCGCCCACACTGCCATGTGCTTTTGGGCAAGAGATGTGCTTTTGCACAAGAGCATCCATGGCAGTGTGGATGCTCTCAGAAGAAAGCTCTGATGGCCATTTTAGCCATAGGGTTTCTTGAAGAAACCCCTGTTCCCGTCCACACTAGCCTTTTTGTGCAATAACTCTTGCACAAAAAGGCTTATTCCTCATGGGGAGAGGAATAGCTCTTGCGCAAAAAGCCCTCACGTCTGACGATCTACTGTAAACTTTCTTGCACAAGAATGGGCTTGTAGTGTGGACGCTCTGCAAGTGTAGACATAGCCTAAGAATTTGGCTAAAAACAGGAGTGGTGGCACCAACTGGGAGCTGTAGTTTGCTCCTCTGTGTGCTGGAATCATCAGATGCACTACATCTGTCAGAATTAGGCTTCAAAGGATTAGATCTTTAAGTATCAGTAAATGTCAATTTCACCATACAAACCAACCAAAATGTTGCCCATCAGTAATAACAGAAATTTACAGATAGGCAAAAGAAGAAAAATGCTGCTTCAGAACTTAGAGTTTGATTTTAGCAAATCTATTTGGCATATTTTGATAGATGTTGACAATTTGCGTTTTAACAGTTCTAAAGCTTTAACATTTTGAATCTTAACATCCTCTGTTGCTAAATGGTTATTGTATGGACACTCTACCCCACCCCACCACTTTCTGGCAACTGTGAAAGTTTAAATTGATAAAATATTTTAAAATAGTTTAAAATAAACATCATTGCTGTCCATCAACATTATCATAAAAGTCAAATTCTGACAAATGGGCTCATAATGCTTTCTGATTGGCCCTCTTGGTAAGGAGAAGCTGTACATCATGGAGTTTCTGAGCAAGGTGGAGTATGGGAGATAAAGTCCAGAAAGGGGACATGAGGAGCAAACTGCAACTCCCCAGAGGTACTACAGCTCCAATTTTCAGCCAAAATATTTTAGTTTGTAGCTGAAATATTTCAAAAAACATTTTTGTGTAGCCAAGAACCCAATTCTCCATCAAAAACAGTTTTGATGGGAATATTTTGACCAGCCCTAGTTTCTATAAAGTGATGCCCATCAGTTTTCTCCTTTGCAAAACTTCATGCTGGGAGATGTGGAAGGTACAATACACAAAGGAAATGCATAACATCTGATCATGGCAGAGAAAACAAGAATGGGGAAAGATCTGAATGAGTAATGTGGACAGTCTCCACTCTGGATTTTTTTAACCATATCACCTTCCACCTGGGAATCTCAAAGCATTTTTACAAATATTATTAACTTATGCTTAATGGAAGAATTATCCTCATTTTATAGATGGGGAAACTGAGGCACAAATCAGTGCCCAGGATCCTATTAGAAGGAAAAAAAATCCCCAATCTTGTAAATTGTGTTCTCACACTTCAACATAAGATCAATTTCCCATCTCAGCAATGAACAGTGATTTTTTATTCTTACAAGAGCACCACACAGCTATGATTCTGTTTTGGACAAGGAGTGAGACCAAGCTGAGGATAATTCATCTATGAGATTCTGAAATTGATCCCTTGCTTTAGTTCTCAAGAGGGTGCAGTGGGCAATATTTTTTCTCTGTATGTACAGCACCTAGCACAATGAGGTGCTAGTCCATAACTGGGAGCTTTGTTGTAATAACTGGGCCTAAAAATTTACTCTAATTGTGATCTAAACTGTGAGAAGTGAAGGAATGAATGCTGAACATCACAGTAACCTATAACAATAAACATGGAAATGCAACTTCAAATGGTAATAAAATAATTAATAATGCTCACAATCAAAGATGACAAGCAAAAAATAATGACGGAAGGAAAACACACAATAAAATGTAATAAATTAATAATGGCTCCCCTGCACATAAGCCATTATTAGTTGGCTCATTCCTTAGGTGTCATGGGAGACTTGACCATCTGAATTTCTAAACTATTAAACTGATGTTATACTTGAACTGGGTCAAAAGGCCATTAACCCAGCACTGAACTTACTGGTATCTGAATCCAAGCTCCTCTAGTTTTTCAAGTCGATAAGTCACTTTGTACCTCCTGTTTCAATTTCTCCTCTTGGCAACAGGGAATTGAAACCCTTGTTATGACACTGAAAAAGTCTCGGGCCAACTGCTATAAATCAGTGTAGCTTAGAACTTGTCCCCAGATGTCATTTCAAACAAGCACACATAAAAACACTCAGTGCAACATAATGAAACTTGGCCTACACATAGCAATTTTCAGATAAGGATCTGTGTGTTTTTCAAACTAACTAATCATTCTCACACTGTGATCCAATATGTATTATTGTATCCATTTTTGTCTGACTTTTTGGTCAAAGAATGGAATACCATAAATGACCCCTTACTAATTTCACTGGAGGGGGCCATGAATAAAACCCACAGTTAGTAATGGACCAATACTATATCTCTATACCAAAACCAATGTAATTTTCATTTGCATTATTGAGGGGCCTTTTGGCTTCTGAATTACAGTCCAATAATTGGGAGAACTGATGCCAAACTTGTGTGTGTATGGAAGACACAAATATTAAATACGAAGTCACTAGAAAGAAGCAGTTTACAATAGGAAAAGTCAGTAAATCTCAGGAAGCAGGTATATTTCCTCTCTTCCATTGCTTTGGAAATGCAATGCATTAATACAAAAGAGTGTCACAATGATGCTTTTTCCATGTTTTTAAGCGTTTGAATTACACCACCGTCTGCTGGAACTTGGCTTTGGAACTTCTTCTTGATGATTCCCATTTTTCTGCTCTGAGTTTGGTCCCCAAGATTAGATAGCAATGCCCCAGATTCATCAGCATGAGCCGCTAATTGCTGAATATGCTTTTTTTCCAGTATGAATTCCTAGTACAAAAAGAGACATGCAGACATGCTTTTTTCTATGCAGACATTCACTCATAGAAAGACTCCATCCTGCAGCCCTTATTCGCATGCAGTCTCTCTGATGATACTAAGCAGCAGTTTTAAATACTGTCCACTGTGAGATATTCTGAGTAAGGGATGCAGGATTAAGCTCACTGGCTCCACTGTAGCAAGGTAATTAAACACATGCTTAACTTAAAGCATTTGCATTTTCTCACTGCAGTCAATGGGTCTTAACTTATGGCTAACTTTATGTGCTTAAAGTTAGTCATATGCTTCAGGATCTTGCTAAACTGGGGGTTTAGTCTGTCATTTAGATAGTAGTCACATGTAGGATTAGCTGTTAAATATTTATAAAAAATGCAAATCAGTTGTGTCAATTCTTTCTAATGCCTCCAGTCCTCAGGATGTTCCCTACACAAACTACAATCTTGTCTGAACTGTAAGTGCATGTTTAAAATTGGCATAGTGTGGTGTTTTAGATGCTGCTTGTAATTATTAGAACTGGGAGCACTGGCTGTTGGGAATCTGGAAGCACAGGAAACAGGAAGGAGTGGGGAGGAGATGGGCCAGGCCTGAGCGAGAGCTACAGAGGGGACCAGCAGCAGCTTTGTAAAGAGGTTTCACCTTTGTTAAATAAAGGCCTGTTGAAGTTTGTTACTACCTTGCTTGCATGATACAACACACATAGATGGTCAGCATTACTTTCACCGTAACTGTATCTAAAACACCGTGTTTCTGGTGAAAACCTGCAGGTACCACAAGGACCAAACCCCTGCCTTGCAATGCAGACAGTACTGGTATTTCAATCATGGTTCCTAAGTCGAGCTGTGCATGACACTACTGGTACTGCAGGCTTCTGTGGTTCCCAGGGTTTACCTCAATGATGAGCTGCAGTGCTGATCCCAGAGCCCCAATTCAGCAATGTACAGTAGCCACCAGTAGGTACAATGGCTCCCAGCCCCAGCCTCATAACCAAGAGCACGTTGAATGCCATGGTGAATGAGAGTGTGTGCAGTACAGTGCATCCCCACCAGTCGCCCTTTATACATCCGTTCTGCACTAAAGTTGATGCTTGTAGGAACTGACGTGTTATGAGTCCGCCTGTTCCCCACTCTGAAGTAGCATACAAAAAAAAAAAAAAAAAAAAAAAAGCACAAATGGAAGTCAGCCACAGGAAAAAAATTCCCTGCTTTAAGTTGTTTCGCTATAAGTCCAAGTTTTTTGGAATGTATCTTGGACTTATAGTGAGGCCGGCCTGAAGAATGGCTGGTGGCCAGTCCAGAGCTAAGGTCCCGAGGCCTGGCCTTGCACTTTGAGTGCCTAGAGAACAAGGCTATGCAGGACATACAGACTACTTCCCTTTCTGAGGAAAGGACTGACAACTTGCTCTGAAACCCAGTTCCCTGTGCAACTACTTAGTGCCTTACCCTGCAAGCCTGGCATGCATGATAATCCCAGTGAAGGCAATGGCGCATTCACATGTAGGCTGCTTACTGGACCTTTAACTTGGCTTAACACTGTATCTGAGCATTTACTACAATTAGTACAAAAGACTGGGGCATGCTACTTTTTCTGGGTAAACTTGCCACTGACTTCAATGGGGCAGAACTTCACCCTGTGAGTTTTTGGCAGCTGTAATTAGAAAGCTTTGTTTCTTCCCATCACTATTTCCTTTCAGAGATTTTTGCCATTCACTAGAAAATGTACTCGGGGGAAGAGTGATCCAGTGAAAATAGCATTGGGTCTACAGGTGTGAAATTCTAGCCCCACTGAAATCAATGGCCAAGGCTCCAATTGAGTTTAGTGTGGCCATGATTTCACCCTAAGATCCTAGGCCTGGACCCTCCCATCCTATATCACAGCACTCCCACTGGGGAGTTAAGTGCTTAAATACCTTTAAGGATCTGGGCCATAGAGACACAGGGCTATATCCTCATCTGAGGTTCACCCGTGGGGTTCTATTCTTGCCTCTGTCACTGACTCCTACTTTGACACGTGCCCTCTGTGCTTCTGTTTTCCCTTCTGTGAACAGGGGGTCCTTCTGTGAACTCACAGTGGGGAAGGAATGGGAGGAACACATGAGACAATTCTAAATGCTAAGTACAATTGGCAAGTTCAGCACAGTTCTCACTCTCTCTCGCCATATCCATAATTAGGGTTCCATAGGGATTCACTTACACCAGCACCCTGCATGCTCTGAGGCTTTCTTCTAGGATATTCTGCTCCACAGCCTTTCGTTCCCAGAGGACTGAGTCCTAGAAAGATCTGCTTTGGAGAACATGTTCTGACATATTTCAGTCAAGAACTACAAGTCTACCTATAATGGCTTTACATACTGTCTGCAGGCAGATGTACTGAGTGGGGTCTAATCTACTGAAATTAATTACATTGTGATAGCAAGAAAGACCAGAACTCCTTTTTATAATGTTGCATGGCTGTAATACTATAATAGTACTTTGTTCTGCTATAGCACCTTGTATCCCTGCACTTCATTGTTTTACATGGTTTGCTTGATTAAGCTTCAGAGGACACTGGAGAGGTTAGGAAATGATACTCCAGTGTCACAGATGGAAACCAAGGCACAGAGCCAGAAGTGACTTGCTGACCATCACATAGTACATAATGGGTATGTCTACACTGCAGCATTTTTCCAGAAAAAACTATACTTACGTCCGCACTGTTATTGCATTCTTTTGACAGAAAGTTGAAATAATGGAGGGGTTTTTCTGACAGTGGTAAACCTGTTTCTACGAGGAAGAAGCTTTTTTCCGAAAAAGTTTTTTCCGAAAAAGGCGTGTGAGGATGCAGAAAAGGGAGTTCTTTTGAAAGAAGAGGCCCCCAGGAAATAACACTGGTGCCCTGGTGGCCACTCCATCCATACTAATCACAACTGAAATGCGAGATAGCATCGAATCATTGGTTTTTTGTTGCGCTTTTGCTGTGTGGATGCTCTCTTTCGAAATAAGCTTTTCCAGAAGATCTCTTCCGGAAAAGCTTCTTCCAAAAGAAGCTTGCAGTCTAGACATAGCCAATGTGTCATTAGGAGAGCTGGGAAATGAACTCAGGTCTCCTGATTCCCAGTTCCGGTTTTTAACTGCTACACAGTGTGCCCTCTCCCACTGCACAGATAGCCAGCCTCTACACATGCTGCTAGTGCGTGCATTGCTGTGTTTGCTAGAAGGCTCCAAACCACGCATCCTTGAATGAACCAGACATTCAAAATTTTAGCTGCCTATAAAATCTGTACTCCCTCAGCAGCAGGGAGCACACCGTCCTTAGCAGCTTTTCTATAAATCCTACAGCAGTGTGTTACTTACTTGGATCATGTCCAGTTTCGACAACCATTCCATTTCCTGCAAGGGGCCATAGTGCTGCATGTGGCAGTGCTCAGCCAGGTTGGAGATAGCTAGCAACAAGCTGCCTAGCTCTTGACTCTGCAAAGGCAAAAATGACATGGATGAATTTTGTTCCACCAAGAACTTTGCACACACATACCTGGGATTGCCAGCCTCCAGGAAGAGGAAATGCCTCTCAAGTTCACTGCATAGTTTGGCTGGGAAACAGTTCTGCTGTGAGATCTTCTCTCTTCCCTCCTCACTTTGTGCCCTTCTTTGCACAAGGTATAAATCCTCAGCTTCAGCAACTGCCAATACTGACACTGATCCTTCTATTCTACACCTGAGAATCCCCCTCCTAACTGTGCCGTTTTCCCCCTTCCAGATGTCTTGTCCCCGTGGGCCTAGTAGGATTGGAATCCCTCCAGACTGTGTGCAAGCCTGGCAATGTTCCCGTAAGCCCTTGCTGCCTCTTGCCTGGGCTGTCTATTATGCCCCAGCCCATGGCATGACTCCCACTCACTGTCATGGCTGTCTCACTTGGTGAGAAGCAGCAGCACTAGTGAGAGCGAGCTGTGCTAAGTGTCCGCTCTGGGTGGGGAGAGGTACAGAACAAGGTCACTGCAGGAGAGTGAAACCTAGGAAAGATGAAGGAATGAGTGGGGAAAAGGAGAAACCAGAGGGAGCTGTGGGAGCGGGGAAACAGAAGGATGCGGAACTGGAGGAAAATTGGATTTGAGAGAGAATTGGGAGGGATTAGAAAGGGAGCTGGGAAACATGGTCAAGAGGGAGATGAAATGTAACAGAGAAAACTGGGTAGCAACTCATATATGGAATGGATGTGTCCACGGATCAGGAGTTAGACTGGAGAAGTTGCTCAAGGTGTCAGCTATAGGAGAAAGAACATGTTCTTGTGTAGAAAAGATTATGCCTCAAAGTTTTGACTATTTAGACCAGGGATTGCCAATCAGTTAGAGACGAATAGCCAAAATAGCTGTGGATAGAATGTGAAGAACCACATATTATGTATTTATTTTTATATATCTATAGATAGATAGATATAGTACACAAAATGTAGTGATAAAAACAACATTACAGGACATTTCGGACAAAAACCAATAAAAATGTCTCTAGTCACTTAAAAAATTCACAGACACTTCATAGATCTTCAGAGAACTTGACAAGGAACAAACATCACATTTTTAAAAATACCAACCCTTTAAAAATACAATAATATTCTCACACTAAAAAAAAAAAAAAAAAAATCATCCCCACCACGTATTTTAAATTTAACACTACTGCCCTATTATGTCCTGTGAGTTTTTTAAAATTAAACTGAACTGAGAAGTAAATTAGCACAATTTACAGCTTGTTGATCTCTGGTACGGTTTCCTCTTTTTTTTTTTTTTTTTTAAACTTATGAAGATTATGGCTTTTTTATAGTTCTAAAAATTCAGGTCTGTCCCAGACTGCAAATATGAGAGGTTCAAAAACAATAAGGGAGAGACTCATATCTCAGAATAATTGCTTCAGCCTAGCAAACAATAGCCTTTGAATTTTCTTTGAAGAAACACAGTGTAAACCAGGTACATGCTGATTTTTTTTTTTTTTTGGCCTGGAATTTAAATATGACATCTGTGTTGGCTGCCTTATTCTGCATCCATGAAGACTTTGAGTTTAAGGTGCTTCAGCCCCCCGCTGTAACCCAATCCTCCTCCTCTCCCCCAGAGCCAGGCACTCCCAACCCCCCCGCTCTAATCCAAAGAACCCACCTCTTCCCCAGAGCCCGGCACCCCCAGCCTCCCCTCCTGCTCTAACCCAATGCCTGGGTCCCAGAGCTGCCGCCATGCACTTCTCTCTTCAGGTGCTGGGGCACGTGCACAGAGCGGCTGGCTGTGAGCAGGCACTGGGGCGCATGTGCAGAACTACCAAGTGCTGCATTTCTTTAAGCAAAGAGCCGCATGCGGCTCAAGAGCCACAGGTTGGCCACCCCTGATTTAGATAGTTCAGACAATCAGGGCATGTCTACACTAGGAAATTATTCTGAAATAACTTATTTTGGAATAATAACTCCCAAAATAACTATTTTGAAATATCCCGTTCACACTACAGGGAAGCCTCAAAATTAGTCCAAGGCAGGTTCTCTTAATGTGGAGGCATTACCTCGACTTACCGACCCAGGAGGCACTGGGGAGTAATTACTTTTAATAACTCTGGGCTATTTCGAAATAACTATTTCAAAGTGTTATAAGTGTTATTCCTCGTGGAAAGCAAGAGTTATTATTTCAAAATAACAGGCTTGGTAGTGTGGACGCTCTGCTTGTTATTTTGAAATAAGGGAAGTTATTTCAGGGCTCAGTGACTAGCCGTTTTCACAAATATACACTCCTAGCAAAATCAAGGAAGTTCAAATCCACTGCTTGAAACTGGGCTAAGCTTTGCTGGCCACAAGGCATGGTCTATAGCCACTCTGCCTGCCAACCTTAGGGGTCTGCAGGGCTGTAGCTACATCAGGGGCTAGTCAGTGATGGCTGTAGGGGCAAATCCTGAGCGTAAACAGGGCTTGAATCCATCCCTAGAAACCACTAAAGATGTCGTGTTTGGAGCAAGTTGCTGCAGATTTTAAGGTAGTTTGTGGCTTTAACATTGTCTTTTTAGTAAGAACTGAAGTTTGAGAACATAGGGCCAAACTCTGAGCTCCTTACTCACACAACATTCTCTCCTCCCCCCACCCCCAATTTCAGTGAGGACCAACCCTGACTTGGAAATTTAGCCCACAGCAAACAACAAACAAACTAAATGAAAGTAAGTGGATAGCAAACCAAGAAGAGGGATGATGTGTATTAGAACAACGGGCCAAGTTAATGACTTCTGGGCGTGCATGCTGTGAACTCCCCCACATGGCTTCAGGGGAGATGGATCAGGTCCTGAATGTTTGTGATCTCACTTGTGTGCCAGTCTTTTCAGGTTGAACCTGGGTCTCCGCTGTTTTATCCATAGCTCATGTTGTGATGGAAGGAAGAGAGGATTCTTTTGAACATACCTGATATCGGAAGTGACCTTTCTCATGGTTAATAATGACATCCAGCTGTTTGTTTTTCTCCTGTATTCTGTTGCACGTCATTTGAAGCTCAGACAGTTCCCTAATCAGCATCTAGGCAAGGTAAATAAGAATGCTCACTGGAGATGTGCACTGCACTGCAGAAGGCATCTAGTCCTAGTGTCTTCCCATTCTCCAGGTGGCTTTCAATTTGAAGGATCCCAAAGCGCTTTACAAATTAATTAACTATTCTGCTCACAGTGAGTCACACACACAGGCTGCTGGATCTGTTCAAACAGTGTTGCATAGCCTAGGTTACCAGCATGGTCCGTAGCCACAACTCTGGAAAACTGGGCCGTTCCGCTCTCAATTACAGTGATGCAAGTCAAAAGCAACTGCAACACAATTAGAGCTTGTTCAAATGGGAAGTTACTCTGGAATCATATAGGGTGCAAATTTAAAGAGCAACAGCAATTCTGAATTATTTCTCCATGTGGACACACTTATTCTTGAAGGCAAGTGTCCACAATAGGAAGCAACTCCAGCATAGCTATTCTAGGTCAACTTCCCCATGTAGACAGGCCCTCACTCTGGATTTAAACTGACAAAACTGGGCACAGAATTTGGCCCCTGATGTCAAGTTCCTGGCCTTTGAAGGAATAATGCTTCCAGGGGCAACTCAGATGTTACTGTGATGGCCACCATCTTGGCCAACACACAAAGCAATGAAAAAGGCCATTGAAAGAGCTGGGAACCATACGTCTTTATAACTTGAGCTGAAGAGCCAGGCTCTTGCTACATCTCTTCCTCTTCCTATGTAGGAGCCTGGATCTGGCCCTCTGAAAAGATTAAGGATTATTCACTGAATTAAAAACAAAACACGCTTAGAAATTTCTCTTTAAGGAATCTGCTTCAGTGGCCACAGTTTGTATACGTGGGTCAACATTGTGCTACTAGATCCATACTGTGGACCATTACTGCACAGTCTGCCCATGGGCCTGACCTAGTAACCATGGGATATTTCTGATGAGGGAGGGAATGCAGAAGGTGCCATAGAGATTGAGATCACTCATCTGATAGCAGAAATTTGCTCAGCGTGATCACATGATGAGAACTTACTTAGTGTTTGTGATCAGCAAACAATATTCAAAAAACCATCCTTTTCAGCAGTTACATAGGGATCTAGGATTGCCAATTTTGGTTGGACTCATTTCTGAAAGTTTCATCACTTGGCACAATCTTTAATTGATCTTTAATTCTGGGCAGTTCGATAGGGCTGGAGGATAGATCCTATCTAAGGGTTGAGTGAAAGTCACTGGTGCTCAGCATTATATTGAATCAGACTGCAAGGACATGGCTTAGCTCTCTTGGACTAACTACTATCTAATGTACCATAAATAACATGCTTGGTAACATTACAAGTTTTGTGGTATCATGTTCCCTTAGCAAGGTTTCAAGGTCATGCTGGCTTTTCTCATAGTCATCTGACAGGGCGATCGAGTTCTTTATCAAGGTCTGGTTTGTAGACAACAGCATGTCATGCCGCCTGATAACAGCTCCAATGACCGAGTCTGCACCACACCCCGGATCGTCTGTAGCAGAGCAGAGGGAAAACACAGCACAAAGGGGAAACGGGTTTAGCTTACAATGCATTAGAGACACTATTTTCCTTCCTTTTCAAGTTATGTACTGGCTCTTTTAAGGAATTGAGGGCATGTCTACACTGCAGTTAAACACCGACAGGTGGCCCATGTCTGCTGACAAGGGCTTGTGGGACTCAGTCTGGATCCAGGGCACTGGACCCTCCCCCTTCACCAGATTCCATAGCTTGAGTTTCCGCCCAAGCCTAAGTCAGCTGACGTGGGTCAGCCGCAGGTGTTTTATTGCAATGTAGACATACCCTGAGTGGCTCCTGGGAAATATCATGTATTCCCCACTCATGCACTTTCCAGGAGAGGCCAGCACCGTGCACAACCGGCCCCTGTGCATGCTACATAAATCTTTTCCCGTGAAAACTGACTCAGTGTTGCCAACAGCAAGCATTCAAAGCTGATGAAGTTTTAAAATCATGAGATTAAAAAAAAAATATTTAAAAAATATTAAATGTGGAGGTTTTTATTTGCATCTCCATTTTTGAAGCATTTAATGTTCATTTTTCAATCTTTTCTCCACAGCCACAAGCTGACATTTTTAAAATGAAAGCTGAGATTCTTACGTATTCAGGTGACTTCAGGAACTGGGATTTTAAGATAAACAAGTATTGCGAGACTCATGATAAAGTTGCAGGAGTTGGAAATGCTGTAATGGCTATCTGACATGAACAAAAAAGACCTCTTGTTTCTTTGCCTTTCTCTGCAGCGTGTAGGTGTGGGTCAGGTGCCAAGGAAAATCTGGGTCCATGTCACTTAATCAGTTCCCTGACATTGAAGGGGCCTTGGGCTTTGGTGCATCAGTTCCTCCTATTTTTGCCTGTGGCACACAATAGTCTGGTCTCCTGTGGGCTGTAATACTTTGGTCTAATTTCAGTTGGGTTTAGTAGGTTGGTGCTGGGTGGGGCTGGTGGCCTGTGATATAAAGAAGATCACACTATGATCTGGTGATTCTTTCTGTCCTTAAATTTTACGACACTGTCTCTATGACACTATAATGCAGCCCATTTTAAGAGATGCACTGAAATGTAGCTGCATTTCTCCACCACTGGATGGCATTAGTTCTATTTCAGGGACATTTAACTTGTCGAATGCTTGGCCAGAGACAACAATAGTTTTTCACAGGGCAGAGTACTGATACAGGTTGGACATCTCTTATCCGGCACCCTCAGGACCTGACCCGTCCTGAACTAGGAAATTTGCTGGACTAGAGATGATTCCCTGCCACAGCCCCCAGCTGCCAACTCTGACAGCTGGGGGGAGCCTGCCCAACTGCCTGCTGGGTTGCTGTTCCCACTGCTGCTGCTGCCCTAGCCAGACTGCCTGCCGAGCCCCAGCAACCCAGGCTGCCGGGGGCTGCCTCTGGCTCTGGTCTGGCTGCCAGGGGTTCCGGCTCCAGTCCCAGCCCTGCAGCAGCCTGCAGGCTCTGGCCTCACTTCTGTGGGCTGTCCCGGGTTCCAGTCCCACACTGTTGGGGGCTGCCGCCAGGCCCGGCTTTGGTCCCACTTCCACAGGCTGCCCGGGGCGGGCTGCCCCGACCCAGACCAGTGCTGCAGGCTGCAGGGGCTGCTGCCAGCTTCTGCCCCGTCCTGCTGCTTCAACTCAGCCCTTCCTGGATTGCCCTCCTGCCACTAGGTTACCGGGGTTCTCTGATCAACAAACATCTGTGGTCCTGCCGGACCAGAGAAATCCGGGTTTGGGAGGTGCAACCTGTACCAAAGAACAGCAAGAGAATCTGTGAATGCTGAATCGGAACAATTCGATTCAGGTTCTCTAGCAATAGAATGAGACAAGGGAATCAAGATTTTGTACCAAAAGTAAAACCTGACATAAAAGAATCTACTCTTCAGTCATGAAGACTGAGTCATTTAAGCAGGTGATCCCATCAAGAAAACTTGACTACCCTGTGAAGGAAATCTGGTAACTTTCCATAGCTCAGGTTCTGAATGTTGCTAAGAGATGAATAATCTAAATACTTAACACCTAACTAGATGTTAAGTGGCTGTCAGAAGAGATAATAATCTGAAATCTTTCTGATTATCTGAAATAATCTGATTATCTTTCAGTGCACAATTATCACTTCAGGCTAGAATCTAGGCTAGAGATCCACGCTGTGAAATACTTGAAAGACCTCAGACGGAAGTTCTGATGCAATTATTCTATGAGGGATGAGGAATAATCAATTAAGTAGCTGATCCTTTATCTGATATGCAAATGAAAAGCTACACCATATTTGCTTGATAGGAATACACTGAAAAATAAGACACATCATTTAAAATTAGAAGTGCTTATATCACTCTTCCACTCCTATAAGCTAAAATTGGTGACCCCTTAGTCAAACGCAAAAATGTTTATGACCTCATTACATTTTGTATAATAGTAAGAGTAGCAAGGTGTCAATGATAAATTCTATAGGCTTATCATTGTTATTTGTGCATTGAGATATTGTCAGAGAATGCTTACCTTGCAGGGCAAGAGATTGGGGTGTGGGGAATGGAGAAGAAAGAGTTCCTTCATTTTATAGCGTAATAAAATATTTAATGCCTCCCTCTACTTCCTCTACCCCCGATTGTCTTTCATGATCTCACAACATGTGGGTTGCAACTCACAGGCTGAGAGACTGAGTGAGAAGTTAGTCTGGAGCACCTTTTAGTGGCTCCCATTCTTTAATAAATAGGGAAGGAGAAATGGTCTGAGCCCAGGATGTCTAAAAGACACCTGACGCTCTGGCAGGAATCATCTGTGAATCATCACTCTGCTGCTTGGCACAATGGGTCTGCCCACTGCAAGGGTAACGCTTAGCTTTCTTGGGACCTGTTTCATGGTTGTGGAATAAACTGCTACAGGAGCTAAGAACTGCCTGAACCCTTCTCACATTCTTTTCCAAGGATAAGCTGCATGTCAGACTTTGCCTTCTATACCAAACATGCAGAATGGAGCAGAAATAAAATACCTCCATTAAAAAAAAAAAAAAAATCCCCAGGCCACTCCCTGAATAGACAATGAGTACATCTCTAGGAAAGGGAAGATGGGTTAAACTAGCCCTTGAGTACACGGACAGTAGGGACAATATTCCCACATACTTTTATCCTGCATAACTAACGGAATTGGCCTAGTATGGTCCAGGTAGGCCTGGGCAATTTATCTTGCCCATCAGACAAAACAATATGGGCCACGCAAAAATGGATTTGACTCACTGAATTGCCTCAATTATATTGTGATGGTCGGCATTCTGCTTATCAGGCCTGTTCGTGACTGAGGAACAAAAGCTGGCAGATGCTCTATAACATGTGGGTTCCCTTTAGTTATAAAGGCACTCACTATTGCCAATGATTAGGCTACGTAGCCAGGTTACAGGAGCAAAAAGGAATCAGTGGACATTACTATTATTATGCTTTAAAGGGACTGCAGACCCAGTGTAAGAGCACTTACTATCAGGCAACAGGTCAATCATTTTCAGTAGGAAATCTTCATACACTTTGTGCTTGGCTGCCTTCTTCTGCAGATTCTGTTGTCTGTAAAAATGCAGCAAGAGATGTGTAAGATTTAATAAAAATCAATGAAGCCATGGGCGATAATTACATAAATCCCCTGTGTCAAGTATGGCTTCTTGTCACGCTTGCACTATCCCACGAAAAAGGATTTCCCTGATAGTAATGTGAACAATGGTGTAAGTATGCTGAATATAAATGGGTACATCTAGACTGCAGAGATTTTCTGGGATACCTCCGATATCCTGGAAAAGCTCTGCCGCGTCTGAGGAACACGTCTGCTTTTCCGAAATTTTTTTTGGAAAAGCAGCGCATTTTTTCGGCATCCCTGTAAACCTCATTCTATGAGGAAGAAGGGATGTTCTGAAAGAGGCTTTTTTCCCCAACATTTGGCCCAGCGTAGATGGGCCAATTGTCAGAAAAGCCTCTTTCCGAAGAAAAGTGGAAAATGGTACGTAAATTGCGGTTCGCAATTTGCGTATCTTTTTCCAATGGAACTTTGTAGTCTAGACACTTGTAGCCAATGACATGGCATCCTTCAGCAGATCCAAATGCGCCTGATCAGTTCAGTCTCTCAACACTACATGGAAGCTAGTGTTGTTAGAATGGCATTACTGTACTACTATCATCATAGCATATTTTCATAAACAGGGCTCAACAAATTAGTAGGGCTCGCCCTGGGCGAGTAGATTTTAAGCCGGCACGGCGGCGCAGCGCGATCAGCGCATGCGCAGCGCGGTCTGCGCAGCGTGCCAAACCGCACGGCTGGCGAGCGGGGCTCGCCGCCGCTTGTCAAGCCCTGTTCATAAATGTGTAAAGTGAAGCAGTAAAAGTCTCAAACTAAATGTTTGCCCAAATTAAAAAACAACAACAAGAGCAAAAAATACCATGAAGGTTAAATAGATAAAAGAGGCAGAGACAAAAAAGACAACTTTTAAAACTGGAAGCCAAATCCTACCAAGATAAACAGAAAGGAGCATAAATTCTGGCAAGTCAAGTGTAAAAGTATAATTAGGCAGGCAAAAAAAAAAAAAATGAAGAGCAACTAGCAAAAGACAAAATCACACAGCAATATTTTTTTAATTACATCAGAAGTTGAAAGCCTGCCAAACAATCATGGGGCAACCAGATGATCAAGGTGCACTCAAGGAAGGCAAAGCCATTGTGGAGAAGCTAAATTAATTCTTTGTATCAGTCTTCACTGGAGAAAATATGGAGGAGAGTCCCACACCTGGGACATTCTTTTTAGGTAACAAATCTAAAGAACTATCCCAAATTGAGGTGTGAATAGAGGAGTTTGGGGAACAAATTGAAAAATTAAACAGTAATACATCGCCAGGACCAGATGGTATTCACCCAAGGGTTCTGAAATTTCAAATATGAAATTGCAGAACTGAATTTCAAATATGAAATTGCAGAACTACTAACTGTAGTATGTTACCTATCATTTAAGTCAGCCTCTGTACCAGATAACTAGAGGATAGCTACTGTAAGGCCAATTATTTAATAAGACTTCAGAGATTATCCTCACAGTGGGGTTTAAACCCATACAAAAGGAAGCACTTCTTCACACAATATGGAGCAGTGTTTCTTAAACTTTTTGAGACCACGGAACACCAAACAATAATATTTTTTATGTGGAACACCTATGAAAATTTTCTTTCCCCAAAAAATTGTTGTCAGACAAAAATACAAAACAAAAACAAAGAAGTAACAAAAACAAACAAAGAAGGGGTTGTGGCATACCTGCAAGTTGTTCACGGAACACCAGTGTTCCGTGGAACACAGTTTAAGAAACACTGATATAAAGTCTACCTGGGGATGTTGCCAGGGGATGTTGCAAAGGCCAAAAATATAACTGGGTTTAAAAAGAAATAAGTTCATGGAGGCAAGGTCCACCAATGGCTAGCTAAGATGATCAGGGATACAACCCCATGATCTGGGTTTTCCAAACCCCCTAACTGTCAAAAGCTTTGGGACTGTATAACGGGATGGATTACTCATTCATTCCCTTGTTTTATTCATTCTCTCTGATGCATCTGGCACTGGCCACTGTCAGAAGACAGAATACTAGGTTAGATGAACCATTGGTCTGACCCAGTATGGTTATTCTTATGTTCTTAAAGTTCTAGACATTCTGATCTAAGGTTTCATAAAATTTGCATGGGTTCAAATCTGGGGGTTAGCTCTGTTCTACCACTCCATACATTGCATGGGATTGAAATTATATACCTGAGATGTTTGAAAAACTGAGCTAATCCTGTTAGTACTTACACCTTCAAGGTATAGCTTACTGCAATGCAAACTTGAAGTTTAGGCTTCTAAGCCACAAGCACAGGCCAGAAAGACATATGTAAAATAATACATTAGAACTCATTAAGTGGGTGGTTGAAAAAAAATTAAATAACACTAGTGGGACTGCTGCATACCTGACTTTGAGTTTTTCAAGTTCTGCTACCAGCTTATCTATCTCCCTCTGTTTTATTTCATTTATTTTTACTTCTGCTTGGCATTTCTGGAGTGCGCGCCTCCTCTTCACATCATTCTCCTTAAGAAATTTGTCAAATTTAAGAGCTTGATTTCTGCTCTGGCAAAACAAAGCAAAAAAAGAAAAAAGAAAAAAAAAGAGAGAGAGAGAGATGACATTTAATAAACCAAGGCAACATTCCATTCAGGGAAGGGACTTTGTGTAAAATCAATGAACTCTGTGCACGTTCTGCTTGCTTATCCTTGTTAACTGAAAGTTTTACAAATCTACAAAGATCCGGGTTTGTTTCCATTTATATTGCTATAGGATTAGGAATCCGGTCCCCACTAGGAATTGGACACCAACATTTACCTTGCTGCTGAACTTAGCCCTATGTGTTTTCCTGCATAAGCAGAGAGGAGGAGAGTCAGTCTAAAAAGACCTCCATCCCTAATGGAGCAATATGAAAGTCATTCGTACCACTGTATGATCAGACAAAGAGAATGAAGGAGAGCACATTGCTCTTGCTTGTGAAAAAGTGTACCAGCTTGCAGCTCTGGCCTGCTCGAACATGACTCTGCCAAGTGCTCAAATACACCATTGACTGCACGAAGCCCAGAAGTAAGTGTGCAGATGTGGAAACCAACAGAACAGAATTCTGGGTATGTGAAAAGACCAGGACTAACTCCTCCGGGACCCTGAGTGCTATCTTCTCATAACACAGATGGGAAATTATACTTACATCCTGCTGCTTTTTGGCAAACTGTGCTCTCTGCTTAGCCACTGCTTCCATCCGCTCTTTAAATTCCCGCCTCTTAGCAATCAGCTCTGCTGTGACGTGATCAAATTCCACCTCTTTCTTCAGAATCAAGGTTTTTTGCAAAGAGTTTGCATCAGTCTCAAGAATCTTGCTGGGGGCCTGCAAGTGGAATTGGGTTTTCAAGTCAATAGAGGCACATAAATCCCTCTGAATTTCCCCTGGGTCTTGCATGAAAGCAAATTCAGTGCATCGTTACTTTTTGTCTTAATGTATTAACCAAAATAATATTTTTCCCCTTGCCCTCAAGATACAAATTAAAATACGGAAACAAGGATTCAAACAAGAACATGAATGCAGCAGTTTTAAGGCCAAGTCCTTATCCTATTAAGGCAAATGACAGAGCTTTCCTTGACTGAACTGAGGGCAGACAGTGGCCTGAGAGCTCCCAACTTTCCAAATCTGACAGCAATGCTGGGAAAAGAATTCATATGGAGGGAAATAAGCTGTATCAGTTGAGGGGCCTAATATCAGCTGGGCTGTATTTATTTCCTCACAGACAACATTTTCTACAATCCAATCTTGATGGTAATGCAACACACACAAGATCTGATTCTCCATTGATGTAATCCAAGAATAACTCCATTCTGGCTAATGGAATGAGACTGGGATAAATGAGAGGAAAAACCAGAATTTGCCATGTTGTATAATATGCTTCGGAAGATGGATAAAATCCCATAAAGCGCACAATTGTTCAGTGCTGCATGTGAGAGGTATTCGTAGCATTTCTGAGGTAAATTATTTACAATTATCACTGACAGAACCTCAGATTTGTGGGGAGGGGCAAACAAAGTTAAATTTGATCTAAAATGTGGAGCTGCCATTATAATGAAGGAGAAGATGATAGTACAGTTCTGTACAGCCGGTAAGATGTGATAGGACATCCCAACTACAGAGATAATTAGCTGCAATAGAATGTCAGGTGTCATTATAACCTCAAGAGGTTTGGCATTGTTCTTAAAAAGACTTTTTCTTAGCCCAGTCCTGAAGCCCTTACTAAATGCCTTCTCTACTTCTTATGGCATTCAACAGCCAGGTTCCCATTAAAGTCAATGGGAGTCATTCCTAAAGAAAGATGTCAGGATTGGGCCTAAGGATGGTATCATGTAATTGACTAATCGAATAGTCGATGCATTTTGCATCAACTATTCGATTAGTCAATAGAGTTGATAGAGTGCCTCTGCCTTTCAAAGGTGAAAGAGCCATGTGGAGCCTGGGGTCAGCTGCGGCAGCGTTTCAAAGCGTCAGTGCGGCACAGAGCCTAGGGTCCCCAGCTGATCCCAGGCTCTGCGTGACACTGCCACTTTGAAACACCGCGTGCAGCCTGGGGACACCCCAGCTAGCCCCGGGGGGCTGCATGTGGCTTTCCAAAGCGGCAGCGCCACGTGAAGCCAGGGGTCTGGCCCCAGGCTTCAAGCGGTACTGCCGCTTTGAAGTACCTCCTTTTCTTCCCCCACCCTTGCTGCCTCTATCTGATAGAGGTAGCCAGGGGGAAGGAAGCGACTAGTCGACTAGTCCTTCACATCCCTGATTGGGCCTGTGGTTGTTGGATGCTTGAAGCTGAAATTTGTTTCCTTACCAGAATATATTTTTTTCTGCTTTGCATTCCCACTGTTTTGTTACCGTAGGGTTGCTCATTGGTAACTTACCTCTGATAGCTGTGTGTGCATGAAAAAGAACACAGAGGTGCTTTTGCAAAAGAAATTCCCCACATAATGATGTGGCTTGGCCTGGCCAGGGTTGAGAGTCCCACATCTGTACAGACCTCTTGTATCACGTGTTTGCAGCATTCTTTCAAGGAACTTTCTTGCACAGTGTCATCACATCACCTCTGCAACTGATATGTGTTGCTGAGGTAATTTTCCTGAGGAAAAGAGTTTCTACGTCTCACCCATCCAGCCACCAAACTCAGATCCTACACAATGAGGGCCATACAATGCCCATATAGATAGACACGGGTGATCTGCATCTTGATGACACACACAGCACCCTGCTAAAGGGAAGGCTCTTGAACAATGTTCCCAATGGCCTTCAGCCACAAAAGAAGGAGACATAAAAAACCCATCTAACCTCTCTGATGATGGGAATATGAGTAACATCTTTATCCTCTTCTTCCCTGGGAAAACAAAGAAGAGTTACCTTCATATGGAGAAAATGAAGGACACATTTTTGATATGTCAAATCAGACTCACAGAGTTTAGGTGCGTCCACACAGCAGAGCTGAACTAGAAATAAGCTATGCAAATTGAGCTATGTCAATTGTGTAGCTTATTTCGAAATAGCTTATTTCAAAATTGGGAGCATCTACACAGCACTTATTTCGAAATGGGGCACTCTTCCTCTGACTTCCATTACTCCTCATACAATGAAGGTTATAGGGGTCAGAGTAAGAAGTCCCCCAGTGTGACAGTATTTCAACATTATTTTGAAATAACTGCCTGCTGTGTAGATGTGGACTAAGTTATTTCAAAATAATGCTAGTTATTTCGAAATAACGTTGCTGTGTAGACGTACTCTTTAAGGCCAAAAGGGACCAGCTAGTGGAGCCTGTTCTTCTTTAGATCACAGTCCACCCTGCACTTGCCCACTAACTCCAGCAAAGTATACGAGACTAAGGTAAATAAGACTCACAGGAGACCATTGTGTGCCACAGGCTCAATAGGAGGGACTGAGGTACTAATGCCCAAGGCCCCTGCAATGGCAGGAGCTGATTAAGTGACATGGACCTAGATAAAACATAGCAAGTAACCCACACCCACACGCTGCAGAGGAAGCAAAAACCTCCCAAGCTCACTGCCAATCTGACCTGGGGGAAAATTCCTTCCCAACCTCTCATGTGGTGATCAGTTAGACTGTGAGCACATGAGCAAGAGTCAACCAGCCAAACACCCGAGAGAGAGAATGCTCAGTGGCCTCTAGAACCTCAGTCCGTCCTGCCCAGTGTCCCATCTCCAGTCCTGGCCATTCGTGCTGCTTCAGAGGACAGAGAAAAAAATATCCTCCCAGAATATATGGGGAGGGAGGGAAGAGGAGAACCCCTGCCAGTGGCTGAGAAACCATGACACGTGTTTTTAGGACCGTAAACTGAGAGTCCCAGGGCTGCTCAGACTTGCCCCCCACTATCACAAGCACCCAGTCACACAACTGCTTTCTGATTTGTCCATTTCTCTCTGGAAGAGAAGTTGTTAGCCTCCACAACTCCTTTTGTCAGGTTGCTCCAGAATCTCCCTGGTCTAGGGTTGCCAACTTTCTAATCACACAAAACCGAATACCGTTGGCCTGCCACTTGTCCTGAGGCCCCGCCCCTTTTCTGAGGACCCACTCCCATTCACTCCCTCCCCACTACCTCTGTCCCTTGCTCTTCCCCACCCACACGCACTTTCACAACTGGGGCAGGGAGTTGGGGAGCGGGGGATGGGTAAGGATTCCAGATGGGGCTGCAGGGTCCAGGTGGGGCCAGATACGAAAGGTTCAGAGTGTGGGAAAGGGCTCCTAGCTGGGGCAAGGGGTTAAGGTGTGGGAGGGAATGCAGGATCCAGCAAGGGTATGGGCTCTGGGGTGGGGCCAAAGACAAAGGGTTTGGGTTTGGTGTAGGAGGGGGCTCAGGGCTGGGATAAGGGTTGGGTTAAGGAGGGAATTTGGGGTGCAGGGTTCTAGTGGAGCTTACCAGGGTTCCCAGGAAGCAGCCGTCTCCACAGCCCTTACGTGCATGGGTGGCCAAGGAGACTCTCCATACTGCCCTTTTGCCTGCAGGCACTGTCCTTGCCAATGGGAACTGTGGAGCCAGCACATGGAGTAGGGGCAGCATGTGGAGCCTCTCTGCACCAAGGTGCTGCAGGGACATGGTGGCTGCTTCTGGAAGTTACTCAGAGCCAATGCATGTAGGGAAACTATAGCTGGAGGCCCTCGCCATGCCACTGATTGGACTTTTAATGGCCCAGCTGCTGGTGCTCATCAGAGTCATCAAGGTCCATTTTCAACCAGGCCTTCTGGTCAAAAACCCTCTAGCCTGCTCAGATGTTTGGAAACCTTTTCATTTCCTGCATGAATTTGTTCTAGGGATGTGAGCACGTACCCGTTTAAACTATTAACCGATGAACCTAGGCGTATCAGTTAATTTTAACAGTTACATGCGCCCCTCCACCCACGCTGCCTCTGTTTCATAGATGGAGGGGGGAAACACCAGTGCACATGGGCAGCTGGCTTTTAAGCTGGCTCCCTATGGGTGCTGGCTCTCATGGAGCTGCATTCCCTTCCTCGCCATGCTTCTGCCTCCCACAGAGGCAGCAGCGTGAGGGGGTGGTGGCAGATAGGAACTGGTACTAATGGAGGAGCTGCAGGGGGAATGTTGCCCTGTCTACACAGCCCCTATACCAAAATAACTATTTTGGAATAGACGTTATTCTTCGTAGAATGAGCTTTACAAAAGTCGGAATAAGCCGTCAATTATTTCGAAATAATGGAATTGCTGTGTAGACGCTCGCATAGTTATTTCGGAATAACGGCTGTTATTCCGAAATAACTTTGCTGTGTAGACACACCCTATGACAGCTAACAAACTCACTTATCATGAGGGCCATACCAAATTCATGGGGTATTTTGGTAAATTTCATGATAGGATTTTTAAAATCTTAAACTTTCACAGTTTCAGATACTTGAATCTAAAATTCCCTGGTGCTGTTACTATGGGAGCCGCAACAGAAGGGAGACTGCAATATTGAAACCCTGACTTCAGTGCTGCTGATGGCTGCAGTGGTGCCTTCAAAGCTGGGCTTCCAGCCAGAAACTGCAGAGCTTCCTGTAGCTGGGAATAGGACTAGGGAATAGGAATTCCCATCCCTGCCCGGCCAGAACTAGTAGCTGCCTAGCCAAATCTCCCCCAGCTATGCCCCTCTCTGGTTCTGGACCCAGCACTCGGGGTTAAATGGGCCTTGGGCTGGTTGTGTGTGTGTGTACTTCTAGTCCACACTAGAAGTATGGGGTGGGGGAGGGTGACCACAGTGCCCTGAGCAGTTGCCCATGGCACTCACCCTATCCTGCCCCCTCAAAAGTGATAACCCCTCATTCCATGCCACCCTCATTTCTGCTCTGCTGCTGGGAGTGGTACTACCTACAAAGCTGCGCACTCATCCACCAGCTGCAGTTCTCCATCCATCTAGCTCTGAAGGCACCACAGAAGTAAGGGTGACTATACCATGGCACCCCTACAATAGCCATATTTCACTGAGGAGACCACATTAAATCAGGGAGAACAGATGTCACGGTCCATGACACATTTTTCATGGCCATGAATTTGGTAAGGCCCTATTTATCACACAAGTGGTACAAGATTTTGCTATTTGTGCTTGACAGTTTAGGTTCAATCCCCATTTTACATACATGATTGCACACCGTTAATACACAAATATAGCTACATGTGTCTTTAAATATACAGACATGGTTCACTGTGCAGCCATCCTGGATTAACAGCGAAGGAAGATGACTAGGAGACCTAATTCCTAGATTTAAAATACCTATTTTTCCGTAAATCCACATGTTCAGACCCCAGTAGGGTAGACACTTCCTTTTTCTATAGCTGATAAATGGAGTTCAATGATCTTTACAGCATTAGACACTCCTGAAAAAGACCACTTGTGTACACATGAAATGTTTCCTGGTCCTTCTCTTCGACTAGAAGTATGCCCTGGTTTTCTTAGTGAAACTCTATAAAAGATTAATTTAGTACTCCCACAATATGCATAGGATGTATAGAAGAATTATCGAATGGACGGATAAGTACTTGGACAGATGAATATTATTTTTGTTTTACAAATAAAAGAAGTGACCCCTGGGTACAGTTAGGTGGCCTGCCCACAGGCCAGAGTGAGGTAGAACTGGAACAAGAATTTAGATTTGTATTACAAGATTAATCCCACTGCGAAACTCTCAAGGTATCATTTTCCGTTTTGGTTTGTTTGAGGCCATGAGGGTTAGAAGTCTGAGCATTGCATTATTAAGGATTGATATCTTTGAGTCCAGGGTGCTATAAAACTCTAGCTATGGCCCTTAAAAGTGCACAATTAGAATTAATGGGCATATCTGGTATGTTACTTATTCCTTTGAAAAGATGTTTTATAAAAAGAGAAATGGCCGCCAAAATACATGAGGACTATGTATCCTTGGCCTCTCATAACTTTTGAAATAGCCAGAATGTCAACCAGATATGGTAGATTCATACATATGTCACAATTATAGTATGTTGGCAAGCAGAAACCACAGCACTGGCCACATTACAAACAGCAAACTAGACAGATTAACAAGGCACATATATGCAGCAGCTGCACATATTCAGTTTCCCAGATCTGTCCAGGACTTTAAGGGCTAAATTTGACAATTGTGCATATGTGTCACATTATGCATGGTGTTTTTTTCATAGACTCCCTACTATCCTCTATAACTTGTAAATTTAAATGACTGCCTTGCTGTCTTCTACTCTATTGTGGGTTTGCAAAGTGGATTCAGATACAATAAACGAACATGTTCAAATATTGCAAACAATAATTTTATTGTCGAAACTGAATAACATGTCCAGCCTGGGAGCATCATCATAGATAGCGCAGCCTCTAGGTCACAAGCTCTACACTCAGTACAGTTCCTCAGGGTGGGAGCTATTTTTATGTCTACTGTAAAAGTTACTACAGTACTAATCAATCTAGTCATTTTATTCTAAATGTCCTAGAAAGCCACAGGGCAAAGGTGAAATTAATTTCTGACACTGGAGTCTCACAGACACATTCACTTTAACAATCTTTTAGACTTTAGATTCAAGGAAATAAAACGTGAGTGCAAGTGAGATCACCTACCTGTGTTCCCCTAACTGGGTCACAAAAACATTCCTCCTTCTATTTTCCAGCTGCAGTGAGTACCTAGGGTCATCGTCCCTCAGCACCGCCAGGGACTCCAGGTCACTCATGGTGAGTTTGGGAATCTAGCAGGCGTCTTTCCCCTCCCTGCAAAACCTCATGCCCAAGCCATGTGCGTTGCAGTATCGTTCTCCTTCTGCAAAGGGGAGAGAGCTTGCAACATACTTCTATCTACAACAAAGCAATTAGAAGTGCATTGTTTTAACTGCACTCAGAGATGCAGAGCAGTCTATATTAGTAGCAACGTCAGAATGTGTTGCAAAGCTCACGCACTGGGGGTCTGGGAAAGGGGAGGGAGAAGGAGGTGGTGAGTTTGCTGTTGCTACAGTTACCTTTCAGTAGCCAGCCTCTTTCAGCGTTCCCCTAGCAACCCTGGGCTGCGTTCTAAAAGAGAACGCGGGAAGTGGATCAGGGCCTCAATGCTGGGAGAGTGTCTAAAGCCGGGAGTGGCTGGTTGGGCTTTGCTTGCCCAGGAAATAACTACTATGCACAGCAATCCCATAGCATAGCTATGCACACCCTGTTTTTAATGCAATTGGGAAAGGAAATCAGCCTGCGCCCCCATACCTGCCATAAAAGAGACCCTAGTCCAGATGCACTGAACTAAAGGGAAAATAAAAGCAAATCCAGAATTATTTAAAGATACAAGCATTAAAATACAAGTTTGGGGTGACATTTGGTCTTTTGCAAGCCAGTTTGGCTTACCTAATTCTGTTCCTTTCCCACAGTTCCTAGTCTCTTTGTAGCATAACCCCCTTTAAATTTTGCCAACCCTCTAATAAACTGATACTGGTCTAAGTGACCTGGGCACTTATGTTCTCTTTTCACACATCAGAAAGACCATGCAAGCTTGGGAGCCACCCTCCTTCCTGCCCCCACACACTGGTTCTCCCATGTAGGGATAAGGAGGATCAGTTGTCATGGTTTTCTGGGGGGGAGGGGAGTCATCTTTCTGAGATGCTTAATCTGGATAGCAATTTCTTGTGGTGAGTACACCTGTCCAATTCATACTAGATTGTGACTCCCCCAACTCATGCCATCAAAACCACACAACAACCCTAAGATCATACCTTTTGCACTGCACACTGTCAATCATTGTTGAAGTCAATACATCAACCTTTGTGATTAAAGGCTTCTAGTTAATCAAAAGACAACTTTAATTGTGTTTCTATTGATCCACTATGCCAGTGGTGTTCAAACTTTCTCTCATGACCCAGTCGAAGAAAATTGTTGATGCTTGTGACGCAACATAATTTCACTAGAGTGTGGGTTCCAAGTCGGGGCTGAGGATGAGAGCTTTGGAGTGTAGGAGGAGGCTCCGGTTTTTAGGGTGTCAGGGCTGTGGCAGGAGGGGCTTACTTAGAGCGGCTCCCAGTCAGCAGTGGTGCTAAAGCTGGCTTCCTGCCTCTCCTGGTACCATAGACTATGCTGTGCAGTAGAAGCAGCCAGCAGCAGGTTCCCAGCTGGGGCTCAGGGCAGGGGCAATGTGTGGAGACCTGGGTGCTCTCCCCTCTTCCCCCCCCCCCCCCACCACCACACTCACACCCCCAGGGAGCCAGGCTTGTTGTCAGCTGCTGCTGGGGCACAGCACAGTCTGTGGTGCCAAGAGAGGCAGGTAGCCTGCCTTAGCACCGCCCACCCCCCAGTATCCTCATCACCCTGCAGCAATGAGACCTAGTGCCTGACATTCCATGACCCAGTCCTGGGTCACGACCTGTAGTTTAAAAACCACTGCTCTATACACTTTGTAGACCAAAATTCAGCTATTCCAATGCAACGCCACTAATTTCACAGGAGCTGCATTAATGTAACTGAAAGCAAAATTTGGTCCTACTGTTCTGTAACATGGAGTGAAACCCAGCAGTGCAGGCGTGATCTTATTACTGACTCCAAGCATGTGGGATGGGGTAAGGTTACAATGCTCCCATCACATGACTCGGTTCAGTGTCCTCCAAAGGCTGAGGTGGTGTCTGTTACATCTTTTTGTTTGCTTGGTTTCTCTTTTAAATCAAAAGCAAACAGACATGATTATGAAATGCTTTAGCCCACCTAAACACTGAACTAATAACCACAGATATGTTTTTACCCCGATTTAAAATATATAGGCATTTTCTTTTTATAACATAAGAGTTTAGGTTCAGATTATATTCTGCCAAATTAAAAATGTGAATAAGGAGGTGCTGCTGTAATATTAGTGAGTCACTGTCTAGGCTGCCTCACTGAGATATTGTTAGCATGTCCATCATAGCCTCTGTTTGCAGGAACTGGAGGTTTTTAGGAAGGTTTATGATTGTAAAACATAAGCACACATTTACTCTATAGTCTGAAACAAAGTATTCAGTGTTTTACTTCCAAATCATTTTATATCTTATGCAATGTGTGTGAAATGTGTAGGGGTGCATCTATACTGCACCCTTACCTCAAAATAAGCTAGGCAATCTGTACTACACAAATTGCCTAGCTTATTTTGAGTTAATTTTGAAATAGCTTATTTCATAATTAATTTTGAAATAAACCACTATTCTGAAATGTCCCTTAATCCTCATGGAATGAGGTATAGAGGGACGTCAGAATAGCAAGCCCGTTATATTTTGAAATAACGGGCTTGCTTAAAAAAATGCAGAATAACTATTTCAGAATACTGCATCTATCCCAAAACAGCACCGCTGTCCTACCCTAGGTAAACTGGCTTAATACATGTGATCATGTCTCCCTCTACTGGTTGGCTATAGCAACTACAACATTCTACTGCTTCACAGCTTCAGGATTCAGCAATACAGGAAGAACTGGTTTGTGATTTTTGTTGCTAACAATCCACAGTTCAGTCCCTGTTAGTGGTCATGAGATGCCTGTATACTGCACAATAGGATGGTATATATTCAAGAATGAAAAATCCCAGAAGTTTACTATGGCTTAGAGTTATTTTTGTACCTGGTGAGAATGCATAATTAGACTATGGAAGTCATTGCTGCAGGATGTCATAGAAACCAAGAATTTAGCAAGATTCAAAAAGGGACTGTACATTTAAATGAATAAGAGTATCCAGAAGTAAATTAAAAAAAGGTTTTAGAAAGTTTATAAACCCTCATGTTTCAGGTCTTAAACCAATTTCTAAATATTAGATTAAGGAGAAGACATTCCTGGGGCAGGAGAGCAAGTATCCCGCATCTGCCTAATGGTTAATTTCTTGCACTTTCCTCTGAAGCATCTGATGTTGGTGGGTGTCAGAGGCAGGATACTGGACTATATGCATCTTGGATCAGACCTAATCTGGCAATTCCTATGCAACTGAAAAAAATAGGTAATTAAACATGGTAAGAGATTAATCCATGATTTACAAACATATGTCTATATTTATTAATCTAAATAATCTGGAAATTGCTAAATTACTTAAATTTAAAAAATTTAATGTCCACAATGGACAGACTTTGTCAAAACATCTAAGAACTCTTTCTGAATGGCATTTTAATAAATTGTCTTTGTAACATCACAAACATGCACTTTGATTAATTTCAGATTCCTAAGCCTCTCAAACTCCCATCACAATGAGATGACATGGAAAAAAAATGTAACTCAGACAAATGGAACCCACAAATTCAACACAAACATCCTATTTAAAAAAAAAAACACAGCCATTTTTGTAGGATTTAAGTGCTTATGAAAGGTGGAAGTCCTCTAGTATCTACAAGACAGGCACAGCATGGACAGTATAAACATCCCTTCAGTGACACGGTAATGTGCTTCAGCTCTGACCTTGAAGGATTCACTCAACATATGAATCAGGCCTTTTTTCCTGAGATTGCCCAAAGGGGTCCAACGCATGCTGTTGTGATAGCAATGGATCATGATCACATCACAAAAACTATTTGGATTGAGACCTCCAAATTTCTCTCTTGTAGGCTACTTTACAACTGTCAGATGGCAGCCACTTCTAATCATTGCTGGGCCGGATTTGGCCGGGTAACCTAGAGAGTTCTTGTATTCAATTTCTAATCCCTTGGAACAAAAACCTTTCCTTTTTCCACAGCAGCCATGTGGAGGTTACCAAATTCCACACACTCTGTCACTGCATTCTCTGATGTTCTTATCATATCTAATACTCTCTGCTGCTTATACCCTGAATATGTCCCACACATATACAACTGAAACCAAGCTTTCTGCAGGACAGTGTTTAGCAGCCATTCTTTGCCATCTGTGCTGTAGGACGGAACTGGATTTTAGTTAGTGAAGTAAAATGTATGCATCACACTCTGCAGGGGAATGTTGGCAAGCAGAATTGATTCACTGACATTGTTTATCCCTAGTCCTGCAAAGTTGCCATGGGCTGCCTAAAAACCACAAGTGGCCAGAGGTTTCAGCTTTCTTTTAAAGAGCCCAGGGCAGATACTTAGCCAGCGTCAATCTCAATGAAACCAAGGCAATTTACACCAGCAGTGTGGTTTCTATGGTTGCCTACCCAGGGCCAGATGAAGAAGTCCTGATCTTGCTTGCTGCACGTGTTCAGACAAGACAAAGGTCTGTCAGAAGCTCAAATGGAAAACCCCCATAGTTTATAAAATACTGAGGTATGACACAAGACAAGACATTTCAGATCAGGGTTGATACTTCAGTGCTGGTGTATGTTCTTGTGCCTGTTTTGCTGCTGCCCATAACATAGTTGAAGAGATTTTCCAATTTGGTTTGGATTTTTTGCCATTTGTACACAAATCTTTTCTATATTTGAGTTTTCCCTGAAGGGCTAAGAGGACTCAAAATACACCTAAAACAATGCTGGGAGCCAGTTATAAATGCATGTGGGGGGGCAGATTCTATAACCTTTAGTCATATTGACTAGTACCTTACTCCCCAGCTATGTCTCACTGAAATTAAGGGAACCACAGTTGTAGTAAGCTGCTATTCAATGTGAGATAGCCAGATTCTTCCACCCTATTCATAAAATAGGGATAGAAATTAAACTAAATTAAATCAGGGCTATTTTAATTCTTTATGAATGTGTTCACACATAGATTTAATGCTGTTTAACTAAAGGGGAGAATTTGAAGTGGGTTAGTTAATTTGGATCAATTTTTCTTGATGTTCATTAATCACCAAGGTAATTATTTAGAGGTGACTTCGATGGTCCCATTCTCTTTGACAAGTCCATCTCCCCTTAAAAGGGCCAGTCCTACCATGACAATACAAATATGTTTGAAAGGATCCAACTACTTCTAAATAAATGCCCATGGAATAATATTTAGTGTTAATGGCAAATAGAGAAAATGAATATAGAAAAGCAAAGCGGGGACATTATGTTTTCTTGAGTTTATTGATCAGGCCTGTCCGCTTGCGTATTTGTGTCTCATTAATGTACTGTCTGTAGAACATTGCAGTGGATAGAATCCCGGAACCTGCCAAATTACAAGGTAAGCATGCAGTTATTTTAAACCAAGTTAAACTTTACTTGTTTCATGGCACGTTGTGCAACAGACATCCACTGGTGTCAGATGGCATTCTGTCCAGACACTTATGCTAAATTTAACTCCTCTTGAGAGATACAAGGCGAACAATTTGATATGAGCCCTGCAAAACAGACCTGTTGCATTATGATTTGCAAGAAGATTCTTTATTAAAATTCTACAGGCTGAATTAAAAAAAACTATTGAAATGATCTCTTTTTGCCCTGCCCCAAGTAGCCAGGCTAGTCACTTGTATAGCTTATTTCAAAATAGCTTATTTCGAAATTGGGAGTGTCTACACAGCACTTATTTCGAAATAGAGCACTCTTCCTCCATCTTCCCTTACTCCTTGTACAATGAGGGTTACAGGAGTTGGAGTAAGAAGTCCCCCAGCTTGACAGTATTTTGATATTATTTCAAAATAGCTGCCTGCTGTGTAAACGCGGACTAAGTTATTTCAAAATAATGTTGCTATGTAGACGTACCCTAAGAGATCTCAAGTTTAATTTAAACAGACATTCTTTATAATTTAATAGACTGATACCCTTTGTCAGATTTTAAACCAGCCTTTTCAGATTAATAGAGAAGCACATTCCTACTATCATTATCTGTAGCTTGGCTTAACATTTATACAAAAAAAAAAAATTATTTATAACATTCTGTAGGGTATTTCCATTAGGGCTGTGACCAAACAGTGGCTTTGGCCAGTATATTCATTGTCTATAGTAGAATGACGAGGAACATATTATTGTCATTCTTGCCCTTGTCCTTCCACACAAATATAATGGGTCTGCATCTAACCAGATCTATTTTCTTCTTTCTGAAAGGTCAAGGAAAAGCACAAACCTTTCACTAGAATTCCTGCTAAATATCATTATAAGATATAAATGATATTTGCCCAACAAAGATTAGCAGAAAGGTGATGTTTACCCACGTAATAAGAACATGTCTTTGTTTACATAGTCATGGAGGTTATATTCATTGTGCAGTATGATTGCATATTCACCTGTATTTTAGTCCCGTTTCATTTTGAGTCTGTGTACTTGACCTTATAGTGATATTTGCAGAGAGAGTCTGAGACTGTATTAACTGCAGATTCCCCCAAGGTTTATTGGCAGCCAGGTCCAGCCTGAGTCAGCAAGCAGCAAAAATGGTGCTGAGGAACTTATTATTTGTTGTTCCACTGTGTGCTAATAGGCCATTTCCAAAGAAGTGATGACTTCCTGTGGACTGTACCTGAGGTGCAGAATGACGCCCCTTGCAAAAGTGGATATAGGATTCTCAACCACTATGCTGACTTACTAAGCCAATACACATTAATATAAATCAGAAGTCATTCCTCTCAAATTATAGGATATACAACGATTTCACATTAAGGTGAGCAGAAACTCAAGTCTTTAGACTAAAAGTTTAAGTAACTTTTTTTTAAAGAAAAAAAAAGCAGATTAACCAACACCGAAGCATTTGCAAATTCAAGGCAATTTCACCAAACTGTTTCTGTTGCAAACACTTTCTGAAAAGAAATCAAAACATCTGATGTTGACATTTTTTGGAAATAAAACATTTTTTTCATTCAAAATGACTTATTTTATATTCACAAAATGGAAATGTTTCATGTGATGTCAACCATCTTTGGATGGAAGCAGACAGGGGGCTGCAGACAGGGGAGTTTAAGAGGGAGTTTGACAGAGGGCAGCCTACGCTGGTCAGGAAGACTCACAACACCTGTGCCAGCACTGCTTCTGTCTCCTCCACCTGCACCTATAGCCAGACAGAACACCTGAGCATGGATGCCTCTACCCAGATCCTGGTGTGGTTTTGCAGGGACTGTGGCTTGCAATTCCCACTTACTGATATCCAGGCTGGGAGGACCATCCAATGTGAAAGGTGCCTGCTGGTGGAATCTCTCAGGCAGCAGGTGGGAGAGCTACAGTAGGAGGTGGCTAGGTTAAGGAGCATCCGAATCCACGAGCAATTCCTGGACAGTGTTCATGTGGAGACAGCTGAGGTAGCTGTCCCAGTACACAGGACTGCTGACATACCACTGGTGGAGGAGGAGATGGCTCAGGGTAGACACTGGCAGCTGGTTACTTCTGGCAGGAGGCAGTGCTCCACCCCTGCTCCCGAACCCTTCCACTGTGGTACTAGGAAACCATTATGCTCTTCTTGATACAGAAGATAAGGAATCACCCCCTACAACAAAGGAGGACAAGCCTCATTCCCCCAAGGCTGGGAGGTCTGCTGCCACCATGGCGAATAAGAAACGTATGGTAGTGGTGGTCGGAGACTCTCTGAGGGGGATGGAGGCACCCATCTGTCGCCCTGACATGTAATCTCAGGAGGTATGCTGCCTGCTGGGGGGCCCGTATCTGAGATGTTACGGAGGCATTGTCGAGGATTATCCGGCCCTCTGACTACTACCCCATGCTACTCATCCATGTGGGCACAAATGATACTGCGAGGTGTGACACTGAGTGGATCAAGACTGACTACAGGACTCTGGGAATACGGGTGAAGGAGTTTGGAGCGCAAGTGGTATTCTCTTCGATCCTTCCTGTCAAAGGTAGGGGCCCAGGCAGAGACAGGTGCATCCTGGAGGTGAATGCCTGGCTGCGAAGATGGTGTCACTAGGAGGGCTTTGGTTTCCTCGACCATGGGATGCTATTCTAGGAAGGACTGCTAAGCAGGGATGGCGTTCACCTTTCGAGGAAAGGAAAGACTGTATTTTGGATACAGACTGGCTAACCTAGTGAGGAGGGCTTTAAACTAGGTTCGACGGGGACAGGTGACCAAAGCCCACGGGTAAGTGAAGAACATGGAGACCTGGGAGATGGGTTGGAAATGGGACGGAATATGGGCTATAATAGCAGAGAGAAAGGAGGGACAAGGCACAACTGGGAGGCAAGATCAAATCAGTATCTTAGATGCCTATATACAAATGCAAGAAGTATGGATAATAAGCAGGAAGAACTGGAATGGCTAATAAATAAATACAACTATGACATCACTGGCACCACAGAGACTTGGTGGGATAATACACACGATTGGAATATTGGTATAGAAGGGTACAGCTTACTCAGGAAGGATAGGCAGGGAAAAAAGGGAGGAGGTGTTGCCTTATATATTAAAAATATACACACTTGGACTGAGGTGGAGATGGACATAGGAGACAGATGTGTTGAGAGTCTCTGGGTTAGGCTAAAAGGGGTAAAAAAACCAAGGGCGATGTCATGCTAGAGGTCTACTACAGGCCACCTACCCAGGCAGAAGAGGTGGATGAGGCTTTTTTTAAACAACTAACAAAATCATCCAAAGTGCAGGATTTGGTGGTGATGGGGGACTTCAACTATCCAGATATATGTTGGGAAACTAACACAGCGGGGCACAGACTATCCAATAAGTTCTTGGACTGCATTGAAGACAACTTTTTATTTCAGAAGGTTGAAAAAGCTATTGGGGGGAAGCTGTTCTAGATTTGATATTAACAAATAGGGAGGAACTGAATGAGAATTTGAAAGTGGAAAGCAGCTTGGGTGAAAGTGATCATGAAATCATAAAGTTCATGATTTTAAGGTATGGTAGAAGGGAGAACGGCAAATTAGAGACAATGGATTTCAGGAAGGCAGATTTTTTTAAGCTCAGAGAGCTGGTACGTAAGGTCCCATGGGAAGCAAGACTGAGGGGAAGTTGGCAGTTTTTCAAAGGGACATTATTAAGGGCCCAAAAGCAAGCTATTCCGCTGTGTAGGAAAGATAGAAAATATGGCAAAAGATCGCCTTGGATCAACCAGGAGATCTTGCATAATCTAAAAATAAAAAAGGAGTCATAAAAAATGGAACCTAGGAGAAATTACAAAGGATGAATATAGGCGAACAATACAGGAATGCAGGGGCAAGATTAGAACGGCAAAGGCACAAAATGAGCTCAAACTAGCTACAGGCATAAAGGGAAACAAGAAGGCATTCTATAAATATATTAGAAGCAAGAGGAAGACCAAGGACAGGGTAGGCCCATTGAGGAGGGAGGGGGGAGAAACAATAACAGGAAACTTGGAAATGGCAGAGATGCTTAATGACTTCTTTGTTTCGGTCCAGAGAAGAGCAACAAGAATGATTAAAGGTCTAGAGAACATAACCAAGGAAGGAAGACTGAAATAATTGGGCTTATTTAGTTTGGAAAAGAGAAGATTGAGAGGGGACATGATAGCGGTTTTCAGGTGGGGCTGGAAGGATTGAATGACTTTGCAGCAGCAGGGCCTTACATAGCAGAGCCACGAAGAAATAATATATGCTTTAGACATCATATCTTAGTGATTACTCATACCTTGGCATATTTAATATCACACTTTTTTTTATTAGAAGTGTCATAGAGTTTAAGGTCAGAAAGGGACCTCTAGATCAGTTAGTCTGACCTTCTGTATATCTCAGCTACCAAAGACAACAAGTAGCCTCACACTAAGGGTATGTCTAAACTACATGGCTCTGTCGACAGAGCCATGTAAAGTAGTTTACCCGACATAGTCAATGAAGCGGGGATTTAAATAATCCCCGCTTCATTAAAATAAAAATGGCCGCCATGCTGTGCTGACAATCAGCTGATCCGGCACAGCGTGGGAGTCTAGACATGGATGGGTCGACAAGGGAAGCCTTTGTTGACCGCTCCTGTAAACCTCGTTTCACGGCTTCCCTTGTCGACCGATCCGTGTCTAGACTCCCGCGCTGTGCCGGATCAGCTGATTGTCGGCACAGCGCAGCGGCCATTTTATTTTAATTATGCAGGGATTATATAAATCCCTGCTTCATTGACTATGTCGGGTAAACTAGTTTACATGGCTCCGTCGACAGAGCCATGTAGTCTAGACATACCCTAAGTGCTGCTGTCTCACTGTCACCATCACATAAGCATGGCTAAAGCAATCACTTCTCAGTCCATTCCTGTGATAGGAAAGAAATTGAAGCCTTCTTCTTCTATTGAAATTCTTGTCCCCTTGTTAATTTGATGGAATTTTAATAGCTGCATATGTTTTTGCTTTCTTAATGGTGTCTGAACCCATCTGATTCAAGTTCTTGAGAGTAGACGAGTTTAGGCATCATTAATACCAGTGCACTACTGAAAGGGAAGAGTACATGATAAGTTTGTATTCATTTGCACATGCTGGTTTCTAATAATGAGAAAGCAAAAATATTTCTATTTGTTGACTTTACAAATAGAATCAGTTGAAAAAGATGCTTTCTAGTCTCCTTGGGTTACATGCATGAATTTAGTTTCTGCACTAGTTTTATAGCTGTGTCCACACTAGTGGATACTGATAAGAAAGAAGGCCTAAAGAAACTAAAGAACTGATTCCTTAAAACAAGGGGAAGGTGAGCTTGCAAGCAAATCTAAACTTAAAAGCAAAGGTTAAAGCTGTATTTAGAAACTATGGGCACATCTACGTGGCAGGGCTAAAGCTAAAATAAGCTACGCAATGTCAGTTACGTCAATTGCATAGCTTAAGTCGAAATAGCTTATTTCAGCTTTTGGCACTGTCTACGCAGCAGGAAGTCCAAAGAAGAACACTCTTCCTCCAACTTCCCTTACTCCTCATAAAATGAGGGTTACAAGAGTCAGAGTGAGAAGCCCTCCAGGTCAACATTATTTTGACATTATGTAGAAATAACTGCTTGTATTGTAGATGCAGACTGTGTGATTTTGGAATAATGTCAGTTATTCCAAAATAACACTGCTGTGCAGATGTACCCTACTGCTGGCTACTTTTGGAGAAGTAAGAAAAGGAAACTGTTTTCATTTAGCACATTTTCCCAGGGTCTTCTCTCTTCCTCTTTTCTCAAACTCAGCTTCCCCTCTATGCACTGTATTCACGAGACCTTAATCCACTTCTGTGTTTTTCTATGTATAGAGAAAACAAATAGATATTAATGTGCAGCACCCCTGTCTGAAAGCAGTCCAGAAAAGGATATGGCTTTATGTATTTATTTTTGCTGGTGACATTTTGTAATCTTTTGGAAGGGTCTTGGAAATAAGCACTAAAAAGTTGCACAACTGGATGTGTCTTTGGGGAAAAATATTAATGAATCTTCTACAGTTGTGATTATTACTATGCTTTGAATGTGTTGTGACAGGCCTATAACATTTTATATATTTTTCAATAAAAGCATTTCTGTACATTAGTACTTTAGCAACTAATGCTTCGAACTTCCAGAAAAGCTTCATCCAAGGATACAAAAATAGTCATATTGGGTTCACATCAGTGAGATCTCAGAACTGAGTCTTAGACACCCCTGTGAAGTAAGTAGGAGCCATTATTTGCATTTTGCAAGTGGGGAAACTGAGGCACAGAGCGCTTGCAGAAGTCTTCAGTGAGTCAGTATTATCTGGGAATAGAACCCAGTTCTCATGATGCCCAGTCCTGATCTTTAATTATAAAATCATTCTTCATTATAGGAAAACACTCAGGAACTACCATCCCAGATAAAACCCTGCCTTCAGTAACCAGCTGTACTAGAGGGATTTAAGGAAAGCAAATGCCCTTCATACAACTGTGAATATCTGCACAGGCTGCCAGGTTCTTTCATTTATTAATATATACCCAGGATGTGAAAGGAAGACTCCTATTTTGTTTACATCAGGGCTGGGCAAAATACGGCCCAGGGGCTGGATCCGGCCCACCAATCCACTGGATGCGGCCCCACAGACCACCCTGCCGGAACCCTCAGGCACACAGTTGCCGTAATTTAAAGCACAGTCTGTATGGCTCTCTGTTATGCAGGGAGGGGGAGGCTTTGTGTGATCTCTCAGCCCCCAGCCCAATACTCAGCTCCTATAGGCTGGAAACAACCGGCCAATAGGAATTGACCCCAGCCAGTCTCTCAGCTCCTATTGGCTAGAAACAACCAGCCGATAGGAGCTGAAAGATTGGCCTGGGGTCAGCACAAGCCTCTTTCCCTTCCCAGAGCTGAGAGCCAAGTGGAGGGAACAAACCTTCTGTTCAAAGTGATCTGGGGCTGCAGCAGGAAGGGGAGCCCAGTCTGCCTTGGGGGTGCTGCAGGGCTGCTGGCTTAGGTAAGCGCCTCCCAGCCAGAGCCTACCTCTGGCACCCCATCCCCCCTCCTGCACCCCAACTCCCTCTGCCAGGTCACCATCCAAGCCTTCTGCACTTCCCTGCCCCAGGTCACAACTCCCTCCCAGACTCTGTATCTTTGGGAAAGGTCACTGCTGACAAAGTGCAGCAAAATTACATTGCTCAAAATATAGAGGTCAAAGGAGCCTAGCAGGAAGACCCAAATGCTACATTTTAAACCCCCCTCCAGGTGAATACATTTTTACGTACCTTTAGACACATTTTCAAAGCCATTGTTCCTACCACTGTTCCGCAAGGGAGTTCTCTGAGACAGTTCTAACAGCTGACAGATTTGGCCCCTCCCTTAGGCAATGGAGCTTTAAGTCCCATTGTCCTGTCCCTCATGAATCCACCATTTGCCTACAAGTGCCTGAGATTCTATGGACCAAAGGTAATGGCAGTCCACAACCAACGGTTGGGAGGCCCTGTACCTCTGCTTCCCTTGTGGGTCATCCTTCTTGCATTCCAGGGCAGCACAACTCTGATGGTGTATGAAACATGTCCTACCCTGCCTTGCCCCACCCCACCTCCTTCCCTTCCTCCCAGCCTTCTCACTGCCTCACCCCTCACAGACCCCAGGAACCACAGTGCAGACTCCACAAGGTGCACGGGGCAAGCCACGGAGGCAATGCTGCCCTGTTTCTGCAGGTAGACAACACTGGCACATGAAAGGTCCTTTCCTCATGTGCATCTTGGAACCACAATCTGGCCTTCATACCATTTTCTAATTAAATGCTCAATCTTGCAGGGTATAGAGCTCTCTGACCCCAACTCAGCCAAGCCCTTAGGCATAAGCTTGAATTAAGTGCAGGGATGGTTTCATTGAACTCGGTGGGACTCAACAGCCAAGTGGATCTGATGGCACGGTTAGAGCCTAAGATACTAGCAGCAGGGCAGTATTGTGGGCGGGGGGGGAGGGGAGGGAAGGAGGAAAAGGCTCGACATGTTAAATGAACAGTGGTTATAATTAAAAATAGCTCAGAGAAGGTTATGTTTACAAGCAGAGAAGGGGTAACTGAGATGATTTTCAAAGGTGCACAAGATTCTCAATCTAGGGGGTCACTGCAGCAATTGCTCCTTTGGCTGCCACCCAAAGAGGTGGAATACCTTAAATGTGGATTGAAAAAAAGAATGGCAGGGACATCACACTGTCGTGAAGGACAGACATTCACCAGGCAGCTTAGAAGGAGGACGCATGATGTGATGGCTATCTATGTCACACCCGAGCAAGTTGGTCATGGAGCAGTGACTCTGATGCAGAAGGGGTCTAAAAGAAGAGCAGAAAGACTGGATGTAACTGGATGGAGGAAGCAATATTAATCTGGTGGATCTCTCTCAGGCCACCTTGCTGAGCACTGGTGTGATGGGTAGTTGTGCTCTGGCATCAGACTGAGGTACGACAAGGTTCTCTCAAATGGAAGAAAGAGGCATCCACCATGAGCTTGCCCTCCATTTAATCAGTGAAACCAACCCGGTAAGTTCTGGGAGAAGGAGTGTTGGTATCAGCTGATTTCATATCACACCTCTTCTTCTCCACTGTCATTGCAACTGGGCTTCTTCTGGACAAATGATTAGTTACCCTCCTTCGCTCAAGCAAGTGGTCGTTTTCTTCTTCCAGCCAACCTACTGATGTTCATTCATTTATACATGTTGTTGCACGACCCACTGTGCTAAAGCAGCTCTTTTTAACCCAGGGAGGCATTATGGCACCTTTACCTCAGTTTCCCCTTGGTCTTCTACAATTCCACTCTACCAATGCCTTCTATGCTAATTCAGCAATTTAGCCCTCTGATAAATCACATTTAGTCCCACCTCTTCTGAGGTACCAAGGTCCCCAGGTCTTACCTCAGACCTGTAAACGTTTCTTCCTCTGTATCACCGTACACCACTTTCCTTCTTCTTCTTGACTGCAGAGGTTCTGTACAGCCTTTTCACTGGGGTCTGTGAACAGTCTTTTTCACTTCCCCATAGCTCCAGGGATCCACAATAGGCCCAGGTAAACCTGAGGTCTCTCATTCGTTTCTGGCCCAAGGCTCACTTTAGATCCTTCCCCGGGCTTTTGCTTTAAGAAACCAAACAGCCACACCTGTTTTCCCAGAGGACTTCCAATGACAAGACGCCCTGCTCACCTCTGGATCTCTTCCACAGGAAGGCATATTCAATCTACACTCCTCCTCACCTCAATCAGCTCCCACTGGTGGGCTTTCTTTTAAGTCCCACATCCTGCCCAGCTGTGGCAGGGTGGGGCTAACTGAATGAGACTGACTGGTGTTATGTTTCCTAGCCCTTAAAGGGGCAGGGCATCCTGCCATCCTTACCTAGTAATTTTCAGTCCCCCTGCTCTTCTTTTAGACTCCACCTGGACCAAAATTATTTACTCCTTGACCAACTTGCTCTAAAGGCCACCATGTGGTGCATGGCTACCATGTCACAAACATTGACCTTAAATTGTCTAGGGAATGGAGCTTTCCTTCATGTTCTCATACGACTTAAAGAAGTTCTTTCTCTGTAGTGAATGTTTGTGGAATATTATGTGGGATCATTTCACAAGTGCTTTTGTAATATCTTAGAAGTTCTAAAGACTCAAGCTTCATAAATTCTCGTAACCTTAAAATACATAAGCACTGTAAAATGTCAGCCAGCACATTCTGTTATGTTTGTCCCATTCTGTTTATGCAGCAGCAGCTGCAGAAAAAGCAGGTACAGTAGAAAATCTGCCTGTAGCTTTCCCCCAAATTAAGTGAAACTTTCCAAGACCACATACTTTTTATCAAAAATATATTTCAATTTTTTCCTTTAAGTTTCAGAAACATATCCATATATGGTCTACTTGTCAAGCACAATAAATAATGATGTAATAGAAAGGTCAGCCTTGTGTCACTTAGCTACAGGATGCTTGATGAAGTGAAGTTCTACAAATTAAAGCAACAAAGTAGAACTTTAGGATGGGTAAAAGTTTCTCCAGTGTATCCTCAAGCAGGAAATCTGAGATTCAGAACAAGTTATATTTTGGCTGGTAATCGTTGATCATGGGGTGATCCAGAAATAAACTACAGCCTTCAAAGAGAGAGCATTTTAAAGCTGCCCTGCAGTAGATCAGTGCACCCAGGGAAAGGAGAGACATGAAAACTGAAGGGGATTTTCTATACTGAGACTTACCCAAGGGGAGAACTCTTTGCAGCATTATTGTTTTGTTTCAGAAACCATCAGGTAATGCAATGGTAATTTACTTATCTTATGCAGAATCTATTAAATAGGGTTGCCAGGTGTCCAGTTTTGAACCGGACAGTCAAGAATTTGAGCTTTCTGTTCAGGAAACAAATTGAGAAAATATAAATGAGAAAATATAAATGTCCGGTATTTTCAAAATAAGATGTAATGTAGATTGTGATGTAATGTCAAGTGTGTCCAGTATTTTTATTGAAATCATCTGGCAACCCTACTATTAAATGGTTATAATTTGTGCAAATACTTACTCATATAGCTTTTTGTCAATTAACCTAGTCTTTTTAAAACACTCAGTTAAATTTAATTTGAAAATGGTGGGAAAAGACATAGTTGCATGGTTTATTTACTTTTTCTTTATGTGGGGAATGTGCACTTGGAATATTTGCATGTCATGTTTCTACGGCAGCACATGAAAAATAGTTGCTGATGTTATTACATATTTAGGATACTGTAAAGTGCATGCCATGTACCAGATATAGAGTATTAGCAAAATTATATTAGCAAATGGTTCACTTCATTTATATATTTGCAATTGTTACTGCAGTTAACTCTGTACTGATGGATCCAATTTGGTAAGAAATAAACCCTTTGCATCAAAAAGTTTGCCATCAAATCATGATTCTGCACAATGTGAGATATGCCAAGCTTACTTCATAAACAGTTAGATATGTTCTGACAGCTGGGGCTGGACTGGATTTGTTTACTTGGAAAGTTCCATCTGGAAACCTATAGTTGCTTTATTCAGCATCGTGGTATAACTTGACCGGCTTGCATCAACCGTTATTGCAAAAATATATTTGGCTGCTGCTGGTGACCTACATTGTTTGTTGTTCCTCTAAGCATGAGAGTTCTGAATGTTTTCAAATGGAAAATCTTTCCATTGTTTAAAAAAACCATGATATTCTTAACAGAAAACTGCCATATTCACTGGGAAAATTGCAGAGGTTTGATGGCTACCCTCCTCCCCCCAAAAAGCCAGATCCTTAATTAGTGTAAATCAATGTAGCTCCATAGACTTCAACCCTGGCCCCAAACATGCTGAGGACCTGGCCCCAAACATGCTGACCTAAAGACACAAGTTATGGCTTCGACACTGCAAAAACTTGTGTAACTTTGCATATAGGGGGTGTCTTGTTGACTTTATATGTAAAGTTAAGTATGTATGGAAGTGTTTTCTGAACTGGGGCCTAAAAACCAAGAGAGAAAGAAATAGTAAACCAAGAAAATCATCCTTAAATCTTTCATTTGTCCTGATCAATGACATTTAATGAAGCATAAACCATAGAAACTGAAATTCTGTATCTCCCTACAAGTTGAGCATGGTGAAATCAATACCAAGGCAAGATTCCCTGCACAGTTCTTTTAATGACCTCTTTATTGTCCGCAACCTACTGTCACCCTCTGAAATGGTAAGCCTTAATGCTGCTTCCATGAATCTTTTGAACAGGAACTGGCAGTCTTGATTCACTGTTTTATGGGAAGTGCATTGGGGCGGGAAGGGGGGAGGAGGGCTGTTGTTTCATATAAATTGTGATATTTAGTCACTAATTGGACTGAACTCTGGCTCAAGAAGTTAATGACCAACTTTTTACTTCCTATACTAATATTATTATTATTATTATTATTATTATTATTATTAATAGAGCAGGTGTCCTGACTTTTTCTTAAAAATGGACAAATTGCCCCATTTTTTTTCTGTCTCTTCCACGATTAGTACTGGTAGTTCCTGCTGCTGGCCAGATCCGTGCTCATCAGCTGCCTGCTTACCAGGGGTGGAGTGGGGAGGGGGTCCAGTGTCTGACAATAGGTCCTGTGTGTGCAAGACTGGTGGAGGGGCACAGACACAGTGTGCAAGGTCAGTTGCTCCCCCTGCTGGTCAATCAGCATATCTCTCATTATGTGTAGACTCTTGACCAGCAGCCCCTCCCCTTCCCTTCTCTCTCCCCCCAGCCTCCCCAGTGGCATTTCTGGCCTGTGCTGGCTGTACACTGCAAGCTGCAGTGGCTGGTTAGTGTGGGCAGGTAGCAGGCAGCAGCCAGTTGAGTGTTACCTCTGCTGCCCACTCACTGGCCCTTTACATGCTACCCTTCTTGCTGTCCTCTCTCTGCTTTGCCCCTTCACTCCTTCCCAATGCTAGCACTTCATCCCTTACCATATAGTTTTGTCTGTGTATAAACTTAACATATCCATGTACATTATGGGTCTGAACTTCAGTGACTTAGGCAAACTTTAACTGAAGCCAATCCAATAAAAAGAAGAATACTTAGCAAGCTGGAGGTTTGCCTATGCCAAAAGTGCAGGAGCAAACCTATATGGAGATGGCTGTGAATTCAAACCCAGGAGGATATTGTTAGACTTAAAAAAAACAATGAGGAATCCTGTGGCATCTTAAAGACTAACACATTTATTTGGGCATAAGCTTTCAGGGATAAAAACCACCTCTCTAGGTTGTAACTTCATGGTTATTACTCACAAAAGCTTATGCCCAAATAAATCTGTTAGTCTTTAAGGTGCCACAGGACTCCTCGTTGTTTTTGCAGATACAGGCTAACATGACTACCCCTCTGAGACTTATTAGACTGGGATATTAAATTATAGCACAGTCAGTGAAATGGTATAATGCAAAGAGAGATCAGTAACAAAGCAATTCAGAGAAGAAGCAATGGGTTTTGGTAATGAATAGTGATGAGCAAAACTCCTCAGTGTCCAGGTTCTGTTCCTATCAGGCACAATACGTTCAGCCTAACGGAGTGAGTGCAGGCTCTTGGGTGATTCCTAACGTTGTTGGGAGTTTGGGGGACATTCAGAAGTTCAGATCCCAATACAGTGTAGTCATTGTAACAGTTAATCCAGTATTTTTAAACCTATAAGCAATATTCATTTTCAGTGTGAGGAGATTGTTTGAGTTGGTTCTTATTTTAACTACATTGGTTCAACCATTGTTAGTCACAGAGGGTATGTCTACACAGCAAAGTTATTTCAAAATAACGGCTGTTACTTTACTAGCGTCTACCCAGCCAAACCGCTATTTCGAAATTAATTCGAAATAGCGGAGCACTTATTTCAAATTTGGTAAACCTCATTCCACGAGGAATAATGCCAAATTCGAAATAGCTATTTCGAAATAAGTGCTGTGTAGACACTTAATTCGAAATAGGGGGCCTCCAGCCTTCCCAGGGTGCCCTGGTGGCCACTCCAGCCTCAACCAAGAACACTCCTCTCCCTCCTCCCCAGAGCCCTTAAAGGGGTTGACTCTGGCCACAGTGCCTATGCCAGCTCCAAGCCTGCCAGCCCAGAGCCAGCAGTCACTGCCCCTGACCCAGTGGCCCCAAAACATGAGCCAGCAAGCCACTGGCAGCCAGCCCTCCACTGCTCCCCAGGAGCAGTCTGCCAGCTCCCAGGAGCCTGCCAGGGCCCGGAGAAGGCAGGTGCCTTCCTGGTCCAGGGTGGAGATCATGGACCTTATTCAAGTTTGGGGGGGATGCCTCCAACATCCATGATCTCCGCCCTACATAGAGGAACGTGGCCGTCTATGGCAGGATAGCTGCCAGCCTGGCCACCAAAGGCCACATGTGAACCCAGGAGCAGGTTTGCATGAAAATCAAGTTGGTCCGGTGAGACCCCCAACCCTGAGCTTCCTCTCCCCCTTCTTCCCCTTGCTTCCCCCTTCCAGCTCCCTCCTCCCTGGTTTCCCCTTCCCCTCTCCCACCCTCTCTTCTCCCCTCTCCTGCCTCCTTTCCCCAGTCTCACCAGAGTTTCATTCCCTCCCCCCTCCCCAGTTTTGTTAAATAAAGAGAGTTTGTGTTCATGAAAATACATGTATTTTATTTGATATCAAGAAGCTCTCCCGCAGGGCCTCCTGGATACTGACAGCCCCCCGATGGACCTCCCGAATGGCAGCCTGCAGAAAGTGCAGCTAGGCTTGCAGCAACGTGTCCATGAGAAGCACCAGAGTGCCCAGGGGCAGCTCTGACTCCATGTTGCAGAGTGCTGTGGTGTCCCGAGTGAGGGCAATCAGAGCACCCAGAGACAAAATACTTTGCTGTCCCTCATCGAGGTAGGCAAGCAAGCAGGGAAACCTGAGAACTGGCTGTCCGGGGGGTCCCTTTAAGCACAGGCTTCAGATAGCCTCAGGCAGCAGCCATACAAAGTAACTCCTGACCTGATGCCCTGCCGGACCTGGTTCTGGCCAGCCTTAAATGCTATTCTGCGTCCACTCAGTGTGGACTCACTATTTCGAAATAGCAAACCCTATTTTGAAATGCATTTTGTGTGTAGACGTGTTATTTCGAAATAAACTATTTCGAAATAACTATTTTGAAATAAGATATCATATATATATAGTAGCCCAATGTCTGTGAGTCTGTAACGCTGAAATGCTGGCTGTTCCCTTTGGGTGGCGCTGTTGCCTGAAATGCTGGCCGTTCCCTCTGGGCAGCCTGGGGAGTGTGGGGCCCAACGCCGCTTGCTTCTGTGGTGGCCCGCTGAGCGGCGCAGAAGTCAGCCGAGTGCCACAGCGGGAGGGGAAGAGGGGCAGGGCGGTGATGTGCGGTGTGACAGTGGCTCCAGGCCCCGCCCCCTGGCCGTGAACGTCACCACCCCGCCCCCTTCGCCTCCCGCTGTGGCGCTCAGCTGACTTCTGCGCCGCTCAGCCAAGCCGCCACGTGGGAGCAAGTGGCGCAAGCGACCATTTGGGATCCACACTCTCCATGCAGCACGGGGAGTGCGGAGCCCAAAAGGCCGTTTGGGCTCCACGGTCCCCCCGGGAGGAGAAGAGAAAGAGAGAGACAGAGAGAGAGGCAGGAGGCGGAGGAGAGCTGAGAGAAAGCGGGGGGGAGGCAGTAGGAGGAGGAGAGAGAGAGACCGGAGGCTCAGGAGAGAAGACCGACGTGGAGGAGAGACCTGAAAATCCCGTCTTATGAGGGGCTAATTGGCTAGTTTCGAAATAATGCTGTAGTGTAGACATACCCAAAGAGTTTTGATTACACTAATTTCTCTTGCAGTTGGTAGAGAATATTCTGTTTATAGCATATTAATCCAGTAAACATTATAAGGTCATTTTTAGTAGCTCACCACTAAATTAAGGCAGCTCAGCTACACAGCAGAAAACGATTGCGAGAGGGAACAATAACTTATCAGCTCTTGTCTGACAGTAGAATGCAGATTGGCTGGGTGCTCTGGTTCGTAAATGCTTCTTGTCTCAACAGACTTAGTTCAGATACACCTGTTGAGCAGTCTCAAAATGGGGTACATCTGTTGTCTATATTCTTTATTAACGAATAGATTCTAGTAGATTTATTGTAGATTCTTTAATAACTATTTCTAAGGAGAATTGTGTATCTAGGCAGGATTTGGATGAAGGTGGGGCATTGCTGATTCACAGAACAGGGAGACAGTTCTAAGCTTAAGGCACGATATGGAAGCAGACACATGGGACCAAGTTTTTCAAAACTGGAGGTGCCTCAAAGTGAGGCAGATTTGCAATTCCAGGTGCCTACACAAGGACAATAATGGCCTCACTTGAGTCACTGTGCCTGAAACCCTTGGCCACAAACAGGAGCTTGAGAAGGATGGAGAAGGGGCAGCAGATGGAAGGGATGGGCCAGTCTGAATAATGGGAACCAGAGAGGGAGGAAGAGTTATGCAGAGACTTCTGGGCCCAAATCCTGCCCTATGTTGTGGGAACAGAGGGCTCCTGACACTGCTGAACTGCATGAAAAGACACTACATGGAGTGATGAGCATGTCTACACAGGAGATTGTGCATACTCCTTTGTGCCAGAACTAATTTCTCGGGATAGGATGGTGACAGGCAGCATCTGGGGCAGGCAGGGGTTGGAAGAGCCAATGCCGTGAAGATTCTGACAAAAGAGGTGTTCTTAAAATGGTAGGGAGCCTATTCCAACCCATATGCTGGAGTTGAATGAAAAAAAGGATTCCTCCCACGTACCCCACTCTGAAGGGCCCCAACATCAAGTCAAATGACTTAGATCTGGGCCATGATGACTTGGGGATTGGTCATTGTTATTTATTTGTTTAGCAAGGACACTATATCTTGTGTCTAGTGACAGGCTGAATGTTCCTCCTTCTGATGACACCTCTGCATTAGAGTACAGTTGTCCGGTGAAAATGTGGCCTTGCTGTCAGAGCTCCAGATGTACATGAAAATAACAGGGAATGAGTGAGAATTAAATCTGGGCTCTCACTGATCAGGAACCAGAATGTCCACTGCTTTCTGTTACTTTGGGCCTCTCTGAAAATCCTTAGAAGCCAGGAATTTGGCTTTGGCACTTTCATCCTTGGTCCTGCAAATTAGATAAGAGAAACATGATTTATTATTTAAAAAACCCTCTCTATTTTGGGCCACATACCATTTCTTTCTGCAGGATGAGTCAGCGGTGGAGTCACTGCCAACACTGTTGTTTCTGCACTCGATGGGACTCTTGTCATAATATTTAGCTAAGTGGAGAGTACCAATATGGATTTGGGTTTATTGCAAGTGGGTGGAATTGTTTAACCCACAAAGAAGATACAAGAGACAAAATAAGAATCATCTCAAAATTCATGATCCCATGGGTCCCCTGTTACACACTCTACGGGTGATGTAACAAAAGAAAAAGGGACAGTTAGACACTAAAGAATTACTTTATATCTGGGTTGTATGAGGCTTTCTATCATCCAAAGCGCCATCAGCTACCTTGCCATGTGCAGGCAGGCCATGTGGTTTCCATACATCCACAGCACACAGCCATCAGCTACCAGGCAAGCACAGTGGATGATGGGGTGTAAATCAGCCGAGCAACATGCCAGGAGTTCAACCAGCCCAGTGGCTAAGAAAGCCATTGGGAGAATCTCTGTGTCATGGTGCTTGGCTTGTCTGTGGCACTAATGTCAAAGCATGGATAGGTAACAGAGCGGCTGAGAAAGGGTCCGTTCCTGGAGCTATCAGCTGTTTAGTGACTTGACCCAGATCTCTTAGCTGCACAGGGGTCAGAGCATCGGCCTAAGGCTGTCACAACAATAAAGTACCCAACTTTTACTTAGGCAACTGCTGCAGACTACAGCCTCAAGAGTCAGATTACCACTCCCAGCATCACTTAATTCATACACCATCAAGGGTTACTACTCTCATGTCTGCCCTCTCCCTCTTTTGCTCCTGTGTTGTTTGGAGTCTGAGATCAGTGCAGGCAGCAAGTCTGTGTTATATACCCAGTGGAACTTTGCACAGCAGCATAAAGTGAATCCTTAAATCCACATTTCCTTGCTTTGGTAGGTTTTACTGAGGCTCTGAAATTTTCCTTAAGTGCTTCAAAGACAGTTTCACTGGGGTTTTTTTTCTTTAGCAGCAATCAGAAGAAAACATCCCACTTCTCAAAGGAAATCTGGAGACTGTCTTTACGGCCTTGGGTGCATCCCTCGGCCACTGTAAACACAAGCATCGGGGCTAGCTCCTCTGCCCTACAGACAAAGACTGTGAAGGTTGTTTAGCGCACTGGTAGCATTCTATAGCTGGAACATGAAACATTTTAGGCTCCTGGGATCATAGTGATATGTCACTGATTGGGGATGAAAGGTGGTCTAGAGGAACAAAAGGTTATGTGGCTCTCTGCAGTGTTTGTGTGTGAAACAGAGACTCTGGGACAAGAGGGGTAGGCATTGTCCTGTGTGCATAGCACAGTAGAAATGCTACAGGACTGTCAGTGCCTGACATCTCTCCCAAGAACCCAGGCTATACTCTTCTATGAGATCTTGCATACAGCTTTAGTTGAAGAACTAGGGGTCACTAAATGAAATTACTAGGTAGCAGGTTTAAAACAAACAAAAGGAAGTACTTCATTCAGCACACTGCCAACCTGTGGAACTCCTTACCAGAGGATGTTCTGAAGACCAGGATTTTAATAGGGTTAAAAAAAAGAACTAGGTAAATTCATGGAGGGTAGGTCCATCAATGTCTATTAGCCAGGATGGGTAGGAATGGTGTCCCTAGCCTCTGTTTGTCAGGGGTGGGAATGGGTTAAAAGGGGAGGGGATCATTGATGATTACCTGTTCACTCTCTCTGGGGGCACCTAGCATTGGCCACAGCCGGAAGACAGGATACTGGGCTAGATGGACCTTTGGTCTGACCCAGTATGGTGGTTCTTATGTTTACAAATGTATCTCCTCACAGCAGTCTTGAGGGGCCCCATTATTTTGCTTATGGCAGCATGATCAATACTTGGCAAATGTCAGTTTCAATAGGACAGCAAAGAGAGCACATAAAAAAGGATTCAACCATTGGGCTTAATGGCTGACACATAATAGCCCTCATGAGAGGCCCTTGTGGATCCTGAAGAGCTGATGGAGATCTGTACTGGTCAGCTTCAGTACAAGGAATAGGGGGGATTCATCAGCTTTTCAGCAACCCAGAGCACCCTTTTGGCACAATTGCAGCTGGCTCTTGTTTCCCTATTAGAAACCTCATTGCTAGAAAAGTTATTTGCACTGGAGTAGCAGCATTAACAGTCTGTTTGCTTTTTCAGCCTTGTGCATTACTTCCTCTGAGCAGCCACCTCCTTGGGTTTCTCCCACTTCCTGTAACCTTCTTTTAAGCATGAAACTAACTAGACTCTTTTTGCTGTTCCTGCTGACCGCATTAAGAGTGGAAAGGGCGAAGAGGGCATGTCAGGCCAGTGCAAATGGGACTAACGAATTCGAAATCAACAGTTATCTTGCTTTACACCATCTGGTGGTGATCTGGCCCAGCAACTTTCGTTTTCAATAATCAAAGGGAAGTATGAGTAAGACAGATGGGGACGTGTGAATGTTTTCTCTGATTCATTTTTAACTTGACAGTATCCTTTTAATCCCCTGGCGGATTTCCACTATCTCTTATTACCCAGAAGTGCCCTAACCTGAAGGAAGTGGAGAAGAGCCTCTCTTACTCACTTGTCACTTCTTTCATTTAGCAGGAGGTTCAATTATTATAAAAGGGCAAACACAGAAAAAAAAAGAACTCCGGCCCATTAAGTTTAAATGTTGATCCTAGTGGATTTGTTAAAATGTGTTTTCTCCTCAGTTGAAAATACGCTAAGGAATCCTGGTCAGTATAAGCCAAAGTGCAGATTGGACCCTGGACCCAAGAACGTTTTAGTTGGGATTGGTCCTGCCTTGGGCAGGGGGCTGGACTTGATGACCTCTTGAGGTCTCTTCCAGCTTTATGATTCTATGAACATCATATGCACATTTTCAAGATTTTAAATTTTACAGTTTCTTCTTATTCCTGGTGCTAGGCAAGCAGAGGATGGCTACAAAAATTACTGCCCCGGCCAACGCCCAAAGACAAACAATAGGACAGGAGGAGTACAGTCTGTACAGCAGCATGACTGAAGATGAGCTTATTCAACTGGCCATAGAACAGAGCCTGACAGAGGATCCCTCAGGTCAGTCAGCTGCCCAGAGTCATCAGAAATCCGTCATGACAACCCCTGGAGAGCCACCCACGATGAATCGCCCTTGCTCTCATAATCCGCCATACCAGCTTAGTCCTTGGCACAGGTGAGTGTGTGAATGAGCTTGGACCTTCATAAAGCCCACACTGAAAAATTGTACCATCTTTACAGAACAGCACTGAAACTCCTTGAATAGTTAAGCTTGTAATTCGTTTAAAATTCTGATCTCATTTCCACTGCAGTAGCACTGGGGTAATTCCACTAGCGTCAGCAGCGTTATTCCGGCATTACATCATGGTCCATTACATTAGAACTTGGGCCAGAATGTCCACTAATGTCTGTGCAGTAAACTGGACCAGTCCTGCAACCTTTTCTTACCTAATGAGTTCTCAGTCAGGTGACAGTGGCATTGCTTCACAGAGAATTGCGCGTTGTCCCAAGTTAGTTCTATTCAAGGGAAGCTTGAGGGATTTTTATGAAAAAATGCAGAATGGTTCTGATTCTCCACCCCTAGACAAAAGAAATCATAGGGCTAAGGTCACTATGTATATAAAATATTTGAATATAATCAATACTGAGGTGTCAGAAACTTACCGGTTTTGTTTACTTAGGCGCACATTGTGAGTGAGCTCATGTACACCAGAATAACTCCAGACCTACCACACAGTGTCACGCTCGGTGCCACTGCTTAAGCAGCCCACACTGAGTTACAGGAACCTGCCATTTCAGAATGCAAACATACTTGGTTTTCATTTTTAAAAATGAAACATTCTCAAAAAAAGAGGAAAAAGCTCATTAAATAATTCCACAAAAATTCAGATGATAAAAAGGTGCATTTCAAACCCTGCAAAAGAACAACAATTTATAGATAAATATTGTGTGCATTTTTGACAGCTCTAATTGTAATCTTATGATAACACATTTATTGCAGACCCTCAAACAATGTGATGAGTGGAATGAGTCTTTTATAGATACAGAGTGAAATCTCGTCACTGTTAAAGTCAATGGCCAAATGTCCATTGATTTCATTAGAGCCAGGATTTTATCCTGATGACTGTAGTATTACAAGATGTGGTGGAGGTACTTCACCAAATAGGTGCCATACAGAAGTATCTCCACCAGGCATGTTGTTTATCATATGGTATGAGATGGAGATCTGATATGGGACTGGTTACGGGCAGATCTGTCAGATCTGGCCCTGTACTCTAAGGATCCCTTGCCACCTGCTGATTTTAGCACAGGAGAGCCATCTGCTGCCTTGCATATTGATTGGTGCCCTCCCATCTCCACCTGAGCACAGCAGCTTAGGGCTCCCCTGCTCTGCCAGGGCACACCTATGATGGCAGGTATGGAAGCCAGCAGGAAGGTTTGTGGCCCCAGGTTTTCAGCCAGCCCAGGACCCTCTGCAGTCCTTGGATAAAGTTCAGTGTGAAGCCTGTTCCTGAATGCACAGTGCTCGTGACCCTGTTTCCACCCCTCACCAGGCTTCCTCATCTGACTGTGCTCTCAGACTCTCCTTCCCTTGAGGTGAAAAATGTCATCTAGCTCTGCATCTTCCTCCAGTGCAGTGTGTGTGTGTGTGTGTGTGGGGGGGGTTAACCTCACTGTTGTCTTATATGGTCATTCAAATCCCCTGACACTTCCTCAGTGGGCCAAAAATAATCCAGAGCTGAGAGAGCAGCTGAGTTCTGCACAGAGCAAGCCGTGGCCATCTGCTTTCATTCAAAGCCCAAGCAGCAGGCTCCTTCTCTCTCTCTGTCTCTTTCGGCTCCTGCCTTTACCCAGGGGCCCGAATATGACCTGCTTCTCCTACTCAAAGTATTTCTCTTTGTTTCATTCCTGCCATCACTACTCCAGGTTGGCAGCCCAGGCTGGAGGCCAAGCTCCGGGATCATCTCGGGGGGTCAGACGAAGATACGATGGCAGCCTGTTCATCACCCCCCAGCCTGTGTAAGTGTCTCCATTTCACTGTGTCTTGCTCCAAGCTAGCCGTGTTGTCTGTCTGCCCTCACTAGCCAGCTGCAGGCTGTTGGGTGGTGGGGGTGGTGGCGTTATGTGTGTCAGGAGGAATGAATAGAACTGCTGGAGGGAATCTTATTGATTTCCTCCCTTTTCCACCCTGCCTGCTTGCTTGCCTGCCCCCAGCCTCCTCCCCCCAAGTAATTCCTGGGCAATTCAGCCCTACATTTTTCTACGTATGTCTGGCCTCCTGTGGATCCTTCAGCAGCACTGAGATGGCAGGAAAGAGAGCGGAAAAGGGATGTGTGTGTTGTGGTTTATTTATACACACTGGCTTCTCTGTCACAATCGTAACAGAGTCAGGCAGGTGTTATTTTTAACTGTATCTGTATGGAGTTAAGAGTTCGAGCCTGGAAAACAGAACATAAACACGGCAAGGGGCAGCAGATCTGAGTGAAGATGCCTGATGCTTATCAGTGCATTTGGCCAATGACACCAGGACCCCGTAAGCCTCAGCTGTATAGTGCAGGGGAACATATCTGCTCCCACGCTATCAAGAGGGGCCATGGCATTCCTCCTCACAGGCTGTGGCTCTTACCCACAGAGGGAAGCTGCCATTGCAGGCTGGGCTTCTTCCTTGTGCAAGAGAGAAACCAGCTTGTCTGAGTATAGCTACTTTTGGGGAAGCTGCTGGATAGTTAGAGAGCTCAGATAGGGAAAGTGAAACGGGGGACTGGCCAAACTGTGACCATATGTCTGTGTAAGTGCTCAGAAGCGTGGGAACCTCTGTATGCTGTCTGCATGTAGCTCTGCTGCCTAGGCACAACGCCTTGTAGGGTGTGTTGGGGAGAGTGCATTGAGTGCTCAGTGCAGAAAGGAGCAACCTATATTACCCTGCCCACCTGCTTCTGGGTGTTAGCAGAAATGTGACTGGGTGGGAGCCTTGGTCATACCCTCAGTTAAGCTGGCCACGCCCTTTCAAGCCTCCATTCGCTCAAGGGGAACCAATAGCATCATTCTTCCTAGAGCCTGAATGAGTGCCTGGGAAGAAAAGATGCTTCCTGCACCATTTGTGCTCCTGCCAACCTGCTCAGGACTACCCAGAATTGACCCCATCCCGCACTGGTCTTGCTGTGGGAATTCAGCCACCTGCTCCTTGCCTTTGAGGTGCAGTAACAGTTCTGAGCAGCTTGCAAAAGTCAGGTTAAAAAAAAAAACAACCCTGCCTGGGTCCTCCCTGCTCCTGCTGCAGAGTTGTCATGTTTCTGACAGAATCCAAGCAGAGAGTTTATTTTTTTATACTGGCCAGCTGGGCTGCAGGCCAATCACACAAGGGTTCCAGTGAGAGACTTGTTTAACTTTTTGTGCTGCCATAGCGTTTGCTTGTCTAAAGCCATGAGGGCCTGGTCCAGCATTCCCCATACTCACACGAGTAGATTTTACTCAAAGAACTAATCATGGGAATGAAGACTACTCACCTGAATGCAGGGTTTTCAGGGAGTGCCTGTAGGGATTTTCTAAAGAGCTAAGGGGCACATTTTCAAGAGATACTATGTAGATACGTAAAAAAGAACCAGTTTTTCACAGCTGTTCAGTGCTCAGCATCTCCTATTGTGACACCTACAGACTGATTTTCAAAGGAACTCAACATCCAACTTCTTAAATACTTCTCAAGATCAGGCCACTTATTTTTGTGCCTAAGCTGAAGCTGAGCATTCCTCGTCCTTATTGTGTGGCACTCTGAGTTCCATTGGGGCAGACAGCTTTTTTTCCCACCCCTTTATTCCAGGGGAGGTGAGTTCAGATAACCACACAAAAAGTTCCAGTGCTGGTCTCAACTGCATCGCTGACTTCTTAGAAATTGGACCAGCTATCTTCCCAGAACAGGCCCTCTTGTGAGCTTCCCAGCACTTTCTGCTTTTCAGAAACACCACAAGAACCAATCCCTCATTGTACTTCAACATTTCTACTTCTGGGCTCATTTCTTGCACACAGTTAAGCAAACTTGTTCAAACCTCAAAAAAGTTTGGTGCAGGTTAGGTGGGAGTTTGGAGTGAAGCATTGGAAAGAGATTTCTGGACAGGTTTGACCATCCCAAGTCATCTTTTAGAGCAGTGGTTCTTAACCTTACTGCAGCCTGCATCCCTTTGGTTCTCAAAATATGTTCTCGCACCCTTTATTAAAAATCATTGAAATAAGTCAGTTCTTTAAACCTAAGATATATCATAAAAATCTGGCATGTCTCGCACCCCCAGGGCCCCCAGGGGGTGCATGCACCCCAGGTTAAGAACCACTATTTTAGAGGAAAGCAGTGCAGACTGAGTAGAATCACATAATACTACACAGCTAGTGTCAACTGCAGCCAGTGCACCCCAAAGACATCAAAATCTTACTGTTTTCGTTTGCATGAGTGGGCCCTAGGCTTTCTCAGTGCTTCTTGGTTGATGCTGTAAAAGGCTTTACTGTAATGCTGCAATATATAATTGATTTTCAACACTGTTTTAAAGAGAGCTGGATCCTGTAGTGGCAGCAATCAAGGAAGGAAATGAAAGTGCCCTGCTCAACATGATGAAATCAGGGAAGAACCTTTCCGAGCCGAACAAGGATGGATGGCTACCACTGCATGAAGCTGCCTATTATGGCCAAGAAGGCTGCCTGAAAATGTTGCAAAGAGGTTAGTAAAATAAAAACAACTGATTACAAATGGAAAGAGAAACTAAAAATATCAGCCAGCAGGAAGGAAATATAAACACCCCCATGTTATGTTCATGGCATTCACACTGAGACAGATGCTGATACTCATGCTGAAAGGTTGCACTATACCACTACTTTATTTCTGAGATAACACACAAGAACCTAAAATCAGAGGGGGGACAAAGCAGGCTGCTCCCAGAAAAAGAGAGCCACAACTCACTCCACCTTAACATAGGCTAGCTGGCTGCAGAGTGAGTGCTGCTAGGCCCAGATCTCACACTTCCCTATAGAGTTCCCTAGATTGCAAGCAGGAAGAGGAAAAATCCTGATATCTCAAAGGACAGGCTACAATTTTAACAGAGATTTCAATATATCACACCAGCCTTCATTAAGTTCCAGGCAAAAAGACCCTATACGCATGTGTATGAATTTCACCCCATTTGAATAAGCAGTTTGCCATCTGTACACTATAAATAACAGCTAAGATCGTAAGTGCTGAGAGATAGCTGTGCTATTCTGGGTTAATGTTGGCTTGCCAGGTTTCTTACGGTATGAAATAGTGGTCTAGATCCTCAGCTGGTGTAAATAAATGTTACTCCAGAGAATCAATGCTGCAGTAAAATCATGCCAGTGAGTTTGTGATACACTGAAGTGTTTTTATCTACACCAATGTACTCCTGCTGAAAATCTGGCTTTGCCTCTCTTTGCTAATAGTTAATAATGGGGCTGTTAGGTTCAAGTTCCCATTGGAGAGCAGATACTCAATAGCTTTTTGAATCACTAATAGCTATAGTCAATCTACATTTGTGACATTTTAACCTAAGTTAGTGGCCAACTTATTTTTCTGTAACCTATTTTATAGTCTGTCTACAGGAGTTTCTTATCCTCCTATGACTTTCTTTATATGGGGTGAGGGGAACCTGAATGATTTCAAAGGGTTAAAGTGACTCAGAAAATAAAATGTAATGCATAGGTTTTTGGTATCAGAACACATGGATCCAAACACCGTGCTCCTGGATGTGAAAGCAAAGGGCATGCTGCACACCCATTGTCAGTAGGAACACTGCTTTGGGTGCCTCTCCCTTCCCCATAGCTCTCTGCCCCCATACTCCTACCCCTCTCCCCCACATAACTCAAACCCTCCTGAGCCCATACCCCCTCCCACACACTGCACTCCAACCCTCTGCCCGAGATCACAATCCTCCCCTGCCTTAGGTCACTACCCAAACCCCTGCACTGTAATCCCTGCCATGAGTCACAAGTGCACCCCAGTCCTGTACCTTGGATCACAATTGCCTCCTTCACCCAAACTCCATGGTCCCTGTCCCAAAAAAGGTTCCCCACCCCCGCCATAAATAAAGACAATGTTGAAACCTTTTGTGTTGGGCATAATATTTTACTTTCTTTAAAAATTAAGCCTGGCCAACAACCCCCTAATTGCGGCCAAGCCCCCATCTGGCCACAGCATCATAACACTCCTGCACCCTTCACACCCCAACCCTGAGCCCATCATATACCTGAACCCCCTGCCATGAGCCCCTCATACCCTGACATCTTCAGACTCCTGCACTTCCACATCCCCAGCACCCTGCAGTAATACTCCTGCATGCCCCACACCCCAACATTGTGCCCTGAGCCCATCACAGACCTGAATCCCCTGCCCTGAGCCCCTCATGCACCCCAACCCTGACTCCTGCACCCTCACATCTCCTGCCATAAGATTGACAGAAGACATCCTGAATACGTGCATGAAGCTGGATTTGACCAGTTATGATGTAAACTTCAAAGAAATGTGTGAAAAGATGCAGCAGCAGAAGTCCCATTAAGTAAAGTCTGTGAGTACATTTAATTTATGCTATTATTAATCATTATGTCAATTATCAATAATATTAAGTTGTATATTTTCAGTCTTACAAATGGGCTTTCTTATATGGCTCTTTGTTGACCACTTGTTCTGAATTTTGAGGTAGTTTGGCTCTGTGGTTTGAAAAGGCTGCCGATGCTTGGTCTAGCCCATAATCTCTGCCCTCTTTAATTGCTGAGGTGGATCAGAGTCATGGCATTGCATCCAGATTTGGCTCCATGGCCAAACTCTCTAAGTTCAGGGGTGTTTGGATTTGGTGTTTCACTTTATCCCATGATACAGGCAGTCCTGAGTCCTGAACTTTGAATCCTCATCTGTACGTGATCTGCACTTCACAGGGCTTGATTGTTGTGTTCTGCTTGAGCTCCATGCTGGCTAATTTCTCCATCAGTGTGATAAAGTGTCTCTTATTGATAACCTGGTAATGCATCACCTCTTAGGCTGAGTGTTAGCCAGCATGTATTGCTACAACTGTCTAGATCTAGGCCAGCAGTGTAGATAAAAGCACTTCAATGTGTCAGCAAACTCACTGGTGCAATTTTACTGCAGCATCGATTTCTAATACATTATTTACAGCAGCGTTACTATCTGGAGCAATATGTATTGTCCTCTTTTTAAAAATGCTTCTTATCAGAGAGTTTTGCAGACAGTCCTTGGGTAATTCTTAGCATTTGGTGTTTCATGTTTGAAATAATCATAGGAATATGGGGCTGGAAGGGACCTCAAGTCATCTAGACCGTCTTTTTCACATTGTAATAGGATCAAGTACACCTAGATCTTCCCTGGCCCAAAATGATTAGCAAGAGTGTTCACAGCCTCAGAGTTAGACAACATATTCTATATGCCTTACTAACAATGGAACAATGACATCTCATTAGCATACCCTGGAACCACTGATCAGCGTACGCTTCAGGAAGAGACAGCACTGTACATAGCCACAAACAGGGGAAACCTGGACTGTCTGCTTCTTTTGCTGCAAGCTGGGGCCGAGCCTGATATTGCAAACAGGTCCAGAGAGACTCCACTCTATAAAGGTAAATGGCCCAACTTTTTGAGGTGCTGAGGCCCCCCAGATTTCAAATGGAGTGGCAGGTGCTCAGCACCACGGAAGGTGAAGCCCATGTTGTTTCTATGTGAGTTTGTATGTGTCTTTTTAAATAAAATATTCTGAGTACCTATTGGATATCAGAGCAAAAATAACTGAGAACATGTCAGTCATTCACTTTTAGTGTGGGCACAGGCACAAATGTACAGTAGTTATCACAACAGGTATATACTGATATGCAAAAAAGTTATAAGGTATCCTGAATATGCTACATTGTTTCTTTGTGCGGAGAACACTTTATTCAGCAAGACCACACAAAATCCATGGAATCAGAATTTGGAGAAGGAAAAGATCTTTTAGGTCAGGGCTGGGCAAAATACAGCCCCCCAAGCCACTGGATCTGGCCTCCCAGAGGCAGGCTCCCTTTCTTGTCCCACAGCCCCACATGCTGTGTAGAAACACAGCTGTAGGGTTCCATTTCTGTTTTAAAACTGGAGGGGAAGGGGAAAGTTTCAGGCGCTGCCCCGGCCCCAGCACAATCCCATTGGCCAGTTTCTGGCCAGAAACCAGCCAGTAGGAGCTGCTTGTTGGAATAACAGGCAGTCAGGAACCTCCCCCTTCCCCATCTCCTTGGCTCAGTTATTCAGTGAATCACATGGCTAGGCAAGCAGGCAGGCTGGCTGACTGGGAAATGTTTTAAGCTCTGCAAGCCTTAGCTCTGCAGGCAGGCAGGCTAGTTTGGCAGCTGGCAGGTGAGTCTCTTGGCCACAGCCTGCTTCTGGCACCCCATCCCCTCCCTGCTCCAGCCCTCTGCTCCACCCCCCACTCAATATACTCAAACCCTCTGTCCTGTCCCACTCTTACACCCATACCCCCTCCCAGATATCTCCTGTCCCAGATCACAATCCCCTTCTACTCTAGGTCACATCCCAAACCCTGCACTCCAGTCCCCTGCCCTAGGTCACAACTGCTTCATCCCAACTCCCTCCCAGACTCCAGTCTCCCTCCTCAACCCTGTCCCTTACCCTAAGCTCCCTTCTACATCCAACCTCCATCCCAGGCCCTGCTTCTCCGCCATTAATATCATGGAAGAGTGTGGTCCCTGACCACTTTCCAAAAACTTGGCATGGCCCCCTATAAAAAATTATTGCTCACCCCTGTCTTAGATCATCCCTGCCAATGGATGGTTCCCCACAGTACTCTTTCTAGTTCTCTGTCTAGGGCCCATGGTACTCTTCCTAGTGCTCTGGTTAGCTTTAAATATATAGGCTCAGATTTTTAAAAGTGGCCATTATCTTTGAATGCCTGGATTTATGAACACCCAACTTGAAATACCTGATTTTGAAAATCTGGTCCAAAATAAGCTACTAGATTTAAAGGAGCTCTTTCGCTTTTCAGTAAATATAAAAGAGGTACAATACTTCATCGGCAGCCACTTTCTCCTTACCCTACCTCCCAGTGTCTCTGGCTAGCTGGTGGCACCGCTACTCAACTCATCCCCCTTCCTCCCAGCACCTCCACACACCATGGATCAGCTGTTCTAAAGTGTGCCAGAGACCCTGGGAGGGAGGTGGAAGAGAGGGGATGGGGTGCGATCTGGGGAGAGGATGGAAGTAGGCAGGAAGAACCAAGGCAGGAGAGAGTACTGTAGAAACAGGCAAGGCAGGGGTAGAGTTTTGGGGGAAGGAACAGTGTGGAGGTGAGGATGCGGCAGAGCAGGTCTTGATCATCCTTGGGGCAAGGAAAAAGCCAGTGCCTGGGTTTGCTGCCTGTGATTCTAGATACCTCAGGTTCTGCGTGCAGAACTGAGGCACCCTGAGTTAGAGATCTCTTAAAAAGTTTGGCCTCAATGACCTGCCTTTTGTTGAAACAGCCTGTGAACGCAAAAATGTTGAAGCTGTAAGGATGCTGGTGCAGTACAATGCCGACGCAAACCACCGGTGCAATCGGGGATGGACCGCTCTCCACGAGGCTGTCTCTCGCAATGACATAGAAATAATCGATATCCTGGTGAAAGGGGGAGCCAAGATTGAAAGCAAGAACACATATGGGATCACCTCTTTATTTGTGGCTGCCGAGAGTGGGCAGTTAGATGCTTTGCGGTACCTTGCTAAGTGTGGTGAGTACAGGGGTGCCGTTCATTTGTATATATGTTATGGCCTAACTATTCAAAAGTATCCACTAATTTTGGATGGCTCAGTTTGTCAGTAGACAAGAGGAAATGAGGCCTCATTTTCAGAGCTGGTGAACACCTGGTGCTCCCATGGAAGCTTCCTGCAAGAACAGTCCAACATAAGTCAGAAGGGCCTGAAGCAGAGGGTATTGCTGATTAGAATACAGGTGTAGAATGATTGTGCTCCTTCAGCATCAGTGGACACCCAAGTTAGAAGCAATTTGGTGCCCTTAGTTTGTGTGGTAATGATCACACAAAGGCTTTCATTACTGTCACTGTACATGTGTATCCTAAAAATCCAGTTACAGAAGAAAAGCTTACATACAGGGAAAGATAGGAGTATGGTTAGGGTACAATGTTAGCCAAGCAGGGTCTGCTCATGAACATTCAGTAGGCTAGGCCTTGGGCAAATACTGTATCATCGTATCCTGTTTCCCATAGTGTTGAAATTTCACAGAATGCTGTGCTGTTGTCGCTATTACAGTGACAAAGTGGGTGAGGTAATATCCTTTATTGGACCAACTTCTGAAAAAAAAATAGATATTGCTTCACTCGCCTTGTCTCTCAGAAGGTCACAAGGAAGATACTCGAGAAGGACTGTTTTTCCATGCTTGAGGGGCTCCCTCTTGTAGCATAGGGTAGTTCACGGAGGCTCTCTATATAGTAACTTTTAGCTAGAGCCCTGAGTAGAAGTTGTGGAGGACTCCAGTGGGAGCAATGGGGGTCACAAAGCCTCCTAGAGCTCTGCATCATGCAGAGAAAGTGCAGCACAGTCTATCTGTAAGAGTATACACTCTTTTGCTCGGACAGCCAGATCTGTTAGAACATAACGTAACATAAGAACGGCCGTACTGGGTCAGACCAAAGGTCCATCTAGCCCAGTATCCTGTCTGCCGGCAGTGGCCAGCACCAGGTGCCCCAGAGAGGGTGGACCGAAGACAGTGATCAAGCGATTTGTCTCCTGCCATCCCTCTCCAGCCTCTGACAAACAGAGGCCAGGGACACCATTTTATCCCCTGGCTAATAGCCTTTTATGGACCTAACCTCCATGAAATTATCTAGCTTCTCTTTAAACTCTGTTATAGTCCTAGCCTTCACAGCCTCCTCTGGCAAGGAGTTCCACAGGTTGACTACACGCTGTGTGAAGAAGAACTTTCTTTTATTAGTTTTAAATCTGCTACCCATTAATTTCATTTGGTGTCCTCTAGTTCTTCTATTTAGGGAACTAATAAATAACTTTTCTTTATCCGCCCTCTCCACACCACTCATGATTTTATATACCTCTATCATATCCCCCCTCAGTCTCCTCTTTTCTAAACTGAAAAGTCCCAGTCGCTTTAACCTCTCCTCATATGGGACCCGTTCCAAAACCCTAATCATTTTAGTTGCCCTTTTCTGAACACTTTCCAAGGCCAAAATATCTTTTTTTGAGGTGAGGAGACCACATCTGTACACAGTATTCAAGATGTGGGCGTACCATAGTTTTATACAGGGGCAGTAAGATATTCTGGGTCTTATTTTCTATCCCTTTCTTAATAATTCCTAGCATCCTATTTGCCTTTTTGACCGCCGCTGCACACTGTGTGGAAGTTTTCAGAGAACTGTCCATGGTAACTCCAGATCTCTTTCCTGATTTGTCATAGCCAAATTAGCCCCCATCATACTGTACGTATAGTTGGGGTCATTTTTCCCCGATATGCATTACTTTACACTTATCCACATTAAATTTCATTTGCCATTTTGTTGCCCAATCACTCAGTTTGGTGAGATCTTCTTGGAGTCCCTCACAGTCTGCTTCTGTCTAGACTATCCTAAACAGTTTGGTATGTTGGCTGAGGAAATGGTAGGAGGGACCTTAGCCTGGTTCCCCCCTTCCGCACCCCTTTTTGAGTGGCTTGTGCAGGATCAGTTCTTGAAATCTGTGTGATTTTTGTTCCATACTTTAGCAAGTGGTACAGAGGGAAGGAGGCTTCTTGTACCTTCCGCGCTTAGGTTCCTGCATTAGGGCTGGTCATCTCATTCTCATTATTCCCATTTTACAGAAAGGGTAAAGTGTGAAGTGACCCTAGTAGTCACTATTCCCATTTCATAAGGGCACCAGGAGGATAAATGAGGAGGTGTTTGTAAATCACTATGCAGCTGAACAGCACTAAATAAGTTTATCAGTGTTGGTGGTGGGGGAGGGTTTCAAAGCATATTTCTACCACTTCGTGAAGCATGTAAACTGAACCCTGTGGCTGCCCAGCATATAGATATATATTGATGAAATAAGAGCTAAACAGCACTGAAGAATAGAAAAACCTCAAAAGAAATACATGTAGTTGTAAAAATATATATTACAGTTATGACTGATAGGGAGCAAAAAGTATTGCTGGATTTCCAGTTCACATTTTTCACAAGCCAGATTTATATGACATTGAAAACCAATCAGTTATTCCATCATGATTTTAAACTCTGATTTGAATATGATTTGTGGTTCAATTCAATTACATAATTCGTATTTCCTTAAAGTTCAATTTTGAAAAAAGTCCAATAAAACTGTCCAATTTTTCCAAGCCACGGAAGACCTGCTGAGAATCTCAGTAATAACATAATTATATTTGTACAATAAGCACTGTTTGCCATAAATAAAAAAGAAAGGTTTAATTTATTTCTCATTAAGAAAGTAGCCCTGTATTGTGTTTTGTCATTGAAATTCTCCTGGTGTTTCTAGCTACAGTATCTTTAAATTGCCAAACAAAACACAGATGTTTCAGCTGAGGGAAAATATTCTCTTTGCAGGGAGTTTTCATGATCAAACAAAAGACTGATTGGCTGTGCATTTCTTTTCCTTATCAGAATTTGGAAACAGAAAACCAGTGGGTTGTAATTCTCTTTTAGGACACACGTAGATCATGCAGCCTGAAGTCAGAATGGCAATGTGTATAAATGAAAGCCCAGGTTTGGAAGTTGACACAAGTTTTCAGATACTCTATGCCACAGAAATAGCTACATTTCAACACAGTTGTGGCCCAGCAATATTTTAGCATGGTTTATTTTTGGTGGTGCACACACTAAACCATGTATTGACTAGCATTAGTCAAATAATGCCAAAAAACCCCAATGTAAAAACCCTACCGTGTTGCAGAATCATCTTTTAGCCTGAGTATGTACAAGGATTAAAACATGGGTCTCCAACATAGTTATATAACATGGGCTTTTTTCTGTCCACAGAGGTAAGAAAAGTATGTGTTCCAACATGATTTCTCCTCAACCACATTTAAACATGGTAAAGAAAATGGGGTAGATAGGGCTGGACTTGTGGCCAGGGTCTAACTGTAGACACCCTTTGTGGGTATTATCCTATAGGTATTGCTGTTTAACTTCTCTTCCTATGTAGTGTATTACCATTTTTAGACAACACTTGGTCCTCAGTAGATTGGATGGCCCCAGGGAATACCTTGTTACACTCAGTCCCTCAGCACTGGGGAGAACATTTACCTTATATAGCAAAAACACATTGAAGAAGACACCAGCTGTTCTTTTATCACCCTGTACTCACTCTCACCCCACATCAGCAAATGGTGCTAGGGAAATATGAGCACTGACTTTACCTTACTGGCAGCATTTTAGATGAAACCTTAGAGACTTCTGCTTGTTAATCTAAAATATGTTGCGCCCGATTCTAGTCATTTAGATCTTCAATCGTTTTCTTTCTCGTAGGTGCTGATATCAACACCCAAGCCAGCGACAGTGCCTCTGCACTTTATGAAGCCTGTAAAAATGGACATGAAATGGTGGTGGAGTTTCTCTTGTCCCAAGGTGCAGATGCTAACAAAACCAATAAGGATGGGTTATTACCTCTTCATATAGCATCCAAAAAAGGCAATTATGAGTAAGTTTTTGATGTGTTTTAATATTTTATTGTATAGTTTCACTCTGTAGAAAGGAATTTAGATTTTTTTCTTCAGCTGATGTACATCAGGATATCTCCATTAAAGTCAATAGAACAACACTTATTTATACCACTTGGGAATCTCTGGCCCTATATTCATAGAGTTTAGGTTTCAAATACTAAACTCAAGGGTGTTTCTGCCGGAACAGAATGAGCCCGTCATAGGGCCTTCCCACCAGGGGCAGATCCTGATCTCTTATTAGTGATGGGCCTCCAGAAGGAGAACATGCTGCCCAAGTCTTCAGTGTGTTCAGATTTCATCAGCATTTATAGAGAACAGTCATTCAGAGGCTGACAGGCAGGGAGTGGATAAATGAATCTCTACAGCATTAGTGAGACCACGGCTGGAACATTGTTCTGGTGTCCACACTTTGAAAAGGATGTTCAGAAACTTGAAAGAGTTCAGAAAATAAGAACAAGAATGCTTTGAGTTCTGCAAAACATGCTTTCAGTTATAGTAACAGTCCAAAGCAGGTCAATCTATTTAAAAACAACAAGGAGTCCTGTGGCACCTTAAAGACTAATGAAGTGGGGTTTTGCCCATGAAAGCTTATGCTCAAATAAATCTGTTAGTCTCTGAGGTGCCAGCTTGTTGGTTTTGCAGATACAGACTAACACGGTTACCTCTGATACTTATAAATCTATTTAGTTTACACAAAAGAAGGTTAAGAACTGACTTGATCACTTTCTGTAAGTGGGGAAAAGATTTCTGATAGATGGCTTTTTCCCATGAGTGGCCATTGAAGGCCCAGCTGGGAAACGCAAGCCTCAGCCCCGCCCCAGCCCTGCTTCTTCCACCCAAGGCCCCGCCCCTGGAGCCAAGCCCTGCCCTCCCCAGACCGATATTCGTTGGTCACGTGGAGGGCCAGGACTGCCATACTGTGGCCGTGGGCCCAGCCCCAGCCCTCCCTGGCGGCCAGGGAGCAGGGTTGGTGTGCCGTGGCCCCAGATGGTTGGGTTATGTAGGCAGTTTTGGGAAGACTGTGCCTTCACTTGCCTATATTACTGGCCACCCATGCTTTTTCCCATTTCATAATGAACAGAGTCATACATTTTGACAACACCAGGCTTTTTATCCAAGGATCTCCACCCACTTTTTAGACATTAACAAAACATCCCAATATTACTGGGATGTATGTAAGGATTATTATTTTCTGTAACTGTATGTTTGTATGTGCTAGGAGTGAATTTATGTAACTGGTGTATATATATCGCTATAATTTGGATAGGAGTAGCTATCATAGCCTTATGCTGGCATGACCCAGAATTCTCTCCAGGGTTTATGTTAAAAAGAGATCTTCTTAAAACTAAACATGTTTTAATCTAGAAAAGGGTCAGAGACAAAAACCCAGTTCCAGGCCTCCTCCCCTGAACTCTGTAAAAGTGACTCTGAATCTGAATGCCTATTCCGAGGCTGAACCCTACCTCTCAATGTGAACATCCCCAAACCTGGACAAGTTTAGTTTTAGCTCCAAACCACTCTAACTTGAGTCCATCCCCACTTTCAAAATAAGGGGCTTGATCCAAAACTCCCAGCAGTCATTGCTGATTCCCATCAGTGCAAATGAGTTCAAAATTAAGTCAGAAGTTCCTTCACACTTAAAAGATTGAGCACATTTTTTTGGTTTATAACTGCTGTGAACTGGAGTGAAACAAAAGTATCCTTTCTTTAGCAGCCAAAATCAAATATTTATACAGATGACAAAGCTTTACCCCAAGTGGCCAGTCGTTCCTAATTCCTTTGGTATTCAGTATAATAACACCCTTCATGGTGATCTCTCTTTGTATTCCTGTGGATTTAATACGTAATTCTGCTGGAATTCCACATTCAGACTTGCTGCCAGAACACGGAGGCTTCATAACGTCAAAAAGCCAAGAATGTGGTCCCAGGGCTCAACATTCAGCTCTTATTGCTTGCTGTTTGTTTATTTGAAATGATGCCCCATCAATATTAATGTGGAATGGATTTTGTTGCCATTGAATTCATAATATTGTCCGTATCGTGGTCTTAGCAAGAGGTCACTTAACCCCTTTCTTCCTAGAGCTCAGGAGTGGTGATGGAGAAGGGCAGAATTTGTGATTGATTTTGATTTATTAAATGTGGCAGTCAATCGCTAGCTGCATTTACATGATCATGTAATAGGAGCATCCCTCCTACTGTCTACAACAGCTGGGAGGTAATGCAGCCAGTAGTGGCGTTGGAACAATTGGTGTAGTGGGGGTGCTGAAAGCCATGGAACAAAACTGAAACCCCTGTATATGACGGAAACCACTCCAAGCCTGAGGGCTCTGCTATGCTCCCCATACCCTTAGTTCCAGCATCCCTGGTAGCAGGTGGAAGGATCAGGTGGAAGAGACCATTGGGTATGCAGCATCACTTCCAGTGTGGGGCTGGCACATGGGTGGCCCTGTGAAGGAGGGGACCTTGGGTGGCCACATAAAGCCAGGATTGGCTATGCTTGGAGGTCTCTCTCTGGGAAGAACCCCCTGCCTTTGAATAGGAAGTAGAGTCTACAGCTGTGGAGGCACAGTCATGCTGAACCTTGGGGGTCAGAAAGAGAGATGGGCTCAAGCTGCAAAATGAGGTTCTTGATACCAATTTCAGTGTTCCTCATTCCCAATCCTAAAATAAATGCACCAGGCTTTGGGTCTGGGCTTTTGGTTTGACACGTTAGAAAGAGAGGGGCATTTGCAAAATTCAGATATAGAGCCAAGCCTGGGTTTCAAATGCCCCCAGAGTTCAGGGTTACTCTCAGTAGAAGTAAATGTTGCTGCATCCTTTGAATCAGATGCAGAAAGCTGGTTTGAAAACATTCCCTTCTGAAGCAAGAGAACAAAAGCAACCCTTACATCTTAATAAGACCCAGTAAATCACGGGATGACTAATGCTGGCACATTGTTGGTGTCATTGTAGCGCTATGTGTGCTGTTTTTGCTCTTATGGCTATTATCAAGCATTTGTTGGTGATGGACAGTAGCCATCTAAGCAGCACCCAAGCCACCTGGATTTTGGTGAGCATCGTTGTTACATGAGGTCAGCCGTTATGCTTTGAGAGAGGCTCTGGATGGAAATTTTCTCTGTAGGCTTTGGATCTTTTCCTTAAATAAAGACAAACAATTCTTCAGGAATATAGGTCTGGCTAAAACCTTGCCACGGGAGACATCATAGTCCAACATGTAAATAGGCATATAGGATTCTGCATGTCTTCAACTCTCATTTTAGTCCATCAGAGTAGAGGGGGCTTAGCACCATACAGCAGCTGCTCAGCATATGTCAGCCTCAGATGCTATAAAAATCATAATAATTACCACTTAACTGGATTTATCCTGTAAATATGCATTTAAGGGCCTGATCCTGGGATGTGCTGAGCAGCTGTCATTACTGTCAAGCCATTACAGTACCTTTGTAGAAGGCACCCAAAGTCTTGTGGGATTGGGCCCTAAATGGGTTTAAATGTTTATTATTAATTTGTTAGTTGTGATGGCTTTGTAGGAGCAAGAGCTGAGCAAAGGATTGGCTAGTTGTTAATTAGCACTTATTATTAGCACTTAGCAATTACCTGCTGTATAATTACCAACCAGGGATGGACCCAAACAGCAAGATTTAGTTTTATATTCTCTCACAACACACACAAATTCTGGGGGTTTATATTGACATTTTTCAAGTTTTTGTCAAAAGTCCCCAATTTTTTTTAATGTTGGTTGTTGAGACCAGAAAATATTTTGGCCAGTCAGGAAAAAAAATTTAGTTTTACTGAAAACTTTCACTTGATTTGCTGAATTTTTTTCCAGTTTTGTTGCACAATTTTTCATTTTGCGAATTTTCAGCAGACCCTCATTATCTTTTCTTTTGGTCATCACAGACATTTCCCATGGAGATAACTGTTTTAACAGAAGAAAGCAGTTTTTCAATTTTTTTTCTCCAACAAAAACTTTTGACCAGTTTTTTAGATCTGTTTAGAGCTAGATGTGTTTAGACAAGGAATTTTGGCTTGATTTGGTCAGGAAGGAAATTTGAATTGGGTTCAAGTTCTGAACCACACAAAAGCTGAGGCATTCTAATGTACAGCTTTAGTTTAGGCCCTTCTCTAGTGCTAAATATTATTAATATTCCTACCAGAAGTATGATTATTATTTATTATTACTCATATTATTCAAATCAGTGTTTGCATCCTTCACTTAGTTGTAATAAAAGAGAAATGATTAGATGAACTGAGTTTTAATGCCACCTGATACAGTGTTTTAGTCTTCAATATCTCTGAACAAGCTTGCACACTTTCAGAAACATTCTGATGAACTCGCAAGCATAGAGAGTACATGTAGCAGTGCCTTCAACAAGATGAAATGAAAACTATTTACCTGTGTTTTAAAGACCATGTGCTGCTTTCCCTTAACAGAGATTTTTCATTAGCTCAACTGGCACAGGCTTATGATTTTGCTTCTGGAACAGGATCATTTAAATTCTACCCCCATTATTGTGAATAGGGATATAAGCGACTAGTCAAGTAGTCGACTCGACTACCCGATAAGCTTATCAGCTGGTCGAGTCGACTACTCCACTACTCCCATTTCCTCCCTCTCCACTTGCTGCCTTGGGGCTGGCAGGGGCTGCTGGACCCAGCACAAGCTAGGACTGAGCAAATCCTGCTCAGTCTTGGGCCAGGTCCAGGACCACTGCGGCTTTGCATTTTAAATGTAGTAAGAGGTGCTGGCTATTACTACATTTAAAATGCAGAGTTGCAGTGGGGGTAGGTCCCAGACCTGGCGGGAGCTGGGACTGAGCTGGGCTTGCTCTGTCTTGGCTCGTGCCCGGTCCGGGACCTACCCTCGCTACGGCTCTGCAATTTAAATGTAGTAGGAGCCGGACTACCTGTGTGCCCAGCTCCTGCTACATTTAAACTGCAGAGCGGCAGAGGGGGTAGCTCCTGGATCTGGCGTGAGCTGGAACCGAGCACCTTCCCTTATCGACTACACAATTAGCCAATTACCCACCTCTTAACATCCTTAGTTGTGAATTTCGAAATAACTAAAATGCAGCATGGGGACTGCTAGCGCTGGGTGAAAAAATATTTGCAAATGTAGACCCCTTTCTAAGGAGAATTTTGCATCCTGTTCAATGTCTTTTCTTTCACTCTTTATAAACATTCATGTGTCCATACAAATATTTATGGAAGATAAATGTGAGGCCCATAGGGGAGGTTAGTTTAAGCCCAAAATGTGTTTCACAAATGAGCTAAATCTTTGTTCAGTAATGTATGCCAGTTAGTTTTCTAGTTTAGAGAAAGGAAAATTTGTCATGTGACTGAGGTGACTAATCAAACAGTTCAGGTATGGAGTTAGGAACAGCAAATGCTCAAAGTGATACTGCGGCATCCAAGAATCCATAGGATGAACACTGTTCAGGGAAAACGTATGTCATCTTGGAATAGTGAATAGTGTTTGTAGTTGACAGGATTAATCGATAAGACCAGGCTTATTGGTTAATAGTGTAGTTGCCTACCCATTGACATCCGTAGTCTATACAGAAGTGAAGCAGCCCGAGCCCTGTGAGTTCAAGTCAGCTGGCATGGGCCGGCTGCAGGAGTCTAGTTGCTGTGTAGATATACCCATAGAGACCCCGTGTGGGAGGAAAGTATTAATTATCATCATTTTACAGAGGGCAGTACTGAAGCACAGAGATTAAATGCCTTGCCCAGATTTCCTGAGGTCTAGGTCTAGCGCCTTGACTGAAAATTCCACCTTCCTGTTTGTTTGCAGATGATTTATAAACAGGAAGAAGGTCTAAACTCACTGAATAAAATGTTCATTGCAAATAGCTTTGGTCACATCTAGGGTATGTCTAGACTACGTGGCCCGTCGATGGAGCCATGTAGATTAGTTTACTAGACATAGGAAAATGAAGCGGCGATTTAAATAATCGTCGCTTCATTTACATCAAAATGGCCGCCGCACTGTGCCAATCAGCTGTTTGGCGGCACAGCGCGGTAGTCTGGACACGGTAGTCAACCGCTCCGTTATGCCTCGTGAAATGTGGTTTACTGGAGCGGTCGACAAAGGCTTCCCTTGTCGACTGCAGCGCGTCCCAGACTACCGTGCTGTGCCGCCAAACAGCTGATCGGCACAGCGCAGCGGCCATTTTGATGTAAATGAAGCGGTGATTATTTAAATCACCGCTTCACTTTCCTGTGTCTAGTAAACTCATCTACATGACTCCGTCAACGGAGCCATGTAGTCTAGACATACCCCTAGTGACAACCATGAAGACCTAAAGGCAGCTATAATAAGGACAAATGCAAAGTGCTCCACTTAGGAAGGAACAATCAGTTTCACACATACAGAATGGGAAACGACTATCTAGGAAGGAGTACGACAGAAAGGGATCTAGGGGTTATAGTAGACCACAGGCTAAATATGAGTCAACAGTGTGACGCTGTTGCAAAAAAAGCAAACCTGATTCTAGGATGCATTAACAGGTGTTTTGTGAGCAAGGCATGAGAAGTCATTCTTCCGCTCTACTCTGCGCTGATTAGGCCTCATTTGCAGTATTCTGTCCAGTTCTGGGCACCACATTTCAAGAAAGATGTAGGGATATTGGAGAAGGTCCAGAGAAGAGCAGCAAGAATGATTAAAGGTCTAGAGAATATGACCTATGAAGGAAAACTGAAAGAATTGGGCTTTTTTAGTTTGGAAAAGAGAAGACTGAGAGGGGACATGATAGCAGTTTTCAGATATCTAAAAGGGTGTCACAAGGAGGATGGAGAAAAATTATTCTTCCTGGCCTCTGAGGATAGAACAAGAAGCAATGGGCTTAAACTGCAGCAAGGGAGGTTTAGGTTGGACATTAGGAAAAAGTTCCTAACTGTCAGGGTGGTTAACACTGGAATAAATTGTCTAGGTAGGTTGTGGAATCTCCATCTCTGGAGATATTTAAGAGTAGGTTAGATAAATGTCTATCAGGGATGCTCTAGGCAGTACTGGGTCCTGCCATGAGGGCAGGGGACTGGACTTGATGACCTCTTGAGGTCCCTTCCAGTCCTAGTATTCTATGATTCTATGATATGTTTATTAGCCATCGCACATTTATTGCTAAGGCTGTGGAATGATGGAAGGTCTATTTGGGTTGTTAAGGAAGCACTATTGGTTCCAGTAGAAATCCCTGTTTACTGAGATTTATAATTTAGCTGTAAATTTTTTTCCTCTGGGCTAATAGTTGGCAATATGCCTGGAAAACAGCTTTGTGTCTTTATTTTATTTTAATTCCTAATTGTCCTTTTAGCTCATCACAACCTGTCCAGTTTGGGATTCACTACAATAGCCGCACAGATTTGCCCTTCCCAAACCTCACACTGTGAGAGCCTTCAGAGGGTGTCCAGAGTTGGGAGCTGGATTTGGTACCAAAACTGTAATGCTGGTTTAGATCTTGGAGCCTGAATATAACCCTCCCCGATGAGCTCACATCTGAGCTTCTGACTTCACCCTTTCTCTCATTTGAAACACTGTGAAAAATCAATGCATCTGTAACCCTTCTGCCAGGTAGCACCAGCAGCAGCCAGGGCCGGGTTCAATATCTAGGGGTTCTTCTCCACCCATCCAACACAGAACTGGCTCGAGCCCCCCACCCAGTAACCTGGGAAATTCACACAACATCCCTGGGCACCTCTGGGAAGCAATGCTTCCCCACTCCAGCAGTACAGAGTCTGAGTGTAGAAAGGAAATCTTTCATAAAAGGGGTGGGAGGTAACATGGCGTTAATTTGGGAAAACACCACAGAGAGAGTTCATAACCAATCCCTGAGTAAATTGTCCCTGCTCAAGTAGGTTGGGCAATGTCCTTTTCCTCTTTGCCTCTCAAGTCCAGCAATGTAGCTGTCCCCTTCACACACCCAACCCTTCTCTGCACCCCACTCAGTCGCTGCCCTTGGTCAGGGCAGATCAGAGTTCAGAGGTGCATGTGCAGAGTTCACCTCCCCTCCTGAGTTTGCGGGTGGGGAAAGTAGAAGGCATCTCACCCACTCCGCTGATCACTCGCCATCTGCCCGCTCGCTGCTCTTGGGTGCCGCTGCTGCCGCTCTGCTGGCTGCTCCTCACACTTCTCCATCGGTCACCCCTCGCTGCTTCCACACTGCTGGCCGCTCCTCACGTCTCTCCATCACTGCCCTGCTGGCTTCTCATTGCATCTTGTGGTGGATTTGACTCTGGGTGAAACCTGGTGATTTCCCCTCTTATCCCAGAGCATTGTCCAGCCACAAGAGATTCCAGCATCCACTGGAGTACATTTACATACAAAAGAGACCCTTATGGAGCCTTTCTTTAACTATATCATTGAGACAGTGGGGAGAAACAGGTTGGACCAGTCTTACACCTCACACCTGGAAGACATGCAGCCTGCGGACTCACTCCCCAGCTTAATCTATAGGTACACTGACCAGACTTCCCGATTTTTCCGGGACAGTCCCAAATTTAAATACTCTGTCCTGGTGCCCCATCAAGTAGTGAAATGTCCCGGAAAACCCTGCCAGACATTTCACGATGAGGACACCAGCTTGTGGGAAGAAGCAAGAAATGGTGCCGTATCATTGCTCCTTGCACGGCGCAGCAGCCTCCCCCGCCAGCAGGGTGCGTAGGGCAGCTGGGCCAGCTTCCAGTGGTGTGTGACCCCTTCCTTTCCCCCTCCCCTCCCTCTTCCCATGGGACTGCTTCTGCCGCGGGGGGGGTCCTGGTCCTCCTTCGGGCTGCCTTGGAGCCCCAGCAGGAGCTGCGCGGACCCTGGCTGGGGCGCTGCAGGCAGGGCAGGGCATGCTCAGGCTTGGCAGGTGCCAGGACTGCAGCAGAGACTGCCCGCAGTGCTATTTTTAGTATTGGGGTCTGGGTCCTCACAGGCAGCCCCAGCTTCAGCTGGAGTCATGCAGCAGCCACACAAAGCATGTTCCAGCCGGGGCAGCCTCACCGGAATGGGCTCGTGCAGCTGCTCCTTAACTCCAGCTGGAGCCGGGCAGCCTGCAGGGACCAGAACCGCAGTACTAAACACAGCACTGTGGGCGGCCTCTGCTCCAGTCCCAGCATGAAGCCCTGCCGCGGGAGCAGCTGGGACTGGGACTGTGGGGGTTTCTGGGGCCAGACTGTGGTAATAAAAATAGCATTGCAGCCCGGCTCCAGCCCCGCAAACTGCTTTCCACATCGAAGGCAGAAGGTGAGGAAAGGGGCAGGTGGATAACTAAGGGGAAGGTGGGTGAGGAGAGGAAGGGGCTTGTGCTGAGGGAAGAGGAGGGCAGGGAAGGCACCGAGGGGCTGGGTGGAGGAGAGACAAATGCCATGGGGCCAAGAGGAGACAATGAGGAAAAGGGCAGAAGGCGGAGCAGGAGGGAAGGTGTCAGTGGAAGTGGGAGAAGGAAGGGAACGGTGATGCTGGGAGAGGGGAGGGACAATGGGGGCAAGAGGGAGGAAGAGGAGAGGAGTGGGTGCCAGGAGAAGAGGGGTTGAGAGGAGGGGTGGGCATGAGGAAGGCAGGGGATGGAGCAAGTCATATGTGAGGGCACAGTGTCTTGAGGAGATTTGGGGCAAAGGGTGGTGAGGGGGTAGGCACCAAGGAGAAAGAGGACAAGGAGGGCAGGGGCACTGAGGGAAGGGGAGGCACCAGGAATGTGCAAGGGAGAGGTGCAAGTTCCAGGGGATTGTGGGGGTGAAGCAGAAGGGCAGACACATGGAGGGAAAGGACTGGCACCAGAGGACAGAGGAGAGAGGCAGGGCAGGTGGGTAGAGGGAGGTGTTAGGAGAGGGGATGGGGAGGTGTAGCTACAGATGATCAAAGTGGGGCTAGAGGAGGAGTGGACACAGGGGGAAGAGAAGGGTGGGTGCAGGGGTCAAGGAGGATAGGGAGGGGGCAGATTCCCAAAAGGCTGAGGGGAGTGAGAAGCAAACAGCAGAGGAGGGTCGGGGTGGGGAGCAGCAGGCACCAGGGGAGAAGATGGGGTGAGGGGAGGGGAGGAGACATGGCAGCAGAGGGGAAAGAGAGAGGTTTATAAGATATTTATGAATAACTTGGGTGCCACAGTGGCACACATCCGAACAAGCGTACATGACCTCAATACTGATGCACAAGACAAAATTCACTCCACACATGGGAGGAAAATCTTAGAGGGAACACTTCCCCCAGCCTCTCCCCCCGAGTTAATGCAATACAAATTGGGTTAATGCAATTACAGGATAGTTGCATGGGAGATCCTGTGGAGGCCAAGCCCATCCCTTTTGGTAGGAGGACAGTGGGAGGAGTTCTTAGAGGGGTCACACAACACCTTTACTTCTGGTCATGTGTCCACCTTGACCCTGGGAGTACTACCTCCAGGGGTGGGACTTCTTGTGGCAGTGGGCGTGGCTAATGGGGGTTAAGGGTTGTGGCTAACAAGAGGGCCAGTGGGAGTGGCTAACGGGGATCAGGGGGCATGGCTAACGTGTCCCTAATTTTGGTTCAGAAAATATGGTAACCATATTTATAGGGCTCTGAAAAAGCGGCCTTTATCCATCCAAGTGTATTTATGCTGACAGTGTCTCTCCTTTTAAGTGAGCTAAAAACAAGTCTGACTTTTCTGCATTGTGCATTCCCACAATAACTGCAAGCAGTAGTGGTCAGATCTTACAATTCCTTCATGTACTATTAACATAGTTTGTGACCCCCCTCAACAGCCAAGTTGGTTACAATGGGCAAAACACCTTCTAACAGTTGGTTATCAAACAGGCCTAAGCAAGCTGAATGAAGTGTATTTACATAACCACACCCAGGATTCCTTTCCCATTCCAGCTGGCTGTAATGGAAGCATTGATTCAGACCCTCCTTGCACATATAAAATGCTTAGAGGCCCAAGCCAATTCTAATTATTAGAGACAAGGAAGAGACCTAATGTAGAGACAGATTATCCTGCTCCTTCCACTGAAGCATCTGGTGATGGCCATTGTCAGAGCCCCTCAGACAAGATGGGTGGGTGCCTGACCCAGTTGCTTTTGCCCCCATGCTGTCAGGATGAAGATGCATTGACATTGTGCGTTGTGGGGGAGCCTGTACTATTCATCCCTGTGTTAGCAGTGCTTCACTTTCTTCAGCAGCAGGCTCACTCCTGGGCCTATCACTGCCTAACAGCTATCCACTGAATCCCCTTCTTGCAGGATAGTCAAAATGCTGCTCCCCGTGACCAGCCGCACTCGGATCAAGCGCAGCGGCATCAGCCCGCTCCATCTTGCGGCTGAGCGCAACAACAACGACATCTTGGAAGAGCTCATCGAGGCCGGCTATGATGTGAATGCCACCCTCTCCTTTGAGAGAGCCCGGCTCTACGAGGACAGGCGCAGCACTGTCCTCTACTTCGCTGTCGTTAACAATAATATCTACGCCACGGAGCTGCTGCTGCAGGCTGGTGCCAACCCCAATGTTGATCTAATCAACCCCCTGCTAATCTCCATTCGCCATGGCTGCCTGAAAACCATGAAACTGCTTCTAGATCACGGGGCGAATATTGATGCATACATTTCTAGCCATCCCACGACTTTCCCAGCTACCATCATGTTTTCAATGAAGTACCTTGCTCTGCTCAAATTTCTAATGGATCTAGGTTGTGATGCCAACTCCTGTTTTAAGTGCCAGTATGGAAATGGTCCACATCCTGTGCTAGATCATAGAAGGGACAGATATGACGATACCCAGGTGAACAAACAGCCACACACAGTACAGGTAAGTGCTATCAAATCTAATCAATCTATGATATTTATGTGGCCACCATTAACATAGTATCTGAGCACTTCACAGTCTTTAATGTAATTATCCTCCCAGCATTCCTATGAAGTGGGGCAGGGCTGTTCTCCCCATTTCACAAATGGAAAACTGAGTCACAGAAAGCTAAGTGACTTGCAGAAGGTCACCCAGGAAGTCTGTAGCACAGCTGGGAATTGAAAACAGATCCTCAGCTAGTGCTCTAACCACTGGACCAGCTTTCATATGTAGGCATTTATATCACACTGTTTGTCTGGTATTTGAGCCATCATGAATTAAATTACCTAAGTAACATCCGCTCTTTCCTCTTGCGGTTGGGCAGAAGAGATCTGCCTTGAAACATTTGTCTATTTTAGACTTTTTAGATTAAAAACTGACCAGTAAACTTTGACCATCCATTGGGTGCTCTATTGGACTCATTCCCCAGTGGTCCATTGGATGATGTGTGGTCTATCGTTCTAATGTTCCACTGTGTATCAAAAGGAGTGTGTTTTTTTAGTGGTCTTTGTCCAGGGTTCTCCAGCCAGTGGCAGCCTATTGCAAGAGGGACCACACTCTTTTCAGGGGATAAGGTGGTGTTTTGTACAAACTCTACCCTATTGATTAAAATAAAATTTGGTTTCTTGCCCTTCTAGTAGGGAGGGTAATCCTAGTGAATATTCAGAACTCCAGTAATTTGGTTTAATGCAAATAAAGCTTTAGAGAAAGTGTGAGTCACAGCATTAGCAACACACATATGTAAATTATAGTTGAGGTTTTTAAACCTTCTAGGGCAGTTTGACACCTAGTCTAATATCTGCAAAGCCACCAAAGAGATTTAGACACTCATTTGTGTAAATTAGCCATTTTTCTGCTAGAGCCATGTGTTTCAGTGGTATCTTCCATTATCATTAATAAAAGATTCCTCTAGACTGCTTTGAAAAGTCTGCTCATACATTTACTATATATTTGAGAGTGTTTGTGTGTCTATCCATCTGTCTGTAAGTCTATTTGTTCAAGAACTCCTCCTAAATGGTACGAGCTAGGACCACCACATTCAGTATGCAGCTTCCTCTTATCATCATTGAAAGTAAGAGAAGAGTTTGGTTGTGCCAGGAAAACAGGATGTTCTTGAAATGTGATTGTTTCCCATAAAATGCTAAGGGAGGGGTCTGCTAGCAGGCACAGTTATAGTGCAGAATGACCACAGGGGGCTGGGTGCACCTGTAAGACAGTGGCCAGCTGGGGGAAGGGCTCTGAATGTTGCCAGCCACCGGCCATGGGTAAGATTCCTATGCTAGTGCTGGACATGGTTGCACCCCCTTCCATGTTGGCCTCTCATGCCATACAACCAGAACCCAAACTACTCCCTCCCACCCTGGCCAGACACTGGGGGAGCCCAGGCAGGCAGCACAGCCCCCACTGTCCCTGCCAGCTCCAGGAAGCAGTTGCTGGCTGGGCAGCATGGTCTCCACTGCTGCAAGTGACCCTGGAGAGCTGCCATCAGACACTCAGCATAGCCCCAGGCCAGGCAGCACGGCCCTGGGCTGTTGGCCAGTGCAGCCTCAGGCAGACCACATCTCCTAGCTCCCTGCCCTCCACCCCTACACATGCCCTGAGCCCCCCTCACCTCCCACCCCCTGCCTTGACTCCTGCACCCTCTCACCCTACCCTGGCTGTGTCTAGACTACACCTCTCTGTCGACAAAGAGATGCAGATCAGGCACGTCAAAATTGCTAATGAAGCAGGGATTTAAATATCCCGTGCTTCATTAGCATAAACATGGCCACCGCTTTTTTTCGAAATGGAGCTTTTTCGAAAAAACCCGGCAGTCTAGATGCGGATCTATTGAAAATAAACCTTTTTTCAACAGATCCTGTAAACCTCATTTTTTGAGGAATACAGGATCTGTCAAAAAAGGGTTTATTTTTGACAGATCCACGTCTAGACTGCCATTTTTTTTTCCAAAAAGCTCCATTTCGAAAAACAGTAGCCATGTTATTGCTAATGAAGCGCGGAATATTTAAATCCCTGCTTCATTAGCAATTTTGACGTGCTTGATTTGCATCCCTGTGTCGACAGAGGGATGCAGTCTAGACGTAGCCTCTGTGTCCTCACAAGGACCCGAGCTACACCTGTTAAATCCTCTAGTTTTAATATATTTTAATAAGTGACATGATCAAAATGTTATGTACTGTATGGAAATCCTTTTTTGGCCATATTTGGAACAATCAGTGTTAAGCAGTTAGCAATTATATATTTTAGAGTTTAAGGGTTTGTTTGTTTGCTTGCTTCTTTTGGGCAGAAGTGCCACAAAGGACACTGAAATCAGGGATTCTTATCCCTTTCTTTTCTCTCCTCCTTCCACCGATTATTATTATTAATAATAATAATAATAATAATAATAATAAAAAAAAATTGTGTTAATGGAAACTTGCATTTGAGGAAAGAATAGACTTGTAGGGGTAGGGTGAGTGTGAGAGATGTTGTTATTGCAAGAACAACTGGGGGATCCCCCCATCACTCTGTGTGTGTGTGTGTGTGTGTGTGTGTACGAAGTTGAGGAGGATCCATTTATCTTGCACTCAGTCATCTGCTTATGTCTGCAGTGCCTCTCCAACATACCAAGAATGAAAAACTTTCTCCACCCAAATTTGCAGTCAATGTGCACCCCTAACCTTGAAAGTCACAAGGACAAGGAAGCAGTGGCTCCCATTGATGTGTAGGACACATTGGGTATGTCTAGACTTCATCCCTCTGTCGGCAGAGGGATGCAGATTAGGCAGGTCGACATTGCAAATGAGGCTGGGATTTAAATATTCCGTGCCTAATTTGCATAAAAATGGCTGCTGCGTTTTGCCGACTCAACACTTTGTCGGCAAAAAGCGGCAGTCTAGAGGGGGATCTGTCGAGAAAGAAAGCCTTTTTCGACAGATCCCTTATGCCTCCTTCAAGGAGGTTTACAGGATCTGTCGAAAAAGGCTTTCTTCTCGACAGATCCCCCTCTAGACTGCTGCTTTTTGCCAACAAAGTGTTGAGTCGGCAAAACGCAGCCGCCATTTTTATGCAAATTAGACAGGATATTTAAATCCCTGCCTCATTTGCAATGTCGACCTGCTTAATCTGCATCCCCTCTGCCGACAGAGGGATGCAGTCTAGACATACCCATTCTGTCTTATTTGGGAGCAACTTATAGAGGTCAGTAGAGATCCATCCAGTTGACTGCCCAGAAGTATGTTCACTGGCCATGGGCCTTTCTCAGAGTGAAAATAGTTAAGGAAAGAATGTAGAGAAGGATCAGGAGTCTAAAGGCACTTGAAGGACGCTGCAGCTTCTCCTGAAAAAGATATTTTCTTTAAGACAAATCTAGAAAGAAAAGCCTTGCTGGAGAATGTAGGAAAGCTTCACCCATAAGAACAATACACTGATCCCAAACTAAGTGTGTGCCTGTCATAAGGCAAATATCACTTGGGTGCCATGATTTTCTCCATGAAAATAAGAAAACAGGCTCCATCAGGTATACAAGACATAGATGAAACTCAACATAAAGTGCCGTGATTAGAATTCTAAGGACAGAAGGTTTTCATTTATAGCCATCTATGATTTCAAGCAACTCAGAACCAGTTCATATTTTACTCATGTAAATAACTCATTTCTGGATCTCAGCTAACATTATTAGTATTATTCGATGCCTAAAAATGTACCAGATGCCTCACAAAACTAAGTTGCTGTCCTGAAGATTGTTCAGTTTAAAATTGATGACACAACTAATTAAAGTCTTGTAAAGTCTCATTTGTGCCTAAAGTAAAACAGAAATCATTGCAGCTCTAATTCATACGGAGCATACAAGGTCCCTTCCCGTTCTAGTGTTCTAAGGCATTTTCCGCCTCCTGTTACAGAATTGTTACCAAATTTGCTTCTTGACATTAGGGGATTGGTTAATAAAAGATGGATGTATATGGTTTAGTTTATTAATACTTTTGTATAGCTTTATACTATGAAATAAAGATCAGGAGATCATTTGGGACCTTTGTCATTAAATTTGTCCTCATAAAAAACATGCACTCATTATTTCAGTCATATTAGATTGGAATTACATATGTCCCAAACTTTTCTCCAGTAAATGTTTACAGACCAGCAGCTGATAATAGATCAGAATTATTAATCTTTACACAGAAAAGATAACTAGATATTGGAGATGAACTGAAAAGTACATCACTACATATTATTATTGTTGCTAAAGTTTATTGTTCCAAGCTATAGTATTTATGACTTCTATGAACATTAGAATAAACAGAGGAGATCAGGCTACAAATATATTAGTTTTTGATTCCATAAAAAGTTCCATTTACCCATGTAAAAAGGGAAACAGTTGATTTCTTCTCAATTAATGTACTGAGAATTAGAATGCTGGAAATGTGAAGATGAAGAGTAATTTATTGTAATGCCACTAGAGGGCATTTACCTTTTGTGGGTCTGGCTTCACATGAGTAATTGGACACAGGGAGAGCAGATTAGGCAAATTGGAAACAGAATATCTACTCTAGATAAGATAAGGAGAATCACTCAGGGAACCATTTTTAGTAGAAAAGATAAAATGGATGAGCTAAATCAGGAGTGTAATGATGAGGTAAAGAATCAGTTGTGCATGGACACTGCATGTGTAACTCATGTCTGCTTGGAGTGGTGCACCTAGACCATCTACCGATTGATGAGTCTGTTGTGGCTTTGGCTAAGAGTCATGTGGCTTTTAGTTCACACAGAAGAGGCTCATACACTAAGCTTCAGAAATCCCATGTTTGACCAGGGTCATAGGCATCACGCAAGCCTTATGGAAATTGGTCTACTACAGAATAACCAAGTCAGTCCCAAAACGTATGATGCAATATATAGTCCATGGAGCATAATATGAAAATGTATGTAAAGGATGAGGTTTGTTGTGTAACTCTGGATGTGTGGTAGGCCCATACTCACCCACTCTGCGTGAGTGTAATCAACTCAGAGTAGCTTTGCTGTCTGTCAGATAAAGGAATGTGTGTGATAAGACTGGAGTTGAACTGAATTCTTGGGGAACCAAGAGGAAGAGGTCTTGGGGGAATGTCAACACCTTTGTGCAGAGAGTGGAGTCCAGAGACATACCAGTCCCAGTAATTTTGTCTCTGTGACACACATTTCCTAGGGTTGCACTTTCTGGTTTTCTCCCTCAGAACATTTTCTGTTCGTTTGTCTGATGAGAGTTTGAAAGTGCATGCGCAGAGAACATGGCTGCCAGAGGAAAGAAGAATAAAAAGATTAGACAGAGGATCTGCTTCTGCATTGTCTTGTACCATGTGTCATCAGTTAAGCCTGGACAAGATGGGTAAAAAGTGCTGCCGTTTGGATGTGGTAGCACTTTACACTCACTTTGTGCTTCCTTTAGGGAGGTGCGAATGCCAATACCAGGTTCAAGGTATGGAGAAATCAGGCCTGTGTAGCCCAAATAGAACTTCTTATCACCAGGAGAAGAGTAGTAGTTTCACTGAAGTCCACAGGGGACCTTGCAACACAGATCTAATTTACTTGGAAAACTTCCAGATACTTTGGTATGGTCACGACACAGCCCCTAAAAGAAATAGTTGAACTGAGTTAGGTTTATGTAGAAAGATTGGCCACATTTTTACATGGGTGCTGAAAGTCAGACTCCTAAATTGTATTGAGGCACCTAAATGAGTGGCCTCATGCTCAAAGGCGCTGGGTGTCCTCTAGCTTGCACTGACAATAAATTTTTCCTGCTTCAGGAGAAAGTAAGGGGGACTGCAGGCTTTGGCCCCATGTTAGGCCCAGATTGTTTTCCAACACAGAATAACCTATGGAGTGAAGCAGAAGCTTCACATGGTTTATCTTGTCATTTCTCCACAATACTGTTCTGTGGTCAGGAGTTCAGCTCCTCTGCCGATCTCAGGCAATCTACTAGAGGCCTCGGCCTTCCATGCTAAAGTCCTGTGCCTGACACTACCTCCTAGCCCCTGTCAGCTGACAGTACCTGCCCTGCTAACCACTACCCCCTACTTTCCCAAACTAGGATTCCAAAGAAGAGAAAAGGAGCATGCTAAGAGTAATAGAGTCTACAGTTGTTTTGACTCTAAAAGCAGATTCTCTGCTGGTGTGTACGTGAAGCTGTGGACTCTCATCCAAGCACCCAGCCACTCATGGATCCTTGGCTTCATTGAGGACCCTTTTTGGATGACAGAGAATACTCTGCCCTATAGGCAGTTAACATCCCTTCCAAAGCCAGGACTCCCCTGGGATTTTGTTTCTCTCAACCACAGTAGGAGAAGGGGTGATTTTGCCCTTAACAGCAATGAAGTTTTCACAGGGAAAATAAAGAACTGTCCTTATCCGTGGTAGGAAGGTGTAACCAATTTGATGTCCTGACAGGTTTTTTTTCTCCTGAGGAAGGTATCACTCTCACACTGACTGCAGGAGCTGTGGCTTTTGTTTCAGTTTTGTGACTTGGTGTCTGCTCCAGAGATGGATCGCTGGGCCGGGCCTATTATTGATGTCCTCCTGGATTATGTGGGCAATGTGCAGCTCTGTGCTCGGCTCAAAGAGCACATAGACAGCTATGAGGACTGGGCAGTCGTTAAAGAGAAAGCAGGTATGATTCTGAGTGAATTGCATTACACAGGCCAGAATTGGGACCGGGGAATCACATTCTAGGAAGACTGACTGAGTGTCATAAAATGCCAGTTAGAAACCACCTCCTTTCACAGGTAGGATGCTGTATTATTGGATCCCTCTTGGAAAGATAGGGTAGCTTTTCAGTGCAATTTCTACTGAACTGTACTTTGGTTCATCCTTACTAAGTCTGTAATTTTTTTGGAAGAGTTGAATGCCACAGCACCCCGGGGAGCTGGGTAAGTAATAGTGGGAAAATGAGCATAGTTAAGTAAATTGCCAAAAACTGATCAGTGAAACAGTAGCTGCGTCTTAGATGGACTGCATGTGTCTTGATAGCTAGGCCCCTCTTTCTTCGCTAGACCATGCCCCGTAAATGCATGGGCAGCCATGGGTCCCAGTGAGACTTTGCTGTTCAAGAAAGAAAGAGACTCTTTTGTGTTAATCCATCTAGCTTTCATCTAGTTTATATTTGCAGCTCCACCTTTTTTGTAAGGTGTCAGCTTGCATTTGGGTCAACTCTAATGACAGCTGAGCTGGCAGATCCTCACGGCTGGCATTTTGTAATGCAGGGGATTGCCTGGTGACTTGGTTCATTGGCACAAGGGTTCCCCTGATTCCCCCTTCACGTTTACAAATCTCCTTCTTTCAAGCGGATTCTTTCAGTCCTCTGCAGAACTCTGGGGATCCCTCTTCCATTCCCCCCCCCCCCCACCTTTGAGGCCTCATATTGTGCCTATCCATTGTTCTGGTCCAGGAGGGCTGGACGTGGTTTCTGGTGGAGCCAGAGGCGTTGCCACAGAGCTATTTGAAGTATTTCCTCTCTTCCTTCTCACATTGTGTCTCTGCTTCTGCCAGCCTGAGAACAAGGGGCGTAGTAGCTCTGAGCCCCATGTGGCAGTGTGCTGTGCAAGCACATGGAGCCAGCTGTCCTCCCCTGACAGGTCTGAAGCTAGAACTCCGCAGGGCTGCGATGTCTGACTGACTGGAAGCAGGCTGTGGTTAGTGCGGGATATGCATTAAGGTGCTGATTCTTAGCTGCCAGTAGCATACCTAAGTAGCTGCCTCAGGGTCTGAAGAGATGAGCTGGGATGAGGGAAAAGAGAAGGAAGGAATCCCACCTCTAGCCCAGGAATCCCACCTCTACCCCACTGCTGCTCCCCTATGATCCCACTATCTTATCTGCCCCACCCCTGCTTGCAGCACACACGGAGCTGCCACGGAGTTGAGCTGCATATTGTGCAGAGGATGTAGGGTACACGCCATACATGGCTCAACCCATAGCTCATCCCCTTTCGCTGCATGGACTCTGCTTCTGGGGGTCCATTCTTCATAGCCCCTAACAAATGTAATGGCTCAGTATGCAAGGCTCTGATCTAGCTTAATAACCTGACTGATCTGAAAGTACCTGACTAACATTTAGGTCCCCTCTCTTTTTTCAGAACCCCCGAGGCCTCTCGCTCACCTTTGCCGGATCAAGGTACGAAATGTGATTGGGAGAAACCGCATTAAACTGATTGACACTTTGCCTTTGCCGGGCAGACTGATCCGATACCTACAGTATGATTATTCACAGTGACTTCATGCAAAGCTGGTGATCAGCAGCTTCCTGGTGCAAGAACCCAATTCATTAGAGAGGAGAGTATTCACATGATCATGATGAATGGACTGCATGATGGGAAGAAACCTATGTCACCTATCAGACAGTATCACCCCATAGCTAACCTATGTGCATTACATTTCTGGAAAGAGAGTAAAAGACACAGAGAGACACAAATGGGACAGGCTACCCTTTGATTTTTTTTTCAAATGAAAACAAGTGCTTTGTAATGTTACACATATCAGAGCTCCACTGTATGGAATCAGACAGGAAAGCCAGCACTGAAAAACTAGCAGAGAATCAAAGCCAAGTGACACTGAAAGATTCAAAAAGGACTGGAAGCTCTTACAGAGGTTAGAGTTCTTCAGTTCTCAAGAGTCCATAATTATTTCCCCAGATATTCAGATTTTTGACAATCGCATTTGAATTCCCTGAGTGTTATTTTGTTTTCTGTTGTGTTAGACTGAGCAGTTGGCAGGTTGCTAATTCTCTGGTCCCTTGACACTGTCTCTCTTACATATTTATTTGTTGCTTCTTTTGGCCTTTCTTATGAACAGTTCACTTGATTTGCAAGCATTCAAAGCTCAAAACTTCTGAGAAGATTTTTTTTCCCCTCAACAAAGACATTTTGTAAATATTGGTGAAAACCTAGAAGACTTGACTCACCCTGAATTCCTGTTAAAGTCAACGGACACTTTGAGTACAATCTAAGGACTGACTGAAGGATTTAGCTCATGATAAATACTGTTTGAAGTATATTAAATGTTCATAAGAAGAAGACAAGGCTCTGGTGTAAGTGAATTTCTGCAACGAAGATCCAAAAGCAATTCTGAAGTCCTTTTAACAGATGTAAATCAGATCTAGCACCAGAGACATCAGTGCACAAAATTGCCACAAGAGTAGAATCAGGCCTTGAATTTTAGGTGACAGATTTAAATGGAGCCAAGGTACTGAATGAATGCCTGTTGCTTGCAGAAGAGTGAGATTTTTTTCAAAATGATAAAGCCTGGCCCTAAAATTTTCCAGAAAGGGTACTCAAAATTAGGCTCCTATATCCTTATTTAAGCATTTAATACGTGCCAGGTTACAGTATACTTACACTGAACATTTACTTATGCTAAAAGTAATTCCACTGAGATCACTGAAGACACTTGTGGAATAAGACGCTACATAAGGAGAATTAGAGCATCATAATTGGCCCAAGGTTGCCTCAATTTCAAAACTGCTGAGCACTCAGAACCTCCCCCTGACATCAGTGGAAGCTGCTAGATTTCAGGCCCTTTGAAAATCAAGTCATTTATTGGAGCTCCTGTATAGTGTTTCAAAGAGAGAGGTACTTTTTTAGACACCTGTCTTTGCAAATCTTGACCTAGAAATACACTGGCTATTCATCCTGATATTCTGAACACAAGGGAGTTTTGGGCTCCAGTCTGCTTTGGATTCATACCAGAGATTATCGGCAAGTACAAGCATACATGTATTAGGTATGATTTTGTTTGTTGAGCTATGGATTCAGATAAAAATCTACGTAGGGGAAATGCTGTTATTCCCCGTCAAACACAGCTGCACTGCACAGAAGTTTCCTTTTTGTAGCCTTATACACTTCAACCCAACACTATATGTGTATTGCACATGTGTGTGTCTGGTTTTGCATAGAGTTTGGAGTGAGACACCTTCTAGCGCTTGTGGAATGAGATGTAACCAACAGTAGCAACAGCTGCTGCTAACTACACCTCTGTGTGTTTACTGTCCCCTTTCAAAATGCAATGGCAGCTGATAAACCAATACCTTTTGTATTCAGACTGAGCTGTGATCCTCTAGCAGAGCTTTGAAGAAAGTGGTTAGTGCGTGGCAAGCTCCTCAGCTAGTGAAAATGGGGACAGTTCCACCCATTGACTTTATTTACTCCTGCTGTCACTGAAGTCCCAGCCCCTCATTCTTCTCTGTAACAAAAACAACGAGGAGTCCCGTGGCACCGTAGAGACCAACAGAGTTACTAGGGCATACGTTTTTGTGGATAACACTCACTTCATCCAATGAATTGGAGTGGAAATTACAGAGGCAGGAGTATACATATATAAAAGTACAGCAAAAGAAAGAAGTTACTTATCAAGTGTAGGACTTGTGTTAATGAGACTAAACAAGTCAGAGTGGATGTGTCTCATTAACGCTGATCCTATACTTGATAAGTAGCTTCTTTCTTTTGTTGTGTATATATATATATATATACACACGACCCTACCTCTGTAATTTCCACTTCAATTCACCTGATGAAGTGGGTTTAACCCATGAAAGCTTATGCCCTAATAACTCTGTCAGTTTCTAAGGGTGCGTCTACACAGCACCTGAAACTCAAAATAAGATATTTTGAGCTATCCCTTACTCCCCGTACAGTGAGGTTTACAGGGATGGTGAAATAGCGCATCCACTATATTTTGAAATAGCGGACGCGTTCAAAAGATGCGGGGTAGCTATTTCGAGTTACCTCTGGTTTCCCGAAATAACTTTGCTGTGTAGACATGCCATAAGAGCATGTCTGCACTAGGACATTATTTCGAAATAACTAAATAATAACTCCTAAAATAAATATTTTGAAATAAGCTTATTCCCCGAGGAAAGCAGGAGTACAGATTTCGAAATAACCAGCCCGTTATTTCAAAATAATGGGCTTGGTATGTGGATGCTCTGCTTATTATTTCAAAAGATATAAGATACCCCAGGACTCCTTATTTTTGCAGCTATAGACTAACATGGCTATCCCTGTGAGACTCACCTCTAAAGGTATATCTACACTGAAGTCCTCTTTTGAGAGAGGAATGCAAATGCAGAGGAACTAAATTGCAAATGAAGCGTGGATTTGAATTTCCCACGCTTCATTTGCATAATCGCATCTGGCCGCTTTTTCGAAATACCCTATTTCGAAAAAAGAAACACTCTCTAGATGCGGTTATTTAGAAAGAAAACCCTTCTTTCGAAATTACCCTTAAACCTCATTTTATAAGAAGTAAGGGTAATTTCGAAATAAGGGTTTTCTTTCTAAATAACCGTGTCTAGACAGCGTTTCTTTTTTCGAAATAGGGTATTTCGAAAAAGCGGCCGGATACGATTATGCAAATGACGTGTGGGAAATTCAAATCCGCGCTTCATTTGCAATTTTGCTAGCTGCATTTGCATTCCTCTCTCGAAAGAGGAATGCAGTGTGTAGACATACTAACAGTCATGCTGACCATGTCTTCCCCACCTGATTTGGCGAATGACACGCTGTCATGATTAGAAGGGAGGAAAAGAACAAAAGAGATGCCAAACAGCAGGCTGTTTCCCATTCCAAAACTAACAATGGGCCAGGTGCTGCTGGATGCTGAGCAGTTGATAAAGCAACCTCAGATTGAAAATAATTCCTAATAGGTGACAGCTCCACAGCTAGTGTAGCTGGGCACAGCACCTGTTTCTCCACTACACTAGCGAGCATCCAGCCTCTGGTGTTTGCCAACAGTTCTCCAGAGAGAGCTCTGGAAAGCACCCCTGTTGTCTGGTAACTAAGCTCAGCAGCATGCCACTTCTGCAAAGTGTTACATAATTCTAAGAATACAATTTTGATACCTCTTAAAGCCCCCCACGTTATCAATAAGGAGCCACCATTTGGCAAGAAACAAACATGCAATAAAGAATCAGAAAAAGACCCAAACTGGGAGCCTTCCTTGTGATCCCAGGCACATTAGTGGTGGCCTAAAAGGAAGCTCTAGAGCTAGCTGCTCAGATACAGCCTGTCGTTTGAGTATTTAACATTAACACTCTACGTGAATAGATGTACAGCTTGTCCATACAGCCCATACTTATGCTATTGAGCACTCACTTCACTGAAAAGACTGATGTCTATAAGTGCACACCCACGTGTGAAAAGCTTCCATGGTCCAGGTCAGATAGTCCTAGCAGCACTGTGTGAACTATGTAATTTTTAATATATTAAAAAAACACCTGTTTAGCTTGCATAGCTCACACTCATGTGGTTCAAACATTTAGGGCCTGGTTCTTGCTTATTTCCATTAGTATAACTCAGGAACAAGTCCCCTGAAATTAAACTGGTGTCACAGGCAAGGTTCGGACTGAGTTGCAAATAGGTATTGACACTGGAACACAGTGTGGTGGAGTTTATTTGCCTATCTATTTTCTGTATAATCTGATTATCCAAGTCCACCTTGCTGGTGGAATTAATTGAAATAATAAACTGTGTACATACAGAAGTGGTCAGATTTCATAAGCAAGCCAAAGCTGAGGAAAATCATGCAGAGGAAACCTTTACATGTGCAAAATGATCACGAGATGCAGGGTTGTTTTGTTTTGTTGAGCCTGGAAGAACTGACACTGAGTACGTGTTGAGAAAAAAAACCTCTCTCAGCCAAGATGTGTTAGTCCTTGACTGGCTACATTCAGGCCTCATTGCTCTGTCCTATTTATATCAGTAAGAAGTCCTGCCACTGAAATCAACAGACCTACCCTAATGTAAAATTAGTGCAAGCAAGAGCAGAATCAGGTCCATACTATGCACATAAACTGAGGAGAGATCACTCCATTGAAGAGTTGACCTAGCAATTGCAGTATCACTTTATCCTTTCTGCTTGAGCCTCATTGACAACCTTTACACAGTTGACTTTACATTTATTTGCACTAAAACAGGGCAGGCTACCTCTCTCACACCCAATGTCCTGTATTTGTACAAGTTCTCCTTTCATTTGTAACAGTGAATACAAATGAAATTCATTGTGAAATGAAAAAAAAACAACGAAACTTTGGATCCAGGGCTTTGGAACCAGTTCAGTAGTCCCAATGTGTAGTAAAACAGCATAGTTTTATGCATCAGGACAGACATCTTCAGTGCTGAGGATGGTTGTCAGCTGTTCCAGGAAAACTAAATAGATTACTATACCTCTTTATGGAAACGTGCAATTCACTTTATGTTCTTGTGCACTTTTTTTGTACGAAAGCTTTTTCAACTATATTAATTTTTTTGCCATTATTTATAAAATCTAGTGTGGGTTTTTGACATTTTAGATTTGTATTATGTTTTAACAAATGATGGCTTTCAGGTATTATGGTTTTCAGCTTCTAACCAAAGTGCAAGTAAACTAACATTCTAAAATGTTACCTGCTGATCTGAAGACCTAGATAGAGAGGTGTCTGGAGAAAGTTTGAACCAATCCAAACAAATAATACTATAAAGGCAACTAGGATTGCTAAGGGAGAGGTTGTATAATTGCTAGGTTCCTGGATGGCTTGAGAAGAAGTTACTTCATCTACATGTAATGATGCCATTTGCATTCAGGAGGCACAGCGGTTGCACTTCTTAGAATACACCAGAACTCCATGAAGGGTCCCAGCTGTGGAACTAGAAGTGCTCAGTGCATGGCTTAGGGTGGGGGTCAGACCAGGGAGTTGGGAGGTGTGTGGGAGCTGGGATGTGGGAGGGAGAAATCAGGGCAGAGGGTTGGGGTAAAGGAGGCTGGCTGTACACACACACACACACACACTCACACAGAGTTTCCGGGTGACAGAAATGTTTCATTTTGACATTTTGTTCAATTCTGACTTTATCAAAGTTATCATATTATAGTGTTACAGCTGATCCTACAAAATAAAAAATTCTAAATGAAAAGTCACTTAAAAATAAAAAACAGAAGTGGTTGGACATTGTCAGAACTCTCCCTTCCCCTCCGCACTGTCCTCTGAAATGACATTTTGATAGAATTGTACATTCTGAACTGGTTCCAGAGAGCCGGGTGCTGATCCCAGTCACCCTGCCTGGTGGCAGCCTGGCCCACCTCCAGTGAAGCTACTGTGTGTTCACACCACTCCATGAAGGGTGGCTACATTCAGCTTCTGGTCCATTGGTCTCAGTTTGATTACAAGCATGAGTTGGCATCACTCATTTGAGAAAGTTGGCATCACTCATGTGAGCTGCAGGAACTCCTTGTCTGCGTCTAGATTGGCAAGATTTTGCGCAAATACTTTTAACGGAAAAGTTTTTCCGTTAAGTATTTGCGCAAGAGAGCGTCTATACTGGCATGTGCCTTTGCGCAAAAGATTTGCTTTTGCACAAAAGCATCCGTGCCCAGTATAGACGCTCTCTTTTAGCCATCGGGCTTTCTTGCGCAAGAAATTAACGTTCCTGTCTACACTGGCCCTCTCGCGCAAGTATTCTTGCACAAGAGGGCTTATGCCTGAGCGGGAGCATCAAAGTATTTGCGCAAGAAGCACTGATTTTGTACATTACAAAGTCAGTGTTCTTGCACAAATTCTCGCGGCCAGTGTAGACAGGCGGCAAGTTTTTGTGCAAAAGCAGCTGCTTTTGCGCAAAATCTTGCCAGTCTAGACACACCCCTTGTCTATGGCAGTGCAGTTTGCCTCTCTTGGGTTAATTTCTCCTCCAACAAGTGAGTTTTACATAACACTTCAATGGATGCAGGATCAGGGATATTGCCTCACTATAGCATCTTTTCAGAAGTCAAGGAGGAGGTATTGAAGTACAATAGAGGAGCCACACCCACGCTTCCATGCTGGTCCCGAAGGCCCTGTAGAGCTGATTCTTTTGGATCATGTACTGTCATTTACATCTATGAAAAAATGCTACCAAATAAGAGAATTGTGGTATACAATGCCTCCTTTGCACAAGGAGAAGGAAATGAAGCCTATTATGTCTTTCATGCTGTTATTTTTGGACTGCAGGAATAACCTACCTTGGCTTCACTTTCATGTTGCTATCAGGATTATCATTGAGCTGGCTGGAAAAAAAATGTTGTCCCCCTTTAAATAAGCCCTTTTCCGGAAGATCCCTTATTCCTACTTTCAAGTAGGAATAAGGGATATTCCGGAAAAGGGTTTATTTTCCGGAAAATCGCGTCTAGACTGGCGCTTTTCTCCGGCAAAAACCCCGAGCCGGAAAAAAGCGGCAGCCATGTAAATGCAAATGCTGCGGGGGATATTTAAATCCCCCGTGGATTTGCAATTCTGAAGTGTCTCATTAGCATCCCTTTTCCGGAAAGGGGTGCCAATGTAGACACAGCCAGAAAGTTTCCTATTGTCTCCTGTGAGAGCTGGATCAGGCCCCAGATGCATATGGTATGATTCTTCACCTCATTGACTTACACCACTAAGCAACTGGAGCATCAGGTCCATAGGTCCCCTCTCCTGTTTTGTTTAGCATCACTTCTTTGCAGGCTTTAGAGAAGTTTATAAAACACACCTTTTAACCTTTTAGCAGTGATTTCACCACACACCACCAACTTTACGAGTGGATAACTTCAAAACTACTAGAGCACTTGTTTGCTTGCACCTTTGCATCTTAGGCTATGTCCACACCAGCACTTTTGTCAGTAAAACTTTTGTCTATTAGGGGTATGAAAAAATACCTCCCTCATGGACATAAGTTTCACCAACAAAAGCACCAGTGTGGACAGCGCTATGTCAATGGGAGATGCTCTCCTGCTGACATCGCTCATTTGGGGGTAGTTTTATTATGCAGCAAGAGAGCCCTCTCCTGTCAGCATAGAGGGTCACACAGGAGAACCCACAGCAGCACAGTGGTAGCAGTACAGTTGTAATGCTGTGAGGTCTGTATATAGGCATATGCCTTGGTTCTAAGGCTGTCTATGCTTAAACAGCTACAGAGGGACAGGTGCAGTGAAATTCTTCTGTCAACTTCATGCTGTCTATCCTGGGGGCTAGATCAGCATAGCTATGTTGGTTGGGGATGTGGATCACCTCTGCACAATGTAGCCATGCCAATTTAAGCTCCCAGCATGTTCCAACCCTGAGGCAGAGTAAAGAATTGTCCTTGGAAAGCTCATTGCCTTGATCAACCTATGTCTACATCTACAACATAGGTTGACCTACCTATGTCACTAAGCGGTGTGAAAAGTTACAGCCCCCTGCCGCGATGCATAGCTCGGTCCACCTAAGCCCTGGTGTGATAGGTCAATGGAAGACTTCTTCTGTCAGTCTGGCTGCTGCTGCCTCTTGGGAGGGGATTTACGACAGCCATGGGAGAAGCCCTTCCCTCACTGTAGTAAAGTGTCTGCACTATAATGCAGCTGGGCCACCGTAGCATTTCTGCTGCAGACATGCCCAGAGGCTTTAGTGCCAATTTGTTCTCTGTTCAATCCTTGCTCTTATATCATGGATTTTGCACTTTCCATGTTCAAACCCTAAACCATTCCCAGTCTATTCTCTCAGCTGTCACAGGGAAGGTCTGCTCTCTTTCAGTTTTAAACTGGCCAATATCATAACCTTTAGTGGAGCTATTTCTGATTGACACCACTGTGAATGACTGGCACATCAGGCCTTAAATTCTGAGTGACAACCCCTTACAAAATGAACCTGAGGCTACTCCGTGGGAGGAAAACAAGCATGCAATCTGAACATATTGGAGATGTGGAAACAAATAAAATTACCTGCTTTATTTTCTTTAACTCTCTTGATATTTACATGAGAGAAGAGCTGAAATCAATTTACAAACTTATCTTCTGCATTAAATACTCTTCTATCAGTATCTTGCATGCAAAAGGAAGTGACCTGAAAATCTTAAGTGATTTCTTTAGCATGACTTTAAAGTACAAGAGATGTTACCACTTTAATCATGTCATTGCTGTGCTGGGGGCAGCACATTCCCATAAAGACATTCCTTTAGGGAAGAGGTCCCAGGTGTTACCAGTGCAGATTCCAAATGGTTTTTAGCATCACACACCCTGGGACAAACAATCATATTAAATACAGGAGGCCCATTTCTGCTGTTACTTAACTGCACTGGCTTCAATAAGGCTGATTCCTGATTTACACCAGTGCAGTGAGACTGACATCCAAATGTATTCATAGTCATTATTTAAGTCAGCCAGCCTGTGCCGTTCCAATCAAAGGAGCAGCATGTAAGAGCTGCCCATCTACATACAGACGGAAATGAGAGCACATTCTTTCCCTAAGAATTGCTCCACCGTGTGACACTGGGCCAATGTCTGAAGTTTCAAATGAGAGTGAAATGTAAGCGCTACCGTACACAGCACAAAATTCCCTCCCTTCCCCTCTTTCAAGTTAAATGTAGCCAAAGACATTGAAAATAGGAGGTGGTACTGCTGGTTTAGTGGGGATGGGTTTCAAAACCACTGGTCTGTATAGTTTCTGCCCCATGCTGCCTGCCTCCTTGCAGAAGTGTTGGATCTCCCCTGCTGGTGCTGTGCTTTTCCTCCACAGCCCCAGGCCTGGGAAGGGCGACTGAGGTAGGGCTCCATGGGTTTGGTAAACTGGTTGTCCATGGTACTGAAATGGACAGCAGCTCCAGGCGTTCATCCGGCCAGATAAGGAGGTCCCAGGCACTTTGATAGGCTCCTTCTCCCCTCTGGGTTGGGCAGGCAGAGGGGGGGTCCCTGGTTCTGTGGTATCGGGACCTTTTTTGCTTTTCTTGCCCTTGTAAGGAGGCAGGTCCCTAGAGTTTGGGAGCCCATCCAATCCAGCAGGAAAGCTCCCAACAAGCAGACTCTGAGTTGGTCTAGGCTCTTCCCAGAAGGAAGCAGGCAGCTGTCTTTTCCTCATGGGCACCTGGTCTGGCCTTATAGACTCTGGGCTTTGCTCCTGCAAAACCTGTTCTCCACTGAAGTTCTCCTCCACCTCTGATAGCCTCAGGGCCTTTTCACTGGAAACTCTGCAGTGATTTGGATCCAAGACGTCTGGGTTTGAGCTGCGATTTCTATCCTCTGTCCCCCTTTTGGAGCTGGATTCTATGGATTTGCTAGTGGGGCATCTTGGGATCCTGGAATATTTTTGAGAAAAACGCTTGAGCTGCTTCTGCAAATATTTCCTGTGGTCAACTGAGCGACGGCAGGGAGCAGACTTGTCCAGAGCGGCTTTGATGTCACTAGAGGCCAGGTTCACAAAATTCAGTAACGTTTTCACTTCGCTGTCTGATGCCATTTCAAAGAGTGATCTCCCTGGAGATTTCCATTAAAAATGTATAATCCCACTCCTCAAACTTGGGCAAACCTGTAAAAGCAGGAGGGACATAATCAGGACTTCAGGCCCCTGCAGCAGGGGAGAAAAATCGAAAGCATCGTGGAGATGGGAAAAACAAAACCAAATCAAACTTCTCAGCTGATTGAGCCAGGTGTCAGCTTGTCATGCCAGAGAAATTTGAAACATCTGCAGCACATCCACATCCCTGCAATCATAGCACTGCTGCACACACATGTACACACACACACACACCAGCTTGTTACTGCTGAGAACCAAATGGCTAATCTTGTTAGACAAGTAATGTTCAAAGTGTGAGCAGAAAGCTCAGCAGCACCGTAACCAACACACACACACACACACACAGCAGATTGTCTCTCTAATATTGACTGTTACTGTATTACTGCTGAGAAGAACCCAGTTCCCTGGCTAATCTTGTTATACAGGTTAGACACTACCAACCTTCAGAGAAGCAACCGGAGCCTCTGAGTGTTTAGAAGCAGTTTAGCAGCACTTGAGCAAGCTGAATGAATATCAACTCCTTCTAGTTAGGGGGCTTTCTCAGACCAATCAGAAGCCACTTTGCCAAATACAAAGCATCCCAATCAGGCATTAGGCTCCCCGTTCTCACATTCTTTGCCATCACAAATTGTCGCCATGGGGACAGCCACAGAAAGACAGCTCATAAATACCATCATTTCCCTGTGATTTCTGCCATTCTCCACTCTTTCTTCCACCCTGTCTTTCCTCCGCCACCCCTGTAAGGGCCTTCCCTTTGCTCGCCTCCCCCCTCCCACACCGCGACAACACAATCTGACATGTTATGCCGATGATGAGTATAGAAAGTTTAGACACCCTTTTTCTCTAAACTACCCCAAAGCTGTCTGGAGGTTGGCAGTAACCATGCTTCAATGACACAGGACAATACTAGTTTGGGAGACCAGGCTAGCCTGCTTTTAACTGTTCTCGATCAGGGCTTTTTTTTTTTTAAGGGAGGATGATGTCAGAAAAAAAGGTAGGAAAGGAACAAATCTCTAAAGAGATGTGCAGATATCCATGGAAAGGGAGCTTGAGCGCTCAAGAATCTTGTCTTTATGTTTGCCCCCTCAATTGAGCCACACAAAAGCTGAATTACCCATTCAAACTGCCCGGACAAAAGGATGGAGTTGGATAGTACTCTTGCATCTGTAGTCAAACAGTTAGAGACTTAAATCGAGTCGTCATGATGGAGAAAGAGTTAGACAAAGCCCATAGAATTGCCATCAGCAAACATTTTCCTGTGTCATATTAGTGGGTCTCCATGACTCCCCCTGGCCCGGAGACAATAGCACAAGTTTGCACACTCGACTACTGTCACCCTGCCAACGCTGGCAAGGAGCAGAAACAGGACAATCCTTTAAGGGGAAAGCATGCCCACTGCAGGGAAGGGAAGAAGAGAGGGAAGAAAAGCGTGTGAAATGCTAATTGAGCTGCTTCCTTTACTGATCCAGAGTTATGCGAGTCCTTCTCCCCTTGCAGGGCTGTCCCAAGGGGTGGCAATAACTTAATAGCACAGTAAACCCCGGAGTCCCATGATGCACGTTATCCCCTTGGAGATCTGTGAGAATAGAAGAGCAGAAAAACCTGCCCCTGATGAATTTCAGAAATGCCAGCCATTCAGAACTCAAGGCAGCTCACACTCCAGTCCAAACTGCCATTGCCTCAAACTTGAGCAGACATTAGCTGAATGGCAGTGCTCAGTTGGAAGACTAGTAAAGATTGCAATGCCTTTTGGATGGAAATGCAACAGGAGGGCTCAACGTTATGATGAGGAGGAAGAGGAGGAGGAGAGAGGCACAAATATAATCTCTAGATCCAAACACATACACGTTTTGGAGGTGGGTGTCTGAAATCCAAACCCTCACCCAATTTTGGCAAATAAAAAATACTTTTAGGGGCCATTTGCAAAGGCCTGAACTTTAAAATCCAGCCAACATCCATATTTTACAGCCTGTGCCCATTTCTATTAATTTTGTGTTCTTTACTGGAAAGAAGATTGCTTGCTTGAGTGTTTCACTCGGCATCAGATCTTGAAGACCTTATTCCCTTTTTGTTCATCCTTTCCCCAGCCTCTTATGGTGTCCACAGGAGTTCTGCACATGTAAGGATGATGTACAAATTCAGGGCCAGATCCTCAGCTGGTTTAAATCAGCATGACTCCAAAGACTGCACTAAATACATTGTTTCCCTCCTGGTTTAACACAGTGTGAGATCATAATCAGGCCTTTAGGCTCTTTCCTAAAGACTGGGTTTACTTGCTGGGCCAGATCTCTGGTGTGTGACAGCCCCTTTGTGCTGGTCTCATTGGCACAAAGTCTCTCTGAACCTGGTAGGTCCAGCCAGTAGAGAATTCCCCCATGGAGGCACCCCTGCTTCTGATGGAGGAGGTGAGGCCAGTAATAAGTGGCATGGCTGGAACACTCCTGTCCTCTGGTAACCATGAGTTGCCAAAATGGCTCCTGGCAGCTGTTGGTTACATCACCCCAGTGGCTACTCCAAACTATACTAAGTCTGGGCTGGCACAGATCCAGCTCCAGCATTGGTGACCTGCAATGGGTTCCATTGCACCAGCCCCACAAAGGCACCCAAGCACCTGTCCCTCTGTGTCCCACTAACTGGGGCAGAAGAGAGATAACATTCTTGAAGAAACAATACAAAATTTCAGCAGACAAGAAGCTGAGATCTGCTGATGCACAGGACTGCTTAAGCACAGCAGCAGCATCCAGATGGTGCTGTAACTGCACTAAGATTCTTTGCATGCCCTTCCTTACCATTCCAGCTACAGGTGCAGTTCCACCAGTGGGAGCTCTGATGTGGACAACCCTGCTTCTGGAGCATTTATAAGCAATTCTCCTGAGACCTTAGGCCTGTGTTATTCCATGCTCTCAATCTCTCTGCACTCTTGTTTCAATTCTTCTCCCCACAAACACGCACAGACCTGCTTCGGGATGACAAGCAGTCGGCTCTTGATATATTAATCAGAGACGAGTCTTTCAGTCCCAGGTCACAGTGATCATTTTGTTTGCCCTGTCCAGGACTAATTTTTTTTATGTTGCACAGTCAAGATGAATGGTGGTTTTGTTCAACCAGTGTAAACTGGTGTCTTTCCAAGAGCTCATCTCTTTGCTAATTTCCAGGTAACAAAATTACATCTTGTGTATACTTAACATATGAACCAGGCTGAATAAACTGTGTAAACCTTTGAGTAATGTAATCCCCTCCTAAAGAGCTTAATGGCTGCCCCAGATTTCGGGAAGAGAGTGTAACAAACAGATGGGTGAAGGATTTGGACTGCTCTGGGCTGTCACAGAATGTTAATGAGCTCTATCTGCACAGACTTAGGAAACTCATGTAACATACCACGAGGTACTTTACAAAAGAGCCTCCTCCAGCGTGCATAACAGAGCCATGCCACCCTCACCTGGGCAGAGTGTGAGCCCCCTCGAGTCTCCTCTGCAAAATGATTGCTGGGGTTAAGTGCATCAGGTTCAGCCTGACCTCATTCAATGGATGTGAAGGCAGTTACATCAGGGTGGAGTTGGCTTATTCATTGTTTGAGCTAGACAGTGAGAGCTCTGACAAGGAAAGGTGGAAACCTGGGAGGTGCAAACCTGGGAGATTTATGGCTCAGAGACATTCCTATAATTATCAGTTCCTTCCCCCTTCCTCCTAAGTTACTGCTTCCCTCAACTTTCCCTCAACCTCTGGCCAGCAAGTGGGTGGAGCTAAGGTTATGCATTCCCTGCCTGTTTCCCACCTATTGGCTCCAGTGAGGTGCCTAGCCCTCCATACTCCCACAGGTCTGGACTCAAGGGCCGGTTACCCCCTGTTAACGCCTTCATAGGCTTTTACACCTTTTTACACCGGGTAAGGGTGATTCTTACTAGGTAATTGGTTAACCCTTTACAACCTAGCCCAGACACTGTGCTGTCCCATGTCCTGTCCCAGGTAGCGTGGCTGGAAGAGGCTCTGTCTTGCTCGGACCCTTCACTTCTGGCTCTGGCCCTGCCCTTTCTCTCCCCACCTGGGCCAGCTGCAGGAGGGGGCAGTTGACCCCTTGTGGCCCTCCAACAGGGCATCTCTGCACCCTCTCAAGAAACAATCTGCAGAGCACTCTCCAGGCAAATTTTCATAGAGATTGCTAGGGAGAATTCCCGGGACATCCCAATCCCCTCTGCCTAGTTACACAGGGTAATGAGCAGCAGATACAAAGGGTGTCAATGTTGGTTAATACAATCCTCTGCTACCCTGATTAAAAAAGCAGAGCTCTACTGAATGTCTCCCTGCAGTATCAAAGCACAATGAGTACTTACCAGAGCTCCCGTCTCCTGCATCAGACACCTGAGCCAGAGTGCTAGGACTGGCTACACCCCTCTGTTGTTAAGAAAAGGTCATGGCTCTTCATGCCACTGGATGGCCCTGTTGCCTGTCTCCCATCATCCTCCAACTCCTTCCTTATCTACCACAACATCCTCAGGCTTCAGCCGCTCCCCCATATTCTTCACATATTCCTGGGCTTTCCCAATATCCCATGCACGCCACCAGGAGAGACATGTATCACAATGATAGCTGGACATATGCCAACTGTGAAAGCCTCATTTGAAAATGTGTCCTTCATTTTCATGTCCCTGGCAGAACACAGTAATGTTGTATTGCTGTTGAATAAAAATGCACTTAAGGAATCTTTGTTTGTGCCCTTTATTCATTGGTTGCTGCTGGTGAATTTCATACATAGTGGCAATCAATGCACTTGGATTATAAAATTAATGCACACATAGGAATCATTACAGGGTTCATACTACGGTGCAAGAAAATAGCACCTGACTGAATGCATTACAGACAGATATATTACGGACGTTCATTGTCAAAAAGCTCCTTCAGAGCCTCCCTGATTCAAACAGTCCCCCGCCCCCACACACACTTTTTTGAGGCTCTCTAATGGCCCTGGCATCTAGCTGCTCAAATTCGGAAGCCAGCCAATCCACCTCATTGCTCCATCTCCATGGAAGCTTTTCCCCTTTAGCTTCACAAATGTTATGCAGTACACAGCAGCTTGCTATGACCATGGGATTATGTTCTTCACTGAGGTCTAACCTGCCAAAAAGGCATGACCACTGGCCCTTTTATTGTCCAAAGGTGCATACAGTGGTCATTTTGTACCTGCTGAGCCTGTTGTTGAAAGCGCCCCTATTTCAAATTGACTCATGACCGATCAGTAGCCATCTGGAGTTGCTAGTGTCCACACTGCAATCTCCATTCCTCCACCAGCAGGGCAGCTTACATTCTGGTGTTTCTGCACTGGAGGGCTGGCGTGGGTGCTGCACACAGCTGCAAGAAGATGGCCTTGCACAGCCAAAAGTTCTGCAGCCACTGCCTATCATCCCAGCCCTGAATCACGATGTAATCCAGCCACTCAGGACTTGTTTCTGATGCCCAGAACCAATGGTCTGCAGTGTGCAGCTGCTCCAGGAATGCCTGCAACAATCTTGAATTGTTTCTTTCCATGGCACACAGCAGGACAGACACCACGGAATCATTATCAGAATTGCAGCTCATGAGATACTGCAGATCAGCCACATTGTATTCATAATGCTCGTCACTATCCTGGAAAACAGTGTAGGATCCATGCTTTGAGACAGAGATGGTGGGCTCACAGTTCACAGAGTGAACTGGTGAAAAGAGGCACAAAATACAGTGAGAAGCCCATGGAATGCTGGGATGGCAAGACTCCCTTATGGGAACCTAAAGACCGGGGCTCAGATGTGGCTTCTGACTTGCCTGGATCCAGCCCCTAAGGCTCAGGGTCGCCCCCCAGCACTGGGGAGCCTGTGCTCCAGCTCCCCCCACTCCTGCGGGGCTAGTGTGTGAGGGGAATGTGGGGAATGTTTTTCTCCTTCTCAGTTGCAGGCCACATCAGTGAGAGTTCGTTTGTTTGGTTTTGTTTTGGGGGTTTTGTTTGTTTGCTTCTTTTTTTGTTTGTTTGTTTTTTGCTTCTCACTTGTGTGCAGCCCCCAACCAATTTTTCTGTAGGTCAGCAGCCCCTGATCCAAAAAAAGTTCCCCACCCCTGATCCAGCAGCAGAAGGTGGCGAGTTGCACATTAGAATAGCTACCCACAATGCACTGCTCTCTCTCGATGCAAGAGCACCCACTGTGGATGTGATCCACAGTCACAAGAAGCAGTGGGAGGATGTGCAAAAGCAGTTTAATTACAGCGGTGGATGATCATTGACAAAACTTCATTTGACTTAACTTTGTAGTGTCGACATGGCCCATGTCCCACTGTAGCCATTTATTTGCTTCATGGTATATGGTCCTTCCTAAGATACCTAGGTTTAGAATCAAAGAGCTCTTTCCACTAACACTTTCTCCTGTGCAGCGACTATGCTACTGCAGAGAGTGGTTCATGGTAACAAGGCTTTGTCTGCTGCTCTGGTACCCCTGTTGCCCTGCAGCTGGACAACAATAGGTATCCTAAGGGGAATAGACTGGGGAGCAGGATTTTTATTTTTAAAACCCTTTCAAGGTCAGACTCAGGTTGAGCTGCATAGGGTTTTCTCTAAGAGGCCACCGGAGCCCTTTTGTTCCTCTCTGCTCTAGCCATGTTCATCCCAATGTACATGTGAAAGGAACAATTAACAATAGGGCACTTCTCTCTGAGTTTCCAACGCACTTTGAAGTGTCCACCCAGCAACGGCTTAAGAATGATACATCATTTTCCACTGTGAACGTGTCACACTAGTACAGCAACTGAAAAAATGTCTCCACATGCCTTCCCAGCATGCAGACAGGGACCAGCTGGAGAGCCACTTCATATCTGACATGTCACCCTCGACAGCTCTCTTCCTGGGAACTTTCGGTAGGCAAGGTTAAGTTATTCATGAGAATATGTACATGAGAGTTAACCTCACAGCCCGGCTCTCCACCATGCAGTCTGCATGCAGTCAGAACTGAAGCAATGAGAGAAAGGAAGAGAAGGTTTTCTTACATGGAAATACAGGAGAAGTGTTTCTAAAGCATCATTTATTTTAGACCAAGTCAGGATTTAGCAGTCTCCATAGCAAATCCTCCCACTACTCCTATACATACGGAGGCCTCTATTCAGCACAGTACGTCAACACCAGCCTAAGCTTAACTGTGTGATTATCCCATTGAAATCAATGTACCAGATTGCTTACTGATAGGGATCTTTTGAGTCATTTAAAAGGCACAGTACCAATGAAAGCAGTTTCCCTTGATGTGCAAGTCACTCTATTCAGATGTCCCTTACCCCCACCACTCCATGGCTTGGAGGGTGAGGTGTGTCATGGTGAGTAGGAAGACGAGCTAAACCTGCTATTTCCCCTCCAGGAACCTATTGACTGAATGGAAGCCACTGTTGTGAAGCCCAGAGGTGTCTTTAACTAACATTAATTTTCTTCCTGTAAAACAAGACCCTGCTTTGGACTGCAGCACTCTGGATTTACACAGAGGTGTTAAGATTTGAAAAATGACTATTGCTATTGTTCCTGCCATGTGGACAGTACCAGGTTTAGTTATTTAATGTTTATAAAGAGCATACTGATGTTCACCTGAAAGATAAAGCAACATCTTCTTAGCTGTTGTGATGCAAGAAAAAGAAAATGCTTCCTCCAGACATTATCCATGCCTACAGCTAATTAAATACACTTGAACAAAAACCAGACTTTGTTTTCTAAAAATCCCCTGGAAATTGTTTCCTGTTTTTCAAACAAAAATTTTAGGTGACATTCATATTTGCAACTTTTTTGACCATTTCTATAACTCACTGAATCACCAGAGGATATTTTCATAGAAAATCTCAACCATTTATTTCCTCTTTTGTTTCAAAATTCCATTCTGTATCACACAGTTCATTGACCATGTTCATTTCACCACACTGAAGGTCTGTTTGTTTGCAGTCAGGATAACAAGATCATAATAATCAGAAAAGGTCCCATATATGCTGCCTGTTTATCATCCATCACCTTTGGTTATCTATTAAATGTAGATGGAATTTTTAAAAAAAATCAGTATACATTGTTGTGTGAGTCTTTTGAAGACGGTGCCTTTGAAATTAGAAGTAACAGGTGGCCACAGGGTTGGTAAGTTTTTTTTATCTTTGCTAAATATTCTCAGGTACAGATCCTCCCCTCTCTGTCCACAAATGAAAACCTGGTGAAAGAAGCATGGGACACAGAAGTACTTCCTCTTCTCAACCCTTTAGCCACTCATCCCCAGGAGCTGTGGAGGTCAGCATTGACCTGGGCTGAGCCTTAATGCTAATCTAAGCATGTAACAACATGCCCAACCTGTTGTGTGGAAAGCTTAACAGCACGCTCTGCATTGGTGTATTCATTGAAGAACAAAGTGTCCTTGTGGAAAGAGAGGAAATGGGATCTGGTGATTCAAGCAAGGGATGGGTGTCAGTTCTGGTCCTGGATTTGATGTTGATTTGCTCTGTGGCCTTGGGTAAATCACTTAACTTACCTATCTATAAAATGAGTATTATGAATCCTTACCTACCTGACATCTTGGTAATGTATTATACAGTCACAAAGTAAATGACTATCCTACAAGAGGAGCCAAAATCAGCATCTGCAGCACAATGCAGTCTCTGCTTTAACTTCTTGTGACACTTGCTCAGGGTGTTCAGAATCATAGGTCACTGTGTTACCCATCTGGCTCAGCAATAGATACTTGCTGCTAAGCTGTGTTTCAGTTCCTGACATTCACATTCCTAAACTCCCCAGAAACATCCCCCGTTAGCCTCCTTCCCTGTCACTAGCCAGTCCAGGTAACCTGTCCCCACAGAGACAGCATGTACACACACCTGGAAGGAACAGGTTCTTTATAACAACACAGCACTGCCACCTATTCATGGTGAAAACAAACATAAGTTTGTAAACAAAGAATATGATACACAGATTCTAGGGAGTGTTGAGTAAGAATAATAGAAACTCAAGTGGTTACAAATCAAACAGGACATAGTATAACATGCTCTCTAGAAATGAAAACTTAACATGCTGCAGTTTCTTACCCTCAAAGTCTTCCTGCAGAGCGTGCTGGTTTTCACTCAACCCAGGATCCATTTGCTCACCGCTCATTCCCCTCCACCAGGTATGTGGCTCAGTGAAATAGATAATAGGGTGTTGTACCCTATTATCTACCCGGCTATACCCTTGCACCCTGCTGTGACGGGGCAGATGGCCCAGCCGTGCTGCCCCGCACTAAGCATGGCGCCGGGGACGGGCGGCCGAAGGAGAGCCCGCGCGGCAGCGGGCCGGAACCGGAGGGACGCAGGGCAGGGAAGACCGCGTCCGAGGCTGCCGCGGACGCGGGCCGACGGAACCCCGAGGCGGCCTGATGACGTCGCGGGTGACGTCACCCGCAGGCCCCAGGGAGGGGCGGAGGAATGCGCGGGGGCGGGGCAGCTAATTCCCTAAACAGAAAATGGAGATGAATAAGGTTCTCGAATGGTTGGTGGAGAACCAGAAGCAAATGCAGCAGCAACAGACCCAGGCGCTACAGCAAATCCTGGCCAAATTCCAGGAGCAGCAAGGCCAAATGGTCAAGGAGCTGCGAGAAGCCCCAGCCGGGGCAGGCGCCGTAGGAAGCGGACCCTCCGGGACGGGCGGTAATGAAGGGTCGGTGGGCACGCAGCTGCCGATCCGGCTGACCAAACTCGGGCCAGAGGACGACCCAGAGGCTTTCCTCGTCACATTCGAGAGGGTGGCTACTGCCACTAAGTGGCCCCAAGAGCAATGGGCGACCCTCCTGGCCCCCTATCTCTCAGGCCCAGCGCAGCTGGTGTACCGGGGAATGTCGGCACGGGACGCCTTGTGTTATTATAAAGTGAAGGAGGCAGTTCTGGACCAGCTCGGGGTCTCGCCCGAGACGCACCACCAGAGATTCCGGGAAGCCCGATACGACCCACGGGAGCACCCCAGGGCAGTGGCCCAACGAGTTAAAGAGGCCGGGATGAGGTGGCTCGAGCCCGAGAATAAAACCGGGGTACAGGTGGCCGAAAACGTAATCTTGGAGCAGTATGTTAGGATCCTGCCCCCGGAAGGGCAACGATGGGTACGATGGCACCTCCCCAAAACACTCGAAGAAGCCGTAACCCTAATGGAACGCTTCCTCACCGCCGAAGGGGTAGAAGCTCCCAGACCCAGGACTACGCCGAAAGACGCTCAGGCCGGGGGAACCCTTCTGCCGAGGGTTGGGCTGAAACCCCAGCCAGGATTCAGACGCAAGGCCTCGTTAAGCCTAGCGCCGGAGCGGAGGCTAGCGCCCAGGTGGAGTCGGCCGGAGAACACAACGCCCGGCGTGGAAGGACAAGGCCACGGACCTGAACGGAACCTGAGACTGGAGGCAGGGTCAAAAGGAGCCTGCTACCAGTGCAGCCAGGAGGGCCACTTCAAGAAGGATTGTCCCCTCATGGATTGCACATTTGGCCAAGGGCCAGCCGGGAAGGTAAAAGAGGGCAAATGGGATCGCGCCCAACTCACACACAGGGTACAGGTTGTGGGGAGGTGGGTAGAGGCAGTATTAGACTCGGGGTGCGGCCAAACGGTTATAAGGGCCAACATCCTCAGCCCCCGGAAGCCCCGGGGCCCGAGGGTATACATGCGGTGCGTCCACGGGGACATCCACCCCTACCCTATGACTAAAATAGAGATTTACGATGGGTGGGTAAGGGGAACCTGCGAGGTAGCAGTGGCATCCCGGCTGGCGTACCCCGTGCTATTAGGACGGGATTGGCCGGGGTTGCGCCGTCTGTTAAGTAACGGGGGGCGAGTTCAACCACACCAAAAGAAGGGGAGACCAGATGGACGTACCCTCGTGGCGCACGGAGAGGAAGTGGAGGGCCCGCCATCAGAGGCTGACCTCCGACCAGACGCCCGACCAACCGGGTCCTGCCTAGAACTGGACGAGGGGGACTTCGCCACTCTACAAAGGGAGGACCCGACGCTCCAAAATGCCTGGACGCAGGTAGGGGACACCGAGGAAGGCGGGGGGCGAAGAATCCAAGGGCCCCGTTTTGAGGTACGGCAGGACCGCCTATTCCGCGTCACACCCGGGGACGTAGGGGAGGAGAGGTACCAGTTGCTCGTACCCCGACCCTATTGGTGGAAAGTTATGGAGTTGGCCCATGACCACGCCTGGGCCGGCCACTTCGGAGCCGAAAAGACACAACAAAGGGTCTTGCAACGATTTTTTTGGCCCGGGGTGTACCAGGACATTAAAGACTTCTGTGCCTCTTGCCCACAATGTCAGCAGACGTCCACGACACGGGCACCCCCCGTGCCCCTTATCCCCCTCCCGATCATAGGGACCCCATTCGAGCGCATCGCGCTGGACTTGGTAGGTCCCCTGGGGAAGTCGGGGCGGGGACACGTGTACATCCTGGTCATCATTGACTGTGCGACACGGTACCCTGAAGCCATCCCCCTGAGGAAGGCTACCGCGACAGCAATAGCAGAGGAACTAGTGAAATTATTCTCCCGGGTGGGGTTACCGAAGGAGTTGTTAACGGACCAAGGAACTAATTTAACATCCAAAGTAATGACGGAATTGTGTAGGCTCCTCCAAGTGCGGAGGCTACGGACGTCCGTCTACCACCCCCCAGACGGATGGACTCGTGGAACGCTTCAACCGAACCCTGAAGGGAATGCTTCGCAAGTTTGTCATGGACGACCCCCAGGATTGGGATAAGCTCCTACCGGCATTGATGTTCGCGATCCAGGAAGTGCCCCAAGCGTCCCTCGGTTTCTCCCCTTTCGAGCTGCTGTATGGGCGGCGGCCCAGAGGGCTCTTAGACCTGGTAAAAGAGGGCTGGGAAGAGCAAGTGACCCCCGGCCCTTGGGGTGGCGCAGTATGTAGAAAAACTCAGGAGAAACCTCCGTGGCCTAGCGGAGTGGGCCTGCAAAAACCTCCAAAAGGCCCAAGAGGGACAGCGGGCCCATTACGACCGAAAGGCCAGAGCAAGAACATTCGCACCAGGCGACCCAGTCCTACTGCTGCTCCCGACGGGGGAGTCGAAATTACTGGCCCGGTGGCAGGGACCCTTCAAGGTAGTAAGGCAAGTGGGCCCGGTGGACTATGAGGTACTATTGAACAGTAACCGGAGAGAGACCCAGATTTACCACGTAAACCTGCTAAAAAGATGGAACCCCCAAGAGGCCCTCCTGATCGACCCGCGACCAGCTGATATCGAATTCGGACTCTGGGGAGACCCTGAGGTAGCATCCGACCAAGCCCGTGTCGGGGAGGAGCTCTCCACAACCCAGCAAGAACAGGTGAGAGGGGTCCTACAGCGGTTCCAGGGGGTTTTGACCAGCCGGCCAGGGCAAACCCAGGGGGTCCACCATGATATAATAACGGAACCGGGCAAGATAGTACGAGACCACTTACGACCGGTGCCCTGCAAATTGTGGGACACCGTGAGGAGGGAACTCCAGGCAATGTTGGAGTGGGGCGTGATCCGCGAATCCTGCAGTGAGTGGCGTAGCCCGATAGTGTTAGTACCGAAACCTGACGGGTCCACCCGATTTTGCATAGACTTCTGCAAGATGAACGCCATCTCCCGGTTTGATGCGTACCCAATGCCCCGCGTTGACGAGCTGTTGAACCGTTTGGGGAGGGCCCGATATCTATCGACCATAGATCTTACCAAGGGGTACTGGCAAATCCCCCTATCCCCCGAAGCCCAGGCCAAGACAGCTTTCGCCACCCCGTTCGGACTATATCAGTTCGTAAACATGCCCTTCGGCTTACATGGAGCCGCCGCCACTTTCCAGAGGCTGATGGATCACCTCTTACAGGACCATCAGGAGTATGCGGCAGTATATATAGACGATATTGTAATCTTTAGTAGGTCCTGGGAACAACACCTCGAGCATATAGCGGCCATACTGGAGGCACTTCAACAAGCCAACTTGACGGCCAACCTGAAGAAGTGTCATTTCGGGAAGACAGAGGTCTCCTACCTAGGGTACACGGTGGGACGGGGCCACCTTAAGCCCCTACTCAGTAAAATCCAGGTAGTGCGAGAATATCCGGTTCCGACCACGAAGAGGCAAGTCCGACAATTTTTTAGGACTCGCAGGGTATTACCGGAGATTTGTGAACAACTTCTCTTCGGTAGCGGCCCCCCTTATGGATCTAACAGGTAAAGGACAGCCCCAACGGGTAAAATGGACGGAACAATGTGAGGCTGCCTTTAGGAGGCTGAAGCATGAATTAACCCATGCCCCCGGTATTAATACAACCGGACTTTGACAAACCTTTTAACCTACAGACCGACGCGTCTGACCTGGGGCTAGGGGCAGTGTTAGCCCAGGAGGAGGAGGGGGCGGAACATCCAGTACTGTATTTAAGCCGGAAGCTATTTCCCCGAGAGAAGGGGTATGCAACCATTGAAAAGGAGGCCCTGGCCCTTAAGTGGGCCATTGACTCTTTACGATATTTTCTCCTAGGCGGCAAATTCACCCTGGTGACAGACCACGCACCCCTTCAATGGATCCAGAATATGAAGGACACAAATCCACACATACTAAGGTGGTACCTAAGCTTGCAACCCTACCAATTTGAAGTAAAACATCGATCTGGCACCGCAAACGCAAACGCAGATTGTTTATCGCAGATACCGGAGTGCGAAACTGGAGAGGTGGTAGGGAAGGATAAGGACTCAAGGGGGAGGGTGTGTGACGGGGCAGACGGCCCGGCCGTGCTGCCCCGCACTAAGCACGGCGCCGGGGGAAGGCGGCCGGAGGAGAGCCCGCACGGCAGCGGGCCGGAACCGGAGGGCGCGGGCGGGAAGACGCGTCCGAGGCTGCAGCGGGGCGCGGGCGACGGAACCCAGCGCGGCCTGATGACGTCGCGGGTGACGTCACCCGCAGGCCCCAGGGAGGGGCGGAGGAATGCGCGGGGGCGGGGCTGGCTGGGGACGCCGAGGCGCGGCCCCTTCAAAAGGGCCCAGAACACGAGGGGAAGCCAGCAGGAGCGAGAACGTTCTTCTCCCCCCCTCTGGCCAGGAGGCGAGGCACGGTGAGCTTGTCCCCAAGCTGGGGGACTTGAGGTTCCGGCCGGGAAGAAGGAGCCCAGGGCAGGGCTGTGGTCTCCGTGAGTAGAGGGTTTAGGGGCTCTAGCCCCCTCTACTGGGCAGGGACGGGGTTCCCTACCTTAGGGCCCTGGGCTGGGGCTCGGAGTGAGGGAGGGCCCGAGCCCCCTTCCCGAGCCGGAGGAGGCGACCCATCCCGAATGCTGAGGTGTCCGTAAGAGAGCGAAAGAGAGAGATAACCTGGGAGAATCTCAGGCAGTGGGTGACTCCCCGCTGAGACTCGGGGATGGGGATTGGTGGATTCCTGACACCTGCTATAGGCAATAGACTTTGCAATACTTTCTTTTTGTTCTCCAGTGTGTTGATGTCATCATGAGTTCATGTTCCCACATCAAGGCTTTTCCTGTTGACTTTATACCCAAATGTAACACCCATTGTTTGTGGCTCGCAATACTTAATGTATATACAGCAGAGGGATAACTACCTTCCTCTGGGGCTGGAAGAAACCTGCTTCTTCCTTTGTTGGGTTGCAAACTTTAAAGTATAAATAGATATACAGAATGGGCTTCTACTATTTACTACAGATACTTTACAATCACTAGTGCATCACAGGCTTTCATTTGATACTTCGCACAACATTCTTTAAAGAGAAATACTATGACAGCAGTATGTTAGCTGTAGTGAGTTTGTCAGTCCAGAGAGGAGTTGCTCACAGAACAGCGAGCCCTTTACCTGTTGGTATTGGGGGCTGGGGCTAGGTCACACCCACACAATGGATTTTTATATGTGAATCAGTGTGACTGACCTTTTCCTGCTACATCCTTTCTTTCCCCTTTGAAGCATCCATGGAACTCCTCAGTCCTTATATATATGATTGTACAGCAGGTGAGTAATGCTGAGGGATACTGAACTCATGTAAGTTACTTGGGAGAACCACATTTCAGCACTTACAGATACATGGGGAGATACAGAAAAATTTGCCACAGGTGGGAAAGTAAAATCCTGGTGAGCATGGATCTTGGTCTATAGGGTTTGTCCATTCTAAGTCCTGGCAGGTTTTCAGTGTATTTGTTTTACTGACTGAAACTCTAGAAACAGGAACAGACACTGCCATCCATGTGTCCAGCTGAAGCTTTCTCAACCAAATCTGCAGTTTATAAAGCACTGAGATGTTACTTTGCTTTCTTCCCCTCTCCCCAAATCTTAATAATAGGGCAGTTTGAGTCTGCCCTGGCATTTAAATCTGCCTCCCCAGTAGCCCCGGCCCCTCTCCATTTCAATATTGGTGACAACAACTCAGTTCTGCTCTCAGAAGCTGGAAATTGCTGACTTCATAAATATTCCCTAGATGAACTTCACAGCTGTGCATGTTTGTCTGAATGCTCACGGGGCCAAAGCTAACAGGGGCCAGCTCACAGCCTGAGCAAACTGCAGTGACACTCAGCTTCTGACTCTCTGGGCCACTGAGTCTCTCCCTGGCCCTGATGGCAGCCTGGGGTGGAACTAGCCTCTGCAGATGAGAAGTTTTAGATTCATTGGCTCTGTGGTGGGATTCTGTGGTTTAGCTCACCCACACAAATGCCCACTCCAGGCCTGCTGACGGGGGTGGGGATGGACACAAAGGAAGCAGTTGCCCTGGGGCCCAGCACTTTAAAAGGGGCCAGGGCTCCTGGCCGCTACTGATACTGCAGCAGCTGCCAGAGCCCAGGCCCTTCAAATTGCCACCGGAGTGCTGAGAGGTACACTCTGGGCAGCTCTGAGGGCTGGCTGCTCCCAGGCTTGCCCCTTCTGCCTGAGGCGAGGCCCTTTCCAGAACTACAGAGCCACCTTCCCCTTGCCCTGGGGCCCAGCAAGTCTGTCAGCCCCCTTTCTTCCCCCACCCTTGCCATCCACAATGCAGAACTGTGCTGTTTCTGCTGTTGTAAGGCCTTTTGCATTTCCCTCCATGACCTAAAGGGTCTGATCATGTGTTCTTTGCACACTCCAAATTCCCGGAACTAGAGATGTGCAAAGAACATACAAATGAGCCCCCAATATTGGACCCGAGATTGGCGGAGAAGGGCAAAGGCACTGAGCCAGGGAGAGCCCAAGCCAGGTGTGGCTCAGAGTCCCACTTCTCTGAATCCCCAACACTCAGGACTGTGAGCCCAGTGGGAGAGAGTCTTTGGTCAATTTTCAGTGCCTCGTATTCTCAGGCTTTCAGAGTGGTCACCTCTCCACAGAGCATGGAACAGCTTTTACACATATCTTCTTTGATTTCATCATCGGCGTTGCTCACACCGGCATCAGCTCTTTTGCGCTCAGCTGCCCGGTTTGCTGCTCTTAGGGGCAGACTGAGCATCTAGCAAATGCTGTTAGGAGAGAGAGGAGAGAGAGCGAGAGGGGAGGGGGGCGGTTGCTACCCAGAAGCCTGCCATTCAGGCAGATGGTGGAATGATTTGTTATGAATAGCTGCTGTCACTCTCATAGAGTGAACTTTACAATTGTGCTACGTGTTGGACTGCACATGACTAATGCCATTCTTCTGCTGGCTAGAGGCAGGACACAGCTGTTTCTTTAAGGACAATTTTGTTTTTATGGACAGAAAAATCTATACCAAAGACCTGTTAGGAAATGAGCCACATCCTGCGTTCCACTCTATAGACAGCAGGCATCAAACCCCTTCAAGGCTTCCGCCACCTCTGCTAAATCAAATGCATGTTTAAAGACAAGCCTGAATTTGGTTTCATTCTGCTTTTGGTGCCTGTGAGGGCTTAAATCCTCCACGCAAAGAGGGCAGCAGCCACAAATTTGGGTTGCTTTGCATAATTACAGTTTATTTCAATAGTGCAAGATCAGGGAGCCAATTAAGTGACAGATGCTGCAGGTGGTTTCTGCTGAAGAGACAATACTGCCGCAGGGATGCAAATTAAAGCGAGAGCAGAGGCAAAAGATCTGACATGAATTGGAGAGTTTACATTTTAGGAATTAAGGGCCCCAGTTCAACAGTCAGAAAAAGCAAGGCACAGCAGGCAGGACACCAGCAGTGAGGCAGAGAGGGGAAGAGGAAGGGGCTTCAGCCAAGAGAGAACTGTGCAGCATTATCAGTCTGCATCCCACATGACTTTCTGCAGGGCAGGTAGTTCTGCTCCCCGTACTGTTCATCTCAGGCAGTGTTTTCCCATGTGCGCCCCCTAGTGGGCCAGAGTAACTCTTTCTTTAAGCAAACAGCTGCTGAGTGCCTGAAATCTGGTTCCAGGATTTGGCTCTTCCTACATGCCATCTGTACCACACCCCTTTTCTCCCCTTACCCACCCTGTTTGCTCTGAGCTGTGCCACGGGGAGGAGGAGGAGGCATGGCATGGATAGCAATTGTGCGTGGCCGTGGATCGGGGAGAAGTAACTAGAGAAGTGCTGCCAGAAGCATGATCAGGATCAGAAGGAAAGAGTCTTTCATTCCTAGATTGCAAGGCCAGAAGGGAGCCATGTGATCATCTATTCCCGCCACCAGCATAACACAGGCTGAGGCTGCCTCTTGCTCCTTTCAGAGGATAGGATGTGAAGAGATCTGTTTCCTTTAAAAAAACAACAACTATGCGGGATCTGGCCCAAAATGCCTTAAAAATAATAGTCCTTCAAACACCAAAGTGACTAATATACCAGGGAAGGTGTTCGAATCCCCTCCACTCCCCCTCATTTTGACCAGAGAAGTAAATGTCAAATAGAGAGCTTGACTGTAATGATGAGGTCATCTCTCCTTTTAAAGTACGTTTCTCTGCTCTCACACTCTACCTTCATCTAGTTCTTAATCAGAGCAGGGATAGCAGAGCTCAGCCAGAAACACAACTACCAGCATCATTCTTGCAGCCTAGTCACTGTGGGCTATTGTCTCAATTATGCTGTATCAGGTAAGAGAAGCTCTTTTAAGAAGGTAAAAGAAATTCTCTGGTTTGGCACCAGTCAGCTCCGAAGGGTGCTGGGCAAGAGAGGTCCAATCTGTATAATGAAAACAACAGCTGCCAGCCCTTTATTACCACTTAGACTTGTCCTAGTCTCCCTGGTAAAATGTGTCTGATCAATCCAATGCCTCCTCCAAACTTGACAAATGTTTTGCCTCGATGTAAGAGTCAAACCCTTATTTGCCAGGCATCCCATTGACCTCTGGGGACTGTAGGATTTGCCCAAGATAGCTACCAGAAGAGTTGCAATATTTCACTGTCAGTAAAATGGTCTATCCTGGGGAAAGTACTGCCCTGGCTTATGGCAGGTGCACAGACACTTGAGAGGGGGGATGTGACATGCTGGTAGACTGGCAGAGCCAGAAATAGGGCCATACACATTGCCAACAAGTGATGTTGTTTAAGAATAAAGGAGCCTAAAGCAGCAAGGACACACAAAACGGGATATGCTGCTTCCATCCAATTACATGATAAAGCTCCTGAAGAATGATAAACTGCGCAGATTCCTCATTTGGCTGGGTGATTGCCATCTTCTCTCCGGAAAGTCTGGTAAACACACCCTGGCCCAGCCTTCGACTGCAAGGCTGGAGTTACAAGTTCTGCAGATGTTTACTGTGGTATGTTTGTCTACCTGGTAGCTTGCACTTGTCACAGACCTAATGAGAATAAAGACTTCAAGCTGCTGTGACTGACTGCTGCAGGGTGTCCGGCTGTGCACCAGATTTCACGTAGGGAAGGACTAGACAATATTGACCTCCCGTGGTTCAGCAAATTCTCTGGTTCAGCACCAGTCAGGTCCCAATGGTGCTGGGCAAGAGAGGTTCAACCTGTATAAATGAAAACAACAGCTGCCAGCCCTTTATTACCACTGAGATTTGTCCTAGTCTCCCTGGTAAGAAGAATATTAAAAGTAAAATGTGTCAGATCAATCCAATGCCTCCTCCAAGCTCCAACACTGGCCAGAACTAAAAACATTTCCAGTACTACCACTTCTTGTTGGCTTTGCCCTTTGGGTCTCCAAGTTCAGGTTTGTCCTCATACTGGGCCAGTGGCACAAGCATCACATCTGCTAAGCTGCACTGGTCCTGATTCAGTGAGGTAGTCTCATTTGAAACAAGCAGATGGCTTATCACTAGATGGAGCTGCATCTGGGACTTGAAAACCTATTGTCAACAGGTGCTTGGACCATCCTTGTCCAGCAAGGGAAGCATATCATAGACTGACCTTGTGTGTGCATGGCTATGCCTCCCTCTCGTAGCAGAGCCCAGCAACCATAAGGTCTGCTATTGTCACACCACTAAAGGACTCAAGCTGCACAGCTGGGTGCTCTTGGTGTGGAAGGTCCTAGGTTTGGTTTTGACTTATGGCAGCTGTCTGTGCAGGTGTGGTGTAAGTCATTGCATCAGCATACGAGAGTGCTTCCATCCCATGGGAATTGTTCTGTGTTCATAAGAATCCCTTGAGACTCAGGGACAACTCTGTTTCCATGGGAGTTCTTTGTGTTTGTGCCATAGGAACAGCTCCAGTGCCACATGTGTCATGGATATGTGGCAAATGAGTGACCCTCATGCCTGTAAAAACTAGGAGAAGTCCTATAGCACCATAGAGACAAACGGATTTATCTGGACATAAGCTTTTGTGTGCAAACGCCCACTTCGCCACATACATCTTTTACACCATGGGACTTCTCGTTGTTTTTGAGGCTATCAACCAACACGGCTACCCCTCTGAGACTTGTCTCATGCCTGTGTGCGTCACTGACATGTAGCACATTGGTGTAGCTCTGACTGACATTAGTGAGCAACATAGACCATAGCAGCTGCAAAAGGAGGTATAAGGTCATAAATACATTTGATGTTCATTGACTCAGTGAGTTGGATTGATCCCTTCGACTTCACTGCAATATTTGGCCAAATATCTCATTGTGGTTCTGTTGTACTCTATCAGTTTATACTACAGAACAAATGCAGGATAGGTCTGGCCATAGGTCCAGATTCCTTAATTATCACAGATCTCCCTGGCCTTGAATGTGACACCTTTGCTCATGTCAAGTAGTGTCTTACCCTTTGTGTAGTCTCACTGATTTCAGTGTGACAACTGGGAATGCCCAAGGCAGCATTCAGTTGCTGGCAAGCCCCTCCCTACAACCATTGAGCAGGTATTAGGGCATGTCTGCCTCAGTTTCCCCTTTGTTAAGCCAGTCACAATTTAGCCCTCTGTCTGGTAGCTCCTCACTAAGGCTTGAGCCAGATTATTAATAATCTCTTCCCTCTCTGCTCAGTGAAGAGTCTACTGAGTCAGGAGGCCAGCAACCCTAGCAACGGGTTGACAGTCTCCTGCCTTTGGGGGTTCACATCCCTTTGCTCTACAGCAGGGGTGGGCAATAATTTTTGCCCAGGGGACACTTTACAAATTTTTGAAGCAGCCCTGGGCCACCCTGGAAGGGGCAGGGCCTAAACAAGAAGGGGCGGGACTATCCCTCCCCCAAACCATGATTGGTCTGGGGGTTGGGGAGCCCCTTTGCCCCCCCTTCCCACTAGGAACCCATGCCCTGGAAGAGGCTTGACATGCTCCCCCACCCTCAAGCCAATCAGAGCCTGGGGGTTGGGGAGTGCGGGAAGCCTCCTCCCTGCCGTGGGCTCTTCGCAGAGCTGGGGCAGGGCAAAGGAAGCTTCTTGCAGCTCCCCCGGCCTCAGGCCCTGATTGGCCTGCAGGCGGGGGAATGCACGAAGCCTGCTCCGCTCTCCCCCTGCCCTGCAAGCAGTGAGCGCGCTTCAAAGCTCTATGTGCTCCTGGCAGGGCAAGAAGAGGCTTCGAGAGCTCCCCTGCCCCCAGATCTTAATTGGCCTGGGGGCAGGGGAGCAGCAGGGCCTCCGCAGGCTGGATCCACCTGGTTGGTGGGCTGGATCCAGCCCGTGGAGGCCCTTTTGCCCACCCCTGCTCTACAGGCATCACAAACCCCTCAGCTCGGTTGACAGGGGAACCCAGGCCCTCCCACTCCTCTAGGTTCCAATCCAGAAACCCTGTGCAAAACCATTGGAACCAGCATCTCCCAACGCCTGACTGCTCCTCTGGATGGCTTCTTCCTACCCCCTTCTAGTAAAGTGAGCTTCAAGATTCATGTTCTGTCACCTCTCCTTCTGGAGGTACCTGAGCCAGAGTGGTGGAGGCAACTAGTATCCCTGCAAAGGAAACATTTAGGGAGGCTTATATATGTAGTCCCCTTACTAAAGGGGCCTCTGTTTTATTCTGAAAAGACCCTGTGTGCTACAATCCAGACTACAATTCCCATGAGCCCGTGGGAAAAACAGGAAGGAAGAACTCTTGTGTGAGAGAGGACTGCTCTCTCTCTCCAGGTGCTTGAAGAAAGGTGGCCTAGCAGTCTGGGACTCTGCCTTGGAGTTTGGAACCGAAGGGGGAGCCAGGCTGCTGCCAAAGACATTGATCCAGTCCAGGGGCTGTTGGAGGGCAGCTACAGACCGGGACTAGATGCCTGTTGGAACTGGGATTTAGCAGGCTGCTTCCCATAGGCACAGCATGAGGCAGTAAGTTTTGGGCCTTGTTAAAAAAAGTGCTGCCTGGGACAGAGCTGCTGTCTAGCCTGGACCAAACCTCCACTACAGCTGCAACATCAGCGCGCCAACGCAAGCGTCTGGGACTGTGGGTCCAGGGGTGTGCACACTCTGGGGTGGGGTCACTGGTAGTACAAATGTTAGCTATATAAGCTTCAATTATTGTTATGTGTTTTGTAATGCTATTCATTGCTAAATCTGTTAATTCCTATTATTTAAGTTAAGTAAAGATTGTTTATTTTAAAGTATTCTATTAGATGTATATGATTTGTAGTTGTTCTGGAATTAGATCCAGGTTTATGTTGGAATGAATATGTTCCTGGAGGCTCTCAAGGCACACCAGTGAGTGTGTACAAGGCCAGCCAGGTGGAGGCACCGCCACTTTACATTCATTACCAGCAAGGGACTGCAGCAAGGGGGTGGATAGGGCTTTCCCCAACTAAACACCATCACCACTGGGGTGCTCAGGATCTCTTTTGGGTTAAAACATCAGGCGCCCAGGCACACCTGTGAGTGTGACCTGCTCCCCAGTAACCCGGGGAAGGAAAAGGGGGTTACATATATGTTTCCACTCCCCTGAGTTTTCCATCCCCACAATGTCTCGTGAGAGTGGGAAGTGGAGGGGAGGCTGAAGTGGCTGCCATGACATGGAATTGGGCTAGGTGCAGGGCAACAGCTCTCCTCTGCCAGTGATAGTATATAGCCCCATGTCACCGAGGTGTGGGGAGTCCCTGTGCCCTGCACCTCCATCCGCAGTCAGAGTAGACTCTCAGCCAGCAGGTAGAACAGAAGATTTATTTGTTGACGGGGACACAGCGTAGAACAGACTTGTCAGCACAGTAAAGAGAAGTAGTTGGTATAAATCCATCTTAGGGAGAGGGGGGACCAGAGCTAAGCCCCTGATCCCCTCCCTGTCACCAAGCCAGCCAAGATTAGCCCACACGCCTAGTAGCCTGGTCCCAGCTCAGCCAGGTCCCTCCTCCAGTCTTTGTCCTACTTTCCCAGGGCGAAAGGTGTCACCTGGCCGCACCCCCACCCTGCTCAGGTTACGAAGGGTATTGGCCATTGTGTACGTGCAGGCAGCTGGGGTACCATCCCTCAGTGAGAGTCACACTCAAAATTTCCATCACCATCTAGGTACTGATGCAATTCCCCCAGAAACTGAGGCACACACACAGTGTTACTACAGGACAGAAGACCTCACATGCACTATAACAAGGTGAATAAAACTCCCAGTTCATCACACCCTGATCAGCTGAGTCTGGTGTGTGGGGACCACCCAGCAGTGACACACTGGGTGTGTCTAGACTACATGGCTCCGTCGACGGAGCCATGTAGATGAGTGTACTCGGCAAAGGGAAATGAAGCAGCAATTTAAATAATCGCCTCTTCATTTACTTAAAAATGGCCGCCGCGCTGTGCCGATCAGCTGATTGTCGGCACAGCGCGGTAGTCTAGACGGGGGATCAGCTGACCCCAGAACCCTTTGTCGTCAGATCCTGTAAGCCATAAAGGCTCAGTGTCTTAGTGTGCTGCTTCAGTAACATTAAACAAATGTCACCCAGAGACTCAATGGTAGCATGCTGCAGCCTACACTAGATATCTGGGTTCAGCCAGCAGTCCAGTTCTCTCACTTTCTAGGGCAGGCTGAAAGAGTACAGAACCAGCCATCTGATCTTCCTGGGGCAGGAGGAACGACCTTCCGTGCCTCAATGGTACAAGTAAAGAGAGGCACCAAAGGAGTCCAGTCTTGTCCATTCTTCTGGAGAGTTGTTGCTATCTGAGGCCTGGGGTTTGAGTGTGAGGAAAAACGGTTAAGAGCAGGGGACAAAGGAGATGCCCTCCCACCTGCAGAGAATCCCTCACACTACACCTGCTGGAAAAGGGAAATTGTTTTTTGCTGTTCTGTTGTAAATAGCTATCAATAAATAGCACTTTGCGCAATAAGAATTGCTTTTGCTGGTGACACACACATTACATTGCAGCTCCAAGTTAGCGGCGGTGCTGAAGTGAGGAAGCCGGGGGTAGCGGGAGGGGGTGAGAAACTGCTGACAAACCTTGACCAGCGCTGCGTAAATGTCAGTGCTATAATAGCACAAAGAAAAGGGGGAAAGAAAAGGAAACTGTCACTCTGACCATTTGAATGTCAGTGCTCTTCTGCCCAGCAGCACAAATGGCTGCCCAGAGAGTGACGTGCTGTCGGGATTCTTAGCGCCTGCTGCTTATAAAAATTACATTGATTCACTCCAGGCGCCTCCCTATGACAGTACCATCTATTTAGTAGGTAGAGCAGCTGCCACTTCTTTAGGGCTTGAGGGACCAGGGAAGCCTTCCATTCCTGCTGTGTCATTGGTTCCCCACATTTTTTTAAAATGACACTTCCATTTTTTAATTCTCTGTCATCAGTACTTTGTCACCAACCTCCATGGAAAGGGCAGAAACCTTGACCTCAATAGCTCCCTCTTCATTAAAACCTGGCTTGCTTCCCCTCCTCAAGGACATGTGCCAGATGCCTGAAGCTCCCTGTTGAGTGATGAGGATTCTGTTTGGGTACTGGAATTTAGTGTTCACGAAGGGTGCTGCTCTGACCTGTTCAGAGATAGAGGTCTTGTCTGTACCCACAGAATAGCCACGGCAATGCATGTTCCCCTACCCTGTCCCCAGCATTCTTCAAGCCCACCGTGGAGAGAGAAGACATCTCTCTGGAAGGAGTCGCCATGGACCATTCAGTCCTTGGCGTCAGTGCTGAGACGGCCAACAAGGTTATCAATCAATGCCAGTTGTGGAGGTGGTTTGCCAAAAGGGATGCCTGCCAACTGAGAACTTAAACTCATACCAGACCAATGTTCCCTCTAATCTTTTCCATCCACGTATGGATTTTTTCCATCCATGTTCAGAATATTTTTATGTACACTGAGGCATGTGTGAATGTGCACCTGCAGTATGGGGGGGAAAGCCCAGCTGTGGGTGCTGTGAAAATCAGCTGGGCAGCATTTGAATCTCCCTTGAGTGGCCGCACAAACATACAGCTTACAGGGAACACTGTACCACACCACCTACCACACTGATGGCAGCTTTTAGTCATCGGGTCTGATTCCAACTGGAAACCCCACTGAAGGGCGATAAACCCAGAACTCATTCTCCTGAACCAGCCAGTTGCCCATGTTCCGAGTTTTGCCTTCATCTCAGTTAGTAGGAAATGTCAACTATTTTGATCCACAGCCCAGCAAAGCATGTCTCTGTTAGTTTCTCTGCCCTATTTCACCTAACAGCCTTCCATTTCTGGTGCCCCGTGAGCTCTTTATAAGCTTGTTATCTGCAGAGATGAAAGTAAGTGGGTGCGCCCTGGTGCGCAGCTCAGGCAAGAACTGGATGAGCTCCAGCAAAAGCCAGCAGGGAGCTATTTAAAGAGCCGGCAGGGACCCGGGTTGCAATAGGACAGTACCTGTAAGACATTTTAAGTTACTTTCACTGCTGCTTATCGCAGACAAAACTCTCTTGGTAGGGGATTGGAGCATAGCATAATAAAGGCCTAGATGCTTCAGGGGCTTTATAACTTTCTATCAGTGCTCAGAAGGGCTAAAAACAAATTGAAAATATTCTTGCCTATCAGACACAATTTAAAAAAAAGATTTGTTTCATTTATATTGACAAACACAAAATCTGACACTCTGTGCCTTTGCCGCACAGCCTGAGATGCTGTCATCTGCGATGGTCAGAGGCATGAGTGTGTCATTCTACTGCACACATTTGGTACAGGCTAATGTTGCCTCTAGTAAAACAGACCCAAAGTGGAACAGAGTAAGTGCAGCAAGCACCTGCTCCAGATCATTTTCGTTTCAGGGCTGAATGAGTAGGAGGAATCCAAAAATAATAACCAGCCACATCAAAAATAGCATCATCATGCAAAGTGTAGATAGAAATCATAGTCCAGCTAGTTGGTTGGGGTGAAGGAAGAACACACTTTACATCATATTCTTGGCCACCATTGCCCTGTAGAAACTGCCAATTATCCATCTCTGTGGGGCCTGATTCTGATTTCACCCATCATAAACTGTGATTCCATTGATGTCAGTGGACTCACTCCTGATTTAATAACTTCACTGTAATTGTGATCAGAGACGGGTACTTTTGGCCTGATTTTCAGAGGTGTTGCTGAATACTCATTGTTCTCACTGACTGGAAGCAGTGGGTGCTCAGACTGCCAGAGTACAATTTGAATTGCTCCTGATCTAAGCTTCTATCTGACAAGACCTTAATAATATATTGCCACTAGAGTTCACTGGAGGGACCAGCCTGGGAGTTGGGACTCTCATTGATGTTGATAAAGTTTGTACTGTCGATTTTCATCTGTTACCATAGTCCCAGGGCTGCTCTCAGAGCATGCAACCAGCAATTTGAAACACCACTGTTCCTTCCAGGAAAGCAGATAGGTTTTTTTCATCCTTATAACCAATGAATCCAATGAAAAATCCCTCCCCTTGTTCCAATCCTGGCACTTCATGTTAGGTGGGATATTCTCCAGCTGCATTTCTGCTTCTTTAAGGATACTCAAGACCAGAAACCACTGAAGGTAAAGCAAAATAATGTATAAGAGCATAAGAACATAAGAACGGCCATATTGGGTCAGACCAAAAGTCCATCTAGCCCAGTATACTGTCTACCAACAGCGGCCAATGCCTAATGCTCTAGAGAGTGGGAACAACAGGTAATTTCATGTGATCCCTCTCCTGTCATCAATTTCCAGACAAACAGAGGCTAGGGATGCTATTGCTATCCATCCTGGCCAATAGCCATTGATGGACCTAACCTCCATGAATCTATCTAGCTCTTTTTTGAATCCTGTTAAAGTCCTAATCTTCATCACATCCTCTGGCAAGGAGTTCCAGAGGTTGACTGTGTGTTGAATGAAGAAAAACTTCCTTTTGTTTGTTTTAAACCAAATACAAAGCGTTAGGGCCCAATCCTACAAAATTCTAAGTGTTCTCAAGCCCTACTGAGTTTAATGGGAGCTTAGTGCCTTGCAGAAGATATTCAATCCTTCCCAGGGTGGGGCCCAATTCCACAATTCTACTGCAATGAATGGATTTGGTTTACATTTGGAAAGTGGGATCAGGCCCAAGATCTTCAGTATAAATGTCAAAAAAAGTTTGCAGAACACCAGGCGTACCTTAGGCCCTTTTGTGAGAATGCAGTTAAATATTACGATTAGATTGTATACTTGAGTTCAGTGCTTGGGATATAGCAATTCTGAACTCATTCCCGCTGCCATGGAAATCAAATTTGAGTTTTGTCCACTTCAACTGGAACAACATTTAAGCCTTTAATTGTAGGCACAAACCCCTCTGCCTGGCATAAGTGTTTCAGATACTGTGAAGCACGTGATGCATAGGTGGTGAATTCCATCACACAGCTTCACATTAAATGGAGATGAGCAGCAGCAGCATTCGACAAAAGTGTGTCTGTAGAATGTGAAGTGTTTAGAGGGGGAGTTTAATAAGCTGAAATAAAACTGCCCATAAATAGTTATGTGTGTACAAAGTCTGCACATCCCTCTTTTCTAGCAATGATGATGATGATGATGATGTTGAAGGAAAAGATGAATATTTTATTTGTCTAGCATAAAACTGGGACTTGTCCAAGGTAAACGGACAAATAAGATTTCGTAAGTCTGACATTGAGTGCTGGCTTTTTTGGTTTCTTTTGGTACAGATTGCAGGCTCTTATTGTTGAGATAGTTAGTGCGGTCCTGATCTTGCAATCAAATTTAATGAGCACAGACAGAGCGCCACTGAAGTCAATAGGGATGACTGAAGACAAGTGGATGTGATTGTAGAACTGGGGCCTTATTTCAAAATGCTTTCAAAGAGCCATCTCAAGACCCTCTCAAAAGGTCACTTTCACCTGTTAATCTGGAGAAGACATGCTCCCAGCCATTCCTCATTGTAACTTAATATGTCTGTCGATTTGAATCCTTGCAAAGGAAACCCATTTTAATCTGCTGCCTTTATGGATGTGGCATTTATTCAGCGGTGGTGAGTTTTTCTTCAGGAGGTATGTTGTCTCATCAGGGCTGTGCGGTGCGAGATGCAGTGAGTATATGGCAGGGTCAGTCTGCACACTGAGGGTATATCTATACTGCAGTGTTTTTCCAGAAATACAGCCGTTTTTCCAGAAAAACAATACTTATGTCCACACTGCTCTTGCGTTCTTTCAACAGAAAGTTGAAAGAACGGAGGGGTTGTTCTGATGGTGGTAAACCTCTTTCTACGAGGAAGAAGCCTTCTTCCAAAAAAGCTTTTTCAGAAAAAGGCATGTGTGGACACGGAAGAGGGTGTTTTTTCGAAAGAAGAGGCCTCCAGGAAATAACACAGGTGCCATGGTGGCCACTCCATCCAAAGTAATCAGAACTCTATAGTTACTGTCTCCTGGCAGCTCTTAAAGCTGCAGGCACCCAGGACAAGCCTTGTGGCAGGAAGCTGGGCCTGGGAGCTGCACCTCAGCGTGTGGCTCTGACTGCCACCCACATTTTGACCCATGGCTCAGCCACAAGCCCCCTAAGATCTCTTTAGCCCTCACAGGGAACACCACTAGGGCTCTGAGGACCCAGCTGGGGGCAGCAAATGCTGTGTGCCGTCGTGGTCTGGAGCAGAGAACCTGTCCCTCCTCAAGCTGTGGGGGGAGGAGGACACCCTGCAGGATCTCCGCTCCCGGCACCGAATGTGGACATATATGGCCGGATGGCCAAGGCTCTGGCTGAGAGGGGACACCTGCCCCCCTGAGATTAGAACAGATCCGGAGTAAGGATAAGGAGTTCCGCCAGGACTACACCAGGGCCAGGGAGCGCAGCTCTCGCTGCGGGGCAGGACCACGCTACTGCCCCTACTACCAGGAGCTCCATCAAATCCTGGGGCATGGTGAAGCCCTTTCCTCACTCGTGGTGGTGGACTCGGGGCTACAGATGCCTGTTGTCACCTGCCCAGAGCTCCCTGCCAAGGAGGAGGAGGAGGAGGAAGAGCAGCTGCAGGAGGAGGAGGACAAGGCCAGCACGGGCACCCTCATCCTGGAGCTGATACCTCAGGCCCTGGAGATCTCCCAGGCATCCTTGGATGGTGGGGAGGGATCATCAGGTGAGTGTGCTCAGTTTTTCACGCACACAGGGTGGGGGAGGCAGGGGCAGAGGGGATCGGGTGTGATCGTCGCTCGGCCTGGATATCGTGCTGCAGTCCATGCACATGGAACCACGCGTAACGCCAGTCTGCGCCACACGGCCTCAGGTGGCAGCCCCGGAGCACCCCCGGGCTCCTGCTCACAGGCTCAGGGGAGGCTCCACACTTCTCTGACCCCTGGGGGAGACACCTTCCCACCACCCGCCTACGCAGGAAGCAGGCTGGCACAAGGGTGCAGGCACAACCCCACACACACTGAGGAGTGCCGCACACAGCACACGGGCATGCCTGCCTACGTGAGGCACCACCCGCTCCTGCGGACAGCTCTGCCAGGTGCAGGTGTGTGTGTAGGCCCCATGGAAGGCCAGGCTGCTCCAGGCCCTTCTCCCGCCCATGAGATCCCAGTGTGGCTGGACACTTCCCTTGCCTGCTTGTCCATGGGACAGAGGAGGGGGAAAGAGGGAAGCGTGGTCCCCAGGGCACGTCAGGGCCCCTGTGAGGTAGGGCCCATAGTGCAGGCCACACATGGGCTTACTCTTGGGACATCCCCATCCTCTGGTCTGAGGACTGTTGGCTGCAGCTCACAGAGGAGGGCACAGCCTCACAGACAGTATCTGCATGGATGACTGACCATCTCTCCCTTTTTATTCTCCAAGGCAGCCGCCTGACCCCGGGGGAGCCACAAGTGCATGAGGGTCCAGGAGGACCTCATGAGGCAACATGTGGGCATCCTGAGTGACATGCAGCAAACCCTGACCAGGAAGATCCTAGATGACACCGAGTGGTGGAACTGCATGTGGGACCAGCTTGTGCAACAGGGTGAAAACATGTGTGCCACCATCTGGGAAGTGATGGCACACCCGGCTTCTGTCCCTGCTCCTGCCCCCCACACTCCTGCCCCCCCTGCTATACCCATGCCTCCTCCCCCAACCTCTCTGCTATGCCCATGCCCCCTTCCCCTGTCCCCCAAGCTATGCCTATGCCCCTCGCCCTGCCCCCCTGCCATACCTGACCCCACTCCAGCTCCCCCTCCTGTCCAATCTCTGTTGTCCCAGGCTCCACCCAACTCCAAGTTCATGGAGGTCTCTGGACCGGAGGTGGCACTTCCAGCCACATCACGTGCCACTCCCAGCCCTGAATCCCTGTCCTCCCTCCCCCATACAGGTTCTCAGCCACCCTTCTCCCCAGTTTCTTTTATTATAAAAAAATACAAAGTTTGTTTTATTCAGCTCAAAACAGGTGTGTTTATTCAGAATACAGGGAAGGGGGGAAGAGAGGGGTTGTGGTGGGAAAGGTATAGTGGAGCAAGGCACAGGCCCCTGTTGGGGAGGCCCTGGGGAGAATTACTGGGGTCCTTGAGAGAAAGTCTCCCTCAGGGCCTCCCAGATGCACATCCCCAACTGATGGGCCTGGCGGATGGCAGCTGTGCGCAGCTGCTCAAAGGCTCTCCCTTTCCAGCTGGCCTCTGCCCCCCACCCCGGTAGAAAGGCTTCCCCCTTTCTCTCCACAATGTTGTGGAGGACACAGCATGCAGAGACCACCTCGGGGATGTTGTGCTCCCCCACATCGAGGCAGGTCAGGAGGCACCTGAACCTCGCCTTCAGGCACCTGATTGTGCATTCGACCTGGATGTGGGCCCAGCGAAGGGATCCAGGTGGCTAGTGTACAGCTTCATAAGTCACAGCATGAGGGGGTAGGCCAAGTCCCCCATGATGCACAGTGGCATCTGCGCATCCCAAACCTCAAAGTCATGCTGGGGGAAGAATGTGCCAGCCTCCAGCTTCTGGTAGAGGCTGGAGTTTCTGAAAATGCGGGCATTGTGTGCCCTGCCCGATCACCAAACAAAAATATCAGTAAACTGTCCATGGTGGTTGTCCAGGGCCTGCAGCACCATCGAGAAATAGCCCACCCAGTTGATGTATTGGGCGGCTTGATGATGTGGTGCATGAGTTAGGATGTGGGTCCCATCAATAGCTCCCCCCGCAGTTGGGGAACCCCAGGGCAGCAAATTCTGCAACTATTGGGTCCAGGTCACCCAGGCAGACGGAGTTGATGGCCCTCACAACCTGCAGAAGGAAACAAAGAAACACACAAAACAGAGAATGAGAGGGAGTGCCTGAGCCCTTGGGAGGTGCCCGCCCCTCTTCCCCCCCAAACACTTCAGGAACCACCCCTCATGATGTTGCATAAATTGCTAGTTTCGTCCCCCTGGAGGCTAGTCCAATTTGCCTCAAGAAGAGAGTCACACTTCAGGCTGGGTCCAACTCCATTTTATTGTTTGCAAACAAGGTCAACAAAGGAGCTCTGTGCTCAAAGCAAAGTCGACCTTGGGCGACGCTTGAGCTGAAACTTTTATGAATTCCACATTCCTTCTGGCCAGCGTATCGCAACGTGATTGGTTGCTGCAAGTTTACTTAGTTCCCTAGCAGAAAATTTAGCAGCTTCTGAGACATGCGCAATCGGCTAAATGATACGTGCTGTTTTGAGCTTAAGCAATGGAGAAGAAGCATACTTAGTTTTTACTACAATTCCCTCCTCAAGATGCTTTCTTCGAATTATACTTAATCTGTCTCAGCCATTGCTAGTCTCTGGTAATGTACAAACATTTCACGTTTTACAACTGACCACACAGTCTGCTGTACAAGAGCTATAATACATGGTGCTAGGCAAGGCAATAAGCATAACATCATAGCAAAACAGAACACTAGGAAGGCCCCTTTGAGTCCTTTCAAATTTGGCAGCCAGGAAGTGAGCCAATCAAAATTCCAACCTTTCCAGGGACATGGGCTACACTTCGAATGTCTGAAGCCAAATTCTTAATCAGCCTTCCATTATCGTCTATTTGTAGGCAGCAGTCCGTCCAATTAAACTTTTGGCACAATCCTCCTTCTGCTGCCAACAAATAGTCAAGACCCATTCGGTTCTGGAGGACTGCAGTCCGCAATTGGGTAAGTTGGTTGGCTATCAAATCCAAAGCATCAGCAGTGCGGTTAGCAAATATTTCTACTACTGCTTGGAGTCGGATTATTCGGTTAGTTAAGTAGGTAGGCTCTCTGCCAACCACATTGGGCTCCCAGGTGGCAGGACCATAATATCGTACAATTCTCTCTGCGGGCCACTCATCCTTTCCCCACTTTTGGGTAGCTGACAAGTCTGCGGCTGTGAGGGCACGCTTGGCCAGTGTATACATGCGGTGCAAAAGTGGAGCCTCCTTGGAGAGCAGAATAAAGGGGGGTCAAAGGATGGCAGGGTAACATACACCAGTCCAATTTGCAGGCAGTTGTGTGTATGCGTGGGTATCACACACCCAGTAATGACCAGTTAAAGCAGGCCAGGGGTCATGTCTGACACCTTCTGCCCATACAAACTTACTATTTACAAACCTACTATAAAACCCAAAGAAGGGGAGAGAAGAAACTCCCGCCCCCTTTGTCCATGTGCCATTTAAGAAACAGGTCTCTTCATTTGTGGAATTTGCAACACAATAGTACAAAGTTTTATTCCCTCTTGTAACTAAGCTTGTACAGTTTATGGAGACCTCAACGTGATTCGTTGTCAAGCCAACCAAATCAGTAAGGGAGAAGAAATCCCTATATTCCGTGCAATATGAACGATTAGTGGTGTTGGAGTTATGCCAGGCCCCTCTATTTAAGAAATAATTCTTGCAGGTGCTATTTCCTACAAAATGCGTGGCAGAGCGCAATTTATTCTTTGTGAAGCACCATTCGCCTAACTGTGGCTGAACCTCCCACAATGGGGTTTCGTGGGCCAACTGGTCCGCTGCCCAGGTGCTATTGCTGTCAGAATGCATTCTATATGCGAGATCCACTAATGTGGTCAGATTTAATGGCTGGGGTATCCAGGGCCCGAGGTGGCCCCGATCCTTGGCCTGGACACAAACCCAACAATTAGACAACCTTAGATATTTTGCTATGTTTTCTGCCAAAAACAATACTCCATTCTCGGAGTCCTTTCCTACAACAGAACTAAACAGGAATGTGTACCAACATAGCACAGTAAGGTTCGTGTTCATGTTCCCTTTTTACTAATTTTTAGTTTTAGTCCTTCTCCTTGACTACTAATCCACTGGCTGGATTCTTGTTCCGAGGGGTGGTCAGCCTCCGAGTGACCACACCCTGGGAGTTGTTGTCCTGTGCTCCCTTTAAATATTTCTTTACTCTGGAACAATGGGTCCACTTGTCGCTGCCTGCTAGTTTAATCGCCGTATGAGTTGTTAATAGTACCTGGTAAGGTCCTTCCCATTTCTCTGTCAGCGGGTCCTTCTTCCACTTCTGGAGCAGCACCTGATCTCCTGGCTGGAAGTCATGGATCGGGGCATCTAACGGCAAGCTCTGGAATGGCACAGCAAACCTGTGGAGGGATGACAAAACAGACTGCGGGGCGATAACATGTTCTCTGAGTTCAGTTTTTCCCAAATCAACAGTAACTTGTTCCCTCCACCCCGCCGGCAAGACCCTGGGAGGCATTCCAAACATTAACTCGAAAGGGGACAATTTTATCCCCCTACATGGTATGCTACGAATGCAAGTTAAAGCCAGTGGGAGCACCTGGGGCCATTTTAAATGGGTTTCAATACAGATTTTTGTTAGCATTGTTTTCAAGGTTCTATTCATGCGCTCCACCTGACCTGAACTCTGAGGTCTCCATGGAGTATGGAGCTTCCCCTTAATGTCTAAGGCTTTGGCCACTTCCTGCACTACCTTCCCCACAAAATGACTACCTTGATCTGACTCAATTGACTCCGGCAGTAAAAATCGTGGTATCAGGTCCTGCAGTAGGACACGTGCTACTGTCGATGCTGTAGCCGTCCTGGTGGGATATGCTTCCACCCATCCTGTTAGCTGGTCCACTAACACCAGCAAGTATCGGTATCGTCCAGACTTCGGAAGTTCAGCAAAATCAATCTGCCATGCTTGGCCAGGGTAGTAGGCCCATTGTCTTCCTCCCATGGGAGCGGGTGGTCGGGCTGGCTTGGGGTTTACTCTCTGACAGGTTGGGCACTGTGACGCCACTCGTACAATCCTGGTGCCACCATCTGTCGCACCAGCAAATCTCCCATTGCTGTGCCTCCCATGTGGGTGGAGGCATGAAGGTGTAGGAGCACATCTAGCAGCAAGGGTCGAGGCACCATAACTTTTCCTCCCGGCGCTATCCACCAGCCATTCTTATTCTTTACTGCGTTGTTTTCCTTTGCTGCGGCATCATCCATGGGGGAGTAACGTTCTATACAATCTTCTAGGAAGAATGGAACTTCGTGTGCAGAGCCCTGGAATCCCACATCACCTCCCATTAGCGCCGCTTCTTTGGCAGCTGCATCCGCACTTGCATTTCCCTTCTTCTGGCGTTCGTCGGCAGCCCTTCCATGTGCTCTTACGTGAACCACAGCTACTTCTTTAGGCAGCTTAAGGGCTTCTAGCAACATCACAATCTGTGGTCCATTGGCTATTCTTTGCCCTGAGGCTGTAATGAATCCACGCTCCTTCCACAATAGTCCATGAGCGTGCACAGTGGCAAAGGCATAGTGGGAATCAGTGAAGATGTTTACTCTCTTGTCTGTTCCTATCTCTAGGGCTCGAGTCAGGGCAGTCAGCTCTGCTGCTTGTGCCGACCAGCTTGCAGGAAGCTTTTCCTTCCACACTGTTTCTGTCAAGGTCACTACGGCACAGCCTGTGTGCCTAGTGCCTTTTACTACACTGCTTGAGCCGTCCACAAAAAACTCCTCCTCTGGGTTTTCAAGAGGATCATCTTTCAGATCTGGCCGAATCAACACTGTTTGAGTTAACACTTCCAAGCAATCATGGCATGGTGGCCCCGGTTCTGGCAGCAAGGTGGCTGGGTTTAAGGCAGTGGTGTGTTTAAAAGTGAGTCCGGGTTGGACAACAAGAAAATCTCATATCTGGACTGCCTGGAGGGTTCAAAAACTTTCCCCCTTCCCCTCCAAGGACTTGAGGTACTCCATGTGGAGTGTGTATTTCCATGTCGGTTCCCATTACAATCTTTTGAGTTTCCTCCACAATGGTAGCTGTTCCTGCAACAGCTCTCAAACACACAGGCCACCCTTTTGCTACAGGGTCCAGCACCTTTGAATAATAGCCCACAGGTTTCCAAGTTGGGCCCACTGGTTGGGTCAGGACCCCTGAGGCGATGCCCTTATTTTCGTGTACATAGAGTCTATAGGGCTTGCGCTCATTGGGGATCATTAGGGCTGGGGGCTGCATTAAAGCAGTCTTTAACAATTCAAAGGCATGCTGATTCTCTTCGGTCCATTTCAGTTTGAGACCCTCTTAGTGAGGGACTCATATAGGGGTTTGGCCTTGCCCCCATAATCCGGAATCCACATCCTACAGAATCCAGTTAAGCCTAGGAAAGCCCGTAGTTCTTTCGGAGTGGTTGGGGCAGGCATGTCCTGTATTGCTTGGATTCGATCCTTGCTCAAAGCCCACACTCCCTTTTCAATCTCATAGCCCAAGAAGGTGACCTTTGGCTGGCATATTTGGGCCTTCTCTTGTGAAACTTTATATCCCTTTTTCCGTAGGGCATTCAACAGGGACTCCGTTGCCCTTTTTCCCTTTTGCATATCAGGACTCGCAATCAACAAATCATGAACATACTGGAGCAGAGCTACCTCAAGGTGTTGCCTTTTCCAGTTTTCCAAGTCTTTCTGCAATGCAGTCCCAAAGATATGGGGAGCTGATATAAAACCCTGGGGCAACACAGTCCACAACAACTGAGCTTTGTGATGGGTATCTGGGTCCTCCCACTCAAAGGCAAATAGTTTCCAACTGTCTTTATGCAAAGGGATAGAGAAGAAAGCATCTTTTAAATCCAACACTGAAAACACCTTTGCATCTGCTGGAACTTGTGTTAAAATGGTGTGTGGATTTGGGACCATAGGGTGATCTACAAGAACCTTCTTATTTACAGCCCTCAGGTCCTGCACAAATCTATACGAGGTGCCATCTGCTTTGAGCACCCCCCAAAACCGGGGTGTTAAAGGGAGAAGAGCCCTCTACCAACCAGCCATATCCTTTGAACTTTTCAATTAATGGCTTCAACCCTATTCGGGTGGCTTTCTTCAGGGGATATTGCTTCACACACACAGGGCCCTCTCCCTCCCTTGAGAGGAATTTTTACTGGAGTCACAGACTTCGCTCGGGCAGGGGTCCCATCTGCCCATACACATGGATTGACACCTTCTAGGATCTCAGTCCCTTTTGCCTCTAACACTGTCTCAATTGCTCGGAGGGCCATCTGGTAATTTGAGCCCTGTTTCACCGGCAGCTGCACTACAATCTGATCACCACGGAAGAAAATTTCAGCCTGCAGCTTAGTTAGCATATCTCGCCCCAGTAGAGCAACTTGGCACGCAGATGAAACAACAAAGGCATGTTCCAGCATATTATTTCCAATCTTCGTGAGGAGGGGTTTACATACAGGTAGCCTGCTTCGTCTTCCCTCAATTCCTTCCACTACCACATCCTTTCCACTTTCCTTAGCTGAGGGGGGTTTCATGGGAATCATAGAAAACGTGGCCCCAGTATCCACCAGAGCCTCATAGTCTCTGCCACCAACCCTTATTTTCACCATGGGATCCTCTCGAGCCTTAGCTCGTAGGGTGGTGGCCTTAGATCCCGGTCCCCTTCAGCTAGAGTGTTCTCCAGAGGATTCCGCCCACATCTGCCGGCCCTCTGACTGACTCTCCTTTTTCTTGTCCTTCAGCTGAGGGCAATTCCTCTTCCAGTGCCCTTTTTCTCTGCAATATGCACATTCATCCATGCCTACACGTCCTTTTCCTTTCCTGGGGTACTTTCCCCTGCCTCTTTGCCCGCCAGCCTTCGGGCCTGGATTGCCAGTTATGGCAGCAGCCAGCATTGCCATCTGCTTCTGTCCCCTTTTCTCTTCCTTTTTCTCTGCAACCTGCTCTCTGTTTCCATACAACTTGTAAGCTATTTCCACCAATTCAGAAATGGGCTTTCCCGGGCCACCTTCAGTCTTTTGCAACTTTTTGCGGCTATCAGGGGCAGCCTGTCCTATAAACATCAAATTCACCATCCGTTGGTTCTCAGAGGCCTCCGGATCCAAGTCACTAAACCTTCGAAAAGCTTCAAACAAATGCCCCAAAAAGGCAGAGGGGTTTTCATCTTTCCCTTGCCGAACTTCATACAACTTAGACAAGTTTGTGACCCGGGGCACCGCCTTGCCCAGTGCCTCCACTATGATTCCTAAATATTCTGCATTTCGCTCCCGGCCCGCTGCCTGGCGGCCGTTCCACCCTGGATCCTCTATCGGGTACTGTTCTCTTAACTCCCTTCCCCCTCCTCCAGCCAAGGTTCTACGCTCTTCAGCTATTCGATCCGCAGTGCCAAGAACCAAACACCGCTCCTCTGTGGTTAACAGAGCCTGCAACATCATTTGGACATCTGCCCATGTGGGTCGATGGGTCTGGCCCACAGACACAAAAAGGCTTTGCATCTTTAGGGGATCCTTTCTGAAAGAGGGGTTCTGGTTCTTCCAATTGAACAAGTCAGAAGTACTAAAGGGGACGTAGACAAAAGCTGCATCCCCGTCCCCCGTTGCCACCTCCCTCATGGGAAATACATATCGGGGCTTGATCTTGGGACAGGAGCGCAGATCATAGGGGTCTTCCGTGTTGTATGGCCCGAACTGGGGCCATTCTATACCCCCATCCTTCAGAACTTTCAGAGGGGGGGATTCAAGAGGAGCGGAGGGTGTCCTCCCCTTATCGGGCGAGTTATAAGGGGGAGGGGTGTGCTCCAGAGACGGCGGCGGAGTCTGAATTCGTGCCTGAGCTTCTGCTGAGCCTAATTCCTTCCCCTCCTCTTGTTGCTCCACCACGGGAGTTTCTCTATGCCTGCCTTGAGTCAGATCAACTTCACTACCAGAATCATTTAAAACCTTGGGGCATGCACCCTTGCCTCCCGTGGCCCTAGCTTTTGCTACCATAACCTTACAAGCTCCTATGCTACACTTCAGCAGCCATGCAGGTCGCCTCTGCGTGTGATTCAACTAACAATCAATATATGGGAACTGATCCCAGTGCCCATCTCGAGTAACAACACCATGCACAGAGGTAACTAGATTTACATCAAAAGACCCTGTATCTGGCCAGCCTAGCCCAAAGGTTGGCCACTCTAGCTGACAACTTAATTAAATCATCCTTTGTCATCTTAATCCCAAAATCACCCTTAAATTTACTGAAATTGCGCAGCATGCATCCCAATGGGGTTGCGGAGTTTTCTACCCGGGAGCGACCCCGAACCCATTGTGTCAACTTCTCAGCCCCAAGTGCCAAGTGCAATGTTCAGACCTATGTGCTGAACGCAAGAGTCCCCGAAGGACTAACCACAAAAGACACAGGGAATATGTATACTTACTCCGTCAACACCCTGGCGCCATCCCTTCGGACCCCACAGCCTGGTTGACTCGTTCGGTGGAGATTCCTTTAACTTTCCGGATGTCCCGACTCACGCTTTTTTCGGTGTCGTGATGGACTCAAACACGGTCCAGTGCGCACGTCACGGTCACCTACAACGGTCTTGTCGTCCGACTCCGGAGTAGTCCAAGGGGTATCTCCTGGCTGGCTCGCCAGAAATTTGTTGCATAAATTGCTAGTTTCGTCCCCTGGAGACTAGTCCAATTTGCCTCAAGAAGAGAGTCACACCTCAGGCTGGGTGCAACTCCATTTTATTGTTTGCAAACAAGGTCAACAAAGGAGCTCTGTGCTCAAAGCAAAGTCGACCTTGGGTGACGCTTGAGCTGAAACTTTTATGGATTCCACATTCCTTCTGGCCAGCGTATCGCAACGTGATTGGTTGCTGCAAGTTTACTTAGTTCTCTAGCAGAAAATTTAGCAGCTTCTGAGACATGCGCAATCAGCTAAATGATACGTGCTGTTTTGAGCTTAAGCAATGGAGAAGAAGCACACTTAGTTTTTACTTCAATGAGGCGGCCCCCCAGCAGCAGGGCTGTGTGAGGGCAGGACGGCACAACCCCCTGGGAGACGGGGCTTCCCCCCAACCCCTGCACCCTCCCCATCCCCCTTTCCCTAGAGTCTCCCTTTCCAGGACTCCTCCCTCCATGAGGAGGGCCCCGACGGTGGACTTCCACATGCCAAACTGGTTGCCCACTGACCGGTAGCTGTCTGGGGTGGCGAGCTTCCAGATGGCGATAGCGACCCGCTTCTCTAGGGGGATGGCGGGCCGCAGGTGGGTGTCCCATCATTGGAGGGCAGGGGTGAGCCAGGCACGCACAGCTCCATAAAGGTGGCCTTCTGCATGTGGAAGTTTTGGAGCCACTGCTGGTCATCCCACCACTCCATGACTGGCCGGTCCCACCAGTCAGAACTGGTATCCAGCCTCCAGAACTGTCTCTCCACTGTTGGGTGCAGTTGCAAGGTCCTTGCTCTCGCACACAGGGAGAGGGTCTTAATGATGAGCTCAGTGTTGAGCTCGTGCAGGGCCATGAAGGTAGCCTGCAGAAACTGTGCAGAAACTGCAGCATGGCAGTGTGGGGCCATCGCATGCCCAGAGGCAGCTCTGGCTCCATGGCAAAGAGTATGGTGAGGTGTCCAAAAGCTGGGCAACCAGAGCACGCACTGCTAAAGCTTTGCTGTCCCTCGGAGAAGTAGGGAAGCACGCAGCAGAAGCAGAGAAACAGCTGTCCAGGGGGGGTCCTTTAAGCATGCATCTGAGCTAGGCTTAGGCAACAGCACTCGGAAGCAACAGCTGACCTAATGCTCTGCCTGAACTGGTTCCAAGTGGCCCTATAGGCAAGATAGTATCCAATGAATGTGAATGCTATCTTTCCAAAAAGCAGATCGCTTTTTTGTTGTGGTTTTGCTGTGTAGACGCTCTCTTTCGAACAATGTTTTTCTGGAAGATCTCTTCGGAAAACCTTCTTCCGAAAGAAGCCTGCAGTCTAGACATAGCCTGAGATGTTTACACTAATAGGGGCTTGTTTTCCACCTCATCAGTAGGGGGCTGAGTATCTCTCCAGATCAAGCTTCTTTCAGTGAGATTCCTAAGCATGCTAATGAGAGGAAGTCAGGATTTGTGGGTTAGGCACAAACCTAGGGTTTAAGTGTGCTGGGTTCAGGGCCTAGCTATGGCACAGACTTTCTGAGGAGTGTAACCTCCCTGTGCCTCAACTGTCCCTCTGTAAAATGCCAGTGATGGACCTTCCTTGATCTATACCAGTGTTTCTCAACCATTTTTTTATAAAGTACCCCTTTAAAAAAAATTATAAGTACCCCCTGTACCTACAGGTTTCAGACACACACAATTATTTTCTACCATTGCAACACATTTGTTTAAACAACTTAATCATAGCCAGGTGGGCAATGACATTTTGGGGGGGAGGGATAGCTCAGTGGTTTGAGCATTGGTGTGCTTAAACCCAGGGGTGTGAGTTTAATCCATGAGGGGACCATTTAGGGATCTGGGGTAAATCTGTCAGGGATGGTACTTAGTCCTGCTGTAAAGGCAGGGGACTGGACTCAATCTTTCAAGGTCCCTTCCAGTTCTATGAGATAGGTATATCTCCATATATTATTTTTTCTTTTTAAGTACAAAAATAAAAAAACTCTGTAAAACTTAAAACAAAATTCGGTTTTCTCCAAATTTCAGTTGTGTTGACATACCCCCCAGATGTCTCTCGAGTACCCCTAAGGGTACTCGTACCACTGGTTGAGAAACACTGGTCTATACTATCAAATCTTCAGGGCAGGGGGCTCTCTCTTACTTTGCTATGTGTTTGTACAGTGGCTAGCACAATGATCTCAGCTGAGGCCTCCAAGTGCTACTTTAATATTCAGTAAATTTAGGTTACCTGCATCTGAATATTTTAGCTAGGCCTTATTACCTTACTCTTGACATAATCCACAGTCTGAGCACCCATGATGTGAAGGGGTCACTATGGTGAGATCTGTACGTTGCATCTTAATGCTGCAGCCTACCATGTCTTTTCCTAATACAAATTTAAAACATGGTATGTTCAGCAAGCAGTTATGAAATACATTGTGGTTTATATTAATAACCAGTAGAGGGCGCTTCATGCCTTTACTTGTTAATGCATTTTAACAGACAGGCTATGAAATGACAGCAGTTTTTGTTATTCTTGAAATCTAAATTACATTTGGAGGACAATCTGAAAATCTATGGTAACAGTTCACATTTGCTGTTTACACACCCCACTGAAAGGTTTTTAAATAATTTATGCCCATTACTCTTAGCTGAAACAAAAAGTTGCCATTCTTAAAGAGATCAATGGTCCATCTAGCCTGCCATTCTGGCTTGAGATGTGGGTTCACCCGATGAGACAGAAGAAAGCCTGTAATTCATGAAGAGTATGTTTACATTACATTGCATAGCATAAAAACTACAGTTACAAAAGAGGTTTTTCCGTCTCTTTAGTAAAACCAATCCCTTCAGAGGGAGTAGCTAGGCTGACAACCTAGTGGTGTCTATACCCGCGCTTAAACTGGCTTAATTACAGCTCCCAAGAAAATGTCTATTTTGTTTTGCATACCAGTGTGACAGAACTTACCTAAGTTTCAAATATAAACCAGGCCTCAGCCACTTGGGCTGTGCTGCACCTCAAGGGGGAGCTGAAGACTAATGGTTTCCCTCCCATCAAGGAGAAATACATAGAAAGTTGTATTTATATTATTTGTACACACTTATTTTGTTTTAACCCCATACAGCCCTGATTCAAAAAAGCCCTTGATTATGTGTAGGCCTGGTCAGGTCAGCACTGAAGCATGTGCTTATCTTTAAGCGCTATTGGAGAGGAAGGATGATGCAGTGGTTAAGGTATTAGCCTGGGATGTTTCAGATTCAAATCCTTGCTGTGCCATGGATTTTACATGACCACAGGCAAGTTACTTAATACTTATGGGCCTCAGGTTCCCACCTATAAAATGGGAGTAATCCCTTCCTCACAGGTTCATTGAGAAGATAAATACATTAAAAGATTACGATGGCCTTGGAGATGTATTGGAATTGGCATGATCATTATATCAAAAAGACTTTTGGCATGTGTGTAAATCCTATCAACGTCAATGCTAAAGTTAAGCATAGGTTTTAGTGCTGTCGTACATTGGGGCCATGCAGTGCAAACTGATCCCCACATTAGCATATACGTTTGGATGATGTTTTGGTTCTGATAAAGCATTATCACACCACTGTGGCACTGTGACACATACTAAACACATGTGAATCTCAGCTACCCTGGCCTGGAATACCGTAGATTTTGGCACAAATGCCATTTCATCCTTTAATATTCAAGACTATCTGCAGAGAACCTACTACTTTTAATTGGACATTCATTCCAGTGAAGGGGGCTTGGCCAATGCCCTTAACCCAGGATTTACTGGGGCAGTGTCACCCAGTACTAGGATGGTTGACTTTCTTTTTTGTGAAAACTGGACATTGCCAGAACCTCCCCTCTTCCCTGATCTGCCTCTTCTCAAGACCCCACCCCGGCTCCATCTTTTTTCTCTTGAGGCCCAACGTCCACTCCTCTTCCCCCTCCCCGCACACTACCATTGCCGGCTGCTCCCTCCACCACCCGCCCCCTGCTGGTTGAGCAGGGCCCCAGGGGTGGGGGGCTGACTGGGACAGGATGTTGGAGAGAGCCAGGCTACAGTGGTGAGTAACTGGAGCAAGATGGGAGAAGGAGAACCGAGATCCAGGATGAGGGTGATTAGGGCATGGCAGAGAAGAAAGAGCCATGCTCTGCGGGTGAAGGGGTGAGTAGGGCAGGGAAGGGAGAGCTGTGCTCAGGGCAGGATAGGGGCATGACCAGTACCTCTACTATTCCTCCAGGCTACACCAGCTGCTTTCACCACCCAAGTGGCAGAGGCTGATTACTGTAGCTAACTGGCTTTATAGAGTCCAGTCCGCACTGCTGACCAGACACTGCCAGGCTCCCTTTACAACTGGACTTTCCAGTAAAAAACAGACACTTAGCAACCCTACCCCATGCATATTTTATATCTCTATATCTACTATATATATATATTTCAGAGAGTTTGTCTGTTTGTCTGTCTGTCTGTCCCCCAGCGGGGGACATGCACCCCTCCCCTGCCTGTGCCTGCTGCAGCTGCAGCAACTATTGGGAAGCCCTTCTCACCTGGCTCCAAGCTGCTGCGGTGAGAGAGGTCTGGGGTAGTCATCGCTCTGCAGGGCAGCCTGCGTACTCATCCCCTCATCGCCAGCCCCACCCCAGGGCAATGATTTAAATGAAGAGAAACAAAACTTATTTGAGTTAAGGACCCAAGCAACGCATGGGTAAATCTTCTCGTCCCTGTATGTGTAGGCGTTCTGCATAACAAAGCAGGTAATGAAACAACATTCTGTTTAGGGCTGGAATCTCAGAAGCAAGAAGCTCAGTGCCTTCAAAGCAGGAATTGCCTCACAGTAGCCATCAGTAATTTCTTTGGCCAGTGAAGAGGAGGCACTGATGAGCACTGGAAGGCATCCCATCCTGCCCCTCTGGAAATGGAATGTGAACACTATTGTGTGGGAGGCCTGGGAGCTGTGGGCTGGTCAGAGTTGTGTGGTGGAAAAGCGCTCCGTGATTCTTTGCACAAAAACATTCACAATTATGAAATTCGAGCAAGTCTGCATGCGAGGTATTCTACTTCTATGGGAAGTGTCATGAAACAGGGGGTTCAATTAAAAACTAACTTTTCACATGCTTTTTTGAGCAAAGATGGGACTTCATCGCCCTCAAAACATTGTCCATTCTTGAACAACAACAAAAATTATGGCTCAGAATGGAAATTTAGTAGTTCTCCATCAGCCCTAGTAGATTCTGGTGCCACCTGTTAAAACATTGCTCTTACACAGATACAGCAGCAAAGTGTTTGGTAGAAAAATCTTGTTTACTCACTGATCCAAATGGATCTGCTTTGATAAATGCAGCAGGGTTGATCCGTGCTGTGTATCCTTTAACTGAGTTATGATGTATAATCCTATGAAGCGAAACAGAACATTTACATTCAACTGACCTAGTTGAAAACATGCATTAATTTTAATTTATGTAAAATTCTCCCAATAGAAGAGCGAGAAGAGAGAGGCGATGCCTATTTGCAGTTCCTGCCTGCTTGGAGCCAAAGTGAAGTCCAACTTTTTAATAAGGATTTTTGAAATGGAAAAGCATTTTATGGATAGTTTGTTCATGTAAATCCACATGCACATTTCTCTGCTCTTCTTTAGCTGATTGTGGTCATGAATAAAATATGCTCCTCCAACTTGTCTCCTTTCCACTTATGGGCACCCACTCCGCCCCTTCAGGTTCTTAGGGCAGATTGATGCCTGTGGATAGGTGAAACCACTCCGGAGCTTAACTGAAGAAAGAATCCCATTTCAACTAGAGTTGCTTTTTATCACTGCCGTATTTTGCAGCTCTGGTGAAAGTTAAACCCTTACATTGAACTAGATGCATTTGCAGAAGGGTCCACATGAGTGGGTTGAGATGAATAGGTTAATAGCATAAGATAATGTACATCTTCATAGGGCCTTTGATCCAGAGAAATCCCAAAGCACATGACAATTGGCTATGCAAGCTGTACACAGCCTTGGCCCAGCACTGTCGCAGTTGCTGCATATGAGCCACTCCCACGGGAATCAGTGGAAGTTACGCAAATAGGGAAAGTCACACGCTGGGACCACTTTGTAGTCTCACAGAGCTCTGTTCTTCTTCCAATTGCTCACTAGATGCAAAAGCAGCATTGTGGGCTTTTTGGCAAAGCTGCCAGTATGGACAAACGCACAGCAGCACTTCATGCTCTCAGCTCTTCATCCACGTGCAAAGAAGTGCCTACATTGCCCCACGTGGTATGGTTGTCAATGGGCTACCCTAGAAATATGTATATTAGAACCAGGGATTTCATTCTACAATACCATCAGCCGTGGTCACGCTGGCTGGCACAACAGTCCTCAGCACACTGCACATTTGATGAGGAGGATCACTTTTGAAATTCGGGCACCCCAGCAGGCCATCTTTAGACAGAAGGAGGCGAATACCATTTCTAGGTGAAGCTACAGAGGGAATCTGGGAAAGCAGAATTGACAAGTGGTTAGAGCATCAGAAATAGTTCTCCTCTCAGGGGAGAGGGTTTTTCACCACAAGGGAAGCCAGACATTATAAATAAGAGATTGACCCAAACAAGAATCCCAGCGTGAACCCTTAGCTCCAGATCCAGACTTCTGGCGTTCAGTCTTTGGCTTCAGATCTAGCAGTTTTGTGTGGTCTCAGCAATGCAAAGCAGCCAGCAAGATGCTCCAAAAGACCATCCGAGGATTTCTGTTGACAGAACAGAATCCTGGAGTGGCACAGAGCCAGAACAGACCTGTCTATGATGTCCAACTGAGCCTGTCTCCACTAAGGGGGCTGGCACCATAGGGGACGTGCTAAGCAAGGACAGTATGGGGGAAGATCAACTGGTATGCTCCGTGTGCTCTTTGGCCGATACAGCAAGTGGCCCCAATGAATTGCTGCTGGCCCTTTATCTCTGTAATTGGCCAAATCAAGGTACCCCACACCCCAAGGTCAAATTGTGCTCTCCCTACTTGTGCAGAGAGCCCCACTGTAATCACTAAAATTATTCATCTGGGCACTGTCAGCTGGATTTGGCTCCTTGCACCCATACACCCCTAAAATGGAGAGACTGAGCTCCAGTTCAGGGTCTGTACCATCCCTTATTTCAGAGAGTTTTGATTCACACATTCAGAGAGTCATTTGGATCTAAATTCCCTTGTGAGCCTGTCTCTGCTGCAAAGGCACCAAAACAGATTCTGTTGTTGAAACAATGTTCTGCTTGATAGCTCATAATGTTTTCCCCCACTAACCCTGCACCTTGTGTTACTTTCGAATTCAACCAAGTGACTAGAATTAGAGAGCAGTGTCTATGCAGTACCTGTATTATTGTCACACCTCTTTTTTATGTGTGCTGCACCTTTATGTTTCTAAGACTTTGCTCAGGATCAAAATATCTCTGCTCTAGCCCCAGGATCAAGACAGATTCCTATTTGCAGCTGAAACAGAAGTATATAAACAGTGGAAATCCAGCAGGGATGAACGTAGTCCTTATGATGGGGTGTCTTTTCCCCTTCAAGGCCTGACTAGGTAAAAAAGGTCCATTTGCCCTGAGGCAAGGGACCGGAATGATAAGGCCTAAAGCATGATGAAGCCCAGCTAAGGAGGAGCTGGGATAGACGTAAAGCCTGATCTACACTAAAGGGGAAAGTCGACTTAAGATACACAACTCCACCTACATAGCTGGAGTTGAAGTAACTTAAATCATGTTTTAGCGCCGTCTACACAGCAGAAAGTACTCCTGGTGAGGAGCAGGACTACCAGCGCTGATGGGAGTGCCCTCTCAGTTCGAATTAGCCTGTTTTTACTAGACCCTCTAATTTGAACCCCAGAAGATCAACTGCTGCAACTTTGATCTTCTCTGTAGTGTAGACAAGCCCTTTAAAGAGAGGAATTTGGTGGTATGTGAGGAACTCAATAGCTGCTCTCAAGAGAGATGAGGAATTGGCAACAAACCCAGAGGTGTAAGCCCTAAATTCCTGCCATAGAATATAGACTCTGGCAAGAACCTGACAAGGGGTGAAATAGCCACAGAGAGCAACAGTAACCCAGAGGGATGCCAAAAGATAGAAAGGAACCCAGTGGAACAGCAACAAGATCAGAGCTTGAGCTGACGGTAGTTGCTGGGCATAGGCTAGAACCTGGAGTAGTGGGTGGGCCCAGGTTCCCCAACCAGCCACTGGGGAAGTGGCACAGCGAAAGTGGAGCATAACACTGTCTGCAACTGGTAGTCTGGTAGGACTTCGATAGAGACTGGGCTGGAGGGGCAGGCCATGAAAAGGCAGCAAAAGAAGTGAGCAAGACATCACAGTGGTGAGTAATGAACCCCATAACACTCCCCAATAGGCACAAACATCAGCCATTTTCTTCTCAGGGTTGCTGCAATTGGTTAGAGAGGAGATGCCAGGCCTATAACACACACAGGCTATGTCTACACTGCCTCCATTTTGCACAAAAAATATGAAAATGAGGCAAAGCGTGGAATATTGCCATGCCTCATTTGCATAATTAATGAGTGCCCGTTTTTGCGCAAGAGGCTTTTGTGCAAAAAGGAGTCATCTACACAGCTCCTTTTTGCACAAAACCCCCTTCTTGCGCAAGAGCCATTCTTCCTGAAAAAAATGCAGAAGAACGGCTCTTGTGCAAGAGGGATTTTTTGCGCAAAAGCCTCTTGCGCAAAAACGGAGCCTCATTAATTATGCAAATGAGGTGCAGCGATATTCCACACTTCGCCTCATTTGCATGTTTTTTGCACAAAACAGGGGCAGTGTAGACATAGCCACACTGTGTTCTCTCTTAGAGATAGTGTTTGTTCTTGTTGTTTTCCTTAATCTAAAAGGAAGCTAATTTCCAATAAAAGTAGGTGTCTTGTGTGTTGATAATAAAGGCAAGGGAAAGACTCTAAATTTGTGTATCAATGGCTATTTAATCATTGTCAGTGCTGGTCACATAGCTGAAAATGGACAATACATACACTATGCTTCAGCTTTAGAGGCTATATACTGCTACAGAATACAGAAAGTGATTTGTGACAGAAGAGAATTTTTTTTTGTCTCCTGCCAAAGAGCTGTCATTTCTGACTGCATAATATAAATGGCTCTCACACAACATGAAAAAGCTATTATAGAAAGTAACCTTTCTGTTTTCTAATAAATGCATCCCAGCAACAGAAGACGTACAATATGAGGCAGGTATAAATAATGCAAAGGCAGGAAAGTGGGAAGAATACTGTCCACAAAAGGAAGTTTCCCTTCAGTTCCCAGGAACATTTCCTAGGATTTACCTGGTGACGAAATTGTGGCCTTATTCATTTCAAATATTAAAAACCAATTGTCAGCTTTTCATAGCTCACTGATTCATGGGCTGTCAGATCTCCTTTCTCACACACACACCTGTATGGCACTCAGAAGCTTGATTAATTACGTAGCTGGAGTTGACGTGTCTTAAAGTGAGTTTCCGCGCCATCCACACAGCAGTTGGCCAATAGGAGCAAACGCATCCGTCAGCTTCCCTTATTCCTCATGAGGAGCAGGAGCACTGGCACTGACAGGGGCACCTGCTGAGTTCCATTTAGTGGGTCTTCACTATACCCGCTAAATCGAACCCCGGAAGATCAACCGCCGCCCTAACAGAGATGAGAAGATTGTTTTCATGCAGCCTCTTCATTTTCAGTGCAAATTCCTGCAATGCTCAGTGGGTTAATTTACTTGTAGGGAATTCTCATGGTTTGAAGGGATTTTTTTTTAAATTCTTCTAAAACCAGCTTTGGCTGTTCATATTTTAGAGTGGTGTTAAAGGCTTTGGTCCTGCAAGGAGCTTCTGAAGGGTTAAACCCAGTTTCAAGACTGAGGCCAAACTATTTGGGGTGAGCTTGAGTCAAGAGTTTCTTTTTCCAATATTTGTTCAGACCAATTGATTTGTGCAATCTAGTCTCCTATTAGAGCCAAGATGGGAGAAGCAGAATGCATTATGCTGTGCCTCTTTCAAATCTCAAACTGAAAAAAGTAACTAAGGGCTCCGAAAATAGTAGCCTTATTGGTTTGCAAATGTATAAATAATCATCCTTCTTCTCATTTACAAACCCTTAATTTTACAATAATGGAAATACATGCTGTAGGCTGGTTCCATGCTCAGTTCTGTTTGAGCCCTTTCCTCAGAGCTCCATTTATTCTCCAAACATATAAACAAAAGGAAATGTGGAATATGCAATAATTTTGTTCTGGACTAAGAATATGGTACCCTCTGGCATCCAATAGCTAAAGGATTCGCAGTTCCCTCAACCTTGGGGTTCACAGAACTTGCTTGCCCTCTTACAGCCTGCTGCTGCAGCCACAGGAGAGGAAATTCTCAGCTCTCTCATTGTCCCAGGCTCCCTCCCAGAGCTGGCAACCTTATTTATATCCTCTAGCTGAGACTCAGACCCCGTCATTAGATGCTGTTCAGTTTGGTCAGCTGATTCCCAGCACCTGCCTGCCTGGCTTCCCTTCAGAATCAGAATGACAGCTTGCTGCTTTTCCCCCTTCTCCCCCCGTTCCCTCCGCAGGCCATTAAAGGGGTAGATTGTCCTAGTGCACATCTCCAACACAGTTGGTCAAATATTTGTTGAAAATGATACTCATTGTGAATTTAGCTTTTTTCAATTTCTGGTTGAGAATTGTGCAGCCAGTCAAAATACAGCATTAGTGGAGTCTGCATGATACATAGTAGAGCTGGTAGCAGTGTTTTGAATACAAAAACTTCACTCAAAGCTAGCCTTTGGGGAAAAAAATTCATGAAAAATTGTTGACATCAATTTTTTTTAAAAGCTGGCGTTTTAAAATCAGCCTTTCAGCCACATTAAAAATCAAAAACACCTATAATGGTTAAAAAGTATCAGAAATGGAGTTCAATAAATACATTAAGTTAAAAAATAAAACATTTTTGATCATGATTAAAAAAGCTGATCAAATTTATTTGCAAATTTAATTGCTAACACTGGTTTTTAATAACTTTAAAATGTATAACATTTTGTTAACTAGTTTAATCATTGGCTTTTTGCTGGACCTCTGCACAGGGGTGAATTTCATGCACAAAAGGCCATTTCTCAAACAGACATTAGGGGAAAAAAAGGTTCATTCAAATGTCTGACGTAGTGACTTGCAAGAGGTCATGACCAGGGCTAAGTTGAGCAATGAGTGGGAATTTGCACAAATATTCACTAATGCTATTTGCAGAGTTCAACTGGATCTAATAACCAGTATAAAAGCTATTGGTTGGTATTTAGAAATCATAGCAAGCATTCAGAATCTGAATGCTTGTTGGCTTAGGAAGCATCATTTTTCAGCTAAAATATTGATTTGTATGCATAAAATTCTATTTCTTGAGGTATTTGTTGGGAAAATACCTTATGACTGCTGTATGTTTTACATAAAAGAATGCTGTGCTTTGTTTTGTTGCATATATATTTTACATGGCAAAGTGAATAGTGTTCTCTTGATACCTCCCCTTTGCTACAAATCACAGCTTTACATACTAGGTAGATGCATTAATTGTATGTTGTCTGTTCTGAAAGAGGAGATGCACCACACCCTTAGCTGATGTACAGCAGCATAGCTTTGCTGAAGCCAAGTATAGCCCATCTTTATGATTTTAGACTATTCAAATAAAGGAATCTCATTCTCGCACCTTTACTCAAAGGTTTACAGGGAATGCCTCCTGTAGCATCTGCAAAGTTTCTTCGTTATCCATCTTTAAATTCCTCCATAAAATACTGCTTTGCTAGCCCTTCACCAATATTGACTAATTGTTTTCTTGTTCTGCCCTACATGTCCATATCCATTTATCATCTCTTGTCAGCCTGAGATCGTAAGCTCCTTGAGGCAGGAACAGTCTTCTTGTTCTGTGTTTGTACAGCACCTAGTACAATGCGATCCTGGTGCATAACAAAGGTCCTTAGATGCTATGGTAATATAAACAATAAAAACAGGATGAGACATGTGAAAATATTGATACTGTAAGGACCTGGCTAGGGTATACATACTGCAGCCCTCTGGTGGCTAAAATCAGAATTGCTTTTCTTTATCGTGGACGTCATATGATTGACAGCTAATGGAGATTCACCATTAGTCCAGTGATAGGAGCATGTGTTTTGGGCACAGGAGGACAGTCTGCTGTTTCTAGACATTCTGAATGGACATAGCAACAACCATGAAGTGTTAGGAGACCATGGATTTCTTTCAATAGCATCTTTTATCCAACTTGCTCAAAACATTTTGCGTACCTTCGTGACAGGACTCCTAATTCCTGAGATAAGCAATGGCTACTATGCTCATATTACATTGAAGCAAAAGTGGCTGTTGCTCAGTCTCCTACTAAGAAGGTATTTGTGCCTTGAGCCTTGGCAGACTGTTAATTTCCACCTTGTGTGCAGGTGTTAGCCAGCTACTCCATGAACATAACAGCAGAAACTGTTCATTCTGAACAAGTCCTTCATGACAATGTGTAGCAGGGCCTTTAAACAGTTCTTGTTTTATTATAGAGTCACATTAGTTAAGATTATGTAGCCTTCAAAGCTCAATCTGCTTCTTTTTCTGTGGTCCTTCGTGTTTCTGTATTTGCCTCCATTGCAAATGCTAATGTTATTTCCATCATTATCCTGCTAGCAGCCCTTCACTAGAGTGAGAGAAAAGCAAGATCTTTCACCCATATGTTTATATCACTACTGGGAATTAGCTGAATGGAAGATGAGCACAAACAGCCTTCATTTACCATGAAAAAGCAGGCTGGAAAGTGTCAGGAGATGCAATGAATGAACTTCTCTTGCTAATGGCCGACTGGTCTTGTTATTAATACAGATATAATGATGTTAAAGCTTCTCTATTAAGTCAGCAGGCCTGGGCTATTGGTTACACTTCATTTCTTAGAAATAGGCTCATTTTTCAATTACATCTTAATTTGCAGTGTCTTTAAATGCCTGGAGAATACAAGAAGTTCAAGAGCCCATTACTGGGGATGCTGCTGCACTTCATCCAGACAAAAATGTCAGTGAGATGAAGGCTCTTGTTTGGAATTCACTTGCTCTTTACATGCAGAGACCAGTGCATTGGCTTGTCTCCCTTCTCTGACAGAAAATCATTCGATCCACGTAGCTCAGGAACCAACACTTAGAACAATGAACACAAGTAAAATTAAGCCAAGCTCACATTGAGGATCCAGCTGAAAATCTCCCACACAACTCCAGGCTGTTCAGACTTATAGATGGAGTAGTCTTCTACC